>CM019070.1:66326222-66926222 GCA_009667805.1 Leptobrachium leishanense | reverse complement strand
TTGCTTACAATTAAATCAAAGAGGCACGTGTAGGTCAGACAAATATAACATAACATTTATAATGAAATAACCACAAATGTCTTTTCTGTGCTCACATCATTATCAGTTTTATTCAACCCCCAAGTGACATTCAATCGTAGTACTTAGTACAACATCCTTTTACAGTTATAACAGCTTTTAAACGTGAAGCATAGCTTGACACAAGTGTCTTGCAGCGATCTACGGGTATCTTCGCCCATTCGTCATGGGCAAAAGCTTCCAGTTCAGTCACATTCTTAGGCTTGCGCACTGCAACTGTTTTCTTTAAGTCCCACCAGAGGTTCTCAATCGGATTTAAATCAGGTGACTGCGATGGCCACTCCAAAATGTTCCAGCCTTTAATCTGCAACCATGCTCTAGTGGACTTGGAGGTATGCTTGGGATCATTGTCCTGTTGAAAGGTCCAACGTCTCCCAAGCCTCAGGTTTGTGACGGACTGCATCACATTGTCATCCAATATCTCCTGGTACTGAAGAGAATTCATGGTACCTTGCACACGCTGAAGCTTCCCTGTACCTGCAGAAGCAAAACAGCCCCAAAGCATGATTGACCCCCCGCCATGCTTCACAGTAGGCAAGGTGTTCTTTTCTTCATAGGCCTTGTTCTTCCTCCTCCAAACATAGCGTTGATCCATGGGCCCAAACAGTTCTAATTTTGTTTCATCAGTCCACAGAACACTATCCCAAAACTTCTGTGGTTTGTCCACATGACTTTTGGCATACCGCAGTCGACGACTCTTATTCTTTGGAGACAGCAAGGGGGTGCGCCTGGGAGTTCTGGCATGGAGGCCTTCATTATGCAGTGTGCGCCGTATTGTCTGAGCTGAAACTTCAGTACCCACATCTGACAAATCTTTTCTCAGTTCCTCAGCAGTCACACGGGGACTTTTCTCCCCTCTACGCTTCAGGTAGCGCACAGCAGTCGAAGTCAGCATCTTCTTTCTGCCACGACCAGGTAGCGTTTCAACAGTGCCTTTTGCCTTGAATTTGCGAATGATGCTTCCTATGGTCTCTCTTGGTATGTTTAACATCTTTGCAATCTTCTTATAGCCATTGCCCTTCCTGTGAAGAGTAATCACCTCTTCTGTTGTCTTCCTGGACCATTCTCTTGACTTCACCATGTTTGTAACCACACCAGTAAATGTCTAGAAGGAGCTGAGTATCACAGTCATTTTAAAGCTGCCTAATTGGTGCTTATTATGCTTTATTGCTGCTCTGTGACATCCACAGGTGTTTTTCAATACCTGATTGAAAACACTTGAATGAACCTCTGTTCTTCAGAGTGGTAGTCTTTAAGGGGTTGAATAATTGTGTCAATGAAGAATTCACACAAGAAACATTTACTACTGTATTACAAAACCAATTGATGTCATTTTAGTTGCATATGGTTCTTTAAAAAGTCCTTGTAGGATTTCATTCTGAATACAATTACAAATGTACACTAAATTCCCTAAAACCCTTTACAGCATTAGGGGTTGAATAATTTTGAACACAACTGTAAAATGTCAAAAGTATGAATAATACTGTGAACAGACACACCATTTTGCGCACACCTAAGGCTAGGGTCAGACGAACGCATTTTTCACGTCTACCGTCAAAAAGTGCATTGATGCGTCTGAACACATTTATTCACGGAAGACGTGATAGCGGTCATACGATGCGCAATTTTGGCTGTGTTTTTTTACGGATCCAAATCAGAAAACTTTGGGTGTCTGGACGTTATGTTGGCTGGACATGAGCAGCGTCTGACGTCTCCTAATCACGCACACACGCCGCTATGCGGACGCAGCGCACTCTGTAAGTCAGTACTAGCGGTTCGACGTTCTTGCGAAAATGCGTTTGTTTGCCGCTTGCGTTGCGCGGCCGAACTTTCATGCGGCCGTACTTCGTGTGTGGGCCTGTGTTGGACGTTATTTGCTGCTACCACGGCCGTAATAAAGTGCGGCTAAACGCACGTTCGCACTGCATTCGTCTGACCCCAGCCTTAATCTGTAATGTTTTGGAGAGAGGAGGGAATTTCAGGGTTATTATACCCCAATCTTAAAGTGTTTTAAGGGATTTCTTTAAAGACTGAAGATTAGGGGAAAATCTGATAAAACCAGTTAGGTCAGTCCACAACACTAATCTGCCTTCTGTTAAATACTCCCTAAAGACATTTCTGTTCACCGACTCATACCAACCAACTCATTAACTCATGCATCCACTTACTCAATAAATGCCCTCAACTCAATCTGTATTAACATCACTCTCACCTTGCAGTCCTTTGCTCTTATTTCTCACCCCTCCTACCCATCTAGATTGTAAATTCCCACAGGAATAAGGCCCTCAATTTGTCAAATTTGCTTGTGTCAAAGTATTGTACCACAGTCTTGTACGGATTGTACCTATGTTCAGCGCTGTGGAGGTGGTACATTATAAATAATCTATAATAATAAAGTATAATAATATCCTGACCGGTACAGGAAGCAAATTAAGACACTAGCCGAGCAGGGAATGGAAGACTGGCAGTTTACAATGGGATATTGCATGTGCTCGGGAGGCCAATAAGGAGCAAGTTACGGTAATCAAGTCGTGATATCATAGGTATATGAACCGGCACTATAGTTATATGTTAACTCAACGGGGATACGTGCAACGTTTTAGAAAGTATCACTTGGGATGTTCAGGGCCGGATATACATCTCAGGAGCCTATAGGCACAGAAATGTGGAGCACCGGCAACCCCCCCGAAAAAAACAAGTTTTGTTTGGCGTAAACAAAGAAGAAAAGCTGAAATCGTTTCTCTATGTTCATGTCAAAAGAAGGGGCAGAATCTGCCTTAAATTTAAGCAAACATGGAGCGGAGTGTTAGGCTTGGATTAAAGTTGGGGTTAGGCAGTGCCCGAATGCCCAATGGGTCAATCTGCCCCTGGCCAGGACTCTGACCTGTCTAATCACACCTAACTTTAATTTGTGTGTGTAAAGAATGGAAATACCGTTGTCCCAAGTACCCCCACCCTCCATGCAGTAGAGCTTGTGTTTTAATTGAAACAAAATGTGATAATGCATTGCATCATTCATTACCCCCATTGTGATAAAATGTGAAAGTGAGTCATAAAGCAAACAATGCTGCTGCACCAAGTAAAAGCATATAATGCCTCTGTCTTAGAACAGAGAAAAAAGTACATTTTGCATTTAATTTTTTAAATGTTTTTTAAACTTTTACACATTACATTGTCGTGTTTGTTATTGTTGGAAAGTTCAGACTTTGACCTTTCTAATGATGCCTGCTTCTGCTTCTGCGGAATCCATTATCACCAGCTGCAAATCCCCTAAAAATCAGATACTCCTCATTCCGCCACAAGAACGGTGGCCCAATCCTTTTCTGGCCGCCAGGAGCAGATTGAGACTGGGGGAAAAGTTCCCAGTCTCCCTCCGTGAATCACTCTGCCGACCTGCAGGATCTTGCGAGAGGCAAAATCCTGAAGGTTATGGGACTGGCAGTCAAAGCCTCAATGGAGTCCTATGGACTCCAGGAGGGGATGCTCACGGCGGCGAGCTTAGCACTGCCTCGAGTATCCTGAGGCTAAGCGCTGCATCATGGGGCAGGCTGCTGATTTAGCACCTAATATGGAGCTAAAACAGGGACACTAAGAAAAAACCTGCAGGCGCAGAGTTTCCTCCTTAGTGTCCCTGTTTTAGCAACAGTAATGTAATACAGCCCATAGTCTATGGAGTTGTTAAGGTTTCAACAGCTCTGGTTACGTTGGCACCAATGTTAAAATATTGCCCTTAGTGTTTGCCATAGCGGATGGAAAGTAGAGTTTTTGGGTGAGGTTTTGCTGAGGTGCATATGGGCGGTGGTGCGTGGTGTCTAGAGGAAATGAGGCTGCTGAGAACAATTTCCAGGAGGTTAAACGTATTCTGATATGTAGCAAAATATCTATAGCTATGCAACACATACATACATACACTCGTGGAGATGGAGTGAGAGAAAGACACACAGGTCTTTTCAAAGAAAGGTGAAACTCTGGAGAATAAATGGAGAAGTGAAAATTCTAGGTCAAAATAGCCAAACCAGAAAAATTCTCACATTTATCTCACTTTCCAAATTGGCTGTTTGGTCTAGATTGTTCTCTTCTCCTGACAGTTCTCATTGTTTTCACTTTTCTCTGAATAACCCTGAAAGAGATTGAACTTAAATTTAGATTTTATTTATTTATTTATTTGCGTTCTTGAAATAATCCAATTTAATCATGGATGAAAATATTGAAAGTGGGTGCCACATTTCTAAATACACAACAAAACTTTATTAGGACTGATTTAAAAGGACAGAAACCTTAATCATGCCGAAATGTAGGTGTTTTTATCTTTGTAAATCGCTCCTAATAAAGTTTCCGCGTGACACCCTTTGATATTTCCATGTTAGTTTGGAGCTGGCAGATCTCCTAAGCGGTGCACTGGATTGTCCTGCTGGCCTGATTAGGATTCTTCCTGCTGCATCACAGAGTCTGTGCATTTGCTCTTGTAGCGCTCACTCCCGGAGGAGCCGCTGAATTTAAACCTCGGGTCAGTCTCCCCGCACTAGGGAATAAATCTACACCAGCACTGTTGTGGATTTTATAAGTTATATAGTTTACTGATCTCAAATAAACTGGCATATATAGAGCAGCACGGTATACATATATATTTACAGAAGTTCGTAATGCGAGAAACGCGCAGCGGAAAAGAAAAAGTAATTTTAACCCCTTCGTTGCTGAAATGTGAGTCCCGTACAGGTTGTGTCCCAAGAAGGTGTACGTGTATGCGTGTGTAGGTACACGGGTACTAGATTCAACTGGCCAGTGAATGATTTCAATGTGTCTTCGACTAGTCACGTTGGGGCCCTGTAGGTTTAGACAAACTGCAACGTGCTTTATTATTTTCACTGTGGCCGGGAAGGCCTCTCACCCATCCGCCAGATACTCTGCACTCTGCTCGACCCAGGACGTATTTCCGCTTGACTTGACTGGGACTCTGTGCCACCGGATCCGCCTGCACTCCCGTTAGATCATCGCGGTCTCCTAACTCGGGGTCCTTCTGCAGCTCTGTATCTGTATAAACTTCTCACGATAGGTTATAGGTCTCTGGCAAGTGATTTGGGCCGATCTCCAGCTTCGCAAAGCAGCACCTGCGCTCCGGCCTGGTCACAATCGCTCCTTGTCTCACGTGCGTCTTGCTCTATTCACCCCTTGGCGCGCACTGGCTCTCCTCTGCATGAGGTTGCGGATGTCTCTCGGTTCTCCCCACCCACTTCCTGTCCCTGTCCCAAAGCATGCTGGAAAACGTAGTCCGAAAGTGTCCAGTATCAGTTTACATTGCGTTCATCTCCCCCTGGTGGCCAGAAACAAGTAACTACAGCGGCAGGATTTAAACCAGCGCTACACTCTAATCATGGATGTAAGGTGCATGACTAAAAATGCAATGTTTAAATTGACATATTCACATTCTTTAAATTTATTTAACCCTTGATCGGGACAGAATGAAAAGAAGAAAATCATATTGTTCCCTAATCTCAGCTCAAAAAATGTAAACCTTTTCTCTCTGGGGCCTAGTATGCCGTCCCATGGCAGGTGGGCCTTAACGCTGCGGGGTGGCATAGCACGCTCCGCTGGAGTCTATGGGCCGCGACAGCCCTGCCCACCAGTTGGTGCGCATTGTTTGTCAGGAGGCCGGAGGAGGGGCCCAACCCGGAGCAGTCGGCTAGCGGGGTTTACTAGTACACCGCCGGCGTTAAAGCCTTCCCGCTGGGCACAACCTGCCCGGCGGTAAAGGGTTAATGAACAGTAATCATAACTCTCCCCCCTCTTGTTTACAATTACGCATACATTATCACGTTGTTCTGTGGTTTGTATTTTTGATCTCATATTCCCAGCCGTCAACTGCTTTCTGTAGTTAACCCCTTTGCTACCATTATTGAGTATACTTGTTCTTCAAAACCACCTGCTGGCAGTGGTGGATTTAGGTTTTGTGCTGCCCTAGGCCTGATTAAACTTGTGCACCCCCTAATTAAAATTTGGCACACCACTTCCTGTCAAGGTCACACCTCTCCTGGTTAAACCACGCCCTTCCTCTTTAGGCTCCACATTTTCCTCTTTGAGCTCTGCCTCTTCCTCTCTGTATATTTAAAGTGGATACCAAGTTCCTAATTGTATATTTTGTATAACATTTCAAATGTTGTATCTATAGAGATAAATAAAATTATGAAATGTTTAAATTCAACCATTTTTACAAAGATCAGCCATGCATGCCAAGTATACTGGATCACAGCTGCTCTAATTGTTTGAACAATAAAAACCACATAAAAGGGGAACAGTGTATGAGCGTATCACAAAGCTGCACAGCAATAAAACCCACAGAAATGTGCACTGTGTATGAGCGTATCACAGAGCTGCACAGCAATAAAACTCTCATTTCATTCCAAACGCCCCTCTTTTCACCCCAAAACCCCCCAACTCTTCTCATTTCATTACCCCCACCTTTTTTCACTCCACCCCCACTCTTCATTTTTTTAAAGCACCCCCACTCATCTCATTAAAGTCCCCCACCCACTCATCTCATTAAATCCCCCCACCCACTCATCTCATTAACCCCCACCCACTCATCTCATTAAAGCCCCCCACCCATTCATCTCATTAACCCCCTCCCACTCTTATCATTTAAGCCGCCCCCACCCACTTATCTCATTAAAGCCCCCCACTCTTCATTTCATTACCCCTCCACGTTAGATTCACCTATGGTGAACCTGGGGACTAGGTCCTCCTTGCAGCACCTCAGTCCTTCACGTAGCACTTCACTCCTCCGTGCGGCATCTGCTTGTGTGTTGGAGCGCTGGGAGGAAGTGACGTTATATGAGCACTTCCTCCCAGCCCTGCAGCGCACAGTAGTAGGCTGCAGGATGAAGAGGTCTTCAAGAAGCCTCGCTCGACGGCCGGGTATTCGGCCCCCGCGGGCACGTACAGCGTGTCCCGCGGGTAACAGTGAGCGGCGGGTCCCACTGAATGGCGAGGCGGCCGCCCCCTGGAAAGTACCGCCCTAGGCCTTGTCGGTCTAGGCCAAGATACACTGCTGCCTGCTGGTGCCCCAAGATCAAATATACTGTATCTGGTCTTATTCTGGAGCAATACTAAGCAACTTTGTTTATGTCAAAGGGAATTAATTGGCAAATGGGCTATAGAATGAGCCCCTAACGGTTCAGTACATTGGGCATACCAGATGATGTGTTGAAATTATTAGAAAAGCTTCAAGATCCGTTTTTCCTGCATAGAATAATGAATTTCAAGATATAATATAAATGTAATAGCAGTTTTGGCCAACACTGGAAACTTCCTGCCTGCCATAAAGGGCTTATTAACAGTGAACAAAGACAGAGGGACAACTTTGTATTTATTTAGAGTGTGGGTAATGGAAAATAATTTTCCATAATACCACTGGTTCCTGACAGTTTTGTGGGAAATAACTTGATAGTGAAGGGGTCAGCGTGATATTTTACGTTAAAAAATTGCATGGGGGCGTGGCTAGCCGTTGATGGGAGCGGACGTTCTTCAGAGGAGCTCCGCTCCAAATTCATGCTTTGGGGTCCTTTTGCTGATTTTTATGCTTGATGACTAACCAGGGGACACCTGAAGGGCTAGCCAACGGACTCGAGATGTCCGGGGTCCGTACTGCTCCCCCCCGGACCAGAGACTTGCCACTGAGTTATGTGTTTTCTCCCCCACGATGCCGGCGGCCATCTTGAGGCCTAGCACGCGACTCTCTGGCGGTGCAGAAGTTGTTGCTGCGGGCCTGGATGCCTGTCTCCAGCTACTGCAGACGGCGGAGGACGATGCCCCAATGACTAAAGGCGTTTGGCGCCAGATGGTAGCGGCGCTGAGAGGCTGCAGAGAGGAGATGACTCGGACGAAGGCGGAGGTGAGCATCGGTGACATGGAGTCGCCACCCAGAGTTCTGCTGGGGGGGACTTGTGGAGCGGTCACCATGTCTGCGGATGTGCATGTGGAGGAAGCGGCAGACCTCACGCAGATTGCTGTGACCCCCCTCCCCGCGCCGACCGAGATGAGACCGCGGCGGGCCTATAGGGAGCAGGCTGCGAATGGGGAAGACGCGGTGGCTGAGGTCCAGACCGCAATGGTAGAGCACCACGAGGAGGCATGCTTTGCAGCTGCTGCCGCACGGGGTGACGAGGTCGATGTCTCGGCTGAGACACTGATGCTGGACTCTGGGACCCTGCAGTCGTTTCTGGTGGTGCTGAGGGGGATCGACGGCTACTGTGCTGAGGGTGGGCAATGCAGGCCTGGATCCTGGTTTGGCGCCGCTTCGACGAGGATGGGGGCATGGAGTCTGGCGTTCCACCGGGCGCCGAGCGCCATCAGCGTTGTTGCGATGGATTCTAGCTCTGCGTCCCTGAAGGATGTACCTGGCCTGATCGGCTTCGTTTTACCTGCTGTAGGTCGACTACCATTTAGAGACACTGGCTGAGGACACCCCCCTGGCTCTTATTTCTGACATCCTGTGTTTTGGATGACACCCCCTTTTATTTTTATTTTTGTGCTTTTCTTCTGGACGCCCTCTATGGACATTTATTGTCTTTTTGTTCTCGTTTCCTGATGAGAAATGGAGGGCCCTGGTTGGAAATATCTCCGCAGAGACTGTTTTATGTTTGGGCGCTACAAGGCCACTTTCGCTTTTTATTCTTTTATATTTTGCGGAGACCCCCCCCACTTGAGGATGATTCTGCTGACACCTGTCGAAAGTCATTCAGAGTGTTGTTTTTGTTCCGACGAGCCTTTTCTCTACAGAGGACATACTATATGTTACGGCGGATGACATAATACGACCCTTCCTAGATATTGCTTTATTTGTTCTTGTATGTTTTGCTTTTCTTAAGACCTCTTTCGATGCCTTTTCACGGTCCTGCGCGGCCATTTTCCGCTGTTGATTTTTATTTTTGTCACCCCCACACCCCTTTTTTTTTTTTGATGGCCTCTCCGGGAGCCCTTGGAGGGCGCAGCTGCGGCCTAGAGTCCGGCATCGTCCCCAAGTACCCGGGCCAGGTGCCACTTACTCCCCATGGCATCCACGTGGTCTTTTCGGCCCACGGGACTTTGCCAGGGCTGGCACGGTTCTGGCCTCCGCCATCTTCTCTCCTCCCCCAGTTTCTCCCCCCCCCCTTATTTTTTCCTTTTAACCCCACACTCTCTGAGTTGTTGGTTCGAGGACTCTTTGAATATTAATTTCTGATGTTTAGTTTCTGTTACCTGACTCTAATATTTCTCTATGCGACTTATACGAAGTTTTATTGCTCATATAGACCATTCCATGTTTCGTTTGCTGTTTACCTTCGATGAGACCAACCTCTTAGGGGATGTTTGTTAAAATGTGATTTTTCTCTGATGACTTCTTTATTCTATATCAATGTGTTTCTCTGATGACATTTCATGGCCCTGCGAGGCCATTCCACGCTTTGTTTGATGTTAAGCTGACTCTTTTTCAAAATAAAAAACTTTGAACTACAAAAAATTGCATGTAAAGTATAGAGCTTTTTTTTTAAAAATCCAACTAAACTTAATTTTATTTTATGCCAAGAGGTTAACAAAAAAAGGAGGATGCTGTTCCCCTTTATAGTAGTGTGTAATACAGACAATACATCACAGTGAGATTGCTATCTCTTATTGTTCTGTTTCAACGGTATAACTGTTTTCAGAAAAAAATTAATAATAATGATAATTATCTGAAAGGAGAACAAATTGCCTGCTTCAAGGGACTTCTCTTCTGTACTGCTAGTGAGAAGCGCTTTTTATAATTTGTTAAAATTTCTAGGGCTCTAGTCCAACCCTGGTATAACCTTAGCCAGAGCTGTTGCAAACTTATCAGCTACATAGACTATACGCCCTATTATCTTCCTCAATTTATCTTCGCTGGGGTCTGACACTGTGGACTGAAGACCCTATTGCCAATTGAAAGTTTAATCTCACTGGGTTTGCCTGTTGTTCAAGGTTTGACCCCTGACATTGGCTCATCGGTACGAGACTGCATCCGCCCGACCCGGGATCGCCTTGAACATGAGCCTTGCCCCTTATTCACTTTCCTCCCGCTCCCTTTGCCTCAGGCCCCAGTCAATTTCTCTACAGCTCCTATAGATAAACGGGCTCCACAGGAGTCAAAGATGACTGAATGCAGGGGGTCTCTCAGGTTTTCCCCTGTTTTTGCCCCCTCATCTCCCCATATGGTATGTGTCGAAACCCTGTTTCCAATTATGATGTTGTGGACCACAGACCATGGGGTTTCCTTGGGGAGAGGGTGCACCCTCTCCGGGGACTACTGAAGCACTTGGAGGGTATAGCTGCCCCATGATGGACCACTGGCTTTGTCCGTTGTTACGCATGGTGAATTCCCTCGGGGAAACATCCCCTCAACCTCTGCTGATGTGTTCTACTTCGTTCCTCATTAGAACGTCCTCCAGCAGAATCACTTTTTTGACCACTCCATTCCTTCTGCCCAATTCGATACTGGATACCAAGCTTCTATCGAACTAGCATTCCATCTTTTCACTTTTTTCTTGGGAGGGGGGGGGGCGTTTGGGTTACCATGTTATGGGGGTGGGAGGGATTTGGGGACTTCACTCTTTACTCTTTACTGGACTGCCCACCCTCTCACTTGGGGGAGTTGTAGCTCAGAAACCTCTTGGGAAATGGCGTTTGAGGTCCCTGGTGTACCGCTTTACCCTTCTTTTAAGACAGCAATTGCCTTGTGTGTACATAACCACTCCAAATAAATAAATTTAACTTCCATTGAAAGGCTTTGGTGTTCATCTAGAGTGAATACAGTGTGCTGGTGCATAGTGACAGTGTAACAAATTTCACTCATTGCCCCAAAATATATTTTAACATTCAACTTTTTTTTTGCCATTAAGATTTTTGTCAATATCTCAATGCACAAAGTTTAAAGCTTCTACAACAATGATCTGAAAGATAAAGATTGCCACATTCCATATCATGTACCTCTGATGGCTATTCTTATTTTCCTATTAACTATGGTGGAAACCAGGATTCATGTTCTAAAAAAAGTGAGGGAAATCACTAAGTTTTCTGTCCCCCAATTACGAATGATCATCTCATACGACAGCCCTCAAAATTTCCACTCGCCTGCTCGCATTTGGCGAGTGGAAATTATCTGAGGGCGAGTGGGGCGTACTGACCCGTGCTGGTGCCAGGTTCAGTGTGCCCCCACCTTTATTCACAGCTCCGGTATCGGACTCTTGGAGTCCGAATCCGGAGCTGTCTCTGATCGGCGCTGCCCCCTCCCGCGCGGCCCCGTGATGTCCGCGTTTGCGGGTCACCTGCCCACCCATGTGATGCAGCATACACTGCGAGTGTGTGACGCATCACATAGGAGGGGTCAGGTGACGCGCGGGAGGGGCAGAACCACTGCAGCGTGACATTCCCAGACTCGTGTTATGAGTGTGGGAGGCACGCTGCAGCCAGGGGCGGATCCAGGAGGGAAAATCGCCGCCGGCGTTCTTCAGCTGTCCCAAGGAGGCGAGCGGCCGCTGATATGCAGCTTGGCCGCTCGCCTGGGATGTGAACCACCTGACCGGCTGAGCGGCTGGTCAGGTGGTTCCCGGCGAGCGACCAAGCTGCATATCAGTGGCCGCTCGCCTCTTTGGGACAACTGAAGAACGCCGGCGGGTGGAGGTGAGAGCTGGGGGCTATACACCCACCCATGTATGAGCTCAAGTGAGCTGGGGCTATATACCCATGTGTGAGCTGGAGCATATCCATGAGCTGGGGCATATCCATGTTCTGGGGCATATCCATGAGCTGCGGCATATCCATGTTCTGGGGCATATCCATGAGCTGGGGCATATCCATGTTCTGGGGCATATCCATGAGCTGGGGCATATCCATGTTCTGGGGCATATCCATGAGCTGGGCCAGTATCCATGTGCTGGGGCAGTATCCATGTGCTGGGGCAGTATCCATGAGCTGGGGCATATCCATGAGCTGGGGGCATTTTTATATGAGGTCTGTTCTTATTGGAAACCTGTGCCTATGTAAGGGGACCTGTGCCTATGTAAGGGGACCTGTGCCTATGTAAGGGGACCTGTGCCTATGTAAGGGGACCTGTGACTATTTAAGGGGACCTGTGCCAATGTAATTAACATTAATTGTTAATGTTATTTATTTTTGTAACTTTATTCTGAATAAAACATTTAACTGTCATTTTGTAAGATATTTTAAGAGGGCGTGTTTAGGGGAGGAGTTAAGGGCGGGGCTAAGGGCAGGAGATAGGTGGGGCAACTGGTGGCGAGTAACTCTTAATGTCTGGCTAGTAGCTTGGGACTTGAAATTTTGAGCCCTGTCATACATAACACAAACACGTACTCAGATCTGATATATTTATGTTTCGAAGTGGATTTTAGCAAAAGCATGTGATAAATCCTATATTTCTTCTGAGTTAACAGGTAAAATGTTTGAACACTCTATTACAAGCTTTATACTGTACGGGACCAATGAGAACTCCATTCCCCCTGCAAAAATAGTGGAGGAACTGCGTTCCCTCACGTTTCCCCTTGATTTGACCCCTGGTGGAAATAGTGGTACAGGATTGTTGGGAAACTAGAGGTACATGCTTGGTTGTGCACATGGGAATCCAGGATGCGTTCCCTCATGATGTAATTAGCCTTAGGCTAGGGTCAGACGAGCGCGTTTTCTACGGACTGTGCGCCTGTGCTGTACGGACGCACTTTTTGACGGAAGACGCAATAGAGGCCACACAGTCCGTTTTTGTGACTGACGTTATTTTTGACGGATGTAGGAGGGAAAATAAATTAAAATCAAAAAACATTTTGTCCATCAAAACTGCTGGCCGTATAAATGCAGTCCGTCTGGCGACGTTCCATCACTCACACACAAAGCTATGCGGACGTGGCCTACTCCACACGTCCGTTCTATCAGTATTACGTTCTTGCCTAACCTGCATCCGTTTGCCGCGTCCGTCATGCGTCCGCACTTCTGTGCAGCCGTACTTCGTGTGTGGGGCTCCATTTAGCACAATTGTGCGCGATCATGGACGTACTTATGTACGGCAACACGGACGTGAATACTGGGCTCGTCTGACACGAGCCTTAGATATTTTGTACACGTACGTTACTTCTAAGGATGAGCTACAGTATCTTAGACTTTGTCACCTGCCAAAATACATATTTATCTGTGTGGCTGTGGTCTGTATATGAAAAATGTTGGAATGGAACTAGTATTTCCAGCTACAGCGAGGCTGTTGAATGAGTGGAATGTTTCAAACACCCACCATTACCATAATTTCAAGCTTCCTTTTGATATCCTTTACTTGCAGTTCACCTAAGAAATTCAAATATAACATGTTATAAAATAATCATTCCAGCCTATATGTATATATTCACCGTTCTGAGCAGTTTTGCTTTGAGTATAATGTTTCCGGTATGCTGCTGATGCATGGGCATATTTTGGCTTGGTGCCGCCGTGGGCACTTCAAATTCTGCCGCCTTCCCCCATCTGATATGAACAACATCTGATCATAATCATGAAATGAAAAGCAATATTTGTGACCTATCAGTAATATTATTATTTTTTTATAAATAGCAAATTATAACAAATGCAAAGTGTAATTATTTTTTTGTATATAAAAAAAAAAGGACAAACGATGGTTTACTATACTTTAGAGCAGTGGTTCCCAAAATGTTTTGGGGCACTGCCCCCCTGGCTCCGCAAACCTTATCCAGTGTCCCCTACACTACACTATAAATATCATTATTCAGAATAGTGGTTTTCAACGACTCACTCAAGGAAGATAATGGCAATAAAATTCAAATCAGTAACAATTAATTAATTGAATATTTATTCAAAATCCAATTACGTTTTTAAAGTCTGATGGTCATTTAGCAAGAATATTAGATCCCACATTTAAGGGGTTATTCAGAGAGCAGTGAGAGGACATTTCGGTCCTCTCTCGTTCCCCGCACTTCGGGGAGTCAAATTCCACGATCCTGTGGTGAATTCAGCATTAAACACAGGGTCCCCGAAGTGCTGGGAAAAGCCACCAAACTGCTCCAAAATTCCGCCGGCACGATCCGAAAATATCGGATCACTTCGAAACGCTGCAGAAAACGTTATTGCTAAAAGCGGTAACCCCGAGCTACACTCGGGCTGTATACATACCTGTACCTGCGCTTCCTTGCTGACCTCCCGCAATCGCATTTTCCTCCGGCTGATCACGGCGTCCTGGTTCCCTTCATATGGAGTATAGCAGTCTGTAGTGATACCCTTTTTATTGGACTAACGTTACATTTAAAGTACAAGCTTTCGAGAGTGATCCTCCCTTCGTCAGGTATGAAACCTTACTGATCAGAATAGTAGAATTCTATTATTCTGATCAGTATAGCTTCCAGACCTGACGAAGGGAGGATCACTCTCGAAAGCTTGTACTTTAAATGTAACGTTAGTCCAATAAAAAGGGTATCACTACAGACTGCTATACTCAGGATTTTGGCATCTGGACTAACACGGCCTACTATATATATATATATATATATATATATATTATTTTTTTTTTCTCTTGTTTAAATTAACGTGTTTTATTGATAGGTAATCAGAATGGTCCAGGATGTAACTAGAAATTGCCGGCACACATCACTGACATGCCTTCTCTTAGGCCCTCTCACCCCTGTTGTGATCCAAAGTTGTGAGGTATCCATTCTGATGGAGTGGTGGTAGCAGAGAGTGGATGGTGCATCATGTTGAACTGCTCATTCCTGTCAGGAGATTACCTGCCGACTCGCTTACTATTGACTCAGTGAGAACATGTTATGGTATGGAGAAAATAAAGGAATGACCTGGCACACGTTATGGTGTTGACTCCATAAACTAAAAGACACATTTTTGGACCAATCGACTGCTGGCTCATTCCTTTTATTCCGCATTTCATTTGAGCATTAGGCACCTCGGGGCAGGGTGCACTGTTTAGTACAGTGGTCCACAACCTTGGTCCTCAGGGTCCACCAACAGGCCAGGTTTTAATGATTACCTTGGGGAAATTATTATTATTATTATTCTTTATTTATAAAGCGCCAGCATATTCCGCAGCGCTGTGCAGACTGAATCCTGCAATCACTGAGCAGCAAATCATATCAACTGTGCTGTGCTTCACATATCTGGCAAACCTGACCTGTTAGTGGGCCCTGATGACCAGGGTTGGGGACCGCTGGTCTAGTGGATTCCTCCTTAGTTTTGTGAGTGATGGATCTGTTCTTTTTACACAATTTTAAAAGTCACGGTAAGGGGCTAATTAAGCATAAGCACTGCTTAACTTAACTCGATGCTCACAAAGGGGAAACGTAACCTGCAATGCGCCTCGCAATGGGACGGACAAGTTTCAGGTTACTATATCCTATCAAGAGATTAAAAATTGCATCTCTTTATGATCAATTCGATGCTTGAGATGAGACATGGCAAGGAATGTGAACCTGTCTAACAAACTTTTGTCGCTAAGTGAAGCTGTTACTTAGATGACGTACATCATACTTATGTGTGAAAAAGTAAACTTGGGTGTGGGATTTGTGGATCAAGTGCGAAATGAAAAAGGGGCAGATATCTATTTTTAAAGTTTTTTTAATGCATTTGTCCTCTGACTAAGACTGATGGAGCCTAAAAGAACTCGTGGAGCGCTAGAACCTTTTCTTTTTGTACTGTGTTTCGTTGACTATAATTTCCCGTTTTCTCTATTAAAGCACCCACACGCACGACACACATACATAAAACACATGTGCATAATGAGTGTGTCTTGTATATAAATATCGAAAGAGAATGAGTGAAAATGAGACAGCGCTGCAGTGGCAAGGTCTTTACGGCGAATGCACAGGGTTTGTAAGATCATACCAACTTCTCTGTGGAAAAAAAAAGAAGTACAAAGGGCAAGTTTAAAACATGTGGGAAATAGAGAGATATAAACAGGAGGGAAGACATATGAGGGGGGGGGGGGGAAGCAAAAAACATGAGCGTGGGAATGGAGAATTACACACTTGTGGTACATAAATATCTCCAAAATTTACATACGGACTTTAAACACAGAATATTAGCACACAAATCTGTAGGCACACTTGCACATGCATACAGTTACAAGTAATTCTAAAGCACCAACAAATTCTGCAGCGCTGTACAAAGGGCCGGACATAATAATATACATACAAGTTAGATACACAGAGGACAGTAGGAGAGAGGACCCTGCTCAAGACCTTACAATCTAAGAGCAGAGGTGTGGCACATTAATGTGGGGTATGCAGGGTTGTATATTTGTATAGGCCAACAAGTGTTTTACATTGAAGGTGGGGCTGTATATTTTTCGATAAATGTTGTAACATTGTCTAAGCTTATTTCTGACCAGAGTCCCATTCATCATTTGTGGCCAAGATCTTGTATTGATGATGGGGGAGTCGGAGCGCTGCGTAAAGTCTTCTCCAGCACATCCTAAAGATTCTCATTGGGTTTAAGGTCTGGACTGTTCGGTAGCCAATCCATGTGTGAAAATGATGCCTCATGCTCCCTCAACCACTCTTGCACAATTCGAGCCCAATGGATACTGGCATTGCCATCTTGGAATATGCCTGCTGTGCCATCAGGGAAGAAAAATCCATTGATGGAAAAACCTGCTTATTCAGTATATTCAGGGAGTCACATGACCTCATTTTTGCAGCTGAAACCTATTAATGATTGCAGTAATTATCTAATAGAAGGCTCACACTTATTTGCTTAGTTAATTCCAGATGGTGATTTTTCTTTTTTGGCCAGGCAGTATAGGGGTGTATGTGTGTGTATAAATATTTATAAATTGAGAGAGAAAGGACAACAAGGTATATTTTTTATGAATTTTTGCACAGAAAGCCTTGTTTCATTACCTCAAATTTTAATATTTTCTTTCATGAAAGATTTTTTTTTGTTCTTTTTTCACCCCACACTCTTTAGTGACATATGGATGAGTTTATTACATATGTTTACATACCTTTCTGTATGTTTATATTTTAAGCATATGTTTATACACAATGGATGATCCCATTCCATTATTACTTAGTACCGGCTGGGTGGAGTAGAGGTAACATCACTGCTCTATAACTGTGGAGTCACAGGTCCGAATCCCGGCCAGAGCACTTCCCCAGTAAGTATCCTTGGGCAACACACCTAATGGTACAAACTTGCCTACCACACAATATTGGCTGTGGAGTCCAGTGGTAACATCTCTACCCTTCGACCGTGGGGAAGCAACTCAAGGTCCCGTTTGGCACATCCCTCTGGTACAACTGTGGAGAAATCTCGACTTTACGAGAACCGGGATCAACCTAACCACTAAGTCGCTGATCAAGGCTACAATCATGGAAAAGATGACTTGGTTCCACTCAGAAGACGCCACCAGCGAGTGTCCTTGGGCAATACACCTAACGATATGGATTCGCCTACCTCACAAAATATTGTACATCTCATAGATTGTAAGTTCCCTTGGGAATGGGGTCCCCCTGAATCAGGCCATATCATCCATGTGTGGTATTCCAATGTATCAATACCTTGTAAAGCACTGCGGAGTATGTGGCGCTATATGAATAAAGGATAATAATAATAATTAGCATTTATCTTAACTGGACTATGAACTTTCTTTTTTTTTTCTATTTATTCAATGCATACCTGTACATTTATGTCATTTTCTTTCAACCTATCGTATATGACATTTATCTCAGAAGGCATAAATAAGATGCCACGGGGTCAGATCCTTATCTCAGATGATAATGATGATCGTTATTTCATCAGACCTGAAAAATCACCATGGTCTTCTCAACAAGCTGGCAGCAAAGCAATGATTACAGAGTTAGAGGATGCCAAGCCAATGTTTTAATTTATTCTAGCCTTTTATTCCCGCTCAGTTGGCAATAGCGAGCCAAAGATATTAAGGTGTTAAGTCTTTGTGACTCCCTTCTACTGGCTAAGTTTACAATCCAGCAGCTACATTAGTCGCCAGACTCGTAATTGATCCCGGCTTCACACCACTGCGACATTCTCAACTGGGAGGCCACATTACTCCAAAGGGACTTGCATGAGACCTGCAGGATTGCCTAGTGCTGGCAGAAGGACACCAGAGAACAACTCTTTTCTTTGTGTCCTTTGCTATATGGAGAGGTGGCAAATTTTGTCTTCATTTTCATAGGCTGGCTTATCCTTTTTCAGCATTAATTCATGTTGTGATTCCAAATTCACCTGGGTGTTATCGGTATATAGGTTATACTGGAAATCATGGGAAGAAATTAGAACACCAAGAGAGTTGGTATAGATCGAGAATAGAAAGGTACCCAGAACAGAGCCTTTAGGTACTCCGACTGAGAGGAGTCAGTGAAAGAACACTATTAACCTCCCTGGCGGTCCGATTCTGACATATATTTTATATGTCAGAATCAGTCCTATTTATTCTGGCCCCCTAGCGGTATGAGTGTGGCTCGGGGGTTAACTTTCAATACTGAAAGCGGTACCCCGAGCCACATTCGGGCCAATACTTACATGTCCCTGCGCTTCTTCGCCGTCCCCGCAGTCACACTGCAGCAGATCGCGCCGTCAAACTTCCTGGTTTCACTCCTCGTGAGAAGAGAACCAGAGGCACGTTCAATACCTCAGCCGCTGCAAGTGCTAAGTTAGCAACTTGCCATTGAACGCCGTTCAACCACTCAGCGCTCAGCACTGCTAACTTAGCACTTGCAGCATCTCCTCGGGTCGCTGCGTGTTGCTGAGTGTGTCGTATTAAAGATGGCCTCCGCCATGAAGCAAGTAACAATTCCGTACAGCAAGATGGCTGACCGCCATGAAGCAAGTAACAATTCCGTACAGCAATGTTAATTTTGAGGTTTTTGATCACCAAAGCACAAAATATTTATTTATTATTTACTCCTGCACATAGACATATATTACAGTTCAATTTATATTTTGTTTCAGAAGTAACCATAACGTTTATTCAATAAAAACTATCGTTTGTGGTATGTGCATACAAAACGGAATTGTGCTGACGGCTTTTCTTTATCATATTTTGACCGAGTGATATGAATAACAATCTGAATCTTTAACCCTTTCGCTGCTGAGGCATTTCCCGCCTCTGTGCTGAGGTAATTTTTGCCGGTTTCGCTCATCATGTTTAACCGCGTTTTGAAGCCTTATTTTATTATATGACCATAGCGTGCGCAGCCTATTGCATTAGGGTGTGCACCCAAAAGTTCAAACACACACACACATATATATATATAAAATATACTCACGCACCCTTATGCAAACATACACAGACACACACTCACGCATTCAGCCAAACTATATCATTACTCTAGGGGTCATTCACAGAGCGTTGAAATGTCGCCGACTGCTGTTCCCTGCACTTCGGGGAATCAAATTGCCCCACCCTGCGGTGAATTCACCATTCACCGCAGGGCCCCCAAAGTGCAGGGAATCAGCCACTCGCAACAGGAACCAGGATGCCGCGATTGGCCGGAGGTGACTGCGAGAGGACAGCGAGGGAATGCAGGGACAGGTATGTAACAGTCCAGGTGTGGCTCGGGGTTACTGCTTTCAGCATTGAAATTGAACTGCGAGCCACACGCGGGAAAACTGCCAGAGGGCTGAATAAATGCACTGATTTTGACGTATAAAAATGTAAAAATCGGACCGCCAGGCAGGTTAAGGTCTTGTTGCCAAGCACCAATATTTAGTCTCCTACCTGTATCTCACGATGCTTTATTCACTATTCTTACTTTGTGCAGTGCAGGCAGAAGATATAGCAGCGATTCTAGCAGCAATACCAGCCTTTTGGATGCAGGGCCAGGGGGCAACGCCGGGCTGAGACAAGGACACGGGTGCTGAATTTTGCACACAGCAGCCTGTTTAAAGAAAAATACCTGCATTTACACACACAGCCATACGTTCACATAACTATATATCCCCTACACCCCGGGGGTATGTAGCAATAAAACTCCCAGTAGTGTGTGGCATGTGTGTGAGCATAGCAGAGAATCCACAGCAATAAAAACGCACAGTAATGTGCTGTATGTATGAGCGTGTCACAGAGATCCACAACAAAATTCACAGAAATGTTTGCTGTGTATGGGCGTATCAGAATCCACAGCAATAAAACTCACAGTAATGTGCAATGTGTATGAGCATATCATAGAATCCACAGCAATTTAACTCAGCAATGTGCAGTGTGTATGAGCGTATCACACATTCCACAGCAATAAAACCCCCAGCAAAGTGCTGTGTGTATGAGCGTATCACAAAATCCACAGCGAAAAACTCCCCAGTAATGTGCTCTGTGTATGAGCGTATCACAAAATCCACAGCAATAAAACCCCCCAGGAATGTGCTGTGCGTATCAGCGTATCACAAAATCCACAGCAATAAAACCCCCCAGTAATGTGCTGTGTATATCAGCGTATCACAAAATCCACAGCAATGAACCCCCCAGTAATGTGCTCTGTGTATGAGCGTATCCCAATCCACAGCAATAAAAACCCCCAGGAATGTGCTGTGCGTATCAGCGTACCACAAAATCCACAGCAATAAAACCCCCCCAGTAATGTGCTGTGTGTGTGAGCGTATCACAAAATCCACAGAAATAAACCCCCCTGTAATGTGATGTGTGTATGAGCGTATCACAAAATCCACAGCAATAAAAACCCCCAGGAATGTGCTGTGTGTATCAGCGTATCACAAAATCCACAGCAATGAACCCCCCAGTAATGTGCTGTTTGTGTGACCGTATCACAAAATCCACAGCAATAAAACCCCCCAGTAATGTGCTGTGTGTATCCCAAAATCCACAGAAATAAACCCCCAGTAATGTGCTGTGTGTGCGAGCGTATCACAAAATCCACAGAAATAAACCCCCAGTAATGTGCAGTGTGTGTGAGCGTATCACAAAATCCACAGCAATAAAACCCCCCAGTAATGTGCGGCGCCTATAATATATAAAGGTTGCCCCCTCTCCTGATTACTTTTTTTTTCTCATTTGCAGGGAGGGGGTTGAATTTTGGTCCAGAGGGGGGGGTCAAGGAGGGGGAACCCGGCTGGCCGCATCCAATGGATAGCCGCCGGGACCTCTCACAACCCGCAGGCCTGGAGGCAGCCTCTGCTTCCCTGGTGGTCCTGTGCCATGCAACAATGACGCCAGTCCTCAGGGGGAGTTCCCGGAGGCTTGGCCGACATCCAAGATGTCGGCCAGCTCCGGGAAAGGATCACGAACCGGCACTTTTCGGCACCGATTCGTGATCCGGCCCACATGGGGTTAATGGCATTGCCAGGTACCATTTGGAAGGGCCGGCTGTGCCCTTCCAAACGGTGCCTGGCATTAAACTCAGGACCCCCGCGATCGGGAGGGAGAGAGGTCCGAAGGACCTCCCCCCCTCCCTTTCAGGCGCCTCCTCCGCACACGTGGGGGAGCCCCTGAAATAGATGTCATCGCGCCGCCGCGATGACATCTATTGTGCCCGCAGCGGTCCCGGATTGATGGGCTGACATCCAAGATGTCAGCCTGCACCGGGGGGCACAGCGATCGGCCGGAATCCGGCTGATCGCAGGCTGCTTCGGGAGGACGCGCTCAGCGCGTCTTCCGCAGCCAACCCTTCCTGCGGCAGGACGCAATTCAGCAGCTACTGAGGTATTGAACGGGGCTCAGGCAGTGTGACTTTGCGAGAGGCTGGAGGAGACTGCGGGATCAGCGAAGGAGCGCAGGACATGTAAGTATCCAGCCCTAGTGTGGCTCGGGGATACCACTTTCGGTACGAAAAGTTAAGCCCGAGCCACACTTGGGATTACCGTCAGGGAGGTTAAAGATTGATGAGAGAGATAGGAAGAGAACCAGGAGAGAGCACTGCCACTCAGGCCAGGTTTAAAGGGCCACTACCACCAAAAAATGAAATGTCCTATAGTGTGTGTTGCTGATATCTTACATTTACTGTTTTTCTATTTGTTTAGTTAAGAAAATATTTTACTCTATATGTGTCACTTGGTGCATCCGTTTTGTGATCCCTTGTGTTTGCATTCTGGTCCCCCAACAGTATCTTTACCTCACTTGGTCCTCACTGTGTGGCATTGGCCATAGAATCAAGTCTATTGGTCGATCACTGGCTCAATTCACTGTATTGTCTGGCATGTATTCAAAGGATATCACCAGGGGTAGAGGTCTTTTAAGCTCCCTGTCTTCTCTCATTCAGCTGACATTTCTTATTTCAGGTAGCCTGGACATTGCAATAGACCTCCTGCAGCCTTAACTGCTAATTACTGTATAAGATAAAGCACAGTTCCAATGTAAAATGTTTGCACAGATTTTGGTAAATGTTGCATCATGGGGAAAAACCCACAAAATGGAAACAGGAGATAAAAAAAACTAACTTTATTTTTCCTTTTTACATGCAATTACTTCAAACAAAGAAAACCCCGCAGCAACATGTGTTTTTTAATGTGGCTTCATTTGTAGTGCACAAGTAATCTAGTTACAGCTTATGTAAGTGGTAATGCCCTTTAAGGAGTGTGAGAAGTAGAAACGGGTGGTTGAAAGTGTCAATAGCAACAGAAAGATCAAGAATAAAAAGTAGGAAGTTTTGATCTTTGGGTTTAGTGGCAACTAAATCATTAGTCAATCTCAGAGTAGAGGGAGCAAAAACCAGAATGATGTGGACAAGTATGGAGCTAGAATTGACAAAACCAGTAAACTGAGTGTAAACATTACAAATGTTTTGGAACCTTGGACGCAAAGGGAATTGGTGATTGGATGGTAGTTACACAAGTCATTAAGGTCAAGAGTCTGCCTCTATACAATGGGAGTAATAAGAGCATATTTGAAGGTAGAGTGGATGGTCCCAAAGGAGAGAGAATGTTGAAAATTTTAGTAAAACGAGGGACACTAACTTAGGAGACAGACAGAATGAGGCGTATGTTGGGATGGAGTCAAGTGGAAGGGCAGGAGGAAAGTGCAGAGACTAGGGAAGAAAATACATACATGAGGAAAGGGCAGGGAACGAGGTTAATGGCTGTGGGAAGAGGGCATTGAAGAGATTTCTAGTCCGCGGTTGTTGGCTTCACTGAACCATTCTACTGGAAAGGTTATCAGATTTATGGTGGTGGAGGGTTGTGGGACATCTAATTGCGTCTGAAGCTGATCTATAACATTTAACTTTTGCATCCCTAGTTTCAATAATGAGTGGAAATCTGCTCACCAACAGTCAATTCTGGTTGTCGCTACTGAAGATAATAACAATGGCAATTATTTTTGTCCTAGTGTGGAAAGTCTTGCTTCTGAGGTGCTTGGCAAAGATAGTTGTCGATGCACTTACCGTTTATCCGAAGTTAGGTTCTATGCTCCCTTATGTTATTAGCAGAGTCTGGTTTGCCTGAATGGATGTCAAGAAGAACCCTTTTAGCCCCTACAGTTTTAAACCTGGTGAATTTTTGGGGCCTTGTTCTGGCTAAGATGCTACCACTGTAACTGATGTTCCTTCTTCTTGTAGTGAGAGGAGGTATTGAATCGTGGCACCGTCCTTGTCTCAGAATCACACGTGAGTTCTGTATTTCTCTGTCTTTTCAGTATTAAGTGATTATGTTAAAGAAAATTCACTTATAATGAGCTCTTGTCAGCTCATAATCTTCTTTCCAATTTTTTACCTTGGAATCGCTTGTTCGTCTCCAGCTGCCCCCCCATTTGGCTTGGTTTGTTACAATAAACAGCGGATAATGATCTGCTTCATCGTAGTAGGGGTTATCTCCGTGCCTTGCAGAAGTAGCTGTGGGTCCTTGAAAAATGCAGAGTCTCAGAGAAACCATACTCGACATAGTAGGAGGGGAGAGGGTCTACAATGCATTGAGTAAACCTATTTTGGAGAAACATTAACTGGATGTAGGTTGGTAAATATGCAAAGTTTCTCCTTTGGTTTTATATACTAAGGCAAGCATCTAATCCCATTCTAATCCTACGTCCATATATTCACAAAACACATGGGTTTAGAAATACTTTAAGCCTAAAGTCCAATCCAGCACATTTTTGCAAATCCATTTAATAGCAATAGCGTAAATTTTCTGAAATTCAAGCTCAGCAAAAGCAGTAGCTTATGTTTTTATCCTCTGCATCGTGGGAGTGGAGGCACCTGGTTCTTGATCAAAGGAACAGGAGACAATATATGACTTCTTTGGTTGAAAATCAACAGGAAATTGTGTCAAAGAATTATAGTTTGTATGATTAACCCCGTATGATATTTATCTTCTGTTGCTGCTTGATTTTTACCTAAAATAGTGGAATAACTATGTGCACAATCATGAACAGCAAGTAAAATAGACGTGTATAATGCTCCCTCTTTTTGTATTTCTCAGGTCATGTATCCATTGTCAGATTTTTTTTGTAGGTCACTCCTGTTTTAACTTCATTAAAGTAATATAGATTAGAGAAATCAGTCTTCTCTTAAGTCATGCCAGTTTGGAAAAAAGATGTTGAGCTGGTCCATTTGATGGTTTTTGCCTCCTTCATGTGTGGTTTCTTGGATGTCCACTTTGAACATTTGGGGTTGATTCTCTCACCTCTGATAGTTTCGTTTGTGCAACACTTTCACTTGTTGCCTTTTTTTTTTTAGAAAGTATTTTACCAGGATGGATACATTGAGATTTCTCTCGTTTTCAAGTATGTCCTGGGTGGCGAGTATGTACCGTTACGTGTCTTGCCCAAGGACACTTACTGGAGAGGTGCTCGTCGGGATCGAACCTATGACTCCACAGGCTCTCTCCACGCAGAGCAGTGATATTACCTCTGCTTCACCCAGCCGGTACTACTCCGCCCAGCCGGTACTTGTTGCCGTTGCAGCAATAGAGATTTTCTCCTGTGTTTGCAACTTCGGCAATCACCTGCGTCTGCAATAACCCCCATAGATTTGGTAAAAACTTGCAAAGTCCATCTGTCCTTTTTTCTTAGCATCTGTTAATTATGTGCAATGGTTTATGATGTCTCTTCCGTTTACTATTCACTTTTGTCTCCGCAACTCTTGTTGCCGTGCACTACCCTTATCAACCTCCAGATTGCTCTTTTTCCTGCGACTGGTCACACTTGGAGTTCTGCAGTCCCACTTGCAATATGTGCGTGTGCTTTGACCCTTCATACTTCTGCCTTTCAGTTGTGTCATATCCTGTTAGTGAATTTTACAGTTTGTTCAATGTAGGATTTTTATAGCCATCTTCTCATTATAGTGAGAAAAAAGAGAGGGTTTGTGAGGGTCCTGAGGATGAGCAAACGGTACTAGTGGCTTGCTCTATGGTGGGGCCCACTCAGGTCTCAGAAGGTTTTAGCTCGATTGTGCCAATACAGGAATGTATGCTTCATATGCAAATAAGACTGCAATCACCCAGAAAGGGCGGCTAGTACTGAATGCCAAGGTCATCATCCATGCACGAGAGATGTTGCAACCCCCGATGATCTTTTTTTCTGTTGCTGATTAAAACTGTTGCTAGAACTCATACCTGTCACGTCCTCTGCTCACCTGGGTGTCCGGCGGCGGCATCCTTGCTACTCGCTGACCAGCCACTGAGTAAAATAGCCGGCAATTCCGGCCATGGGATGGGGACGCGGGCAGGGTGCAACGTGATGACCTGGCACCCACCTGATTTAAAATCGGGCAGGCGAATCTGACCCATTTCCCTGTCGTAGTTTATTTCTTCTCTGTGTGTTCCTCAATATACTTTTGTGTAAGCTCTCCTGTGTAGACTCCGGCTCTGTCTGATTACTCGTTCTGGAAATTAAGCCTTGGCACTGTCTAACTACCCGATTTGACATTAACCCCTGGCATTGTCTGACTACCCGATTTGGCTTTATTCCTTGGCTTTGTCTGAGTATTCGCTCTGGTGTGTATGTTCTGGCTCACGAAACCATTTGTTGCGTTTTTCTGGT
This sequence comes from Leptobrachium leishanense, assembly GCA_009667805.1. Classification (NCBI taxonomy): domain Eukaryota; kingdom Metazoa; phylum Chordata; class Amphibia; order Anura; family Megophryidae; genus Leptobrachium; species Leptobrachium leishanense. The sequence goes on along the minus strand of CM019070.1, from coordinate 66,900,199 downwards.
TTACTTTGTGTTGTCTATCTAAAGACCGGCAGTGTAAGTAGATTGTCTGCATGTAGGGATCTGATCTATATCCGTGACAATACCCTACCTACAGACAGAGGACACTCTCCAATTAGGCAAAATAGGCAGCAGCCTCAGGCCTTTATAGAAGGTGACCTGACAGCCAACATATCTTCAGTTCCAACTTGAATTATCCTGCCTTGCTAGATACCTTGTCCATGACATGGGCACTAGGTGACATCCACTGCTCTAATATACTGCTACTTTCAAACACACAATTTACAGAATATCCATGCATGTAGTCATGTACACATATGTGTTAATAAAGATAATACGTGCACTGGCACTCCATTAATACACTCCTGCATTCACATCCTCCTGCCTACCATAACAGAAGTCCAAATATTCCCTAAGTAAAAATGTTTGGGTTTGCTTTTGCATTTCTTCTTTTTTCATGTGCAAGAAGGGTGTCGTATTGGAGTTTTGCCTAAGTTCTGCCCCTTCCTGCAAATACACACTAAAATATGTTCTACATATGTTAAAACTTCCTACTTTCTGTTTCTTCATCAGTTCAGCATAGTGGTGGGTGTTCCTTTTACATTATCACTTTAATTTCTGTTTCATTGCATTAGGAAATCATTTACATACCTTATCCTTCATTATATTTTTTTAATACTGTGAATCTGTCCCTCATGAGTAGAATAATTTAGGTTCGTAATCCTCCCTATCTGTTTCACCACTTCCCTGTTTAAGAAAGCACATTGTTTTTTCTCTTCCTTATTTAAGTGAATCGATTGTCTGTATTCATTTCACTATTTTCACTTGAGTTATGCGTGCATATGAAATTGGGGAAAGGCTTGACCTGTGGAGTCTTTCTATCAGATTGAAACGGTTTTCCTTCCAGGAATCGATGTACCACATTTTCTACCCTTTTCTTCCAGCATATTTTGAAAACTGCAGAAAAATCAGCAGATAGACACACATTTTAAGTGCCTTCAGAAGCAGTATCATCCCATCCTACTGTATCATCTTTGCTAAAGGGCCACTACCACCAAACATTAAATGTCCTTATTTTGTTTATTTTATGTTGCTGATATCTTACATGTGCTTTGTTTTTCTCTTGATTGTTTAGTTAATAAAATATTTTACTCTATATGCGTCATGCGGTGTATCCATTTTGGATCTTTTGTGTTGTAAACTGCCTCCTCCCCTAGTATCTTTACCTCACTTGGTTCTCACTGTATGGCAATAGCCATAGTTTGGAGCCTATGGGTCGATCACTGACTCACATCATTGTATTGTGTGGGATGTATTCAAAGGACGTCACCATGAGGTAGATTAGAAGTCTATTAAGCTCCCTGTCATATCTCATTCAGCTGTCAGCTCGCTGTTCAGGTATCAGAGGTAAAATAATAGCCTCCTGCAGCCTTAACTGTTAGTTGCTGTGCTTTATTCTATACAGTATTTAAGTAAAACTCCCAATAAGATTTTGGTAAATGTTGCATCATGGGAAAAGTCCACAAACCTGAAACAAAAGATAAAAATCCTTATTTTACTTGTCATTTTTACATAAAATTACTTCTAACAAAGAAAAACCAAAACCAGCAGCATGTGGTTTTGCTTGTAATGCACACGTAATTGTCACGTTCCTCTTCAATATATAAGTATGTATGATCCCTGTACGCAGAACAACTATGCTACACTTCTGATCCTTCAAATGGTTGGTATATCTACCTACTATCAGAATCAAAGGAGTACATAACAAGAACGACAGACCAGGGGTTAATATCAGAGATGCTTGTGAGCCAGAGACAAGGTTGCTCGTGAGAAAATAAAAAGGGGTTGAATGCCAAATCAGGTTAGCAGAGAATAGCCAAGGGTCGTATGCCAGGGGTCTTATGCCAGAGCAGGTAGTCAGGAATGCCAGGGGTCTTATGCCAGAGCGGGTAGTCAGAACAGGAGCCAAGGGTTTAACAGCCAGGAGCAACGATGTACAAACCAAGTCAATGCACATATAATCAATATATAGACAAGCACTGAGAGGAGTGAGAACCACATCAGGTCAAGGAAAATATATCTGCGGCTTCTGCTTTTAAACCCAGCGGGTGCCGCGTCATCACGCCGAGCCACGTCCATGACCTTACCACGTGATTGTGTCCGTCCGATACTTCCCTCAGCGGCTGCCGGCCAGCGAACAGCGTGGAAGATGCTGTCGGCCACCAAGCTACATAGACGGCGTGAGATGTAGTTGGTGGTGTCCCTTTTAAATTTTAGGTAACTTTGCATTATAAACTTGATGAATTTTAGACACAGTCCCTCCTTCCGAAAAATAAACAGAAACAACCCAAAAGTGCACTGTGCAAGTGCAATAAAATGTGCTTTACATGCTGTGAATAAAATTATATATAAAACCAAAATTGCAGTTTACAATCAATTGTATAAAAGAGCATGCTTGAATGCAGTGCACATAGAAAATATAATTACTTACATAATTCTCGGATGGTGGAATCCATGGTTAGGGAAACCGAAAGAAAGACCATGGAAAAATAAATAAAGCGAGGAAGACAATCCCACTCACCTGTTACAGAGCCTGTTATCTACCGGCTCTGTATATAGTGCAGTGTGCCTACTAGGGGTGGCACCTCCCTTCAGACGTCTCCAGTTTTGTGGACTCTCAAAAGAAACATAAGGAAGACAGCCTCATAGGGTAATGAATATATAACAGCTTCACACAGGTTCTTACTAAAGCAGATGCACTCACCTCCTCCAGAGCCTTGCTGTTCGGCTCCTCTATATATACGTTTTATATGTTTTTATGTATTTTAAGGGATGTTTCTCCCTCCTCCCCTTTTCACAATTAAGTATAATATAACCCAATTTTAGCATAATGTCACCTTTGGAGAAGGGAGAAGAGAGGAAGCTTGTATTACTCATTAATAATAAAATGAATTTCCCCTTTAGAGACGATTTAGGACCCATGTGACACTATCCCCCCCCCCACCGGTTTTGGGTTGGTTCTGTGTATTTATCTTAACCACTGATATACTCATTGCGTGGATTGTGTAGCTGACCGTTGCGGACCGCGTAACCGACCGTGTCGGCTCACAGATCCCCCACTTGCTGCACAGAAGGTTGGTATCTTCTGGTGACACTCGGGTGCCACCCGATGATGCGCGGGTGCCACGTGATGGCACAGAAGAAATGAAGAGGTACAGAAGAAAGAAGAGGCAGATGAAAGAAACAGAGGACAGAGGAAAGTAATAAGCACAGGAAAGAAAAGAAAGGATGCGAGGGGCACGGAAGGCAGATACAGGGGGAAGGGGCACAGAGGAAAGGGGTACAGAGGAAAGAAAGGCACAGAGAGCAGAGGAAAGAAAGACTGAATGATAGGACAGCGAGCAGAGTTTGCAAAGAAAGAAGCTGACGAAAAAGGTAATTTAAGGTAATGTTATTAATGCATTTTTCTGCTCCTCTCCGTATTGATTAAAGCTAGGACTTAACATGTATTATAGGCTTAACATATACAGTATTCCGGGGGGGGGGACTGATAGGCCACAGGTATTTCAGTAGTACGGCTCTCCTCTCGATTGTTCTCTTGCCACTGTGGCTCCCGACCAAAAAACAGTGAGGATTCCTAGTCTAAACTCTAGTTAACAACTCTCCAGTGGGTCTGTTGCTTTAGTCAACCATTTAACAGCTGCATTTTGATTTATTACCACGTGTATAATATCACATATACAGGTGAAACTTGAAAAATTTGAATATTATGCAAAAGTTCATTTATTTCAGTAATGCAACTTAAAAGGTGAAACAAATATATGTGGTAGACTCATTACATGCAAAGCAAGATAGTTCAAGCCGTGATTTGTCACAATTGTGATGATTATGGCTTACAGCTCATGAAAACCCCAAATCCACAATCTCCAAAAATTAGAATATTGTGAAAAGGTGCAATATTCTAGGCTCAAAGTGTCCCACTCTAATCAGGTAATTCAGCCATAACACCTGCAAAGGGTTCCTGAGCCTTTAAATGGTCTCTCAGTCTGGTTCAGTAGGAATCACAATCATGGGAAAGACTGCTGACCTGACAGTTGTGCAGAAAACCATCATTGACACCCTCCATAAGGAGTGAAAGCCTCAAAAGGTAATTGCAAAAGAAGTTGGATGTTCCCAAAGTGCTGTATCAAAGCACATTAATAGAAGGTGGTGTGGAAGAAAAAGGTGCACAAGACCTGGTCTGTTGCTCAGTGGTCCAAAGTCCTCTATTCTGATGAAAGCAACTTTTGCATCTCCTTTGGAAACCAAGGACCCAGAGAATGGAGAGGCACACACTGCAAGATGCTTGAAGTCCAGTGTGAAGTTTCCACAGTCTGTGTTGATTTGGGGAGCCATGTCATCTGCTGTTGTTGGTCCACTGTGCTTCATTAAGTCCAGGGTCAACGCAGCCGTCTACCAGCAGATTTTGGAGCACTTCATGCTTCCTTCCGCAGACGAGCTTTATGGGGATGCTGACTTCATTTTCCAGCAGGACTTGGTACCTGCCCAAACTGCCAAAAGCACCAAAACCTGGTTCAATGACTGTGGGATTACTGTGCTTGATTGGCCAGCAAACTCGCCTGACCTGAACCCCACAGAGAATCTATGGGACATTGCCAAGAGAAAGATGAGAGACATGAGACTGAACAATGCAGAAGAGGTGAAGGCCGCTATTGAAGCATCCTGGTCTTCCATAACACCTCAGCAGTGACAGGCTGATAGCTTCCATGCCACAATGCCGCATTGAGGCAGTAATTGCTGCAAAAGGGGCTCAAACCAAGTACTGAGTACATAAGCATGCTTATACTTTTCAGAGGTCCGATATTGTTCTATGTACAATCCTTATTTTATTGATTGCCTGTAATATTCTAATTTTCTGAGATTGTGGATTTGGGGTTTTCATGAGCTGTAACCATAATCCTCACAATTATGACAAATCACGGCTTGAACTATCTCATTTATTCGTTTCACCTTTTAAGTTGCATTACTGAAATAAATGAACTTTTGCACGATATTCAAATTTTTTGAGTTTCACCTGTATATTTTTAGGTGCCATTGTGCTTTTTCTATTTGTCTTAACATTCCTTCCTTTCCCTATTACTGCAGTTCATAACATGACATCCCCTTATTTCAGGTCATTATCAACATGTCTATAGTTCTTCAGATTCTCTGTTGGGTTGTCATTAATTTATTAACATAATGTAACTAATAGCCCAGATGCTGTGAGACTATTGTGTTATCTAAGGGTGAAATTGCTGCGTTACATAGCTGCAGTGCACTCGGGAGGTGTATTATCAGGAGCTGTATATCTAATCTTAGTATGATATATCAGGAAGGCAGTGTCCTGGCAGTCTGCGCAACAATGAGCATCCACGTAAAAAAAAAACTTTGTGTGTGTCGCAGGTTGAAAAATAAACGTATTTGTACTTAATTGTTATATATAAAATGAAAGAAAGGTGAAATCTGAGAAAAGGCAATGATCTACCACAATTCAAACCACATATGATGAAACATATTCTCGTCACACGTTACTAATCATTTAACTCTTACACAGGCTGAGAGTGAATAGTAAGACCTGACCACAGTAGTTGCTTCTTGCAAAGCGGTTACTTTGATAATAATTAATTACATAAAGTTGAGCAACCAGAAGCTCGTTGCTAGAAGACCTAATGGATTACCAACCATCCCGTATTTATTTATAAAGGATTTTACCAGGAAGGATACATTGAGATTTCTCTCGTTTTCAAGTATGTCCTGGGTTCAAGAACATTGAGTTGTTACAGAAATACAAAATAGTAAATTGCAAGATATTAACACAAAACAAATATACAGATTAACAGAAAAATAAATATGTAGGAAATAGTCACTATGTTACATGTTTAAAGGTGCATTCCATATTGAGGTATGTGAATAGGGAATTCTTAAGGGTCTTTAGACTGGGGGAAGATTTGGTGGCGTCTGGGAGGTTATTCCAGAATTGCGGTGCTCTGTAGGAAAATGACCATCGAGACACTTTCTTTTTTGTTTTGTGGTATTGCAAGTAAGGTGCCGGTCCTGGATCGGAGGTTATAGAATGAGGGAACTGCTGAGGGAAGCAGTCTATTCAGGTAGGGTGGCAGCTTCCCAGAAAAGCTCTTAAACACCAGGTTGGAAAGGTGAAGGGTGCGTTTAGATTCCAGCGACGGCCAGTTTAGCTATTTTAACATGTCACAATGGTGGGTCATGTAGTTACATTGTAGCACAAAGCGGCAGAATGAGTTATACAATGTAGTAAGTTTCTGGAGGTGTGTTTGAGGGGCAGCTGCATACACTACATCTCCGTATTCAATAGCTGGCATAAGCATTTGTTGTACAATCTGCTTTCTTACCGCGGGGCTCAGGCAGAATTTGTTTCTGTACAGGGCACCTAGTTTGGGGTAAATTTTAGATGAGAGTTTTTCGATGTGGGGGCCGTATCTTTTGAATAGGCATGGGTGGGTTCATTAAAGGTAAGTAAACGTCATGCTTCGACCTGGGTGTTTTTAGAGGCCCCTCTGAGGAAAGGTACGGAAGCCAAAAACATTGCGCCACTCTTTGGCTGATCTCTAAAGTTAAAACATATTGCTCTATTGTTTTTTTTTTTTAAAAAAAAATTATATTTGTTTTGTATAGGCTGTTTAATTCAATATTATAGTTGTATGACTATTCCTGGGGATTTATATTGTAGATTTGATACATAAAAAGGTATCACTATGTTTTATATACTATGGTGATAGAGCCTGAACTTTGCTAAAAAAAAATCTAGTATGGCATTGCACTGGCAAGGAGGGTTCTGTGTTAAAACAGACCCAGGATGCAAAAAAGTGGAAAATTGTGGACTTCATTTGCATGTCCTTCCCAGAGTTCCTTGCTGCATATGGGGAATGTAGCACCTGAGATCCGTAAAGCAGTGCTCTGAATTGCTGTGATGTGTAAATGTCTTCCACAATTATATTTTATATAAAAATGAAGTTTATATTATGTTATCAATAAAGATATATTAGAAGTGCTTTCTGGTTTTTGCTTTCTGTATGTGTTTCCAGAGAGTGGTTGTCAAAGACCTTGCTCAAATTTGGGTCTTGCGTGGTAACCTACCTGCCGCGTTGCATTCCAACATCACTTGCACACACTGATACTGTACAGAACTTAACCCCTTCTTACATAAAACCAAACAAATGGTGCTCTAACTTTTTCAAAATCATGAACACCCCCATTAATACAGACACATATGCCTCCGCATTCATATGCATACTGACACTCCACATAAATACACTCCTGCATTTGCATTTTTTGTTTGAGCCTTCTTAATTAACATCATTGGGTTTACGTCTTCGTTATTGCACAGGAGAGACTTCATATGGGATATTTGCCTAAGGCCTCGTGTACTCCAGAGCCACCTCTGAGAATGAAAACGTAATGTACGAAACATACCTTACGACAGTGGTTCTCAACCATGTCCTCAAGTACCCCTAACTGGCCAGGTTTGTCAGATATCTGAAGCACAGCGTCATATAATTTGCTACTCAGTGATTGCTGGATTCAGTCTGTATTTCCTCAAGATGATCCTTAAAATCTGACCTGTTAGGGGAACAGGAGCGGATTCAGGGGGGCAACAGGGCAATACCCCCCCCGAGAAAATATTACTGGCCGTCGACTGCTTTGCTCCCTATGAGCGGCCGCCGCCTGGGATCCACAAGCCACGATCTCGTGAGATCCCCGGAGTTCTGTTGCTCGTTCTGAGGACCCTCACAAACTTAAAAAGCTAAAGTTAAGCTTAATTTGGTTATTTCTGTTTTTTATTTATTTTTATTTTTTTCCTAAAGACCAAGCACAGAATTTATCCACAGACAATATCTATAAATAAGGTCCAGGTAGCAGTAAAATACAAAATATCCATTTAGATAGTAACTGTTTTTTTTTTAAAAATCCTCAGACTGGAAAATCGATTTAGGCCCACGTCAGACAAACGCAGTGATCACGTCCGTGTTGCCGCACAGTTTAACGTCTGCTGTAGCATAGAATCATGATCAATAGAGACCCACACATGAAGTACGAGTGCACCGAATTGCGGGCGCACCACGCAGATGGCAAACGGACGCAATTTAGGCAAGAACGTAAAACCTCTAGGATGGACACGCAGAGTGCACTACGTCCGTTCTGTGTGTGTGATGACACGAAGTCAGACGCAGCGCATTTGTGACTTCCAGCACCTTGACGCACACAATGGCTTATCATATTATTTTCCAATTTTGATCATTTTTTCATATTAATTTTGTTTCCCATAATTCCCTTTTTCTTTCTATGTCCTTCAACAAAAACGGACCGTGTGGTGTCTACAGTATCTTCCGTCAGTACGTCCGTCCGTTGTGCACGCACGCAGAGTGCGTCAGACTGCGTTCATCTTAGCCTTAATCTTCTTCATGTGCGTAGCCTTGACGCCACCTGACATTCTGTCTACCTGATATGGCAAATTAGGCTAGTTTGTTCCATTCAAGATCCATGATAGAAGATGGACAGAGCTCGTATTTTTTATTCATAGTAGTCACTGTTCGGTACTGTAAATCAAGATATAATCTAACCTTAAAATTGGTATGGGATCCTAAACCACTTAGAAAAGCAAAATTGGGAAACAGAAAAAGACAAATATTCTAGGAATGAGGGAAAATTGACAAGAGCCTAGGGAAGTGTTGTCGGTTGTTTTTTTACCAACTGGAAAAAATGCCAATGATAATCACGGTACTAGAAGAAAACTTGCAAATTACATCCACTATCTCAACTAAAACTGTTATCAATCGCAGCAAGTCTTAGCGCCAAATGCATCTTTCACATTCCTCTGTACTATAGACATTTACAAACGTTGATCGACCTCTGGCTTGACTTTGCTATGTTTGCACCATAGGGAAAGGGGATCGATCGAGACTTTCTGGATTTTTAAAATTGCCCCTACTTTTAACGTATCTGTGAACAAAACAGGAAATAAACCCGAATGCAAAATAAAAAAAAGCAGGTCCTAGCACAACCGTGTAGTTACAAATATCATATTGTTTTTTTTAACAGAAAGTTCTATATGATGCTTGCTTATGCCTCTGTTTGTTTCAAGTAGTTTAGCTAAGGAAATGACAGAGCGGTTTAAAAAACCAACTTCCTGCAACAGCTTTGAAGAAGAAGTAGGTAAGGAACAAACCATCACTGCAAAAGTTTCCTAGCATGGTATAGAGGCAGTGTGTTTAGTCATAGAGGAAGCTGCCGCGGGGTTGATTAAAAAAAAATTAAAACGTATGTGGATGGGCTTATACATTTTTTACTTTTGGTTACCCGATTCGGCCAACAAACTATCCTGACCTGAGCTGGTTTGTGTTTATCGTAGGGATAGAGGTTCACACGGCCCCCCGACACAATGATCCGGTGTCTTCACCTGCTGGTGGTAGGCTTCTTGCTTTGGAACCAGAACCTTGTTGCAGGTAAGACAAATCTCCTGATATATTTCTGTTGTAACTGTAACGAATAATACAAAGGTGGAAAGTCCCTGAAATTCATCTGTCACGTTGCTTGTCACTAACATTTTAGAAAGATGACTGCTTTTGTACTTACAACACAGGATGCATATTGAGGAAGATAATGGAGATGCCATGGAGAAGTATTATTAGAAAATACTTTGAGGGACATCTTATTTATATTGTCATACTTTGAGCACCAACAGATACCGCAGGATTATACAAAGGCACAAAAATGATAAATTTAGCTTGATTTTATGACACTTTATAAAGAAAAATGTATGCTCAAAGAGGCACTGAGAAGATGGTGTTGATCTCATCATGTTTCTAGGCGCCGACCCCACTGTGTTAAATGCGACAGAAAGAAATATGTCATGCAAAAATTGAGTAAAAGCACATTTTCATAATCAGATCCTCCTTAAAAATATTAGGATGTTGTAGGTAGGCAGTATCCAATAGTATTTAGTACCCATTGATTTTCTTATCAAAATCTCCTCTTCGGTTTAGAAGGCAAACACCGATTTAATACAAATTGTATAAAATGGGCGCAATAAATATAGTATAAAGTAATTATCAAGTAATATTAGGGGCAGATGGTAAGTATTAAGAATTGTTGATGGTTACGATTAAAGAAATATCTCGTTTAGTCTGAAATAAAAAATAGGACTTTGTCTCACTTGTTTTGGCTGATACATATATTAACGTGCCAAACAGCTGGGATTAAAGAAAATAATGATTGGGAAAAAACAAAAGCATTTTAAAACAAATCTACAATATTTATTTGGAAACTAAAATAGCCTGCATTGAGTGCTGACTGTCAAAAATAAATTGCATATATGGGTATGCTGGTGGGATGATTTATAGAGAAAATATGTAATGAAAATATATCATTTTTTTAATTGGGAAGCTCGATAAGAGGACTTATTACTGAATATTTTTTTTATTTAAGGCCTTAAAATGTGCTAATTCAGTTCTAGTAATTGAGTCTTAAAATCTACTAATAGTACTTTACCATCCGAATGGTTACCTATCATTGCTGACTGCAGAAAGTACCAGTAATGTTTTATTCAGCTTAGAGCACTCCAAATATTTGGATATATATATATATATATATATATATAAAAATGTATAAAGTATTTTACCAGGAAGGATACATTGAGATTTCTCTCATATTCAAGTATGTCCTGGGTGACGAGTATGTACCATTAGGTGTCTTGCCCAAGGACACTTACTGGAGAGAGGCTCTTGCCGGGATCGAACCTGTGTCTGCATAGTCTCTCTCCACGGTTATAGAGCAGTGATGTTACCTCTACTCCACCCAGCCGATACATATAAGATATATAACAAATGAATCCAAAAGTGTTGCTCTTGAGAATATTGAAAAAATTTGACTATGCGGTCATTAAGGTAAATGACACCTATCATTTTTTTCTCTGATTTCCACAATCCATTAGTTTTAGTGAATTTATTACATTTGCTGCCCATCCTTATACAATTAAATGAGCATCGAAAGGTTTGCTCGAAGGGCGCAGTTCAGTGGACAATGCATTAGGAGCTAAATAGGATATGCTCTCAATGGTAGTGGTAGATATAAGCGATATTAAAGAGATAAAAATAAGATAAGTCTATTTAATTTAATATACATATACAAGCATGTTATATGCTAAACTGGGCAGATAAGATTGCACCGCCATGAACTGTTTCCTGCATTTCCTGTCTGTATCGCACTTAAGTGCTGATGAACATTTAAAGCGCTGTCACTGAGCGATGCGGATTATTCGACTATTATGTTACATGTTTTTTCATGCAGACTATTCATAATCCACACACCTCTTCATATTTATGATTTAATAATATATTATCCTCTAATAATGCCGGCTGGGTGGAGTAGAGGTAACATCACTGCTCTGTAACCGTGGAGAGAGACTGTGGAGACACAGGTTTGATCCCGGCAAGAGCACCTCTCCAGTAAGTGTCCTTGGGCAAGACACCTAACAGTACATACTCGCCACCCAGGACATACTTGAAAACGAGATAAATCTCAATGTATCCTTCCTGGTAAAATAGTTTCTCAAAAAAAAATCTTTAATATTACAGTAGTAAGACCTGTTCCCTGTGTGACAGTAATGTCCAATGCCTGTCGTTCGTGGTATATCCGATACTGATGAAGAAAAGGTGCTTGCATGGACACGCTATTATCTTAACCACTCTAGGAGGGTTTTTCCCTTAACCCTTTCCATGCGGCGGATGCGCTCAGAGTGTCCTGCCGCATGGCCACTGAGCGCGTCCTCCCTTTGCAGCGGCGATCGGCCGGGATTCCGGCCGATCGCGGCGGCCCCCCGGTGCGGGCTGACATCCTCGATGTCAGCCCAGCCTCCGGGACCCCGGCGGGCACGATAGACGTCTATTTCAGGCACCCTCCCCCCGCCATTGCATTTATTGCATTTTATGTTCTAATATACAGACAGGACATAACGTGTATATATATAATAATGTTATATTATGAATCTGCCGAGTCTCCCGGAAAGAAGGATATATAATATGTTTGGGGCATATAATAAAATGTGACTTCAAATCGCATTTAAACATGATGAGCGAAACCGGTAAAAATGAGCTCAGCACAGAGGTATGTGAAAAGGCTCAGCAGCGAAAGGGTTAATGTCATACTTGTGTAATTAAAATATTTTGAAATTGGCTGCACGCGGCCCTATCTGCTTATAAATCAGTCAGGTTGCCTAGTATATCTTCAGTCATGTACAATCAGTGAACCTTCATAAGAAACTGAAAAACCCCTGGCATCTGGAATGCTGTAATACATTTGATGCATCAGAAGAATCTGATACATATTACCGATGCATAAGATGATTGGCAAAAAGTGCCGAACCCACTAGCAGAGACAGAAATAAGCAAGGCAGGAAATGTTATTTATGCACGCTCAATGCTTCCGAGAAATACTGCACCAGCTTCTGTAAAGTGTATAACTATGCAATACTGTGTGTGAAGGAAGTTCCTCCTGTTAAATTGCAGGGCTTGCCTAAAATGAACAGGTGCCCCCTTCCCCAGCAACCACACCCCGCCTTGGGAAGAAATGCATAGACATGTAAATAGCACACTGACATACATTTAATTTGCCACTCCTACAGACGTCAGACCTGCCCTTTGGGTGGGGCAAGCCGGGTGCACACCTGGGTCGCACCACTGCCAACCCCTGAGGGGTAAATACACAGACCCAATGCCCAGCATGGAACTCCACCTGCCTCCAGGACTGCCTGACTTTGAGATCCCCCCCCTCCTAATAACCATTGATTTGGGAGTGTTCATGTGTCTATTTGGAGAGGGTGTCTATCTGGGGGGAGGGGTGTCTATTTGTGAAAGTCAGTGTGTGGGGGCAGTGTATGTATCTGTGTGTGAAACAATGTGAAGTATGAGGAGTTGTGGCGTTGAAAGCGTGGGCAGGGGCTCCATAAAGTTTTCTTGCCTAGGGCCCCGTAAATGCAAGGGGTGGCTCTGACAGACACACGTACATTAATTCATAACTAGCCACTCAGACACACAATATTAGGTACATACACAAGCAAGCATGCACAATTATTCACTGCAATGCCTAGGTGATGGACAGCCAATTGGGGGCATATCTAGGTTTGGTGCTGCCCTAGGCACTCCCAATTTATTTATACTATAAAAATCCTAAGCAAAGCCTGTGCTAATTACAGTGGCCATGGGCTCCAATAGTTACATGACCAGAATGACGGTACAGCACAGGGAATTCGAATAAGCATTCGCTGATGATATGACATTGATCCTATTGTTTTATGCCAGTGATTAGAAATACCTTGCCTAGATTTCGTATTTTTGTTAGTATCATGGAGGAACAAATGGAACAGGGTTTTAATTATCCATAAAACAGTCTCCTGAAATACAACGTACCCCACCCAGCACTGCATAAGTTAAATTAGGCCATCTTCCGGCAGACTATTGAGAGCGAGTTGTGTTGCGACACAGGAAGTGGTAAAGTATGAATGTGACGGATCTTTCTGAGTAACTCGCCACTTCTTGTCTAGAGTTGAAAAATCCCCACCCACTGATGGACGCCACGCAATCCTGTACTATGAGGCCTATCATGAAGTGCAGATCCCACAGGGTCTCGGCATCACATCACAGACGTCCTGGCCTGTCTGGGATATTAATAACGTGTTATTGATTACCTTATAAACTAGTGTGAGTAATGATGGGACTGTGTCTTGACAATATGCTGATTATTTGAGCCATACCTTATACTAACCTTGTGCTAGAGCTTCATATAGGTTATGGGGATGGGGGGGGGGGGGGATTCATACCCCTTGAGTACACATGGCATAACAAATTGCATCCATAAAAATGCTTGTACAGATTTCCTTACAAATAGCCATAAACAATTAAACCGTATATTTTACCTCCCTTTTTAATGATATAGTCTGAGCAATGACATGACAAAGGATTTATGTATAATGTGCTTTTATAATCCACCAATATTTATGCAAATGGTTATAAAAATGGGAAAACTGTGTTCATGGACATAATTTAGTTTTTTGAGGTGTAGATTATTATTTATAGTGACTAATGCTGAGAACTCGCTCATAAGTATTTAATTGGCTGCCTGGCTCTTGAGGAAAGTTACTATTCGGGGGGTGGACTACCCAAGCATTGGAGAAAGTTAATTAAGTTATATTTATGTATTACAAAAAGTCAACGGAGCGCCAATAGAACTGGATGTACAATCAGTCACCATACATGTCCAAAAGATCTTTTCAAATAGGCTGTCTTCTAGATCGTTCCAAAAGGACCACTTCTCCAATATAATTTCTGCAGAAGAGAAAGAATATACTAGTGCAATATGTCATTCCACCATAAGAGAAAGGTTAACCAGTCATGGTCCTACTCACATGGTGTTGAGCCTAGCCTCGGCTCTAGGGTGAATGGCGTATTTGGGTCTTCAAAAGGATATTCAGGTGCCCATATACCCGCACTAGAAATTTTTCTTCCAAACACTTCCCCCTGCAGTGGATCAGAAAAATACCAACGCACTTTTGGTGCAATATCGTTATGGGATAGTATGGAGTAGGTATTAAAGTGGTTACACTCACATATTAATGAGCCGCATTGGCTCCAAGATGACACATGGGAATATCAAGGTCATTCCAAAACCTTCTTTAAAATCACGTTCCAGGAAGCAGCAAGTTTAAAAATAAAATAAATTTATTTATTACATAAGATTATATTTACCAGAACGCGTTTCGCTCCTTAGAGCTTCTTCAGCTGGTATCAACATGTCTTGTGTCTGCTACTTCCTTATAAAGTCTAAATGATCCATTACTCTTTAACTTTAATTAAAACACCTGAGTTTAACTAAGGCCAATTAAAACCAATTAAAATAAATTGAAAACAATTGAAAACAATTGAAAACACTTGTGGTTTATAAAATGGTGGATGTATGTCCTTTAGCACTGTCCTCCAGCGTGAACTGCATATCCACACCTTTAGGTAATACCTAATCACAAAGGCATTTATGGGTCCCAAAGTGTGACGGTGGCCCCCGCACACCCCCGGCGCCTGGCAGCGGCTTCCTCGCTGCTCGCTGGCCAGGCGCCGAGTGATATCGCGGAACGCTTCCGCACACGTGGGGCGCCGGGGGGCGGGGCCAGGCGCATGACGCGGACCCGCAAAGTTTAAAGCCCGGCTTCACATTCTCACTGGTGCCCTGACGTGGTAGTTACTTCCCGCAGAGCTCTTGTGTGTTATTGGCAAAACGATTATTCTGTGTACCGAACCCTGGCATTGGCAAAACGATATTCTGTGTCTCGACCCCTGGCATTGGCAAAACGATTTTCTGTGTCTCGACCTGGCATTGGCAAAACGATTATTCTGTGTACCGACCCCTGGCATTGGCAAAACGATTATTCTGTGTCTCGACCCCTGGCATTGGCTAAACGATTATTCTGTGTACCGAACCCTGGCATTGGCAAAACGATTACTCTGTGTACCGCACCCTAGCATTGGCAAAACGATTACTCTGTGTACCGAACCCTGGCATTGGCAAAACGATTATTCTGTGTCTCGACCCCTGGCATTTGTATCACTCCTCTATTCTGGTACGGAGGTCAGTCCGTGTGGCACCCCAAGCACACCAGACCACCCCTTGTATGTTGTATGTGCTCTGTACTACCATCCTAGTAGCCTGTCTAGACGTGCCGACCACTCTAAGGATGGATCGAAGGGTAGTGAGCGGTCTGCGTAAAGGGACCACCATCTTGGTAATCAGGGGGATCCGTGACATTACGTCAGGGCCAATGGATCCCGCAGACCTCTCATCTCAGTTGACAAGAATTGCAGCCCGACAAGAAGAGCAGGACCACAGGATGGACCAAATTGCTCTTGCCCTGCAAACCCTGTTGAATCGATCCACTACTGGTGCTGCAAGTCCTCCAGAACCAGTAGTACCTAGGGCCAGTTCGGCCTCACCCGAGGGTGTAGGCTCAGTATGAAGGCGCCCGTACGCTATGATGGTACGCCTAACCTGTGTCGGGGTTTTTTGACCCAACTAGAGATTCTATTCGAGAACAATCCAGGGTCCTGTGTATCCGATAAGGCCAAAGTAGGCTATCTAATTAACCATTTAACTGATAAAGCGTTACTGTGGGCCACGCCATTGTGGGAAAACAAAAAGCCCGTCATATATGACTATGAGGGCTTTACCTCTGAACTAAAACGTACGTTTGATCCCTCTAGAAGGGCCACCAATGCAGGCAGGTCCTTATTCCACATTAAGCAAGGTAATAGGAGAGTCTCCGACTATGCTATAGAATTTAAGACCTTGACTTCTGAGGTGCACTGGCCTAACGACGTTCTAACCTTGGCATTTACCGAAGGCCTGAACGAGGCCTTGATGTTTGAGCTGGCTCCCTTGAAGTTGCCAGAACATCTGGACCATTTGGTTGATTTCTGTATTGCCATGGACGACCAAATTAGGGACAGGAGGCATTCTAGAGACAGACCCAGAAGGGTTTTGCCTCCTTTACCCTTGGTACCAGACACACCAATACGTCAGGTACTCCAGAGCCAGTAAGAACCGATCTACCGGTCGTGGAACCTATGCAGATAGGTAGAACAGGTATTTCAGAGGCTGAGAGAACTTACAGAAGGGAAAGGGGGCTCTGTTTCTACTGTGCCGGGGCAGGGCATTTTCGTCTTCAATGTCCTCAAAGACCCAAGGGTGGCAGGGGTGACACTGGCAAGCCGGGCCAGAGAACACCTACTAGCCAGGTAATCGGTTCGCTCTATGCCTCCTTTGTCGATAACGAGAAAAAAAAAACCCGGATTCTGGTGCCCATCTCCTTAACCTGGGAGGGGGTACACCTCGAGACTGAGGCGTTCCTAGACTCTGGAGCCTCAGGCAACTTTATGGATAGGGTGTTTGCCTCCAAGAACCTCATGCCTCTAGTTCTCAAAGAAAGACCTCTACTGGTGGAGGCCATAGACGGGAAACCCTTGTCATGTCCCCATATCACCCACGACACCATAGAGGTATGCATGAAAACAGGGGTTTTGCACCAGGAAACCATACGGTTCCAGATTATCGACTCTCCCTCATGCCCCGTCGTCCTAGGGTTTCCATGGTTGACTAAGCATAACCCGGTGATTGATTGGGTCCAGAGGACATAAAATGTTGGGGTCCCAGTTGCCAGTTGAAATGCATGGGCAGAGTCACCGTTATTGGTAGCCTTAATATCGCCACAGCACCTCCTTTATCCACAGTAGTCCCTGACTGTTATCAGGCATTAAAGGAGGTTTTTTCGAAGGCCAGGACTGAGGTTTTACCACCACATCGCCCGTATGACTGTGCCATAGAGTTACTCCCCGGTACTATGCCTCCCAGAGGACATGTATACCCCTTGTCGCAAAAGGAGAACGATATTATGGAGGAATATATAAAAGAGAATCTTGAGCGTGGATTCATTAGACGGTCCTCCTCCCCAGCAGGAGCTGGTTTCTTTTTCGTCTCCAAAAAAGAGGGAGACTTGCGACCATGCATAGATTATAGAGGTTTAAACAGAATAACCATAAGAAATGCATATCCTATCCCCCTTATAACAGAGTTGTTCGACCGACTGAAAGGGGCCCGTATATACACGAAGCTCGATTTACGCGGGGCCTACAATCTGATAAGGGTGAAAAAGGGGCACGAGTGGAAGACGGCTTTTAATACGCGTAGCGGGCATTACGAATACCTGGTGATGCCCTTTGGGTTATGTAATGCGCCAGCTGTGTTTCAGGATCTCATAAATGACACCCTAAGGGATTTTCTGCATACATTCGTCATAGTGTATCTCGATGACATCCTGATATACTCTCCAGATAAGGAGACCCATCACGCCCATGTGCAACAAGTGTTAAGGAGACTATTGAAGGCCGGCTTATACTGCAAATTAGAAAAGTGCCTATTTGATATAGAGATGGTGCACTTCCTTGGGTATATCATAACCCCTGAGGGGTTTCAGATGGATCCTGGTAAATTGTCGGCAATCCTCGACTGGCCCCTACCCCAAGGTCTTAAAGCCATCCAGAGGTTTCTAGGTTTTACCAACTATTATCGAAGGTTCATCAAAGACTTTTCGGCCTTGGTAGCTCCTCTCACGGCCATGACTAAGAAAGGGGTGGGGAATCAGAAATGGACACCCCAGGCCAGGCAAGCCTTCGAGGTCCTCAAACAGGCATTCACGACTGCCCCTGTTCTCCGACATCCTGATCCGGCTCTGCCTTTTCAAGTTGAAGTTGACGCCTCCGAGCTAGGTCTTGGCGCAGTCTTGTCCCAAAGGGAGGCACCCGACAAACCCTTGCATCCATGCGGCTTCTATTCCCGAAAGTTGTCCCCGGCAGAGAGGAACTATGATATCGGAAACAGAGAGTTATTAGCAGTTATCGCAGCCTTGACGGAGTGGAGATACTTATTGGAGGGGTCTAGGGACCCCATTGTCATCATTACCGATCATAAGAATCTCACGTACATTGGTGACGCTAAACGGTTGAATGCCAGACAAGCGAGATGGTCATTATTCCTTTCAAGCTTTAATTTTGTCCTCACATATAGACCTGGGTCAAGAAACATTAAAGCAGATGCGTTATCTAGACAGTACGAATCCTATGAACATAACGTTCAGGATCAACATCCCATTGTACCTCAGGAAAGGATTATAGCCTCTACCACGATCAGTGTCTCATCCCCTCTGATGATTCGATTGCAGACTATCCAAGATAAGGCTCCGGGGGGAGGCCTCCCGCGAAGCTCTTTGTACCTGAGAAGGAGAGAAAAGAAGTCCTTAAAATTTACCATGACAATAAAACCTCTGGACACATGGGGATCACCAAAACGGTGGCGAGCATCCAAAAACTGCTATGGTGGCCCACGATGCGCCGGGATATTAAAGATTACATAGCCGTATGCGAGGTGTGCACAAGAAATAAAAGTCCTAAGACAGCGCCCATTGGTTTACTCCAGCCCCTGCCTATTCCCGAACGACCATGGTCGCAGATAGCCATGGATTTTATAGTAGAGTTACCCGAGTCCAGAGGGAATACTGTTATACTCACGATTATAGATCGCTTTTCCAAAATGGGTCACTATGTTCCTCTTCGGAAGCTACCGTCAGCAGCCGAGCTGGTGCCCATTTTCGTCGCCAACGTGGTCCGCATACACGGTATCCCTCTTGGGATTGTTTCTGATAGGGGGACCCAGTTTGTCTCCAGATTCTGGAGGGGGTTCTGCAAGAACGTGGGAATAGACCTGTCCTTCTCCTCGGCCTATCACCCCCAAACGAACGGGCAGCAGAAAGGGCAAATCAAAATATTGAGAAATATCTCAGGTGTTTCATATCTGAACGACAGGATAATTGGTCAGACCTGCTACCTTGGGCCGAGTACGCCCTAAACAGTGCCGTGAGTGAAGCCAGTGGTTATTCCCCTTTCTTCACAGTTTACGGATTTGATCCTCCCGTGCTTCCCTCTGCATTTCCTGATACCGCGATTCCTGCTCTGGATGAGCACTTGGCGTCATTGACTGAGACCTGGAGGAGGGTTAAACAGGCACTAGAGAGGAACAGTATTGTCCAGAAAACGAAGGCCGATAGACGTAGGAGACCAGCACCTGTGTATCAAGTCGGGGACAGGGTTTGGCTTTCTTCGCGGAACATTAAGCTCTTAGTGCCATCGATGAAACTAGCCCCCAGATACATAGGCCCTTACAAGATACTGCGGCGACTCAGCCCGGTCTCCTATGCCTTGGCACTGCCCTCCCATATCAGGATACACAACGTGTTCCACGTGAGCCTTTTAAAACCGCTTTTGTGTAATCGATACACCAGGGCCATGTCCCCCCTCCTCCGGTCTCTGTGGAGGGCGAGGAGGAGTTTGAGGTTAAGGCCATTCTGGACGCCAGGGTTTCTAGGGGGCTCTTCAGTACTTAGTGGACTGGGTGGGTTACGGTCCGGAGGACCGCTCTTGGCTTCCGGCTACTGAGGTTCATGCCCCTCGCTTGGTGAAGGCCTTCTATTTGGCTCATCCCTGTGCCCCTGGGGGTCGTCCAGTGGCCGCCCGTAGAGGGGGGGGTTCTGTGACGGTGCCCCCGCACCCCCCGGCGCCTGGCAGCGGCTTCCTCGCTGCTCGCTGGCCAGGCGCCGAGTGATATCGCGGAACGCTTCCGCACACGTGGGGCGCCGGGGGCGGGGCCAGGCGCATGACGCGGACCCGCAAAGTTTAAAGCCCGGCTTCACATTCTCACTGGTGCCCTGACGTGGTAGTTACTTCCCGCAGAGCTCTTGTGTGTTATTGGCAAAACGATTATTCTGTGTACCGAACCCTGGCATTGGCAAAACGATATTCTGTGTCTCGACCCCTGGCATTGGCAAAACGATTATTCTGTGTCTCGACCCCTGGCATTGGCAAAACGATTATTCTGTGTACCGAACCCTGGCATTGGCAAAACGATTATTCTGTGTCTCGACCCCTGGCATTGGCTAAACGATTATTCTGTGTACCGAACCCTGGCATTGGCAAACGATTACTCTGTGTACCGCACCTAGCATTGGCAAAACGATTACTCTGTGTACCGAACCCTGGCATTGGCAAAACGATTATTCTGTGTCTCGACCCCTGGCACTTGTATCACTCCTCTATTCTGGTACGGAGGTCAGTCCGTGTGGCACCCCAAGCACACCAGACCACCCCTTGTATGTTGTATGTGCTCTGTACTACCATCCTAGTAGCCTGTCTAGACGTGCCGACCACTCTAAGGATCGGAAGGGTAGTGAGCGGTCTGCGTAAAGGGACCACCATCTTGGTAATCAGGGGGATCCGTGACACAAAGAATGCAATCACGCATGCGCATAATAAGACGCATGCGTATCGCCGCACCGGGCCGTCTCATAATTGAGGTCCGAATTCTCTTTAAGTGCATAGACCACGTAATTGTGCGTTCTACCATCATATTGGCCGCCATGTTCCCGGTGGTATAACGCTCAGCCACAGGCCGCCTCTAAGGCTAAGGTCAGACGAACGCAGTTTTAACGTGCGTTTAGCCGCACGAAATCACGGCCGTGCTAGCAGCAAATGACGTCCAATGCCGGGGAACATACGACGAACGGCCGCACGAAAGTTCGTCCGTGCAACGCAAGTGGCAAACGAACGCATTTTTTTGAGAATGTCAAACCGCTACTACTGACGTACAGAGTGCGCTGCGGCCGCATAGCAGCGTGTTTGCGTGATTGGGAGATGTCAGACGCTGCACACGTCCGGCCAACATAACGCCAAGACACAAAAAGTGTTTTATTGATGATCCGTACAAAATCACTGACGAAAATGCGCATCGTATGACCGCTATCGCGTATTCCGTGAAAAAATACGTAAATTCGTTCAAACGCACTTTTTCACGGATGATGCGAAAAATGCGTTCGTCTGACCCTAGCCTAATCCAGCACCTGATCTCACATGCCGTCCCACCAAAAACATGGCGGACGGCGGAGTGCTATACCTCGGGACAACATCAACCCTGGACATAGATAGCTAGGTTCACAGTGGCCCAAGTGTACATTCCAGTTATAAAAGGGCTCAGTTATCCAACTCAATCAGGACATACGATCGCAAATAATTTCGATCGCGCATATACTAAATACATGTGTAGCGATGTGTTAAAGTTTACTGTGGCAGTACCCATTTTTAGCCACAAGATGGAGACAATCACGATTAAAGACTCTGGACACTCGAACTACATGTCCCGGCATGCTTTGCGAAGAAACAGGAAGTGGGTGGGTTTGTGGAGACGCTGTACATCCTGCACCTCATGGAGAACAGGCAGAGCGCGCCAGGGAGCAGAGGAGAGCGGATGCACACACACACAGAGAAGGAGAGACCAAAAGATAGGCCGGAGCGCAGACAGAGTGGATCGGCTTTAGGATTGGGTCACCCAGCCTTGCGGGAGACAGACATCACCATTTACATTATCCAAGTGCAGTGCTGAGGAGAGAAGACCCCTCGAGTAAGGAGTACCGCGGTCGATGGAAGCGGGGAGCAGGCGGTAAACTGGCTGAGTCGCGGCTGACAGACAGGAGGCCAGACAACAGATCCGGTGGTTGGCGTCCCCAGTTGAAATCGAGCGGAGAGACGTCCTGGGTCAGCGGAATCTCGAGCTTGCGCTGGATGGGTGAGAGGCCCCCAAGGCCGTATGTGAATAAGAACGTACGCTGCTGTTTTCTTTCTAAAACCCACAGGGCCCCAACTGACTAGTCGAAGACATCGATAAAGTAAACTCACTGGCCAGTTGAAAAGTACCCGGGTACCCTACACACACAAACACATACCACTTCACGTTCTGGGACTTAACCTGTGCAGGACTCAGTTTCTTTTTTTCCTATCCATACAAGGGGGCAAAGTTAAAGTTACATTCTGAACAATTTTCCTTTTTTTGTTCCCGCTGCGCGTTTACCGTGATACGAGAACTGTGTATTTTATTGTGTCCGCTACGCGGTTTTTCCTCGAATTTCGTATCTTTTAATTTTCTGCTCGGTCGGGGTTTTTCCGAAAATACGAAGCCCTCGTGTTTTCGTTTCTTTTACCGCTAACGCGTTTATCGTGTTACGAAAGTACTGTAAATCTTCCTGCATATACCGTGTCTCAAGAACTGCAAACCTTTTAGTAAACCTTTTAACTTGTAAAACTTACAGCGTGTTGGAGTATATTTATTCCCTAGTGCGGGGAGACTGACCCGTGGTTCATTTTCAGCGGCTCCTCCGGGAGTGAGCGCTACACATGTATACAGCCGATTGGTCATCCTATCACCCAATCGTCACAGGGGTCCAGAAGTACACTGTCCCACCAAAAACATGGCGGACAGTTTTATATTAAACCTCGTAATCGCTGGATACTAATAAAAACATTGTAAATGTATATATATAGTGAACATATAATACAATAAACTCAATTTAGCAAAGTTTAAAGTGATACAATTCTAAGGTCAAATCACCTCTTATATGTAACCTTGAGTGGTTTATCCCTCTTAAGATCAACGCAATATTTGGTGATATTAACTATATAGTGACATATATAAAGTGCTGTGCTGTGTCAATTACATCGAATCAATAAATAGTAGCATGAATTATATAATATAAGTACTAACATTGAGGAACTATCTACAAATTTATAAAAAACGTGAACTAAAATTGTGTACCGCAATTGAGCTCTAAAGTGAACATCAATTAAATAAAGTGCAAAATTACTTATATAATAAATTCTTTTAAAAATGTATATAGTGGGATAGTGAATTAATTAATCTTATGTAGAGATGAATTAATCTTATGTAGAGAGGTCAATTCTATTAAAGTGCAAACATTACTTTTATATCAATTATTGTATATATTAAATGAACTAATTAGATATATGTGCAAAATCGCAAATTTTATGTGTAAATTTTATGTGTGATGACCATATAAATATAGTGTAGACATATATAGTATAACATAAAAGGGGGAATATCCATACGGCGCATCTAGTACAATTAATATATTAATAAATCAATGGATATGTAAAATCCATAAAATCTATTAAAAAACTCATAAACCGTAGCAGTAAAAAATGTATTAAAAATATTATAATCAAGTCAATAAGGTGCATAGAGTAAAGTCCAGGTCAAATGTGCAAACAGTGCAAAAAAGTGCAAGTATATATAAATAGAATACTCAAAAATGATGATGAAAAATGATGTGCTGATCTTCTTATAGGTGCTGGTGCTGAATCCTCATATCCGCCAGTAATCCTCAAAAAAAGCACATCACAAGAAAGGATGATAGTGCAGACAGTCAGAATAGAATAGGCTCGAATTATAACCAAAATCCAAACCACTCACATTTATGGGAGCCCACAAGGTCCCGGCTCGAGGAGAAACAGCCTGCAGCCAAATATAGGGTGGCACTTCCCTTCTTTCTGTTCGTACTGGAGACTAAAAATAGAGAGAATCGGGAGACGGCACTCCCATAGCGTAATGCTGTGTATACGTGGAAATGTGATAAAGGAAAAGATGAAGCACACTCACCGATTTTAGAGCCTCGTAATGTCAGGCTCAATCTATGTCGCTCTGGGTCCTCTTAAGGTGGGAACCCAAACCTCTTTGCCTCCGCGGTGATGGATCCAAGTTTCCAAGGAGAAAAAAAAGGGGTCGGAGAAAGGTGGCAAATATTGGGAAAAATTTAATGGATAAATAAAATAAAATACAGGACAGAATCTACCGAGACGCGTTTCGGCTTAAAAAAGCCTTCCTCAGTCGGTATAAAGGTAAATGTCCATAAAAAAGTCAGTTACTGACTTTTTTATGGACATTTACCTTTATACCGACTGAGGAAGGCTTTTTTAAGCCGAAACGCGTCTCGGTAGATTCTGTCCTGTATTTTATTTTATTTATCCATTAAATTTTTCCCAATATTTGCCACCTTTCTCCGACCCCTTTTTTTCTCCTTGGAAACTTGGATCCATCACCGCGGAGGTAAAGAGGTTTGGGTTCCCACCTTAAGAGGACCCAGAGCGACATAGATTGAGCCTGACATTACGAGGCTCTAAAATCGGTGAGTGTGCTTCATCTTTTCCTTTATCACATTTCCACGTATACGCAGCATTACGCTATGGGAGTGCCGTCTCCCGATTCTCTCTATTTTTAGTCTCCAGTACGAACAGAAAGAAGGGAAGTGCCACCCTATATTTGGCTGCAGGCTGTTTCTCCTCGAGCCGGGACCTTGTGGGCTCCCATAAATGTGAGTGGTTTGGATTTTGGTTATAATTCGAGCCTATTCTATTCTGACTGTCTGCACTATCATCCTTTCTTGTGATGTGCTTTTTTTGAGGATTACTGGCGGATATGAGGATTCAGCACCAGCACCTATAAGAAGATCAGCACATCATTTTTCATCATCATTTTTGAGTATTCTATTTATATATACTTGCACTTTTTTGCACTGTTTGCACATTTGACCTGGACTTTACTCTATGCACCTTATTGACTTGATTATAATATTTTTAATACATTTTTTACTGCTACGGTTTATGAGTTTTTTAATAGATTTTATGGATTTTACATATCCATTGATTTATTAATATATTAATTGTACTAGATGCGCCGTATGGATATTCCCCCTTTTATCTTGTATTCTGACACATATTTTG
Organism: Leptobrachium leishanense; assembly: GCA_009667805.1. Classification (NCBI taxonomy): domain Eukaryota; kingdom Metazoa; phylum Chordata; class Amphibia; order Anura; family Megophryidae; genus Leptobrachium; species Leptobrachium leishanense. The sequence goes on along the minus strand of CM019070.1, from coordinate 66,874,919 downwards.
GTTGTTTTTTATGTGTTTTTACCATACTATAGGCAGCATTTGACTATTTATTAGCACTACACCCTGCACTTTAAATTAATTTATAAATAGGCGCCCACACTGTATAGTGTATATTTATTTATACACACTCTTTGCTATATATAGTATAACATCTAATGATAAATGACTAATGTAGATTAGTTAATATATAATTAAAATTAATTATTTTGAACCGCTAATCCTTAGCTACCATTATGGGACACATAGTATGGTCTCTTAAACTTAGAGGAAATATCTATAATAAAGTCATGGAACAATAAATAATGTGTACCTAAAATCTAAAGTGAACATCAAATAATATTTTCAAATAATTTTTCTGTTTAAGTTATATTTATGCCACGGGATTGCTCTCCATTTTTCTTTCACTTTGACACCTTATGTTATGCTATAACACTGCAGTAATGAAATCACAAGTCCTTCTAGGTAATCTAAGTGATTGACCCCATCACACTGAGCAATGTGCCTTGACAGGCACAGGAGACTGACCTTAATGTTGCAAACACATACCAGGCTCATTTGACAGGGAATCGGTCCCTAAATATGTATTAGAATTGTTTTCCCGCTAACACATACAGTGTATTTGAAAATTTGAATAAATTCCATGTCAGAGCTTTTTTGCCACTCACATTGGCATGCCACGGCAGATGATTGACGGCTGTGAGCTGGAGAGCCATTCTGCTGGCTCTGGGCTGCTATGTCCACACAATGGGGCAATTTGCAGGACTACATGGCAACTTTCAAATTGGGCCTCTCAAAACAGAGGAGCATGGAACCAGGTATATAGAAGTGAGTGATATATCTCCGCAAGGAATGAGATATTGCATTGATCTGCTAGATCAATGCAATATCCAGCCCCTGATAGAACATTTCAGATGAAAGGGAAAATGTCCAATACAGGTTCACGTTAATGGATGAGGGACTGTAATGACAAGTCATTAGCTGAAAAGGTTATACCTGCCTCAAAATGTTGGGATTGCTTTGGGATCATTGTTACTGACTGTCTCTGATGTCATGCAGGTCAGCAGTGGCGATCAATGTCTCTGTGGATGCATAGTCTGTGTGCTTGGCTGTCACACTGATCACAAGGCATAGAGACAAGGAGGGTGTTCTTGTCCTCAGGATGAAAAACAACCTTTGTCACAATGCAGTTAATACTGTCAAGTGACTTTACATTTTTGTACACCACCAGATAGGCTTAGGGAACCATTTATGTACAGTTGAGGACTTATGGTTAAGGTCCTTCTATTGGAGCAACAATAAGTATATAGGGACATTGGGTCATGTTAATAATTAATTAAATCATAATTATTGATTGAAAGCCATTGAATAGTTACAGAGATACTAGACAAAGCACTTTGTCTTAAGAAGCTAAATTACAATATTCTCTACTTGTGTGAATGTATGCTGGTACTAGGACTTTAGCCGCTGCCAAATCTGTTTAAGCCTTCACTTATTCTTCTTGATCTTTCTGCAACTTTTGGCAAGATTTTCCACCCATCCTCATCACCATTTACACCCTTGGTATCCGTGGCACTGCTCTATATCCTGCTACCTGTATTACCTCTTTTTAATGTTCTTTTTCTATATTGTTGTCTTCCTTCTCTCTCCTCCTGCAACTCTCCTAGAATACCTCAAGGTTCCTTATTGGGTCCCATTTGATTCTCAGCCTGCGCTGCCTCTATTAACTTGGTTATGTATTTTCTTCCTTTTAAATTTCAGTATAACCTCAAAGCTGAAGACAAACCATTTTGCCTCTCCTCTCCTGATCTCCCTCCCTTACATCATGTCACTTCTTGCCTGCCCTCTTTTTCAAATTGGTTTCTTAAAAACTCAATCCCTCCAAACCTGAACCAAATGTCATTCTTCCCCTCAAAGCTAACCCTTCTGTCTCCCTTCTTGCACTCCTTATCCACGTCAGGACTCTCCTAACATTTGTGCTTTAAATATTTCCTACCTCGACTACTGTAATTCTCTTCTAATTGGGTATGAGGACTCTTTGCAGTCGATAATGAACATCCCTGCTAGAGTCATTTACCTCATATCTCATCCCTCGGACAGTCTTTACATTAGCTCCCAGTTTCATTCATAACTCCATTACTTTCCAAGCCTTCCAATACTACTCCCCAATCTACATCTTCCTTTTAGCAGGTATCATCCATGCCGGGCCCTTTGCTCTACCAATGACATGCGATTTTCACCTTTTCAGACTTTTCATCAGAATGTCTTCTGGGATGCTTCTTTTTTTATAGAACTCCTTCCCATGCAACATTCAATTCTCCTCATGTATCCAGTCTTTCAAGATGATCTTAAAAATTCTATATTTTAGAGAGGCGCAGCAGATCACTCAGAAATGCTTCCAGGATGCTCCCTCCATGAATTACTCTACACAGATCTACCATGGCCACATGATCGAAAATATTGATCCCTGGTCCCCAGGTACCTCTAAGAGGCCTAATTTTAAGTATTACAGACGCAATACTGCAATCACTGACACTGAGCAGCAAATCATATTACTTGTGCCGTGCTTCAGATATCTGGAAAACCTGGCCTTTTAACGGTATTTGAGGACCAGGGTTGGGAACCACTGATCTGCTTATATAATTGTAATTGGTCTTCTAGGAATTTGGTTAATGAGTTAGGTGCTTGTAATATCTTTGCATGTTCTGTTCGGCACTGTACATTTTGTAATTTTTTTAGTTTTATTAAGTATTTTTTAGTTAACCACTTGGCTGCTAAGGACGCGCTCAGCGCATCCAGCCAAGTGGTTCTCCTGTGCTATGGACGCGCTGACCGCATCCTAGCACAGGAGGCAGCAATCGGCAGATTCCAGCCGATTGCTGCGACCCACCCCCGGTACGGGCTGACATCTTGGATGTCAGCCCGCACTCCGGCACCCCGGCGGGGACAATAGATGTCATTGCACGAGTGCGATGACATCTATTACAGGACCTCTCTCCATCCCCTTCCGTAAGGGGCAGCGGTAAAAGTCAGGCACCATTTGGAAGGGTACAGCCTGCCCTTCCAAACAGTGGCTGGCTTTAACCCCTTGGGGGCCGGATCACGATTCGGCACCAACAGGCCCCAGAACGCGATCCTCTCCCGGAGCTGGCCGACATCTTGATGTTGGCCAAGCTTCTGGGATCTTCCCCATGATGACTGGCGTCATCGTGCATAGTGCGATAATGTCAGTTCTGGAGTTAACCTCTAGCTGCCACCAATGGTGGAGATAGGGGGTTCTAATGAACCCCCTCTCTCCCGATCCGTGGCAGCTGGGGTTAATGTTTGGTATTGTTGCATTGGCCAGAGCATGACCTATCCAATGATACCAAACATGACTATGTTAAAAGTTAAGAAAAAATAAAAAAATAAAAATGAAAATAAAATAATAATAAAAATTAAATAAATAAATAAAAAAAATGTTTTTCTTTTGTTTTTTGTTAATGCAGAAATATTGTTCCCATTTCAATTATAATGTGAACAATGATGCTGCACTAACGAATTTTCTATGGGGTGCGTTTTAAAAATAGCGTAATTTTTCCCCCCAAAAATGTAACGAGTCCCCATTTCTAATTTTTTTAACAAGCGCAACTCATAGAAAATATAACTGCAAACGCTCGCATGATAAAATGTAAAAAAAAAAACACTTTACAAGCTGTAAATTATTGTTTTTGTTATAATACACAGACAGGGTATGACGTATACATATAATAATGATCTATTATGAATCTACCGAGTCTGTCAGAAAGAACGATATATAGTATGTCAGGGTCATATAATAAAATAAGGCTTCAAAACGCGTTTAAACATGATGAGCGAAACCGGTAAAAATGAGCTCAGCACACAGGAAAGAAATGGCTCGACAGCGAAGGGGTTAATATTACGGTAACCTGATTGTTACTATAAATGGCTTGTAGGGGTGTGGGATAATTTAATAAAAAGAAAAATGTTGATTTGAAGTTCTCCTAAATTGTCCTATAGTGTCCGTGCACACAGCTCACTTCCCTTTATAGATTTTTTTTCTATATTTTTAAAGAAATTCTCACTTCCTCTTTCTTTACTGCAAGCCCATATTTTCTAACATACATTTCAAAGAAAGTGAACATCTTAATTTTTCGGAAATGCACGTTTAATTCCAGACCTCTGTACCTTGTGATATTTTTTTTTACAGGTTATAAAGACCAAGGGCTCTATTCCAGGTTTGTTGTTACGTTTACGACAGTTCTGGTTAAGTTTACAACTCCATAGACTATAATGGCTCTGATACGTTTACAACAGCGTTGGTTAAGTTAACACCAGCCTTGGAATAGGGCCCAAATTATGTTCTGCTTTACACAAATCCTATGAAAATGTAATTTGGGATAATAATAAGTTTTAGAAATTTGTTTGTAATTTAACATGTTGGTCTGTCCTCTCCCGCAACACGGGCACATCTTGAAGTGACTAATTATTGATAATTTTCTCATGTTTTTATTATTTATATATATATATATATACATATATATATATATGTGTGTGATTTGACTAAATTAATTTGGAAATTACAAGCTTTAAAGAGACCAATAAGGAATGGACCACTTGAAATTATGTTGGACCAAAACACAGTAAAATTAACGGTCCCTAAATTTACTTTATCTCTTCTCTATGTTGGTATCACTGGACTTGTTTGGTTTTAGATATGATTTTACACACACACACACACACACACCCCCAAACACTTACACTTATAAATAATACGTGCTGAATGATATGCTGAGATACAACATGTAATGTGCCTTTTTTGCTCAAAAGGCCTGTCTGGATAAAACTATATTGGCTTTGTTAACTGCCACACTTCAGTCGTTGTGTCAAGCTCTCTCCATTTCTTCATAGCTTCGATCTCTACGCTTATGTCTTCAGACAATTGTTTGACCTCTCTGACAACGTTTGACATCAGGGTCCTTGTAATAGGAAGGGGCCAAGACTGAAAATAAGCAAACCTGTAAGCCTCAGCTTGTAATACTATTCCGCACAACTACTCCGTGTGGCCCTCCCAGTCGGGCCGTACAATGCTGCAATGGATGCTGGGAGGAGGGGTCGCTACTGACATACTCAGTGCCCTCATGTGACCCCAGCCTTAGAGCCACCATTGGGGACACAGTGAGGTAGAAGCCTCAGGCCCCGCACCCTCTGTAGCATTATGTAAGCTCGTATTGAACTTGGTGCTTGGTGGCCTAGTGGGTGTTGGCTCACTGATAGCGGGGGGGGGGGAGGGAATTTCCTGATGCGCACACCTCATACATTAATGAATACACTACAGCAGTTTTAGGGGTAGCAACCCAATGGAGTAACATGGAAAAAGTAGAATGGGGGGCCTTGAGACCATGCTTTCCTCATTTCAAATTTACAGATAGCAACTACCATACTGAAACACCATTTTTCAGTTTTAAGTATCTTTATTATATATAATATATATATATATATGTAGTTTGGATAAGCCATGTTAGTCCAGATGCCAAAAACACCAGAGTATAGCAGTAGTAGTGACACCCTTTTTATTGGACTAACCTTAATTTTAAAAGCAAAAAAGTTTGTCTATTTAAATGTAAGGTTAGTCCAATAAAAAAGGTATCGCTACTACTGCTATACTCTGGCATTATATATACCTGTATATATCTGTATTTTCATATATATGAGTTTTGTAGGAAAACCTATCCAGATCCATTTTACTATTTGTGTTTAACACATGTTCAACACTCCAACCACTCCAGTTAAAGATAAATAATAGCTAAACAAAGAGACATAGAGAGAGGGGGACAGTCAGGTATGTTAAACGGTTAGAAGTGCACTCGGGGTCTGATTGAAGAAGAGACTGTTATTTTTACTCAGAAATGTGCTATCGTGGGAAGTGTGCATTAGTGTGAAATAGAGTGCACACTGCCTATATGTTAAATTTAGAGCATTGCGTATTGTTGCGCCCACCACCGTACAGAATTTCAGATGGTCTGCATTGTGAATGCGATGTTTGTGATCGCGCAGGGCATCACATTGTGGTTTGTGCTTATCACAAACATTGTGGTTGGTTTGTGCTTATTCACCCATTGTGTAATAATGTGACACAGAGTATACAATAAGATGCACTTCTTAAAAAACTATATCTGGCTGAAAATATCCTATACTGCTAATCTAGTAAAATATGCAGAAAAGGGAAGTTAAATGAAAATAAAGAACTATATTCACATTTAAAGGGCCATACTTGTAAATTACAATAAGAAATCCATTCAATCTTAATAAAGGCAATAAGTAAGTTAGCAACTGAATCTTTTTACTTGTTTTCCTCCTACAAGGGAAGAGGCTGCCCTGCGTATATAATTCACATGCTTCAGGATGTGACCTCAAATCCCTATCAAAGGTAGTTTAAGGATTCTGCGTTGACCATCTGCAACACATGAATTCTATATACTGCAGGGTTGGATCCCTCACGTGCAGACCATCAGCATGAATAAATTCTATGGGCTCTTTCACCTCCTTCAAGCTCACGGTAGCGCTAGCTTAAAGGAAGTGATAGAGCGCCGCACAGATTGCCTTCGATTCGCTAATGGATTAAGAAAAACAGCGAATTGGTATTAGCGATTTTTTGCGCGGGTTTACTGTACTTTGCGCCCCCTATACTTAACAAGGGGAGCGCAAAGTGAAAGCAGATAGGTTAATTAGTAATTAGGTTACTAATGAAAAAAGATAACACCAGCTCTGAGCTGTATTTAATGGATTCCGCTGCTGCAGAATCAGTTAGCAGCAGCTGAAAAGACCCCCAAAAAATGAAAATACTCGTCTCTCTTACCGTGGAGAGAACGGCGGCCCAATCCGCTGCTTCTGGCCGCCGGGAGCAGAGTGGGGCTAGGGAAAAAAAGTCCCCAGTCTCCCTCTGCGATCATTCTGTCGACCTGCAGGATCTCGCCAGAGGCAAGATTCTGATGGTCATGTGTCCTGGCAGGAGAAGCTTCCATGGAGACCTATGGATCGGATGGTTGGGACGGCGCGTTAGCTCTGCCCCCAGCATCGGCGAGCCTAGCAGCCACTTCTGGGCACCTGCCCTGCGATCTGATGGTGAAACCAGGACGCAAAGGGGAAATTAGCGATCACTAGTTTTTCACCTTAGTATTCCGGTTTTAGCTCAGGGCAGCCGATAGTGCCCTATGTGTCCAGATAAACATGGAAGATCTGCAACTCTTTACCGCAATTACAGTATCTGCTCTTCAGTAATCTAAATGCTCTGCTGGCCTTGAATATGAAATATACTAGTAATGGCTAATGGGAATTAGCGCAGATGACATCTTTTTCTCTGTTATGTTTCACACATGTTGTTGGGCTGGATGCATTTGGTGGTTGCAGCCGCCCCATCGGGGAATAGGCGCAACCCCACCCCTCCTGTACTATATGTTTTAATGTACTTCCAGCCAGGTCATCCCTGCAGCAAGATTCCGCTCCATGTCTTTGTTTTCGATCCCAAAGTGGATTTTGTTTCTGGGGGAGCATAAATAAAGGCTCACCAGTCTACCTCGTGTTTGACAAGCAGCATGAGCAGGTATGGTTTGCTATACAGCAGCCTGTGGTTTCAATTTTGGATAGGACTCGCCCTCATTAGAGGTGCCTTGACGTTTGGCGGGCGAGCTTAGTCTTATAATGGCCATTGATAAGAAACCAAACCTCTAATTGTGTTTAGTTTCACACGGTATAATGGGAATTAGCGCAGGTGAAATTTTTTTCTTTGTTATGTTTTACACTGGGATCTGCCAATATTTATTACAATTAAAGTGTAGTCTTTCACCTGCTTTAATATAAATCTACATGATTAAATCTCTTATTATTTAATGTTTGATAAAGAGATTAAAACTGTAAGAGCAGGTTATTGTACTTAATAAGTTTAGAAAATGTTATAATTTACCATTAATTAAAAAAGCAGGCATTACACAAGTGTTTTAGATAATTTTACATGTAATGGTCCAGTAGAAGATACATTATAAAATAATAAAGGATTTAATTTTTATTTATTTTTTGTTGCTAATGTTGCATTCTGCAGCTTTTCCTTAAGTGAAAATTGCATTCGTAATGTTAATTAGAATACTGCAATATTATAATACAGATACATATTTCATAATTTGCAATGTGAGTTAAAGGTCGTTTTTTTTAATCTGTAATAATTGATTTAATAATAGCCAGCAATGGGGATTATTATATTTTTATCAGTACAGTGAAGTACAGTAGAGTGTTTCTGTGTTATATGTCTCTAGCAAATGACGGGTCAACAGTCAAAACCTATTTTTGACACAAGTATGGAAATTGAAGAGGCCACCTTGTTTCAAGACTGTCATACCCATTCAAACTCACATCTCAGAGGTAAAAGGCCTGAGGGGTTTTAACCTAAAATAAAAGGCCCTTTTCCCAGCTGAAAGTTGAGTTCATGTTGGCAGTGCCACATCAATAGAACACAGTCACATCTATCAGTCTTCAGCGTGCGAGAGACAATCATTGCATGTGATAGAACAGGCTAAAGAAAGAGAGAAAAAGTTTTAGGTGTGTGCCTCGGCTTAGGAGAGAGAACAGTGACAGCAGAAATTTGGAAAATACATGATCATTGTAAAGGACAGACAACAGCAGGAGCGTTGACGCTTCAGGGTTAGTGATAAGGCTGCTCAAACTGAACTGCAAACTGTGATGGCCTAACTCGACCGAGTATGACGGTTGCGTTGCCTGAGGGCTTTATAGCATGATGTCATGCAACCCCCAGGATGCTTAACATAACTGTCATATATACCCAAAGGGCGCTGGTGTCATTTCAGTGGAATTCTCACCACAACATCCTGTTCTGTATCCACAGCATTCAGAATGAGTAGTAGAATCTGCATGAGGGACAATAATTACCATACGCAATCGTTACCACTGGACTTACTTTCCTGGGTCCAAAAATGAATGCATTTTACAACTCATCGTTTGCACATTGGGACTTTTTTTGTATCCTGTGACAGACATAGATTGCCAGGGGCAACACAGTCGCTGCAACTGGAGGGACAATACCAACACCCCATCAAAATATTGATGGCTCTATCATATTCCCTTCTTTTTTTTTCTTTTGGTAAATATTGTTCTTGGTTTTAGCCTTAAAGGGTTAATCGATAAGAGACGAACTTGCCACCGAATTGCACTGAACAGTGAATTTCAGCGTACGGTACAATTTCAAGGCAGTTCGGCTATTCAGAAAGCTGGCAATTCTCCAAATATTGGTGAATTGTCAGCAAAATACAGTGCAGTTCGCCTCCGATCGTCAGATTTCGATGACCATCGGCAGCAGTGAAATTGTCCCATAGAGAAGTAATGGTTAATCTATACAGAGATCGCCGAACTGCACCGAAATGTTGGCGAAATGCTCAGATTTTCGGTGCTTCAGTTCGAAAGCTTTAAATCTGCCAATCCCATAGGATTCAATGTTAAAACATGTATGCGTTTTTTATTATTTCTCTTATTCAACAATTTTTTTTCTCTTGCAGCAAAAAGTCTTTTTAATTTTTAGAATTTTTTTTAGGCATTTTTCTGGAATTTTCGGTGAACATTTTGATTCCATTTTTTTTAATGCCGTTTTTTTATTCTGTAACCGACTGTTTTTTATAGGACCTTTTTTATTAGTTTCATGCATTTCTATCTTTTTAAACACCTTTGTTTGAATAGCAGAGCTGTTTTTTTTTTTGTTTTTACACACCCGTTCGACTGCTGATTGGCTAGTTTTGTTGGCTGATCAGTTCAGCGGATCGTCTGCTGTCTTTAGCGAGCTGATCAGCATTCGGCAACACTTCAGGGATCCTGCGGTGAATACTGAATTCACTACAGGGTTGGCGAATTGAAGTCGCCAAAGCACACCGAAGTGTGCCAAACGAGAGAGCATTGAAATTTTTGTGAAATTTCGATGCTCTCTGAATAACCCTCTTAGATTAAATGGACATGACTTTGTGTGCCCTCTATTTCCCCCTCTCAGTGTCTCTTTCAGAAGAGTGGGCCTCTTGTGTTCCGGCAGAGAGCAAAGTAAACCTTTCTGCAAATAACACATTTCTATACGGTCACCACCAAGGCCCACTCCATTATGTTCCATGCAGTTTGTCCAGTCCCTTATAAGCACAATGGAGTCTTAATGTCCTGTGTGTCTGTGAAACGAATCCGCTCTGTGACCCACAAAATTCAGTGTCCGCTAATGTTTGTGGCTATCCTGGAAAAGCTATAATCGTGTTTGATACATACTTTGAGAAGCGGTTACCATATTGCTGCTTTTAGATAAAAATAACAATACACGACGTGTTGAAACTACCTACTCAGTTGGGGGTTGGAAGGGAAAGGAACTGAAAAGCAGCCGCTGGAGATCCTCCAGACAGACAGAGAAGGACACACAGAGTAACGGAGAGGTAATTGCATGATTTGGACAGACGGAAACCTCTTACTGAAAATATAGCCGGTTTCTCTGTCCTCGGGAACTTGGTACTGGCGCTCCGATACGCACCATTTTTTTATTGTTGTAAAATTTAAAGTGACACTAGTGGCACAAAAAGGTTGAATTCCAAGTCTGTTAATATTCTTCAAGCTACTGCTAATAATAAACGCCTATCTCAAAACCGCAGTTTACAAAAATGTCTTTGCAGTAAATCAGCCCTTTCTTCAATGTCCTTTCTATGTTACAGAAACACACCAAGGTTTATAGAATATAGTTCTGGAACTGTTGTGGTAGGTAATTGCATGGTGATACTCCATGGAGTTCTATGAGCTGTATACTTGTAAAGATGTTACATACTTTCCAGCATGTCACATGCATAATTTATTTATTGAACAAGCGAAATATATTTATTTTACACACACTTATTTTTCATGTAACCTCTTGCATCGCATTATTTTCTAACCTGGTATCACAGGTACAGATTCTCTAAAGGGATTATGCCAGAATCTGTAAATCTACAGCAGTATGTATGTGTATAGAGTTTCTAAATTAATCACTAGGGTAGAGGTGTAAAAAGTAACAGGGTGTGTGGAAATTCTACTTCTCTATTTCCTCCTGCAAAGGAGGATGCTGCTTCTCACAGTGACAAGAGCACATATCCGCTTTCTGTAAAGACAAACTATTTCTATAGAGAATTTATCTTCTTTAAATATTAGGTCTTAATTAGCTAGTCTGCTAACACTGTATTTGCATGGATTTCAAATGAAATGAAGCTGGAACCAATACCAACTCTTAAACCCTGGTTTTTAGGGATTTTTCTTTTGCACAATCATTTATTAGTTCCATATAACCCCAACCTAAAAATCCCTTACATACCAAAGGTCTCATGATGAAGAGGCTTCCATTGGCTGCCAGCAGCAAAAGACTTGGGGCAAATAGTTCCTAGAGTTCTTCCGCAGCTTCTTCTGCAGCCGCTGTGCAACCCCGCTGATAAGAGCTCTCACAGAGCTGCTGTAGGGCTCCAAGGAGTCCTACGGACTTTAGGAGCCGCTACCCAAGGTGGCATCTACATGGGCTCTCGATTAATCTACCTCGAGATATGAATATAATTATTGTAAAGATATATAATCTACTGATTATAATTTCAGAAGAGCGATTCCATGTAGATGACGACCCTGTAATCTCTTGTTATTCTCTGGCTGACTGCACTTCCTATGCAAAGTACAGTATGTACTGTAGCAAGTGAAGTTTGTGGATTGGCTAGAAGATTGGAGCCATTAGTATTATGTAGTGGGACTGTTCATCTAGGGATTTCGGAGTGACTCTTCCTCTATACAAAGATGCTACACAGTCAGTCAGTCTTCTGTCTTTGGTCCCATATGATGGTTTCCCTCTGTATGGTTTGACGTCAGGGCTGGGTTTCCCTTCTGTAGAATTTGCCCTTCACCTCAGCACATTGTATTGTCCATGTTGCTATCTTCGTACACATTCTGTAGCCTTTTGTGGATGTCGGACAGCCTGCACCCTCCTTCGTCAAGAACTCGATGATTACCGCACATTGCATCTGCTTGGAATCCTGCAGGGAAGAAAAAGATTCTGAAACCAGTTTTATAAAGGAAGAGTTTCTCAAGCAACTTGTGCAATTTGAACAACCTACATCAGTTAATAAAACCGTTATGTCCACTTTTGCGTTACTTTCGGTGCAGACCTCGTACTTTGTGGTTCACTCATTGATGCTATCGGCTCAGCTAGAGTAGAGCCTGTTATTTGCTAAATCGAGCCTTGTTGGACCTTGTTGGAATATTTTGTTCTTTCACTTAATTTCTTTGAACTCATAGAAACATAGAATATGTCGGCAAATAAGAACCTTTTGGCCCATCTATTCTGTCCAATTATAGGGATACTTTCCTTGGATTGGTCTTTTATTTAGGATAGCCTTATGCCTATCCCATGCTTGATTAAATTCAATCACTGTTTTAGCCTCTACCACTTCTACTGGAAGGCTGTTCCATGTATCCACCACACTCTCTGTAAAATAAAGCTTCCTGATGTTACTTTTAAACCTTTGCCCCTCTAATCTAAGACTATGTCCTCTTGTTTTGCTACTTTGTTTCCTTTTACATATACTCCCTTCCTCTACCTTGTGGATTCCCTTTACGTATTTAAATGTTTCTATCATATCTCCTCTGTCTCGTCTTTCTTTCAAGTTATACATGTTGAGATCATTAAGCCTTTCCTGGTAACTTTTCTCTCCTTCAAGCTGTACACCGTTTTAGTGGCCCTTTTATCTTTTTTTTTCTGGTACGTAAAAATATATAATATATATATATTTTTTTATATTTTGCTCGAATTTTTCATCCCTTTGACCAGCCCACCTGAAACAGACATGTCACATTTCTTTTTTTTTTCTTAGAAACACTGTGATATACTAACTACAAGGTTATTAAAACACGCAGCTGGTGATTTGTATTCATTACACAGAGCAATGTTAGTTTTTGTTTTGCATTTCATTTTTATCATTTTATCTTCCCCTTTCCCATGCATTTTGCTTTCTATGTAAGCTTTGCCAGAGCTAGCAGTTACTATGACAACAGCTCTGTAATGATGTTGCCTCATTCTGCTGGGGCATATATATATATTTTTGACATTTGTATCACTTTTACGCCTGGCCAATGGTAAGCAGAATTTGCAAAGCAAACCAGGAATTGATTCAACATATCAGAAAGCTCCCATGGCTTTCTAAAGACATGCTAAGCATATCCCATAGGGTTTCTGGGACATTTTTTTCTTTTGCGTTCAGCTTTTTACTGCAGCTGATGTACACAAAGCTGTAGCGCAGACCCTGTCATGAACAATTTCATTTGTTTCCACGGCTCCTGTTATTGAGCTGCTATGTGGAAACACGAGAATCAAACTGTTTCAGATGAAAAGCATATTGGGCTTCAGGTCTCTCCGTGGAATTCAGGGTTTTCAAATATTGTCGCCAGAAAGAACAGAATCGTACGCACAGATGGTTCCATTTGTATCAACCAAGAGTGCGTTTAATCTCTGGCATCAGAGAAAACGAAGGACGGGCAGCAGAATAACAAGAGATACTTGGAAAGAGCTGAAAGCCACAAGTGTTGGCATTGAGCGGGGGGTTTGATCACTGATACCTTAGAGAGAGACTTTAATTGCATTGTTGTTGCTGTTGACAGCTTGTGATAAAGCAGTTCAGTAGCAGGCGGCCAGCTCTGGTCTAGCGAGATGTTGCAGCACAGAGTATCCTGGAAGAGGCCTTTGGAAAACGTAGAAACAGTGCTATAGGTTTTAGCCAGGAAAAGCCGATATGCATAAATATAATTTAACGCAGTGATTGCAAAGAGAGGATTGTGAAATATCTACTTTGGCTACCTTGGTCTAGATCTCACACTGCCATTGGTTTTTAATTTATATATCGTATAACATGATGGAACAGCACATGTAAAAATCAGACTGTGATCTCTGTAGATATACATTTAAAGAGAATGGTTACACATCTAGCATGGTTTTCAAAAGACTATCAGGGTTATTCAGAGAGAGGTGAAAACCAGGAGAATGACTGGAGAAGTGAAAATTCTAGGAAAAATTCTCCAATTTATCTCACTTTCCAAATCAGCTATTTGGCCTAGATTGTTCTCTTCTCCTGTCAATTCTCCTGGTTTTCACCTCTCTCTGAATAACCCTGTATGTTTATACCAATCAGGAAATCCCAACAACACGAACACAGTGACTAATAAAGTCAACCATTTCTTGAAAATTTGGCAACAATATGTATTAGACAAAGGAGACAAAGATGTTTTTCTCTACAAGTAGATATTCAAAGGTCTAGTAGAGTCTTGGCATGACTTATGCATTTTAATTTATCTTGCATTTAATAACATTGCATTGTCTCTTAAACTGGGTATTGTGATAGCTGGCGGCAGAGCAGAAATAAGTGAAAACCCATGATCCCATGCATGTGAACAAGCTTGACACATGTGTCTCCATCATACTAGTGTAGGTCAAAGAACTGTGTGAATAGGACAATTTGGTAAGAGCAAACACACACGCCAACACCAATGACCATATTCCAGAATTATTTCACACATGGTTATGGGAAGTCCATGTGCAACCATGGAACATTTATTGATGACAACTGTACATAAATATATATTCTCAGTATTCATGCATCTTGTCTTGAATACTACATAGAACATCCAGAAAGTGTGTTGTGTAAAAAGACTAGTGTCCAAGCCCGTGCTTTCATAAGGTGATCTTTGGCAGCACCTTTCATGCACTATTATCCTGTCCTGATTTTCCCCTGTCCTGCCAGACCTGAGGGAAACCTCAGATACACATTAATTAACCCCTTAGTGACCGGGCGGTTTTACACAAATCCGTCCTTTAGTGACCGCTGCTGTTTTTACGTTTCTGCGCTGTTAGTGTTTAGGTCAAATTTTCCTCTTACTCGTTTATTCAACCCACACATATTATACATCCTTTTTCCCGCCATTAAATGGACTTTCTATAAATACCATCATATCGAATAATTTACTATAAAACAAATATGAAATACGATGAAAAAATGGTAAAAACACACTTTTTCGTAATTTATCCCCAAAAATCTACAACCACCAAAAAGACCCTGGCTAAATAGTTTCAAAATTTTGTCCCGAGACTAGAAATACCCAATTTTTACATGTTTTTGCTTTTTAACCCCTTCTCTACTGAGCCAGTTCACATATGTGCGCTGCGCTCATTCTGACCATTTTGTGCTGATTATTTTGAGATGACAGCCTTGGTCCTATTTAATTAAACCCCCCCAGACAAAAAAAACATTAAATTTTTTTTTATTTTTTTTATTATTATTATTTTTTTTAATTTATTTTTTTAAACCAAACCTGGTCATGTTTGATATCATTGGAAAGGCCATGATCAGGTCTTTCAAATGATGTCAAATATGACCATCTAGCTGCTATGGATCGGGAGATTGGGGGATCCTTAGGATCCCCTTATCTCTACATGGCAGCTGGATGGTTAACTGGCCCACTGACATCCTCACACATATGGTGAGGTTATCAGTGGGTGGGGGGGACCTGGAGGCTTGGCTGACATCCAAGATGTTAGCCCCCCTCCAGGTTCGAATCGCTTTTTGGTGCCAATTAGCGCTGAAACGCGACGAAATGGTTAATGCTATACACCACTGAAAAGGGGAGACTCTCCCCTTTCCAGTGGTGCAAAAAGCATCTCCCTAGCTTCAATAGTTGGGGAGATAGAGGGCTCCGAAGGAGCCCCCACTCCCCTCCATTGATTTGAATGGGGGCACCTGCTGATGACGTCACCACGCAGCGATGCGACGTCATCAACCTCGCCGGCCCATGTAAATCACATGGGCAGGCTTCCTCCCTGCCAGATCGCCGAGGGATCCAGCGAGGGAGAAAGTATCGAGCGGGAGGGGGTTAGGCGCCGCTGACTTACCCTGTACGTCCGCAGGTCTAAGGGAGACCCGTGGACAGGACGTACAGGGTACGTCAGTGGTCCTTAAGAGGTTAATCTTGGATTCCCTATTTAAGGGAGACACCCCTATTCGAAGATGTCTTAACATTTCATGCTGCTTATGCTGCTACCTGGATTTTCGGTCCATGTTCTATGCGATGTCCATGGCGTCTTGATTGATTCTGCATGGTTCCTGATCTCCCCATCTGATATGTGTGCTGTATGTATTACCTGCCTGTTGTGTTTCACCGGCCACTTGTCAATAAAGCACCTGTTTCTCAACGTAAGCCGCCTGCTCGCTGTTTCTCACTGACGCTTGGGCTCTACCAACGTACCCTGCTTCCATGAGTGTGACAAAAAGAGTAGATGGACAAGCAGGACCAATTCAACCAACGGGCACCCAGTCCACAGTGTAGGTCTATGATTCCACTTGTTATTTTTCTGCATCATTTACTTATCCTCATATGTTTCACCCTGTCATTGAAGTTGTTCATAGTGAAAAGCTGCTATTTGTCTGGGAAATGTAACTTCCACCTGTTACCAGTACTAAAGCCACCCCCTGTATGACTACTGAATGTTAGAAAGAACAATGGGAATTGTCTATAAGCGCATAATGCAATGAATAAACTGTACAAAATATTTTTAATATTAGTTTATATAGAGTCAAGGTGTTTTCCTGTGGGAGCTGTGAAGCAAATTATGGTATGCTTCACTGCAGCGGCCTACGGAAAACCTGAGCAGTTTCCCCTTGTAGAAATGATGTTACAGGACTCATGGCAATACATTTTACAATGTGAATCCAGAAAGATGATGCTCCCAGTGCAATTCCTGTGATGGCTGGATTCAGGTGTGAACTCAAGTGGAACAATGAAAGTGTCCTTGGCATGTAAACCTGATAGACACGCGGATGCAGCATCTACAAGTTTTAATGAAATGCTGTGCCATAACCTAACATATGGAAATAAATTCATATATTTTTTGTTGATTCTCTCTATAATTACTCTTTTCCTTAAAGCTTGCTTTTCAACTGGTTGTATAATACTATATAGTGGTACCAATTTAAACTTTGCTTGCAGCTCTGCATTAGCGACTCCGTACTGTATATTAACAGCTCCTATACTTTATATGGGAGCCAGTTATGACAGCTTAGAAGGAGAATAACGAGTATTTCCATAGTGGTTTGCTGTTCCCAGTTCAAGCTGATAATTTACAAAGCATTCCGGCTCTCGGAGCCTGGTATGAGGTGATTTTGCTTTTGTGCCATCACTTAATTCTGACAAACAGATTAAAAAATGGCATACTTACCCATGATCCAGTGACGCAGAGGACAGCACAATACGCCGCTTCCTTTGTCTCCAAGCAGAGGAACACTAGGACACAGTATCTTGCTGGACTCCATGGTGAACTACAAACAGTGGCGACTCTAGGAACAATATATAGGTGGGCACATAAGATACTACAGTCAAAACTGGGGGGCACTAATAATTTTTGCCACTAAATCATACCATTTAAAAAAAAACTATGTATATATAAATAAGATTCCAAAATCCAAGAGTAATGTGTTGCAATGATACCTTTTTGCTGCACTAACCTGATACATAAATTCAATATTCTATTTGCCGCAATTCGTCAGTTTTCGCCGATGTCTGATAACTGCTTCAGCTACTCCAATTTTCGCCTATTCGGTGACCATTCACTAAATAGGGAATTCACCATATTTTTGGTGAAATTGATTCCCTGAAATGTGAAAAAAGCAAAGGGTCTAAAGATGAATAGACCCTTTAGAGTCTAACTTCCATAATAAACCCTAAAATTCCATTAAAGCAGGGACATATAATAAACAGTATGGCATGTAACCTACCCATTAACTCCTAAAATGCCATTAATCAAGGAAAAAATAAAATATATACTGTGAGGTATGAAGCCTTCCCATTAACCCTTAATATATACAATTAGACCAAGACAAAAAACGAAAGTAATACACAATGTGATATATAACCATTAACCCAGCTAAGCCAGTTCAACCCTGTGAAAAAAAATTGTTACGTTTTATTTTATTATTTATGATTTTAATTTACACTGAATACGGTCATGTTGTGTATCATTGGAAAGGACAGACTCTGCCCTTTCCAATGACAGATCGATCGACCATGTACAACGGGGATGGAGATACAGTGGTCCGAAAAAGTGGGGGAAGCTGAATGCTGATCCCTGGTTTGGGGGGCATGTGGATTGGAATAACCTTAAGCAATTGCCCCCCTTGGCCCCTCTCTAGAGACACCTAGGACTACAAACTCCAGGAACCAATACCAGCAGCAGTGTCCTTTACCACTGCTTGTATCTATTAGCAGCTCCAACATTTTCTGCTGCAAAACACTAATACAGAAGCTGGTTCAGAATGCAGTCTATAAAAGCGAGCCTCAAAAGCATAATGGCTTTATCTATTTGTGAGCCGCTATGTTGGAATACATTCCAGTGTTTATATACCCCACTAAAACACAAACAGCATCTTGGATATCCTATAATAGTGACAGTTGATCCAGGCCCAGCAGATGCTTGATATTTCATATTTATACTGTCAAGGTTAGTTACTCCCCCAGTGTAGAATATCAAGGTCACGTAGAAAACAAACTGGATTTTCTGATATGGGAAATAACACTGTATC
This sequence comes from Leptobrachium leishanense, assembly GCA_009667805.1. Classification (NCBI taxonomy): domain Eukaryota; kingdom Metazoa; phylum Chordata; class Amphibia; order Anura; family Megophryidae; genus Leptobrachium; species Leptobrachium leishanense. The sequence continues at coordinate 66,856,269 of CM019070.1, read as the reverse complement.
TCATTGATTCCAGCTCTGCATATCCACATTCTTCTACTAATAATTTATTTAAGACCAGTGAGTGCTCCTGGACCTGATTATTTATGTATAAATCTCTCTCTTCCTCCATCTCTTTCTCAGTCTTAATGATTTTGGTCATCAGTCTGCAAATAAATGCCAAATACAGTGAATAGATGTGTATATTTGCAACTACAGGTATGTGCCCAAAATACTCTGTGAACCTGTAGATTTTTGGTTTAGGTGATTCAACTTCTTCATCGTGAAAGATCTAGTTGTGCTGAACTTGATAGATAAATAAATGTAGGATATTATGCATGGCGTGCCTCAGGAGTGCTTACCAGTGACTCCCATTAAAGGTGTGATTTGGCATTCTCATCATGAGTGATATTATTAAAATGTTTACCTAGGAAAAAAATCTACTGCGTTGTGAAGAGCTATCCCATGCACACACTTACCTTCATGAACACGGTGAGCCATTGAGCCACCAGAATGTTACTTCCTTAGTTATTGAGTGAAACAAATTACTAAATATCCAGAGCTAGTTATTACAACTCTAACTGGATCAATAGCTCAGAAATAAGGTGTCAATGTGTTCATTAGAAAAATGCCCATGTTGCTCTTGCTTCACCTTAGGTACTCATGACTCTAACAAAGGACTTGATTTAATTCAGCCAATGGCTAAAATCGGGACCTTTTTTGTCCGATTATTAAGTTCATTCAAATATGGGTTTACCGCCAATTTGATTCTCAATAAAAATTCAGTTTAACTATCTCTCTCGGCTATACTTTTCAATGAAAATAACATCTATATCGATTCAATTCAAAGTTATCAGTATGCCGATTTCCAAACAATTTCAACTGCTGAAATGCGTTTGACGTGCGTCACTTTGAACTTGGGGTACATGGGCCTAGAGATGTATTTGGGAGGTGCAAGCCTCATGTTCTATATTATTTCCCTGCCCTCTCGTATGTTGAAGTTGCCCTGTGCCTGTAGGGTGCAGGGTTTTTGTGTAATTTGTTTTGTATGAATGCTGTTGTTATCTATCATTGTTGTCTATCTACTGATGGGATTACTGGGTGGGTAATTTTAGCCTCTTCCAGCCTCCCCTCTCTGAAATGTGTTCTCTGTTAAATGTGTGAGCGGTCTTTTGTTGATCTGCCCTATCGGGCAAACTCTGTCCTATTTTCTGATGTCTTAGGCTAGAGTCAGACGAACGCAGTTTGAGTGCACTCTGCGGGCGGACATAACGGGCGGACATACTGACGGAAGATACTGTAGACACCACACGTTCCATGTTTTTTTGAAAAAAAAAAGGGAACCATGGGAAATAAAATGAATATGAAAAATGATAAAAATTTGCTAAGGATATGAAAAGCCATTTTGCGCGTCAAGGTGCTGGACGTTGCAAATGCGCTGCGTCTGACATCTCATCACTCACACAGAACGCTACGCGGATATGGCGCACTCTGCTCGTCTGTCTAGCGGTTTTACATTCTTGCCTAACTTGCGTCCGTTTGCCACATGTGCTGTGCGTGCACAGTTCGGTGCGCACGTACTTCGTGTGTGGGTCTCTATTGATCATGATTCTATGCTACGACGGACGTTGAACTGTGCGGCAACACAGACGTGATAACTGCGTTCGTCTGACACGGGCCTTAAACTGTAATCCTGTTTACCAGCCATGACTTTTATTGTTTTGTCTTGTCTACAAAATGTTGAGCGATGTTTTGTCCCATTGTCTGTACCGGGTCTGATTATGTCTCACATTCTGAAAGCATACCGAAGAAGCTTCACAACATTAGAACCTCACAACATCATGGTAGGGGAGGAATTATAATTTGAGGCAGTGGGAGGCCAGGGGATCGGTTTCCATTGGCTGTGAGGCTCCGCCTGGCACTGTATATATTTAACCCAATAAAGGTGTTCAGTGTTGCTGCACTAATGTAACCGGAATCAGACGGTTCACTAAAACTCCCAGAACTACAGTATAGTCTTATTTCTGGGGGATGCTAGCAAGGCTTTTTACATGTACCATACTTAAGCTTCATCTAAGGACTGGGGAAAGACATGAAAGCCTGCTGGTAAGAGCATGGGGGTCCGGCAAGGAAGCAGCGTTAACAGATGTGACCCAATTAGGGTACAGAGGTCTGTTACATAAATGGATTTTATCTGTTGATAAATTGATTTTCAAGCAGGAAAATAGAGAAAGTTAGACGGTAATCTTTTTTTTTTAAAAACAAAAAATCAGATACTGCTAATAGTCATGTTTAAAGACAGAAATCTGTATGATGCTGGCTGAAAATAAGCTTTTTGGATGTTTTTCCAGACAGATTTTTTTTTCTTCGAACAAGTGGCATTTTAATTTCTAATATCTGTTGTAGCTGAATTTTTTTTTTCCGAAGGCATCGTTGATATTTCAGAACAAATGTCGGCCACAAACAGACTATATTTTCCAAAAAAAAGGCTGATATTATCCAAAGACTGCTATAAACAAGATATGAGATTATTTTTATACCACTTTAATATTTTTCCCCATGAAGATGTATGATAACGTGGACTGAAAATTAAACATGGTGGTCTGTCGACTAAACTTTTTTAGGCATAAATTAGAAGTGTAGTGGTGAGTAACTGTATACACTATCAGGGTTATTCAATGAGCTCCGAATAGCTGGCGAAAAGGTAACCGAACGCTGAAATTCAGCGTTCAGTTACCTTTCCTGGCCATTCGGCTATTCAGAGAGCAGGCAGTTCGCCAAATGTTGGCGAATTGCCTGCACATACGGTGCCTGTTCGGTGCCTGTTCAAGGGCAATGAAATCCCCATAAAGAAGCAATGCTACGTCTATTCAGAGAACAAAAAATAGCAGTGAAAAGTTGCCGAAATGCCCTGCCATTCGGTGGTTTCATTCGACAGGTTTATTCAGGCGAATCCCATAGACTTCAATGTTAAAAATATTCCCGTTTTAATCCAATATCTAATAAACCGTTTATTATAATATTCTGCAATAAAAAGTTTCTTTATGTTTAGATTTTTTAGGATCTTTTAGGCATTTTTCGGTATTTTTTTGAGAAATTCTTTTTTCTTTTTTCTTTTTTAAATAGGTTTTCCTATTTTCCGTAACAGCCCATTTTAGTATCATTCATTGGCTCTTATATGTAAATTCCAGACAATTTCGTTCTGTAGTTTCTTTGCAATCAGTCTTTCACTTTTCAAACATTCAAGCGTACTGTTCTTTTTTTCTCATTCCATTCATCTGCGGTGTCGGGTTTTTCCGGTGGCTGCTCTGCGCTGTGATCGGCTCCTGCTCGGGTCTCTCCGGCGTGTTCAATCCAGATGTTTTTGTGGGTTTCGGTGTGCCTTCGCCGGGTTTTGCGGTGAGTGTTCATCGGGTTTGCGGTGACTTTTCCCTGCACTATGACTGCCCTGTGGTGCTTTCTGAACACACTGCAGGGTGGCCGAAATGCGATCGCCAAATCGCACCAAATTGAAGAGAACAAAAAGTCACCAAATGCGTGGTGACTTTTCGATTCTCTTTGAATAACCCTGTACTTGTAGGAAATCTCAGTAGCGTTGCACTTGGGGAGCTAATTCTTAATGTCAGCCTTCCATCTGGTCAACCAACTACAACTTACTTTATTAAGGGTAAAGTGTTTGCATGCAACGTGTAGCTAGAAGTCAAAAGCTTTTTTTTTTCATCGAAGACAGAATAAAGAAAGAAATAATCCGCTTTGTATTTCATATGTCATTTTCTAGCAAGCGCAGCTATTCACTGATCAACTGGTGATGTGCCTGACAGTGTGAGCACAGCCAAGCTGTAGTGACTGTCAACTGAAACCTGAATTTTTTCTCATAGAAATCAGTAGAGGTCACCTAGTTAAGATCTCTTCCATCTACCTCACATTAACAGGAGGGTCTTTTTGTGCTGGAGGAGTGAGTGACAGTCATCAAATCGATCAAAGTGAAGCAGACTGGTATCGGGCACGAGAAAGAAAATCTTGTATTTTAACAAGTCCTCGCTGTGGTTTTCATTTCTGCAATAATAGGCATATTCTAAAATAACACTTACTAAAATTTCAAGAAGCCAAAACGATACATTCATGGGCAAAAATATTGGCACCCCTGCATTACTGTCAGGTAATGCACCACTTCGCCCAGAAAATTGTTGCAATTACAAATGTTTAGGCATTCTCATGTTTATTTCTTTTGGTTTGACTCAAAAAAAGTGGAGGAAGAAAAGGCCAAATCTGACACATTCCAACACAAAAGTCCAAAAATAGACTAGAGGAAATTATTGGCACCCTCAATTTAATTTGATTACAGGAAGGGATTGATTACAGTTTTTTTTCCTGTGTTACCAATTAGTTACTTAAACCTCTGTACTAGAATTTTGGGCCTCTCTACTAGAATTTTGGGCCAATCTTCTTTCGCCAACTGGTCCAGGTCTCTCAGATTGGAAGGGTTCCTCTTCTCAACTGCTGTTTTGAGATCTCTCTACAGGTGCTCTATGTGATTTAGATCTGGACTCATTGCTGGCTAGGTCCGTACTATCCAGCGCTTTCTCTTAAACCATTGGGAGTTTTCAAATAATGGATAAATGTTTTTGGCCATGACTATATAACGGTCGTTGTCATACTGAATTCCCAAGATCATCTAAAAAAATAATAAAATATATATACAGTCATGGCCGAAATTGTTGGCACCCCAGACATTTTTCCAGAAAATCAAGTATTTCTCACAGAAAAGTAATGCAGTAAGACATGTTTTGCTATACACATGTTTATTCCCTTTGTGTGTATTGGAACAAAACAAAAAAGGGAGGAAAAAAAGCAAATTGGACATAATGTCACACAAAACTCCAAAAATGGTCTGGACAAAATTATTGTCACCCTTTCAAAATTGTGGATAAATAAGATTGTTTCAAGCATGTGATGCTCCTGTAAACTCACCTGGGGCAAGTAACAGGTGTGGGCAATATAAAAATCACACCTGAAAGCAGATAAAAAGGAGAGAAGTTCACTTAGTCTTTGTATTGTGTGTCTGTGTGCCACACTAAGCATGGACAACAGAAAGAGGTGAAGAGAACTGTCTGAGGACTTGAGAACCAAAATTGTGGAAAAATATCAACAATCTCAAGGTTACAAGTCCATCTCCAGAGATCTAGATTTTCCTTTGTCCACAGTGCGCAACATTATCAAGAAGTTTGCAACCCATGGCACTGTAGCTAATCTCTCTGTGGGTGGACAGAAGAGAAAAATTGATGAAAGGTTGCAACGCAGGATAGTCCGGATGGTGGATAAGCGCCCCCAAACAAGTTCCAAAGAAATTCAAGCTGTCCTGCAGGCTCAGGGAGCATCAGTGTCAGCGCGAACTATCCGTCGACATGTAAATGAAATGAAACGCTATGGCAGGAGACCCAGGAGGACCCCACTGCTGACACAGAGACCTAAAAAAGCAAGACGACAGTTTGCCAAAATGTATTGAGTAAGCCAAAATCCTTCGGGGAAACGTCTTGTGGACAGATGAGACCGAGATAGAGCTTTTTGGCAAAGCACATCATTCTACTGTTTACCGAAAATGGAATGAGGCCTACAAAGAAAAGAACACAGTACCTACAGTGAAATATGGTGGAGGTTCAATGATGTTATGGGGTTGTTTTGCTGCCTCTGACACTGGGTGCCTTGAATGTGTGCAAGGCATCATGAAATCTGAGGATTACCAAAGGATTTTGGGTCGCACTGTAGAGCCCAGTGTCAGAAAGCTGGGTTTGCATCCGAGATCTTGGGTCTTCCAGCAGGACAATGACCACAAACATATGTCAAAAAGCACCCAGAAATGGATGACAACAAAGCGCTGGAGAGTTCTGAAGTGGCCAGCAATGAGTCTAGATCTAAATCCCATTGAACACCTGTGGAGAGATCTTAAAATTGCCGTTGGGAAAAGGCGCTCTTCCAATAAGAGAGACCTGGAGCAGTTTGCAAAGAAAGAGTGGTCCAAAATTCCAGGTGAGAGGTGTAAGAAGCTTATTGATGGTTATAGGAAGCGACTGATTTCAGTTATTTTTTCCAAAGGGTGTGCAACCAAATATTAAGTTAAGGGTGCCAATAATTTTGTCCAGCCCATTTTTGGAGTTTTGTGTGACATTATGTCCAATTTGCTTTTTTTCCTCCCTTTTTTTGTTTTGTTCCAATACACGCAAAGGGAATAAACATGTGTATAGCAAAACATGTCTTACTGCAATACTTTTCTGTGAGAAATACTTGATTTTCTGGAAAAATGTCTGGGGTGCCAACAATTTCGGCCATGACTGTATATATATACTTTGACTCTTTATTGTTCAATTCTATGATTTCGCTCCGTATAGCTTCCAGACTTGAAGAAGAGAGTTACAATCTCAAAAGCTTGCCTTTTAAATGTAACGTTAGTCCACTAAAAAAGGTATCATTACTGCTGCTATACTCTGGTGATATATACACAGGGGTGGACTGACCCATCGGGCACTCTGGCACTGCCCGAGGGCCCGTGGGTCGATAGGGGCCCGGTTTGGGGTGACACAGTGGGCCCCTCCCGGTTTCCCTCTGATTATCATGGAACTTAACAGTCAGCCAGCGGCGCACTCTGAAAATGCCGCGGTGGCCCCTACCGGGCCCCTACAGACCCGCGGGCCCTCAGACAGTGCCGCTGAGGAGCCGGTGAGCAACGGGGGGCAATTTTTATCCATGTTTGAGCTGCTGGGGGCATATATATCCATGTTTGAGCTTCTAGGGGCATATATATATCCATGTTTGGCTGCTGGGGGCATATATATCCATGTTTGAGCTGCTAGGGGCATATATATCCATGTTTGAGCTGCTAGGGGCATATATATCCTTGTTTGAGCTGCTGGGGGCAATATATATCCATGTTTGAGCTGCTGGGGCAATAAATATCCATGTTTGAGCTGCTGGGGCAATATATATCCATGTGTGAGCTGCACATTACTGTGGGTTTTATTGCTGTGGAGCTCTGTGATGCGCTCATACACACTGCACATTACTGTGAGGTTTATTGCTCTGCAGCTCTGTAATACTCATACACACTGCACATTCCAGTGAGTTTTATTTCTGTGGAGCTCTGTAATGTGCAGTGTGTCAGGATTGTACAATATCTTTTAAAGTGATCGGCAGTTTCCCACATTTTTCACAAGGGCTTTCTGTGCCGGGATGTAGCCTTAGCTGCAATGAGTGGGTGATGGCTGCTGCAGCAGTGAGGTGGCCATCTGTAAGTATGGAGGGGGGGCACAATTCGCTGCTGGGTCCAAGTGGATTTTCAAAAAGGTTATTTTTAGGAGTTCAGAAATAAATTCATTAGCACAATAATGTACATGTGGGAGGTGCAATGTAGGGGGTGTGTTTTTAATGGGTGTGGCCTCCTGTGGGTGCGGAACAAGGGGGCCCCATGACCTCCTATTGCCTGAGGACCTCATTAGTTGTCAGTCCGCCCCTGTATATACACACAAATTATTAAAACATCTTGTGTATTCAATATGGCAAAGACCCTCATCAGAACTATTAATTGGGGCATATGACATTACAGCTTGTATAGGACATTTTCATGTGTTTGATATAGTCTGTACATGTGAAACATTTCTTTATTGAATACAAAAATGCAAACTTTGCAAAAAAGAACACAATGCCCCATTTTAACTGTGTTACAATGAAGGTTTTTACGTTCAGAGGGGTTGTTTTCACAAATTAACCTTGTAAGGACCACTGACGTACGTAGTAGGTCCTGTGGAAAATTCCCCTTTGTACGTCCTTGGTCCTTATTAAGAGGATTTTCCCCAGGACAACTTATGTACGTCATGGTCCTTTAACCCCCTCCCTCACTATAATCACCTCTCTGGCCAGGGTCCCATGTCAGTTTGGCTTCCTTGAAGCCAGCCTGACGGTTTTATGGGCCCCGGCCGTCGCGATAATGTCCTTTTTAGGCGTCCCTCGGTGTTTGCAGGGGCGAATCTCTAAAGGGAGGGCGGGTCCTTCGAACTCCTCTCCCTCCCAAACGGCTAAACATCAAAATAAAAGAGAGACACCGTTAGAGAGGGCAGGGTCTGCCCTTTCCAGCGGTGCCTCTCTTTAACCCCTTAGGTGCCAGAACGTGATTTGGTGAGGATTGTGATCCGCTTCTGGAGGTAGCTGACGTGTTGGATGTCAGCCAAGCCTCCGGGGTCACCCCCACCCACTTATGTCGTCGGCATATGTGTGATGACGTCAGTTGGCCAGTTAACCCCCTAGCTGCCAAGTTGAGCTAAGGGGCTTCTTTGGACTCCTATAGTTACCAATCCATGGCCGTTAGAGGGTCATATTTGGTATCATTAGAAAGGCCTGATCGTGGTCATTTCATTGATATCAAACATGTTAGGTGTAAAGAATAAAAAAAATCTAGATAAATAAAAAAACAAAAAAAGTTTTTTTTTTCCAAAAAAATAATTGTCTGGGGCTATAATAAAATAGTACTTCAAATCACGTTTAAACATGATGAGCATAAATGTTCAAAATGAGCTCAGCACACAGAGGTGAAATTGCTCAGCAGTGAAGGGGTTAAAAAGGAAAAAACATGTAAAAATTGGGTATTTCTAATTTCAGGACAAAATTCAAAACAAAAGTCCATTTAATGGCGAGAAAAACGGTATATAATATGTGTGGGTTCCATAAACGAGTAAGAGGATAATTAGAGCTAAACACAAACGGAGCAGAAATGTAAAAACAGTAGTGGGTACTTACAGACAGACAATGGTAAAATCGCCTGGTCACTATGGGGTTAATCTTGTTTTTTTTTTAAAGATTTTTTTCTGATATTTATCAAATAGTTTTTTTTTTTTTAAACTGACATCTCTTCATTTAACATTAATAGTAAAGCAGTAAAGAAGAAAATGTTTCTCTCTGGAGCTAGATTTCCGAACTAGCTAATTTGTGTTTCATTTTGTTTTGTAGCTGGTCGCGTGTTCCTCCATTTTATAACACAATTGTTTGAGGAAGTGGTTATACAGAAACCCTGTGCGTGAACGTTAAATTTCCTATTGCAGTTTCCCGACTAGAACCATCAAGTCTCTGAAATGTGGCTTTTGATGAAGAAAAAGTCATTTATAAAGCAACACTAGTTGGTTAATGGTAATGGATTACTGAAGTTGTTCCCATTGAACTGAGTATCTTCACCTCAATACCGTGACTGACTGTTCCTCAACGGAGAAAAGCAACTAAACAAAATCATTAGATAAAATACCAAAGATAAGTGAAAATGATTGGTGCTAAAAAAAAATCTAAAATAGTAGCTAGCATAAAATATAAATAATGATATATCTGTGCTGTTTACGGATAGTATTAATGTTGAAGTGCTGTCAGTATTGAACCTTTAAGGCCGGGGTCAGACAAGCGCACTGTACGCCCGTAGTGACGTGCCTTCCCAACTTCTGACGCAGTGTTGTGACGCTTCGACGGAGCAGGCCACATGTTGTAGTGCACACAAGAATTACACGTTCTACAGCGGACGTGCTGCGGTGGTTTGAAAGCCTCCCCGTCTAAGCGCTATAACGTGCATTCAACGGAGCTGCAATGTGCGTTCTTCCACTAAGCTCAGCAAGGTGGACAGACGGGCGTCAGAGTGGAAGGAACGTAAACTCTCACGGACATTCCTTCTGCTTTTTGTCTCACCCCGGCCTTAATTTTAATGCAAGAACACAAAAATAATAACTCTAGATTCAAAAAAGAAAACCTTAAAATATCTCTGTGAAAGCAACATGTGTTTCAATGGTCAAGTTGAGCAGGAACTCGAGGGAATGTGTGTCACATACCTCCGGCGCCCGGCAGCGTCTCAGCTCAGTTTGCTGGCCGAGCGCAAGATGAAATGCACGCCGGAGCTGGTCACGTGACGGCCAGAGGGGCAGGGAACGGAACGATGATGTGGCACCATCGGGTTTCAAAACCCTTCAGTCAGCCCAGAACAGCGCGCTGACGTGTTTCTTGTATCCCGCAGTGCTACCTGAGCATATTGTATTATTATTGATCGCTGTGTATGACCACTGGCAAAACTACGATTCAGGGGTTTGACCCCTGGCTTTGGCATATTAATCTGGTATTTGACCCCAGGCTTTGGCATATTAATGATTCTGGTACTTGACCCCTGGCTTTGGCATATTAATGATTCTGGTACTTGACCCCTGGCTTTGGCATATTAATGATTCTGGTATTTGACCCCTGGCTTTGGCCAAACCAGAATTTTTCTGGTTTGGCTATTTTGACCTAGAATTTTCCATTCTCCAGTCATTCTCCTGCTTTTCACCGCTCTCTGAATAACCCTAATTGTGTCAGGTTACTGTAAATTTACTGTAATTCGTATAGGAGCCCCATTTATTTGTCACTATGTAGATGCGAGCGAGCTATTTCATGGCAGCTTGTTCTATTAAAATGTAGCCAATATTCAGAATTGCTTTTGTTAAACCTCTCAATACTGAAATTTAAACACCTTTAAAACCCCCAAAAATACCTCATATCCTGCGATGCATAGGGCAATGCAATCCACCACTTCCTCTGATGCACAAAGGGGAAAACTGGGAACAAATGCCTCCCAGTGTCAATCCACGGCTCCTGTGTGCATGTTTGCTCCTGGCCAACCTATTCTAGCACTAGCTAATGATACAGAATACAGCCATTAATGGAAAGGAACAAAGCTAGTGCAGAACTTTTTCATTTGCGTCTTTCCAGTAATGTCTCGGTTGGAATCTATTCCGTCATAGCTTCTCTACATTTTTACTTATCCTACCTTTAGGCTAATGTCAGACGAATGCAGTCTGAGCGCACTCTGCGCGCTTGCATAACGGATGGACGTACTGACAGAAGATACTGTAGACACCACAAGCTTTTTTTTTTGACGGATGTAGAACAAAAAGGGAAATATGGGAATCAAAATTAATAAAAATTAAAAGACCGGTACAGTCAGCAAGACCAAAAAAAACTTCCGAACGTCAATGTGATGGATGTCGCAAATGCGCTGCGTCTTACGTCACGACATCACGCACTCAGGACGCTACGATGGACGCGGCGCAATCTGTTGACATCTAACCGTTGACTTCTCGTACCTAAAATATGATGATATTGTGTATATATGCTGGGATTTAGAGAGTTATTATGATCATTATAAATATCTAACTGTAATATTTATGGTGCCCTAAAAGGGAAACCTATGATTAAACACCTTAATATAGAGGCTTTACAGTGTGCGAGCAGTGATCCATTTCCAAAGTATAAGTAAAGCTGGATCCGTGATACCAAGCTGTCCCATCCAAATTGAACCCCCCTACTGATCCCTGGTATATGACACCTGCGGAGACCTGAAAGGTTTCACTGAAGTGGTGTAATCAGACCAGCTCCCTCAATTGAAACCTGTAGGCTCTGTCTGTCCTGTGAAAACTAGATTCTTTAGAATGTCAACTAGGGATTCTTTTGGGAAAGCAAATTCTGAGTTTGGCTGCAGTTTGTGTTAGTGAATGTAGTGGTTTCTGAAGATGGGTAGAACATTTTGGTTTCGGTTTGTGCTCTGATGCATGGTCGACTCGTTGGCTCGAAGAAACACCAGGCTAGATTTACTAGCTCTCTCTTGGTTCCAGCAGTGAGAGCTATCAGATCTCAAGAGGCTCTTGAGACTCTAAAAATGAGACGTTCACTAAGAAAATATGTATATTCAAACAGACATCCTTATGCTGCTTACTAATTATACTCCAGATAAACCTTAAATTCATATATATATTTATATTAGACATGTGCATTCGTTTTAGTACTAAAACGATTTAGTCCGAATTTTGGGATAATTTAGTTTTCGGATGACTCAAGAGAAACGAAATTGCTCAGTACAAAAAATAAAAGAAACTAAAATAAAATGCACTACATTTTAGTTTCAGTCCTTTTTGTGATATTACATTGATGAGTGAAGGAGACCAGCAATGAAGAGCGCAACATCGCAACATCCGAAGTTCTGCACCCTCCACATGCCAATGCAGTAGGATGTTCTATACAGAGAGGGGCATTAATTAATGCAGGAGGATGTTCTATACATTATACAGATAGGGGTATTAATGCAGGACGATGTTATATACAGTATACAGAGAAAGGTATAAATTGAGGAGGATGTTCTATACAGAGAGGGACATTAATTAATTCAGGAGGATGTTCTATATATTATACAGAGAGGGGTATTAATTAATGCAGGTGGATGTTGTATACATTATACAGAGAGGGGTATTAATTAATGCAGGAGGATGTTCTAAACATTATACAGAAAGGAGCCTTTTTTTTTTTTACCCCTTTAAATCCAGTGGCTGTGAGCGCTGAGATCGGCTGCTTGTTACATTATCTCTCAGTACAATGTATCAGGCTCAGCTGTTACAGTAACTGACTGTAACAGCACTTTCAGTAAAACAAGGAAATAATATTCTTCTAATCTCTTATATATAAAAATATTATTTACTAGTTTTACTGAAACTCTGAGCGCTGTGATGAGCAGCGGTCAGTTACTGCAACAGCTTTGCCTGACACGGGGCAGTATTACAATGTTGGTGCCAACTTAACCAGAGCTGTTGTAAACTGAAAACCTCCATAGGCTATAATGGCTCTGGGAAGTTTACAACAGCTCTGGTTAAGTTAGCACCAACTATGTAATATGGCCCACATTGTGCTGAGAGTGAGAGATACTGTAACAAGCAGCGATCTCAGCCCTCTGAGGAGCCACCACTACAATAGTAATTGTATCCACTGGTTTTCGGATGAATGAAATTAGTTTTCATACTAAAGAACTGAAAACGAATTTCTTTAGCAACTAAATAAATTGCATTTTAGGACTAATCCATTAGTTCAAAACGAAATTTTGTGCTGTGCACATGTCTAATTTATATATACAGTGTATATACAGTGTGTGTGTGTCTGTATGTATATTTATATATATATTCCAACAGATGGCCGCACTCAATCAAAAAAATAAAATAACAAAACTTATTAAGGCATATTTAAAAAGCAAGACCCGACGTTTCGGCTCTCTTAGGAGCCATTATCAAGGTTACAGAAAACACAACACTAATGGGTTATAAAGAAAAAGCAGAGTATTACTCACAAATCACGTTGCCTAAGGCGGTAATAGAAACATAGAAACATAGAAAATGTCGGCAGATAAGAACCTTTTCGGCCCATCTAGTCTGCCCAATTACATGGATACTTTACCTGGATTTATCTTTTGTTTAGGATAGCCTTATGCCTATCCCATGCCTGCTTAAATTCAATTACTGTTTTGGCCTCTACCACTTCAACTGGAAGGCTGTTCCTTGTATCCACCACCCTCTCAGTAAAATAATGCTTCCTGATGTTACTTTTAAACCTTTGCCCCTCTAATCTAAGACTATGTCCTCTTGTTTTGCTACTTTGTTTCCTTTTAAATATACTCCCTTCCTCTACCTTGTGGATTCCCTTTACGTATTTAAATGTTTCTATCATATCTCCTCTGTCTCGTCTTTTTTTCAAGCTGTACATGTTAAGATAATGCACTACACGTGGGTGCTTACAATTACTGAGACATGCTGGGAGCACCCCAGGTGTAGTGCATTACTGCCTAAGGCTAGGGTCAGACTAGCGCAGTTTTAACGTGCGTTTAGCCGCACGAAATCACGGCCGTACTAGCAGCAAATGACGTCCAATGCCGGGGAACATACGACGAACGGCCGCACGAACGTTCGTCCGCGCAACGCAAGTGGCCAACGAACGCATTTTTTCGAGAACGTCAAACCGCTACTACTGACGTACAGAGTGCGCTGCGGCCGCATAGCGGCGTGTGTGTGTGATTAGGAGACGTCAGACGCTGCTAATGTCCGGCCAACATAACGTCCAGACTCAAAAAGTGTTTTATTGATGATCCGTACAAAATCACGGACGAAAAGGCGCATCGTATGACCGCTATCGCGTATTCCGGGGGAAAATACGTACGTTCGTTCGACCGAACTTTTTCACGGACGACGTGAAAAATGCGTTCGTCTGACCCTAGCCTTAGGCAACGTGATTGGTGAGTAATACTCTGCTTTTTCCTTATAACCTATTAGTGTTGTGTTTTCTGTAACCTTGATAATGGCTCCTAAGAGAGCCGAAATGTCGGGACTTGCTTTTTAAATATGTTTTAATAAATTTAGTTATTTTATTTTGTGATTGATTGTGGCCATCTGTTGGATTTTCTATATTGCATACAGGCCTAGCACCTCTCCCTTTGCTGCTTTATTTTGAAAGGTGTTGCTGGACTTTTGGATAATATATATATATATACTGTATATAGATTTCTGTGAGACATATTTTTTTTTAAATTTATGTTATGGTCCAAAACTGACCTTATTCCTGACAATTGTCTTTTAGTTTAGCTCCTCCCCTCGCTCCCGCTCTAGGCCTCCACTAAGAGTGTCTGATTAGCTTTGCCCCAATTAATACGCCAAATATTCTGAAAACCTTCAGAAATCTTAAATCACTCTTCCCTACAGCCCTTTCTATCCTGATCTTCAGTACTGATCTCCATTGATACACTTTCTCATGGTGGATTATCTTACTGAGGTTTATTCACAAAGCAGTGAGTTATGCGCAGTAGGGATGAGCCGAACACCCCTCGAGTTCGGTTCGGATCCGAACCCGAACTCGAACTCCATACAAGTCAATGGGGCTGAAAATTCTGTTTTTAGAGTGCCCTCCAAGAGGGCATATATGCTAGATATTTGCCATAAAAGGTGTATGGGGGTCCGGGTAGTGCCCTGGGGGACAGGAAACAAGGACAAAAAGTTTTAAAAAAAAAGTTTTTAAAGGGACAGTGAGTTTTCCATGAAATAAGGATTAAAAATAAAAAAATTCCTTCAAATATCGTGCCTAGGAGGTCCCCATAACCTGCCCATGAAGTGGCGGATTTGTAGGATGTATAGAAACACTTTAAAACAAAAAAAATTATGTTTCAAATGACGATAAATGCTTTTTCTTTAATCTATCCATAAACAACTGCTTGGGGCGGCAGTCTATATGAAAAGAGGAGACATTTTCGGACACGCAGAAAAAGTTTAGTGATTTTTTTTGGGCTAAATTATTGTGAAATTTATGCAGGCTTTGGATGAAACTAACAATAGGTGCTTTAAGGCTGGGGTCAGAGTAGCGCACATTTAACGTGTGTTTAGGCACACTTAATTACGGCTGCACTAGCAGCAAATGACATGCAATGACGGCCAATATACGAAGTACGGCCACACGAAAGTCCGGCCGTGCAACGCAAGTGGAAAATGAATGCATTTTTTCGAGAATGCTGAACCGCTAGTACTGATGTACAGAGTGCGCTGCGTCCGCATAGCGGCAAGTGTGCGTGATTAGGAGACGTCAGACGCTGCTCATGTCCGGCCAACATAACGTCCAGACTCCCAAAGTTTCCTGGTTTGGATCCGTAAAAATCACGCACAAAAATGCGCATCGTATGACCGTTTAAGCGCTTTCCGTGAAAAAACACCTCAATGCGTTCGGACTCTCTTTTTTGTTTTATATTCAAAATTTTTTTTTTTATTTTGAAATAAGTCATCATACAAGTAAAACGTAAAGTGAGGGCCTCGCAGGGCCGCATATAATCATCTGCAATAACTCAGCATAAAGAAAATAAAGAAAAACAGCATAGCATAAGAAAAGGTCATCAGGAATCATATGCATCGAAACTACGAGGCGTATAGATAGCAATGTAAACAGCGAAAGTCATCAAATATCATTCTAAAAAGGAGAGAGAGAAAAAAAAGGGGGGTGAGGGAAAGACGGCAAAGGCCATAGTAGTGCCGCTTCTGTCACATTCCCAACCGGTTAAAAACTGCGGGAAAAGTCCATGGGGGTTAATGGCACCAGGGGAAAAGCTGGGTTCCAGCCTATGACTCTTCCCCTAGGACAACCCAGTGAAGCCAAAACAAAATGGGGAGGGTCACAAAAGGGAGAGAAAAAAAAAAAAGGAAAAACACAAAAACAAAGGGGGGGTGGGGGGCAACATCCCCGAGTGGGGGGGTCTCATCAAAAAAGTCTCAGTATGGGGAGAGCGGGGAAAGAAAAAAAAGCAAAATGAGTCATCTGGTGCATTTAAGTGAGCCATCAATGGGGTGTCTGCATAAGGGCATAGGGAAACAAACACAAAGTCATCGTAAGATTACGAAAAAAACACAAACACAAAGTCATCAGTAAAAAAAAAAAAGGAGAAAAAAAAAAAAAAGGAAAAATAAATAAAATAATTCCAAAAGAGTCCCTCTTGAAAGAGCAACCCCAGCCGGGGAACTCAGCGCAAAATAGACAACTCAGCAAGGGGGGAACCTCAAAGCATCAAAGGCTAGCGGGTGGGGAAACTCAACCGGACGGGACATGCTAGGGTCAGAGCCAAGAAAGAACGGCCACACGAGATGGGCCTCCTCAGCCCGCATCCAGTAGGATCGTGGGGCGACAGTCCTCCTCAGGCTTGTACACAGCGCTCGGAGTACTCCAGACTCCCAGCTTCCAGGCCCCTCCAGGAGAAGCACCGGCCGCCATCCGGGGCTCGGACCAGCACTGCTCCTCCACAGCGCATAGATCCCTGGTCCCGAGCAGCCCAACCAGCGCAGGTCGCACGGAGGGGGCCACAGCAGTTGACTCGCCGAACATCGCTCCTGCCAGCTATTCCCTTGATGCGGCTCAGTGGTCTCCCTTGGACATGAAGAGCCCATCTGCGGCACCAGATCCCGATCCCTCAACTAATTTCTTCGCGATCCATCCACCGTAGCAGCCACCACATCATCCACACATCGGGTAGGTGTCGTATCCCTCGAATCTTCCTCCACCAACTCCGCAGCCTCCCGGGGGATCCTCATCGCTGCCATTAGAAGGCGCCAAGAGCCGCGTGTGAGCGGACTTCCCTCCACCCCCGGCAACTGCTCCAGGCAGGCCTCGAGGGCTGAAAACATTGCTTCCATACCTCGGACGGGAGGGGGTTGCTCCAATCTGCGCCACCCCGAGCCTTCCTCCGCCGTCCCCGCCAAGGGTACATCAGGTGCGACCAGAAAATGGGGGCCCTCCATCCTCTCAGACCGCAAAGGAAAAACACCCGGCAAGGGATCACCAGCAGGCGTAGCAGGGGGGACGAGGGGTGAGGCAATCAGGAGCAGAAGGGTAGGCCTCAAAATGGCCGACAGTCAACTCGATCTGCAGGGAGACTGCGGGGAAAAAACTCAGCTGTGCTCCGGGTGGGGGGACAAAAACGAGCCCCGGAGCAATCCACGCTATGACCAGCTGTGCAGAGACTCCACTGGGTGTAATTTGTGGGGTAACTCACAGAGAAACCTCTGGTAAAAGAAGAGTCTGACGGAGCTCCACCACA
This sequence comes from Leptobrachium leishanense, assembly GCA_009667805.1. NCBI lineage: Eukaryota > Metazoa > Chordata > Amphibia > Anura > Megophryidae > Leptobrachium > Leptobrachium leishanense. The sequence goes on along the minus strand of CM019070.1, from coordinate 66,838,865 downwards.
GCACGTCTTCTCTCATGCAGAGCCGGCCATGCCCCCCCGGACGCACTTTTTGACGTTCGCTGCGAAAAATGCGTTTGTTTGACCCAAGCCTAAAATTGGGCCTTTAGCGTCGGCAACAGTGCCGTCACACAGTCTCACCCCTCTGAGGATATGAATCTGATACAGGCGTCAGTGGCAGTGCAGCCAAATATTGTGCCTTTGGTGCCAGGCCAGCAAGTGCCATCATACAGTAACCTCTCTGTGGTATTGTGGAAGAATGCAGGGGTGGACCATGCGGTCAGGGCCGGTGCTAGACTATTTTGCGCCCTAGGCAAGACCAGCTACTTGCACCCCCAAAAAAAAAAAACGACACAACATGAAACTGATAAATTTATTTTCACTTAATAATAAAGTTTGAAAAGCACCAATAGTAAAGGTAAAATAAATATAAATAAACTGTATTAAACCATTTTAAATTAACTCAATTAAACTAATTAAAATTAACGAAAAAAAATAAGAGTTGTCACGTAAGTTTCAATTTCAGACACATCAAAATTTCACTTTGCCTTATCCTTTGCAAATTTTCATCATGCGTATATATATATATTGCCAAGGCCAGCTCACATCATGCGTATATATATTGCCCAGGCCAATCCCCTGGTGGAGATAGGGGGTTCATTTGAACCCCGATATCTCCAGGCATCTAGTGGGTCATGGAGGGTGTCAATCGAAAGGCCTGAGCATGGCCTTTCGAATGATACCCAACATGACCAGGTATAAAGTAAAAAAAAATAAAAAAAAATAAAAACATGTATTTTTTGTGTGTTATTTTTATTAATGCAGCAATATTGTTCACATTGCAATTATAAAGTGAACGATGAAGCACTAATGATTTTTTTCTATGGGGTGCGTTTGCTATAAATCACGTAATTCCCCCCACAAAATGTAACAAGTCCCCATTTCAAATTTTTGTACAAGCGCACCCCATAGAAAACATAACCGCAAACGCTCATGTGCTAAAATCTGAAAAAAAACAACACTTTACACACTGCAGATGATTAAAAATTTAATTTTTATTGCATTTTTTTCATAATATACAGCGAGGACAGGACGTATACATATAAAAATGATATATTATGAATCTACGGAGTCTGCCGGAAAGAACGATATCTAACATGTCGGTCATTTAACAAAATGTGGCTTCAAAATCTCGTTTAAACATGATGAGCAAAAGCGGTAAAAATGAGCTGAGCACACAGCGGTGAAATACAGCATATTAGAAGTTTTAGGAGGGAAATTAACACTTCTCAAATCTCAATCAGTTAGCAGACACCACCCCACCCCCTCAGTATAGTCTACAATGTATCAAATTGATTAGACCAGACTAAAAACACCATTTGAAAAACACAGGTCATTTAGAGTTGAGAATCTTTGCACGTACACATTAGTTTTTAATTCAATATCTAATAAACAGTTGCTTATAATATGAAAAACAAAAATTGGTGGTGTTGCGCTAAAGGAAGTAAAAAAACTTATGTATGGTCTATTTTGAAGGCATGCTATACTGCACAGCAAAAAAGAGAAAGAAAGTTCTATTTCTCAATAGTTCGTTCAATGGATATCCAGTCTCTGTTGTAGAAAGGTTTTTCAGTGAAATCTTCCAAGACTTTGGAACGAATGACCACTTCTTTGATGAATCTTCATTAAAAAGTATATATCTCGGAAAAAGAGAAACTCGATAATACTCGAGGTATCATATATAAGTGTATACAAATCTACTGACATAATATACGTACAGAAAAAAGAGGTAGTGGGTTTAGGATTTGATCTCACCCACTGCCAGATAAAACATCACGTCCCAATCAAGCCTCTATAGACAAAACCACCAGGAGCTCCCGGGCTGCTTCAAGGTGGTCACTCAATACCAAAGGTGGGACCGCGATGATAAAGTGACGTAGTGCTGACGCGTTTCGCCCCGCCCACGGGACTTCATCAGAGCAAGATGCTCTGATGAAGTCCCGTGGGCGGGGCGAAACGCGTCAGCACTACGTCACTTTATCATCGCGGTCCCACCTTTGGTATTGATGACCACCTTGGAAGCAGCCCGGGAGCTCCTGGTGGTTTTGTCTATAGAGGCTTGATTGGGACGTGATGTTTTATCTGGCAGTGGGTGAGATCAAATCCTAAACCCACTACCTCTTTTTTTCTGTACGTATATTATGTCAGTAGATTTGTATACACATTAATAAACGGTATACACTATCGAGTTTCTCTTTTTCCGAGATATATACTTTTTAATGAAGATTCATCAAAGAAGTGGTCATTCGTTCCAAAGTCTTGGAAGATTTCACTGAAAAACCTTTCTACAACAGAGACTGGATATCCATTGAACGAACTATTGAGAAATAGAACTTTCTTTCTCTTTTTTGCTGTGCAGTATAGCATGCCTTCAAAATAGACCATACATAAGTTTTTTTACTTTCCTTTAGCGCAACACCACCAATTTTTGTTTTTCATGTTATATGCTTTCTGAATTTGGTGGATATCAGGGTGGTGTTTTTTTGCTGCTCATTGTTTTTGGGTGTTTCCACAGTATAAACCCTCTTTGCTAGTTGCTTATAATATTCTGCAGTAAAGAGTCTCTTTATTTCTAGATTTTGTTGTATTTTTTTAAGTATTTTCTATACTTTTTTCAAAATTTCTTTTTTTGCGAACTCGAACCGAACACACCCAAAAAGTTCGAAGTTTGCGAACTTTCGAACAACCAAAGTTCGGATCGAACTCCGAACTGATCGAACCGAACAGCTCATCCCTAATGGGCAGTCGAAAACAAATTCGAGATACATAGAACAAAATAACTGAGTTGAAAAGATCCAATATTCAGCTTTGTTTTTCTCCCCCAAATCTGGTAATTGTGGCCTGAAGTAATAAAGTTAATTTGGTCATGGTGGCTGGAGTGTCCCTTTAAGAGGATTGTGAATGAATATGGAATCTTTACTTCTGAGGGACAAATTCGGTGCCGCTGAATTGTGGTGAATTGCAACGTAATTCGCTGTCGGTTCGTCTGTATTTTGTGAATTGGCAGCTTAGTGAATAGACAAAGTAGCATGATATTGCATCCTAGGGAACCCCTTTTATCTTCTATTCTCTGTAAATACGGGTTCGGTAACCAGTGAGTAGATACACAGTATTACAAATAGAATTGAGGCAAGGAAGGAATGGGGAGCAGGACTAGGAAAGAGGCACGAAGGGATGTGTTTTTGTAAGTATGTCCTACAAACGCAGGAATGTCTGCCTATCATTGAAAGGGGTGATACATGCTGTTGTGGAATGGCAGAGTAGATCTTGGTAAGCGTGCACACTAGATACAGAAATCTTTGTTATGTTTTGCTGAACAGGTCTGATATTTTCATTGCTTCCCAAACCATGAATACAAAAGCCAAACGTTGACATATACGAGGATGAAATAAACATATAGGGCTGTATAACATACAACCTGCTAAAACAGGGACCCTAAGGGGAAAACCTGCCGCTGCAGTTTTCCCCTTAGCGTCCCCGGTTTAGCTCCATATAATGGGGCAGACACTGTTTCCAAAGCCTGTCCTGTAATGCAGCACTAAGACATTGGATACTTGAGGCAGCACTAACGCGCCGCTGCAAGTGCAAATATCCCCTCCTGAAGTCCATAGGGCTCCATGGAGGCTTGTGCTGCCAGGTAACATGTTTTATGAGGTTTTACTGACCCTTATTGCCACTGAAGAAACACCCTGAAGGCGCGAAACGCATTTGGCCCGTTTTTTATGCCGTTCTTTTTTGTGAATTGTTCCCTTGATTATATGGTTTTATCAATATGTGCATTAAAAGGAACATGACCTTCCTATAAAGTAGCCGTCCCTGTCCTCCTTATTTTCTACCACTGGATCAGGACTGCTATATCCTCTGGGTGAGTGGATATTTACTGCCTATTATTATATGTATACCTATGTTACTCTCTTTGGCATATGGCATGTCCCTTTATCTTTTTTTGTGGAGGAATATCCTTTGGAGGACCGTTTTGGGGCAACCAAGTTGGCCTATAACACCTGGAAAGTGTCCACCTAAGAGCTGGTAGCTCTCATGAAGTGTGAGTAGGGTTTATTCCCACCTTATGTATACCAATATGTATTGAAGCAATATCACACTATCAGATCATATAGCTCTCTTTTCTCAGAGGGTCTATTTGAGAGCGTTTCTGATTGGAGAAGCATAAAAACCTTGTCTATAAACGATATAAATACTGTTCATCTATACCACTCAGGAGAGACCTGTACGCCAACCGTCCAAATATGTAGACTAAGAAACTTTATTGAAAACTGCACAATGTGCCTGACCTCTTTTAGGACCTTTTTTAAGCATAAATAAGCATCCTGACTTTGCAGTTTAAAATGTGGGTTTATTTTAGTTTGAACTGATGTTGTCAACCAAATAAATATTGTAAAACATAATGACTGGGGTTTCCAGAGGAATTTTCTCTTTGCCTTTTAATCTCACACTGAGGAGTGAGATTTTCTAAGCCTCCCCAATGCGTTTTCAGGGTACACCATTTTGCCAATGAACCTAGGCTGGACTGGATCTGCACAATTGTTACATTTCTTTGTATTTTGTGTTTATGTTTATATTTATTCATTTGAAATAGTTATTTTAAGTTTCTTTTCTTTTCCTGTGGGAAATATCTTATGATTCAGCTGCAATCTGCTTTTATTCATTTCGTCATTTAACTGCAGATGCCATGGTGCTACATGCTGTTGTCACCATCTCGGTCTGATTCTGTATCACCATCTACAGGTTACTGTGTAACTGTTTCACAGGGCTACTGTTATTTTGAGCTTCTTAGAACTGTTATATAGTTGCAGTTTGAATCAAAAGGCCCATAGTCTCTCTGCAAAAGACAAATCTCTGTGCTACATCACTGGCCATAAAATCTTCCCTGTGAAGATGAAAGATGATAGAGAAGTGCCAAGTGCCTCTGGAAGCGTGGCATAAATTGTGCCAGAAGAAGACGATAAATGGTGGAGGGAGCTTCCTTCACTTGTGGATAAACTGAGAATCAGAAAACCTAGTGGCAGCTTTTTGCAGCAACATAGATAATTGTGAACTAGGGTCACTACTACATTCCTAACGCTAACGATAGCGCTCACCGGTGTGAGCGTAAACGTTAGCTCTGGTTGCCCTAGCGGGACGAACCATATTACAATCTGAACGTCAACGGATTAGAAAACCCGTTAGCAATTCGGATCTTGTGCTTTTCCACTCGAGCTTACTGTACTTTGCACTCCCTATGTTTAACATGGGGAGCGCAAAGTGGTTAATTAGCGTTAGGATTACAAAGTCGAAAGTTAACCACAGCTTGGAGCTGGTGCTAACTGGTTCCGCTTTAGCCGAACCTCCCCTAAAAATCACATACTCAACTCCCATCCAGCGGCGAGAACAGCAGCTCCATCCGCCTCTTCTTGCCACCGGGAGCAGAGAGAGACTGGGGGGAAAAGTTCCTCAATCTCCCTCTGCGAATCACTATGCCGACCTCCCGGATCTCGCAAGGCAAGATCCTGCAGGTCATGTGACCTGCAGCGTTAATCTCAATGGAGTCTTATAGATTCCATGGAGGGGATGCTCGTGACGCGCTTAGCGCTTCCCCAAGCATCCCGAGGCATAGTGCCGTGTTATGGTGCAGGCTGCTGGATTAGCGCCTGCACCGTAATATTAGGCTAAAACGGGGACGCTAAGGAGAAACCTGCAGGCGCTCCTTAGCATCCTCATTTTAGCGTGATGATTGTAATCTTGCCCTATGTGTTCAAGGATGACAACCAGCACATCGGCTATATCTGTCACCGGTACATGGATGTATATCCCAGTATTTGCTCTATTTATTACTAATAATATTGCCCAATATAAGTTTGTTTTTCTTGTCCTAAACCAACCATCAGTCTATGACCAATCTGCATTATTGGAGAGCATCACTGAATCTCATCATCTTCTGCCATGGGATCGGTTAAAGAGACATTTTAGTCATTTTTGACCTGTATACCTGATTCAAATTGGTGCATTAAGATAAGCGTGGTCCTAATCTACGTACATCCTATTCCCTAACTATAGGGACTTATTTGTATTAAAAAAAAGTCCTAAACTAAATGCATGTAAAAAGAAACTAGACTGTTACTATAATCTAGACACGGCCTGAAAGAGGAACTTGGTCTATTTTGTTGTTGCTGTTTTGTTGTTGCTGGTTTTTTTGCTTACTGTAAGTAACACATAAATAATGTGAATAAGTGTACGGTGGCAAAAAGTGTAAAGAACAGATTTACATCAGAGTCTGAGAACTTAAAGAAAAGTTCAGAGTGTGAGAGACTCTACAAATAGACCAAATGACATTTATTTATTGGTGTATCATCACTTAACAAGTTGTATTCATTTTCGGGAGACACCATCCAGGACACAGGATCCTAAATTCCTAAATATTTCAATGGTTAATCATGTTCATAACGTATGTTGTCGGGCTAATAAAAACTAGCAAGGAACTGTGTATGGATAACGTTTACCCTGAATTTGAAACCTTTTTAGCCATAACCTTTCAAATTTCTTAAAGACTTCCTCCATCATCTTCATGATATAATTTATATACTTGTCCACCTTGGTCATTCAATGGCAACTGTGATTCATTCATCATTTCTACACTATTGAACTATTGCTTCTTTATTCCAGCACCCCAATAATCAGCTTCTTCGATCATTTTTAATTTTGCTGCTAGTAACTGTTCATCCATTCCATTACCAAGGAAAAATATCCTTCTGAAGTATTGCTCCTTTCAGTGCTCAGAAGTTCATTTCCAAATCTCTATCCATCCTGTATTATCCTTCCTGTGCCTTCCGTGTCAGCCTGGCTTTCTTCTTTCAGTGCACACCAGGCACAGCATCCTTCTCTAACCACAGGCTATTGCTCCTGCTTTCTAAACCACTGCCAAGCTGGCACTATGCTCCCCTCTCTACCCACCACACCTCTCACTTCGCTGTCCAACAGCCATGACTCAACCTTCTTTGCCCAACTACCAGGACTTTTCAGGTCAGTGGCCTCCAGCCTCTGAACCCTTCTCCGACTACCAGCCCTGCTCTTCCCTTGCTCCGTCTTTATGTGCCATTGCAGCCCCATCTATAGTCAACACAACTTAATTGTCAGTATCCAATAGTTTGGGCCTGTTACTTGGGATCTGTTATTGTTCATTCAGTAAATTGTGAGTCATACAACTATCATTCTACAGCAATGGCAATTTCTGCATCAACTGTTCGGATATTTTGATCAATAAGTGGCCTGATATTGCATTGCATATGGTCTGGTGGAGACAACAGTTTACATTTACACTTATACAGACCATACAGACGAACATGACCTTATTACGGGAGATGTATCTGTGTACAGGGAACTCGATAAAACATCAAGTAATTCCGTGTTGAAAATCTCAGAGTAATGGCTCCATCTAGTGTGTATAATCATGAAAATAATGTCACATATTGTAAATATACAGGGAAACAGAAAAAATGCAATCTCCAAATATGTATTAAAAGGCACTTTAAAATGTTGACTACATTACTAGACCTCAAAAAACACGCTAGATTCAGAAAATTTTTTGGTATAGATATCCGATGTATTTCTTCTTCAGGCATTAACCAATGCTTGTACAAAACAATTAAAATAGCATATATATATATATATATAGCCAAAGGCCAAAGTATATTCCAGCACAGCCTTTCAAATATATATATATTAGGTAGGCTGTGATAGTCCAGATGCCAAAATCACGAGTACAGCAGTACGTAGTGATACCTTTTCTGTCTTTTTATGTATTAAACCCCTATTTAATAGCTTTCAGAGGCGCGTTCAATACCTCAGCCGCTGCAAGTGCTAAGTTAGCAACTTGCTATTGAACGCTAACTTAGCACTTGCAGCGACCCGAGGAGATGCTGCGAGTAGCTGAGTGTGACGTATTAAAGATGGCCGCCGCCATGAAGCAAGTAACAATTCCGTACAGCAAGATGGCCGCCGCCATGAAGCAAGTAACAATTCCGTACGGCAATGTTAATTTTGAGGTTTCTGTTCACCAAAGCACAAAATATTTATTTATTATTTACCCCTGCACATAGACATATATTACAGTTCAATTTATATTTTGTTTCAGAAGTAAACATAACGTTTATTCAATAAAAACTCTCATTTGTGGTGTGTGCGTACAAAACTGAATTGTGCTGACTGCTTTTCTTTATCATATTTTGTCCGAGTGATACGAAAAACAATCTGAATCTTTAATTAAAAAATCGTCGGCCATTTTGGATTCAAAATTCGCATCCAAAGCGTTCAATGACGCTGCTGCAGCAAACTGAATTGCTGCGCTGCAGCAATTCGGCAGCTGCTGAGGTATTGAACGGGGCTCAGGTGTTGGCTGTTTAGTGACTCATGTGATTGGGATTACCAGTTCTATCCAGTATTTTTGGGAACCATTTGTGTCTGGGGGTATCTTGTCCCTTTCAGGATTTATAAGGGTAAAGCTGGTGGGGGTAACTCTCAGCGAGTAGAGTGGTAACCCCAGGTGAGGAAGGTGAACCTATCATGCAGAGAACAGACAGGAAGGCAGCAGCGTCTGCAGCCGTGTTCTGGGTTCACCTCCTAGCAGCCAAGCTATAGCTCCCCTGATTCTTGTGGGGGACAAGCCCAGCGTTACGTCACAGACAGCTTTTCTTCAGTATATAGATAATGCTGCCAGCACCTTTTCTCCCTCAGCACTCGCTGCTCCTCCCCTTAAGCTCCAGGGCTTCCGAAAGTGGAAGTATCTGCAGCTTCCATTGCAATGTGCATACGTACGCAATTTGTGTAACAAAGGCAATGTAAATTGAGCTTCGCTCAGGACTTTCTCACATTACATACGTAATTTCCATTGCCTGCGCAGAACAATAAATCTGAGCTGCGTGCACCTGCGCAGAACTGATCCATCAGCTGCCTCTCTCAGGACGCTGGCCATTGTGGGCAATCTCAGAGAAGGTGATGTCAGCACACCGAGCGATCTATTGACCGGCAGCTGGGAAATTCAAAATCCCACCTGCTGCTGTGAGTGGAGGAAACTCCTCAGCTTCACCCAATGGTTAAAGCAACAGGTGGGGAGTGGAGGAGGGGGAATTCTATACACCCTGGCAACTTTAAAAAGAAAATGTGGTCAGGGTGTGTAGGGCATCCCTTTAAAAGGAACAATGTATATTATTTTACCTCCATAAAAATGTTAGCAGTGGAGAAAACTCAATATTATTTTGTGTTTGGTTTTTTCAACTTCCGAATGCTTGAGAACTGGCAAAGACTGGCAGTCTTTCGATTTGTGACTGCTGTGACTTTTTATACAGCCCAATTTAGAGAAACAGACCTTATTACATATATATATACAGTTGTGTTCAAAATTATTCAACCCCCAATGCTGTAAAGGGTTTTAGGGAATTTAGTGTACATTTGTAATTGTATTCAGAATGAAATCCTACAAGGACTTTTTAAAGAACCATATGCAACTAAAATGACATCAATTGGTTTTGTAATACAGTAGTAAATGTTTCTTTTGTGAATTCTTCATTGACACAATTATTCAACCCCTTAAAGACTACCACTCTGAAGAACAGAGGTTCATTCAAGTGTTTTCAATCAGGTATTGAAAACACCTGTGGATGTCACGGAGCAGCATTAAAGCATAATAAGCACCAATTAGGCAGCTTTAAAATGACTGTGATACTCAGCTCCTTCTAGACATTTACTGGTGTGGTTACAAACATGGTGAAGTCAAGAGAATGGTCCAGGAAGACAAGAGAAGACGTGATTACTCTTCGCAGGAAGGGCAATGGCTATAAGAAGATTGCAAAGATGTTAAACATACCAAGAGAGACCATAGGAAGCATCATTCGCAAATTCAAGGCAAAGGGCACTGTTGAAACGCTACCTGGTCGTGGCAGAAAGAAGATGCTGACTTCGACCGCTGTGGACAAACCACAGAAGTTTTGGCATAGTGTTCTGTGGACTGATGAAACAAATTTAGAACTGTTTGGGCCCATGGATCAACGCTATGTTTGGAGGAGGAAGAACAAGGCCTATGAAGAAAAGAACACCTTGCCTACTGTGAAGCATGGCGGGGGGGTCAATCATGCTTTGGGGCTGTTTTGCTTCTGCAGGTACAGGGAAGCTTCAGCGTGTGCAAGGTACCATGAATTCTCTTCAGTACCAGGAGATATTGGATGACAATGTAATGCAGTCCGTCACAAACCTGAGGCTTGGGAGACGTTGGACCTTTCAACAGGACAATGATCCCAAGCATACCTCCAAGTCCACTAGAGCATGGTTGCAGATTAAAGGCTGGAACATTTTGGAGTGGCCATCGCAGTCACCTGACTTAAATCCGATTGAGAACCTCTGGTGGGACTTAAAGAAAGCAGTTGCAGTGCGCAAGCCTAAGAATGTGACTGAACTGGAGGCTTTTGCCCATGACGAATGGGCGAAGATACCCGTAGATCGCTGCAAGACACTTGTGTCAAGCTATGCTTCACGTTTAAAAGCTGTTATAACTGTAAAAGGATGTTGTACTAAGTACTAAGATTGAATGTCACTTGGGGGTTGAATAAAACTGATAATGATGTGAGCACAGAAAAGACATTTGTGGTTATTTCATTATAAATGTTATGTTATATTTGTCTGACCTACACGTGCCTCTTTGATTTAATTGTAAGCAAGATGACTGAATGATAAAAATCAATGTCAAACTGGCCAAAACACTCAATTTCAGTGCGGGTTGAATAATTTTGAACACAACTGTATATATAGGGGCAAAATCAAATCGGTTAAACAATTCATTCTTTTGTCAAAGTGGTTCCTGAATATTACGAAGTTCAGCCGGGCATAAAAAAGCCTAGCTTGAGCCAGTCCAATGTGTGTCTACATGTATTTATTTGATGTGATATTATATTTATTCAATAACAGATGCCGTAATGTTAAATATATATATTTTTTGTTTTTTAGGACAGATTACAGCTACAGACAATTCAATCAAAAGTAAGAATTTTTGTTAATGTTATAAATCCGTTTGTAACCAAATGAAACAATATGGTAAACATGGCAATAATTTACTAAATTATATACTATTAGAGTTTAATTTGGCAGCGTTAACAACAATGGAACCATATGGTGCAAAACCGATACTAGTTTACGTTTTAGAGTTAGGGTTTAGGGTTACCCTATTCACACAATCTAAACAAAAGATGGAGAAAATCTGTTGCATAAACATGAAGCAAGCCTGACAGAATGGTAGTGAAGATTGCATAGAAAAATTTAGAAGAATCTGTCATTTAATTGTTAGGGCTGGAGTTAATGTCAGAGTTAACCCTAACTTTAAGGCTGGGGTCAGACTAGCGCTTTTTTAACGTGCGTTTAGGGGCACATAATCACGGCCGCAGTAGCAGCAAATGACGCGCAATGATGGCCAATATACGAAGTATGGCCGCATGAAAGTCCGGCCATGCAACGCAAGTGTAAAATGAACGCATTTTTACGAGAACGCAGAACCGCTAGTACTGACGTACAGAGTGCGCTGCGGCGGGATAGCGTCGTGTTTGCGTGATTAGGAGATGTCAGACTCTGCTAATGTCCAGCCAACATAATGTCCAGCCGCAAAAAGTGTTTTATTGACGATCCGTAAAAAATCACGCACTAAAATGTGCGTCGTCTGACCATTTTTGCGCATTCCGTGAAAAAATACGTCAATGCGTTCGGATGCACTTTTTCACGGACAACACGAAAAATGCGTTAGTCTGACCCTAGCCTAAAATGAGTGTTGTTTTTGCACTGTACTCACATCTGAAAAATTATGGTTATGGTGCCTACTTGCACTGAAAAACAACAGTTCTTTGATTGGCAAACTCTGTACATATGTCCACCATATCTCAAAAAAATCTGAGGAGAAATGACATCTGTCAACTATTCTGATTGATTTGGCGTGTAACCAATAACCAATTTGGCCAATCAGAGATGAGTCTTCTCGGAGTGGTCTAATTAGTTACACATTGCCAACATATGTCAACCAATCAGTGAAGCTCCATCTATGAAGCTCTCTGACTGAATCAAATATTTATCAATGAATGCTAATGGATAGAGCCAATTATTTTATCCTTCCCATAGTAATGATATAGTTTGAATTTGAAAAAAACAGTATAATATTTCTCTGGGTTCTGTAATTAAACATACCTTCAAATGGCATGATGTACAAAAAGTACTCGAAATAAGCTCAGCTCAAGTGCTGAGTGGATGAAAAGGCAGCATGACAAATAAATGCCCCCTCAAAACCCTGTATAGAAGACAGTAGTAGCACATAATAAAAGAACGAAACAAAGACATGAAATGGAGCTGCCATCACAGCACCCTTTTCTGATCCACTAAACAGTTCTTGGTGGCAGCTGGTGATGATCTGTAGTTCTAAACAGTTCAGAGTAATTGTCTCAGGGTCCTGGCGACTCCTTTTGGTAAGCTCAGTCAGTGGAGTAGCAGGGGCAGAAAGAGTAGGGTTCTCCATGTCATGGATGCAGAGCCCAGGGTCAACAGTCCTCTCTGGGCCACCACCCGCTTGTCCATTCCATAAAAACGGGGTGGCTTGGAATGGCTATCAAGGTCTCAGCAGAAAGGACTCAACTCTAGACTGCAAGCTTCTATGAGCAGGGCCCTCTACGCCTCTTGTTTCCATCATATGTCCATTTATCTGTATCTTGTTCCCTTTGGTTATTGTAAAGCGCTGCAGAAACTATTGGCGCTATATAAATGGTGACAATAATAATAATACTGTAATAATAATAACCACAGGAGGGTAGTTCATTCTGAATTCCAGTACTGAAGTGAGTGCCCAAGAGTTATTTTGCCGTCTATACTTTTGCGTCGGATACAGAGGCTGTATTGTCCCAGGTCATTTAATGTCCATCACCATATTATTTTAGAAATGTTTATTAGGGCTCTTTCAGTGGAATGGTGTTGCCACTACTGAATGAATTTCTACTGTTTGGTAGATATGTATTTCAGTAGTAATGTAATCTAATACCTTTTTCTTAAAATAAAAATGCTGAAAGATGCACTATTATATATCATTTGTGATGAGCATAGAGGTAATGTAAACAATTAATCATACTATATAGCGTGTATGATTAATTTTCCATGTTCTTAAGAAAGATTCCATTGAAGAATGGAAAGATTTACCTGTCCTGTAGCAAATCACCAGCATTCTTCATCCTCCAGCCATGCTCTCTTCATCTAGTGCAGTGATTCCCAACCACGGTTCCTCAACTACCCCCAACAGGCCAGATTTTGCAGATATCTGAAGCACAGCACAGGTGATATTATTTGCTGCTCAGTGATTGCAGGATTCAGTCTGCATTTTCCCAAGGGAATCCTTAAAACCTGGCCTGTTAGGGGTACTTGAGGACCGTGGTTGAGGACCACTGATCTAGTGGGCAAAGCAATAGAGAACAAAAGCTTAATTTGCTTTATTATTACATGCATAACCAATATAATTTATATAGCTTATGCGAATGTCCTGTATATATTTAAATAAGGTGTTTTTAATTGTCTTGCAAGTATCAACACTTCAAGTCAAGTATTTTTCCACTTTCAGGCATTGGGTGACATGTCAAGGGAGAATAACATATATTGTTTATTTCCTATCACAGGTCCTACTACACGCATTGTCTCACAAGCATCCTCATCCTTTGGCTCCAGGACACATACTGCATTCACCAGTACTTCTGGTCTTACTTCACTCACCACTGTCAAAACCACTACTCTATACTCATCCCCAGGTCTGAGCAGTCACTCAGATCAAGTGATGCAGTTCCTCTCTAGTTTCTTCATATAGCCAGGAAAACCCCTTTTTATGGGATTTATTTTGTTGATTTATTAAAACCAATTATCTCACAAAAGTGTTTTTGTTGATCCACTTTGAATACGGGGTTAATAAATTATATTTTTTGTAGGTGAGCAATGTATTCATCATCTATTTTTGATCTTAGGTCTTCCTCACTCCGGTAATGAATCTCCTGACTCACAAGCACCCACCACCAACGGCTCTGACAAAGTGACTTACATTGCAATCACCAGCATGTCTGCTCTTACTTCACGCACTGCCACCAACACCACCAGTTTGTACTCGTCTTCAGGTCTGAGCAGTTCAATAAAATGCAAGATGTAAACTTTTAAAGCTCTCTTTGCATATCTAGGAATTATGAAGCAAGTATTGCGATTATAGTACCAGTAAATCTAAGTAATCCAAGTTAACTTAGTTGTCCCTTGACTCCTTCATTTGGTTAATTATTAGATGTATGACCGATACCAACCTTAACTAAAGGAGTGCAGCGTGCAGAGAGCTGTCTTATAGGAAGGTCCCCTGTGCACTTAGAGTCCTGTTTCCTAGCTAACACTATAATGGGGACCCTAATGGGGGAAAACCATCGCCTGCAGGTTTCCCCATAACGTCCCCATTTTAGTGGGAGATTCTGGGGCAGCACCTTGCCCCGAAACAAGGCACTACCCTCGGTAATACTTGCTGTAGTGCTTCAGCGCTGCCATGCGTATCACCTCCTGAAGTCCATAGGACTCCATTGAGGGTTGCATTGCTGGGTCGCGAGCCCTGCGCGATCTCACTCTCACGTCATAGAGAGTCATAGAGTGAACTATTTGTCCCTAGTTTCACTCTGCTCGCAGCCAGGTGAGGCAGGGGATCGGGCCAACACTCTCACCATGGGATGAGAGGTGAGTATCGGATTTATGGTGGGGGTTAGGGGGTCATTTAGGAATCAGTTAGCACCAGCTTTTAGGTGTGGCTAAAATTTCTGTTAGCACATTGATGCTGTAATTAGCGCTTGGACTTTGTAATACCTTACTTATCTAAACGCTAATTACTGATTGTCCTCTCCATGTTGTTAAGTATAAGATGCGCAAAGTACAGTAAACTCACGCAAGCTAGTGCAATCACCGAGGTGCTAACGGATTTTTCATGCGTTTAGCGTCAGGAATGTAATATGGCGGGCATACGATAAAGTCACTTATCCTGATGTTAACGTTTACTCATCCATAACGCTATAGTTAGTTTTCACTAGGGAACAGAGCCGTCGCTGTGCTGCGCTGGCGTCACTCAGATCATGACAGGCAGAGAGGCAGCACTCACAGCATGCAAAGGGCGTACCTGTAGGACTACTCTCTGATCATAGCCATCCTCCTCAGTGTGGCATGCTGCATATACTTTAGGGATGGGGGGAATCTGTAAAACGAATATCTGTTTTTTTACATTATATAGGTCAGCGAAAAAACGCTGATCTATAGAAAGGTAGAGGTGCCCTGTAAAATGGGCAAAAATCATTTTGCCTATGGCAGGTGCACTTTAAGTCCTTGTTTCTACAGGACAAATACTGGACACTGGGTTGTGAGGAATATGGAAATGTGCACAAACACTAAGGGAAGTGGAAAAACTAATGCAACAATTAAATTTTTTTAATAAATTAATCAATATTCCACTATAAAATTGATGGGGCAACTTCCATACCTCATAATCACACAACTGTATTTCTGGTGCTTGAAGCGTCCTCTCGAGAGCACTTATATGTATTCTGCCAGCATAAGTTGGATTCTGTATGGTAATTCTTCAGTATCTCTATAACAGATAGCTGTGACAGGTTTTCAGGTGACATTTGCAAGAGGGGCTAGTCACTTTTTTCCAGGGGTGTCCCTGTCTTTTTCCTCTCCTCTCTCAATGATTCACACTCGGGGCTGTATTCCAACCCTGGTGTAAACTTAACTAAAGAAATTGTAAACTTAGAAACTCAATAGACTACAGGCTGTATTCCATTGTTGTCGATAAGATAACTACAGGAGATACAAATTTCACGGAAAAAAAGAGGTTACAGTGGCGCTCAAAAGGTTAATGATAGGTGAGGCGAATCGCTAATACACTATAGTGTATATCCCCAAGGACACTGTATAACATGAAATTAGAAACAATATTAGTGTAGCGCTCCCATACCCCACAGATGGAATATGCACAATTCTCAAATATCTCACAAATAGTCTTAAGGTATTTTTTTTTTTTTTTCGGAAGGATTTTTTTCTTTTCTTCCAAATCTTTATATGTGGAGTGCAACACGCCAAAATATCATCTGAAGTTCCTCTGTTTTTCAGACGTTGAGGATCTTCACCTTCCCATCAAATGTTCAAATCGACTCCATACTTAAAGACATTAAAAAATAGGATGGTGCAGACTGTTTTTTAAAACGTGATAAAACACATATATAGATTGCACTCACCCTGATGGAGCCTTCGACCAGGCTCTAGGTAATCAAGCTCTAAGGTTTTATTAGTCAGCCAAACCTTTTCAAAAAAGCTCTCAAGGATTCCAATAAAGTAAGGAATAAAATTTATTTAACATAAAATTGTTAAAACAAGCAGCTAGACGCGTTTCACCCTATAGAATGACCGGCTTCATCAGTAGAAAATAACATCAAAAATTTTTATTTTCTACTGATGAAGTCCGTCATTCTATAGGGTGAAATGCATCTAGCTGCTTGTTTTAACAATTTTATGTTAAATAAATTTTATTCCTTACTTTATTGGAATCCTTGAGAGCTTTTTGGCTGACGAATAAAACCTTAGAGCTTGATTACCTAGAGCCTGGTCGAAGGCTCCAACTGGGTGAGTGCAATCTATATATGTGTTTTATCACGTTTTAAAAAACAGTCTGCACCATCCTATTTTTTAATGTCTTTAAGTATGGAGTCAATTTGAACATTTGATGGGAAGGTGAAGATCCTCAACGTCTGAAAAACAGAGGAACTTCAGATGATATTTTGGCGTGTTGCACTCCACATATAAAGATTTGGAAGGAAAGAAAAAAATCCTTCCGAAAAAAGGAATAAAATCCCTTAAGACTATTTGTGAGATATTTGAGAATTGTGCATATTCCATCTGTGGGGTATGGGAGCGCTACACTAATATTGTTTCTAACTACAGGAGATGTTATCATAACTTTTCCTATAGTTCTCTTATTAGGAATTGCTATTTCACTCTTGTCGTAAACTGAGTTTGCGCCTTGAATGTTTTGCGATTCTCTGTGTGAGTGTACCATAGATTAAAATCTCTTATACTTATGTAGCGCTCACTCCCGGAGGAGCCGCTGAAAATGAACCACGGGTCAGTCTCCCCGCACTAGGGAATAAATATACTCCAACACAGTTGTGAGTTTTTATCATTTAAATAGTTTACTAAAATAATAAGCAGATGTTGAGACACGGTATTCACAAGTATTATTACAGTATTTTCTTATCACGGTAAAACGCGTAGCGGAAAAGAAACGAAACACGAGGCTTCGTATTTCGGAAAAATAAAATATTCGCAACCGAACAGAAAAGAAATGCAATTTCCCGATAGTTCAGAAAAAGGGGACACGTAGCGAAACCCAAAACATGCAATCCCTTCGTATTGCGGTAAACGCGCAGCGGAAAAGAGAAAAATATATTTCGGAACGTATCTTTATCTTTAACCCCTGTTCCGATTCGTAACAGAATGAGTCCTGCACAGGTTAAGTCCCGGAATGTAAAAGGTGTATATGTGTGTGTGGTACCCGGGTACTGTTCAACTGGCCAGTGAATTTACTGAAGGAAGATCTTCGACTAGTCAGTTGGGGCCCTGTGGACTTTAAAGAGAAAACAGCAGCGTGTCCTTTAATCACAAAACGGCCTTGAAGGCCTCTCACCCATCCGACGATTGCTTTAGGCTCCGCTGACCCAGGACGTCTCTCCGCCCGATTTTGACTGGGGATACTAGCGGCCGGATCCGTTGTCTGACTTCATGC
Organism: Leptobrachium leishanense; assembly: GCA_009667805.1. Taxonomy (NCBI): domain Eukaryota; kingdom Metazoa; phylum Chordata; class Amphibia; order Anura; family Megophryidae; genus Leptobrachium; species Leptobrachium leishanense. The sequence goes on along the minus strand of CM019070.1, from coordinate 66,820,963 downwards.
AGCTTGTCCAGCTCACCGCCTGCTCTCCGTACCCGATCAACTCGCGGTGACTCCTCACTCGAGGTCTTCGGTTCCTCCGGTCTGCAGCAATTCCTGGATTCTGGCAAGTCTCCTTCTCCTCAGGTTGAGTGATCCAATAAGGACTGACAGGTCTCACTCGGGCTCTGGCCTAGGCCCTCTCGCGATGTCTTCAGTGCGTCTGCTTTCTCTCGTTCCCTGGCGCGCTCTGACGCGTTCTCCACGAGGTGGAGGATGTAAGTGTCCAGTCCCCACCCACTTCCTGTCTCCTTGCAAAGCATGCCGGGAAATGTAGTCCCAATGTCCAGTGTCTCTAATCGCGACTGTCTCCATCTTGTGGCCAAAAATAGGTAATGCCACAGCAAGATCTTAACACAGCGCTACACTTAGTATAGCAGATATTAATTTGAACCTATGAAAGGAAGCCCAAGTTATTCCATGGTAGCTTGTGCTTCCACCCAGGAGATGGTATTTTACTCCAGGAGTCGAAACATGCAGCACCACTACGGGTATCGGTCTGCCCTGTGCTTCCGTCCAGGGCTAGGTGCTAACAACTTGCCTACCCCAGAATATGTATGATAAATGAGAACACGGAGGTGGTAAAGGAAATATGCAGGTTTTACTGGCATCAATGGAATAGGGCCCTATAATGACCGTGATACGTTTACTACAGCTCTGGGTAACTTTACACCAGGGTTGGAATAGGGCCTTCAATTTGCTCAAAGATACACTAGGTTTTTTTTAATCTGGCTGCTGTCCTTTCCTAAATATGGGATCCTCCAGGATATGTGCCTGTGGCTTCCTCCTCCTGTATACTATACAGAAGTGTAGCCTAAAAACAATACATTTCAAAGATCTCCAGTTTACTCTATAAATCTTAAAATGTCACATTGTGGTTACTAATATTACGTTGGAATTATGCACTTTCAACTCTCTTGTCTGCAGTAAGGTATTATCCAGTTTCTCTTTACATTGTGTATGGCAGACATCCCGTGCAATGAATGATACAACGGACTTTAATTGTGCTATCATGCTTTATATTCCATCACAGGTTCGACTCCTCCTACCACACAAGCACCCACTCTCACTAGCACAACAAAAGAAAATGTCTTACCTGCATCCAGCACCTCTGCACCCAATGATGCAACCACTGGCACCTCAGGTTTGACTTGTTCATCTCTACCTCATATCTAATTTCCACGAACCTAGTATCTGCAGACAAAAGGAAACAAAAAACACTATAACTAACCCCCATACTGAAATATGTATACATTGTTCTATTGCTTTATTATTTTTAAACAGAAATATGTATAAAGATCAAAAAAATAATAATAATTAAAAAAATCTATATATATATAGTTTGATAAGCCGTGTTATTCCAGATGCTAAAATCACCAGTATATATTGATACCTTTTTTTATTGGACTAATGTTACATTTAAGAGACCAACAGGGTTATTCAAAGAGCACCAAAATGTCACCAACATTTCGGTGCTCTCCTGTTCACTGCACTTTGGCCAGTTCGATTCACCGACCCTGTGGGGAAATCAGCATTCACCGCAGGGTCCCCGAATTGCAGCGAATAGACCCGCCGAACTAATCAAAACCTCTGCAAAACCGCCGAATTGATCCAAAAACCCACTGAATGCATCAGACGATCGGCCTCAAAACCGCCGAATCGATCTGAAAAAGCCGATGACCCACTGAACAGAGCGCTGACCAGTCGCAGGAAAAAAAGCAGCCAAGCTGCCGAACAACGGTTAAAAAAAAAAAGCGAAAAGACACCGCAACTTTTAAAAGGCATTTTTTAAAATAAATACTGCATGAAAATGCCTGGGAATAATAAAGATAAAAAGGTCTGTTACAGAAGAAAAAAAAAACATTTTGAAAAAATCAGAAAAAAATTTTGCCAGAAAAATAAAAAGTAAAGTAAAGTGACTTTTTGCTGCAAATGAAAAGAATAAATGTTTGAATAAATATTTGATAAAAATGGGAGTTTTTCAACATTGAAACCAAAGGGATTCGCCTGATTGAACCTGTCGAATGAAACCACCAAAAAACAGGGCATTTCACTGACATTTTGTGGCTGTTCGGTGTTCTCTGAATAGATTAACCATTACTTCTCTATGGGGATTTCACTACCGCCGAAGATCAGCATATTTTGCTGGCAATTCGACAATACTTGGCGAATTGTCAGCTTTTTGAATAGCCGAATGGACATGTAATTGCACCGTATGGGGAAATTCACCGTTTGGTGCAATTTTGTGGCCAATTCGATGCTCTCTGAATAACTCTGTATGTCTTAAAAGCTTGTCTTTTAAATGTAATGTTAGTCCAATAAAAATGGTATCACTATGTACTGCTATAAACTGGTGATTTTTATATAAATAAATATATATGACATTTTAATATCTTAAATAATAACACTTTAATTTCCAGGGAATAAATATTATCACATGGGTTGTTAATTTTCTGTGATAATATCATTATTATTGTTGCTGACAAAAAGTATTCACCAAATATGGTTTTGGGGTGTGATACTACAATTCAGCAGTGTCTCTCCGCCAATGTGATAAAGGTTATTAAAATTAAGATGGGTTGTTTTAAGGCGGCTATTGCTGAACATGTTGTATGTGTTATATTGCATCACGATAGTGGTCTGATAGAGTTATTGTGAATTAATGGATGCTTTGTCAGTCCAAATGACTGTTGCAATATCTGAACATATATATTTTTATACCTTTTAATAACAAAATCGATACAATTTTATTCTACTGATAAATAGTCTTCTGTGCATTCCTCACTACAGATTATTCCAGGAGCGCAGACATCCACTCATCACCTACCACAAATACCACCACCAGCACCACGCCAGGTGACAAGCCTCAGACCTGCATCCACCCCAATCACTGCTTCTCATGCACGCAACTAACGCAACCTGCATAATGTTCTGCTCCGATTCATTTCTATATCTTGCTAGATTGAATTTTATATGTCTGGTCATTAACTATACAGTGTTATCTCAATGAATTTTGAATAAATCTTTCTCAATACTACATTCCGCTTGTCTGTTTCTTCTTCATGAGGAAATGTCAAGACAGAGGAATATATTTAAAAAACATATATTAATATGTGATTAGAATGCCATTAGCATACATGGGAAATCCAATTGAAAGTAGCTAAATTCACAAAAAGGCATAAGTGATGCTAGTCATAGGTAATAGATGTTGCTCTTGACTTCTTTAACCATGCAAGAGTTGCTTCAATGTATTTTTCTTTTAATTAATATAGCTACGAGTTGGTTGACATGCACAGCTTTCAATAGTTTGTTTGATATCCCCATCACCCCTGCAATTGGGGTCAGCAACCTTGGCCCTCCAGATGGTTTGGAACTACATATCACGTTATGCTCAGCTTCTCATTAGGATTGTAAAGCCTTATGGGAAATGCAGTTCCGAAACATCTGGAGGGCCAAGGTTGCTGACCTCTGCCTTACTGCAAATTCGTGTGAATAGTAATAGGTCTGAAACCTGCCAGCCAACTTATGTCAGTTCAGATGCTACAGATCCAGAGGTTTTGCTAAAAAATTAATTAGTGACTTTTAAAGGTGAGTATCTCTTCGTTTGCTCTTTTTTTAAAAAGAAAAAAACTAATTTTCCTTTAATACATTATATATACTATGCATTTGAAGAAGGTCAACCTGAGTCTGGATGTGTCTCTTCAAAATTCTGTGTCACTGAGTGATTTTATACAGGGTTTTATACTTTTCTGATTGTGTTGTTTTTTTTCCCTGTACAGGTCCATCAATTGATTCAAAATGTGGTAAGAATTTTTAATTAAATCTCTCCCACATAATTTTTATTCAAACTCATGTTATTAAACCATTGCTGGAATGCCAACAATACATATTATAACTAGTAAAATATCCCAAAGAATCATAGAGGTCTATATTTATATAAACGGAGCAATTATCTTGTTCATTTATTTTTTGATGCATTTTACCTTATGATTTGGTTTTCAACATATATTTTTAGATTTTATTGCAGGATTTCAAATATCCATGAAGAACTTAATTGACTAATTGAAACTACATCCAACATAAGAAATTAATAAATTATGCTATGGCACTGTGGGCAGTATTTTTTTCTCCTCTTCCCCTCTGCAGTTGGTTGCCCAAATGTAAGATGACAGGTGATCAGTAGTGCAGGAGTCGTAAACATTTTTTTTATTTTTTTTTATAATTCTTTATTCGTAAACATTTTAAGGCATATCATTCTTAAAAACTTTACCTATATGCAAAGTGATGATAAATACAATCAGGGTTATTCAGAGAGCGTGAAATGCAGGAGAATGACTGGAGAATGAAAAATTCTAGGTCAAAATAGCTGATTTGGAAAGTGAGATGAAAGGGAGAATTTTTCTGGTTTGGCTATTTTGACCTAGAATTTTTCATTCTCCAGTCATTCTCCTGCTTTTCACGCTCTCTGAATAACCCCGAATGTATTTATACAAACAATGATCATAGCTGTGTGTCCCTATAAGAGGACAGTATCTAAGACCATCTTTGGGTTCCATTAGAATTTTTTTAATCTAGACAATTGTCTTGTGACCCTGTCTTTCTAATTATGGCTGTAGTTCAACTGAATTGAATAACCTATTACCTCGAAAGTGTCCTTTTGCACATTATGGTCCCTATTACATTCTTCGCGCAATTTCGCTCGCATAGCGCAATTTTTTTTGCGCGCATCGTCCAGCGTTATCGCGGAAAAATTAACATGATATTCCGATCCGAACGCGTTTTCTCATCAGTCAAAAAATAACGTTCGTAAAAAAGGCACGCTAAACAAAGTGTAATACGCGCGCAGTAACGTTGCGCACGGAAATCAGTGTGCGGGCAGTTTTTTTCAGGGGATTCGGCCAATCCGAATTAAGAAACTTAATTGACATCAATTTACCTTAATTGACTCACTTACGTTTTTGCGCCTGTCAAAATAAATCTGAGTATACATGCTGCAGCAATAAAAAAAATATGAACAAATTCACAATATTTTTGTTTGGGTATGTGTAGAATGTGTAACTATACATTGCTGTATTATTTTTTTTTGTTTCGGCCAGAACGTTCAGATTTGCAGTTACCACCAGGTTTTCAAAGACGTTAAAATTATGCGCGCAAATGTAGTCCGTAAAAAGATGCGCACCGATTGAAATACCATCCACGTACCAGCACACGAACGAATTTGCGCTCACAATGTTAAGTATAGGATGCGCACAGTTCATCACACTCGCGCAAGTCCATCCGCGTTAAATGATAACGCGCATCGTTCCCGCGAACATTGAAATATGACGGTCACCGCAAAGGCTTTTGCCCCTCGCGCAAATGCGCATTTGCGCATGCAAAACACGCTGCACAAAATGTAATAGGGCCCTATGTTTTTTTTATGCTAATCGGTCTTTTTCTCTGTTTGCATTATTTTTGTTCAACTAATAAAAATTAGAATTCCAACTTTTGTTTGTCTGATATCCCTTTAGGAATGCACTCCACTGGAGCGGCTGGTGACACGTAGAGTTTGAGTTACGCCTCCTGTATGGGGCAGTAAAAAAATACTTCCCACATCAGGACTTGTTTGGCCCTAGCTTTGTGGGTTTTCATGATAAATACAATACATGAATGACCAAACCAACAACTATATTATGTCTCTTTGAAAAATACTCAATGTGAATTACAATAACATACTATGTACTTAAACAGTAGAACTTTAAAAGTATTTTTGTATTCGTAAAGTCTTCATTGTGAAGGAAAATGATTTCATTTCACTCTCTCTGCCTAAATGCAGCCTTAGATTGGAAGCTCTTCTTTTTAGCTTGGACTTTCTATCTGAGAGGTGGCCTACTTCAGCCAGCTACCAGGATACATATAAATCAAATGTACAGAACCAGGGGGTCATTTCAGCCAGCACTATCCCTTTAAATTACCCATTATTATTTCAACTATTGAAAAATATATATATTTTAATGCATTTTTAATTTTTCTTTATTTCCCTCATTTAACAGTCCTCGAATTTGAGAGGAAGAATTATACTGATAACAAGCTAATTTTGATATTGAAGAATGGAACAGTAGAAGCCCTTGACATTTCTCTTGATTGTGGAAGGAATTTAAGCCTTGACAGCTCTCCTTATAGTTTCCCTGTTTCAAAATGTGAATTACCAAACATCATCTGCAGTTCAGACACCTGTAAAAATGATATTCCATTCAACAAACCTGAGCCCCCAGGTAAACTGTGTTAGGATGTGTACAACATTGTTTAAGCTTATATTAATGTGTGTTATTTTCTGTCTTAGCTGATATTCCTTGTCTATTTTCTTTTGTTTGACTTGTTAAATATTTAATGTTATTTAGCTTCTTTGAGTGCTTATCACATGATTGCTATAACTGATGTTGTATCACTCATTAGCTAATTTGCAAACATGGATTGCTTTACTACCTTGGTGCATAAAGAATAAAAATATGACTAACAAAATTTTCCAAATCATTAGAAATCATTTATGAGGACACTTCCCCTCGAAGAATGTTCCCTTTGCAAGACAGTTTGTAGATGTAGTTTTCATAGCAACTGAACAACTTAAGAAAAGCATAAAGACCTTTAACTTTGTATACACTTTACATGCAGATACTTTATACAACTCTGATACAAATAGTAGTACGTTCCCATTTAATTTCAACATGAGAAATGTCCAGGTTTACAGGACCTACATTTTATTAACACTAAAACACATTTATGGCCTCGATTTTCTGCAATAGAGAGTGGGTACAACTTCCACCTGTCTGGTCTCACTGTCTGTGAGATTCAGTTTCATAGCCCACCAGCAAAATGTTGTTTTTTTTAAAAAAATCTATGGGCTACCGCTGTGTACTCCTTATACTAATTGGACTATTGTGCGCTCAATACAAACACTGAAGGAGAAGAGTGAGAGTCCCGGGTGTAGTTACAGTTACAAGTTTTTATAAAGCGCTAACAAGTTCCGTAGCGCTGTACAGTTAGAGGCGAACAACAAATAAACATATAGGTTATACACGCAGTACAGTAGGTGAGAGGACCCTGCTCAAGAGTTTACAATCTAAGAGGATAGGGGGTGACACACTAGGTGAGGGTTAACAGAGAATGTGAAATAGCGTGGCGCATGTGGGCTATGTGGGAAGATGCAGCAGAAAATGAACAGAGGGGGATTATAGGGAGTGAGACGCTAGGCTTCTATAAAGTAATGTGTTTTCAGAGACTTCTTGAAGGACTGGAGAGTCGGGGAGAGTCTGATGTTGCGAGGGAGGGAGTTCCATAGAAAGGGTACAGCTCAGGAGAAGTCCTGAAGGCGGGAGTTGGGGGTAAGGGTACGTGAGGCCGATAGCATCAGATCATTGGCAGAGCGAAGTGGTCGGGATGGGATGTACCTGTTAATAAGGGAGGAGATGTAGGCAGGGGTGCGGTTATGGAGAGCTTTTTATGTGAGCACCAATGTTTTGAATTGGATTCTATAGGAGACAGGAAGCCAGTGTAGAGATTGACAAAGGTGGGGAGGTGTGAGAAGTGAGGTGGATGACCCTGGCACAGGCGTTCATAACAGACTGTAGGGGGAGAATCTGGGATCTCTTAAGGCCAGAGAGAAGGAGGTTACAGTAGTCGAGGCAATAAGAGCTTGGATGAGCATTTTAGCAGAGTCCTGATTAAGACGGGGCGGATGCGTGCAATGTATTTTAGGTGGAAATAGCAGGATTTGGTTAGTGACTGAATGTGAGGAGTAAAGGAGAGATCAGAGTCTAGGAGGACAATGAGACAACGAGTAGACATGTGCATTCGTTTTAGTACTAAAACGATTTAGTCCGAATTTTGGGATAATTTAGTTTTAGTATGACTCAAGATAAACGAAACTGCTCAGTACAAAAAACGAAAGAAACTAAAATAAAATGCATTAAATTTTAGTTTCAGTCCTATTGGTGATATTATATTGATGAGTGAAGGAGACCAGCAATGAAGAGCGCAACATCGCAACATCCGAAGTTCTGCACCCTCCACATGCCAATGCAGGAGGATGTTCTATACAGAGAGGGACATTAATTCAGGAGGATGTTCGATATATTATACAGAGAGGGGTATTAATTAATGCAGGTGGATGTTGTATACATTATACAGAGAGGGGTATTAATTAATGCAGGAGGATGTTCTAAACATTATACAGAGAGGAGCCTTTTTTTTTTAGCCCTTTAAATCCAGTGGCTGTGAGCACGGAGATCGGCTGCTTGTTACATTATCTCTCAGAACAATGTATCAGGCTCAGCTGTTACAGTAACTGACTGCTGCTCATCACAGGACTCAGAGTTTCAGTAAAACAAGGAAATAATATTGTTCTAACGTCTTTATATATAAAAATATTATTTACTAGTTTTACTGAAACTCTGAGCGCTGTGATGAGCAGCAGTCAGTTACTGTAACAGCTTTGCCTGACACGGGGCAGTATTACAATGTTGGAGCTAACTTAACCAGAGCTGTTGTAACTGAAAACCTCCATAGGCTATAATAGCTCTCGGAAGTTTACAACAGCTCTGGTTAAGTTAGCACCAGCTATATAATATGGCCCACATTGTGCTGAGAGTGAGAGATACTGTAACAAGCAGCGATCTCAGCCCTCTGAGGAGCCAGTACAATTGTAATTGTATCCACTGGTTTTCGGATGAATGAAATTAGTTTTCATACTAAAGAACTGAAAACGAATTTCTTTAGCAACTAAATAAATTGCATTTTAGTACTAATGCATTAGTTCAAAACGAAATTTTGTGCTGTGCACATGTCTAACAACGAGCCTGAGAGGTAGAGGTAATAGCGGCACCATTCACCTAAAGGGAAATGGGTGCAGGGAAGTTGGTTTTAGAGGGAGGGAAGACGAGAAGTTAAATTTTAGAGAGGTTAAGCTTTAGGAAATGGGAGGTCATCCAGTCGGAGACAGCCGAGAGGCAGGCAGTAACACGGAGAAAAAGTAGGAAAATATATTCATATATGTGTTTTAGTGCACTTTAGGGGTTATTCAGAAAGCACCGAAACGTCAATGCTTCCTAGTTCGGTTCACTTCGGTGATTCCATTTCGCCGACCCTGCGGTGAATTCACTATTCCCCGCAGGGCCATCATAGTGTGCCGTAGAGTCACTGAAGATCTCTGACCACCGAACTGCAGAAAAAAAACCTGAACTCTGCTATTTTTATAATAGGTGTTTAAACCAATATAAATTCATTAACACGTGTGTAAATAATAAAAAAGGTCCTTTATAAAGTAATTATAAAATAAGGCCTTTTAAAAAAATAACTGGGAATCAAAAATTTCACTTTTAAAAAATTCAAAAAGGTTTTCCAAAACATAAATAAATCAAAAGACATTTTGCTGAAAATAATATATGGCTGAATAAAAATAAAAACCATGATATTGTTTTACCTTGTATCCTATGGTATTCATCTGTTTAAACCCGTCGAACTGAATCACTGAAAATCTGGACATTTCACTGACACTTCAGTGCAGTTCGGCGTTCTCTGAATAGATTAACCAATACTTCGCTATGGGACAATTTCTCTTCTACCAAAGATCCTAAATGTGCGGCAAACTGCACTGCATTTTGCTGTCTATTCGCCAGTATTTGCTGAATTGACAGGTTTCTGAATAGACAAACTGCCCCGAAATTGCACTGTACAGTGCCCTTAGGTGGCAATTTCAGTCCATTCTGAATAACCCTTTTTGTGTCCGATGAATGTTTCTGAAACATTCCGGGTCTGCACTGAAACAATGATTTATTATTTATTCTTTTATTCAAAAGCCGAAAGATACAAAAGTGCACAGCAATTGTAAGTCAACATACACATGAGGAATAAGGCACTATTGGCAGGGAGAAATGAAAAAACATATTTTAAAAAAAAATCATTCGAACAAGTGCCACATAAATATGATGGGAAAACAAATAAAAAAAGATGTAGAGGTGCGAAGAAAAGTAAAATACAATGAAGAGTATGTGACAAAACTCTAACAAGTGGAAAGTCACCAAGAAAGTAGAACCCTACGGGTTGAGATATAATATAAAATAAAATGGTAGAGAGGGTCATATTATAAAACAATCACATATGTGCGAAAGGAAAGTGACGCTGAAATGATTGACCATGTTTTAAGGATTTAAATAAAGGAAAAGCATTTTAAGAAGACCCTGGAGTGCCCGTCTGTTACTGGAAGTCTATATAGAAAGGTAACAAGCTATATACTATTACTGGAAGTCTAAATACATACAGTATATATAAGAAGGAAGCTCTGTAGCCCACATTATTACCTCCTAAAGAACAGAACGCTAGTAATATGCTTAGTCTAACCTATGTAATATTTCAGTTTAAGGTAAATTCTATTTTGTACCATAACATGTCACATAATCGGATCTGCTTGATTTTTTTTTCTCAGAGGAAATTGATTTCACATTGCGCTTTGAAAAAGGAAAAGACTTTATTAAAGTAAGCAAGATGACTTCCCTTATAAATTGTGACGTGAAACTGAAATTTGGATGTCATGAAGTTGGTAAGTAAATTATCTATAATGTAAAAAAAGTATGCTTGCGTTTTTTCAGTGTATTCCTATGTAGAGTAATTGACTAATACAGAAAGGGCCACATTATATTCCTGACGTTAACGCTCACTTGCGTGAGCATTAACGTTAGCCGCGGTGTCCACCGCATATTAAGATCCAAACGCAAACGGGTTAAGTAACCCGTTTGCGTTTGGTACCTTGCACTTTTCAGCACGAGGTTACTGTACTTTGCGCTCCCTATACTTAACATAGGGAGCGCAAAGTGTTAATCAGCGTTAGGATTACAATCTACTAACGCTGATTAACGTCCAGCTCTGGTTAGCAAAAACTTAACCAGAGCCAGGACTCGGTGTTAACAGATTCCGCTTCTGCAGAATCTGTTAACACCAGCCTAAAAATAAAAAAACAGAAGCGTATACTCACCTCCTGTCTCCTTTGGAGAGGACCGCGGCTCTGTCCGCCTCCTCCGGGCGGCGGGAGCAGGGAAAGACTGAGGGGGAAAAAGTCCCCCCAGTCTCTCCCTGCGTATCACTATGAGGCGAGACGAGATCTGGCTGGTCATGTGACCGGCAGGGGGAAACTCAATGGAGTCCTATGGACTCCATCGAGTGGATGCTCGCAGCTGAGCTCAGTGCGGCCGCAAGCATCCCGGGGGTTAACGCGCGGTAACAATGCAGGCAGCATTTTTTTGCGCCTGCATTGTAATCCAGCGTTAAAACGCGGCGCAAGGGGGAAAACTGCCGATGCAGTTTTTCCTCCCGCGTTTTAACGCTAGGATTGTAATATAGCCCAAAGTGTTCAATCCCAATCTGGTCTTTCCAAAGTTACCAAACATGACCATGTAAAATGTTTGTTCTAACACAATGTCATTAACGCAGCATAACTGCGCCCCTGCCTACATCTTCTCCCTTATTAGCAGGTACATACCATCCCGACCACTTCGCTCTGCCAATGATCTGATGCTATCAGTTCCTCGTACCAGCACCCTCAACTCCCGCCTTCAAGACTTCTCAAGAGCTGAAACCCCTTTCTATGGAACTCCCTCCCCCTCAACATTAGACTCTCTCCGTCTCTCCAGACCTTCAAAAAGTCTCTGAAAATGCATTAGTTTAGTGAAGCCTATCGGCTCGCTCCATGATCTCCCCACAGTCATTTCCTCCTCTTCCCATTCAGCCCTCCTGCAACCCACCACTTCACCTTCCCTATTCACCCTCACCTAATGGGTCACCCCTCTCCTCTTAGATTGTGAGCTCTCGAGCAGGGTCCTCCCTCCTCTTGTTCCGTGTGTGTAACGTGTATGTATATTTGTTATTCTGTCTCACCCATTGTACAGCGCTAAGGAATTTGTTGGCGCTTTATAAATACTTGTAACTGTAAATATTGTCTGTCTTTCACTTATGGAGGAAATAGTGCCACTGCCATTACTCTCCTTCCCCTTACCCACATTGAGAGCAAGAGCAGAGGAGATGATGCAGTGCGTAATTATTATTTGCGTTATCTAAAATGTAAGCACTGCAGACTTTTACTCTGCTGAGAAGCGGTGGTTCTCAATCCTGTCCTCAAGTATCCCTAACAGGTCAGGTTTGCCAGATATCTGAAGCACAGCACAGGTGATATGATTTGCTGCTCAGTGATTGCAGGATTCAGTCTGTATTTCCCCAAGGTGATCTGTAAAATCTGGACTGTTAGGGATACTTGAGGACAGCGTTAAGAACCACTGATTTAAACCACCATTTCTGTGCTATTTGGATACCCATTAGCACCAAAACCCATTTTTAGAAAGATTTAGAAAGACCTGAATGGTCCAAAGATGTTCTTATTTAAAGTATAATTATTGTAAAATAAATAAAATAGGATGGCATAATGACTGATCACTTTCAGTTTAGAGAGTAGAAATTGGCATATTCTTGTCGAATGACTTTCTTCCTGCTCCTGTCACTGTGTTCTGTCCCAGTCATATGGACAGTAATCTACTTGCCCTTGTTGGGGGTTTTCGGTAGGTGTGATGACATCACCAACTCCATCACCAAAGAAGTGCGTATATTAGTGTAGGGGGTTGCTTTTTGATCCCCTTACCCTCTAGTGCTACAAAGCCCACATAAACACAACATATGTTGTTGATATAAAACATGACTTCAAATAGCGTTTAATAGCTTGATGAGCATAAAATGGTGAAAATGGTGAAATGGCTCAGCAGTGAAGGGGTTAATTACAGTTAGCCACTTATTCCTTGGACTAGTGGCAAATGAAGTACATTTTGTTATTACATCTTTCTACGTATGTCTATATCATTTACATTTAAAAATCCAAACAGCATGTCATATTTTCTATAATAAACTTCTACCTGAGGAAGCTGTATTAAAGAAATTGCTGGACTTCGGTGGCAAAGACATCAACTTTACCATCATATACCAGTTTACTGAGGACATCTGTGACCAGCAGAGGTCCAGAGATAATAACAATTTAAACCGTATACTGTATTTCACAAACCGGTACTACAAACCTCATTCACAGTGCTTTTTATATTATTTGCAGACAACCCAAGAATCGTTTCTAATTCTAGTTCTTATGAAATCAATGGTTTGAAACCTTACACCGAATACAATTGCTCTGCAGTTTTATTATATAATGACACGCATATTACAAATATAACTGACGTAATCAGAACAAAGATTGGGGGTAAGTAAGTATATTTTGTGTGAGCAAAATGTGATGTAAGCATATTTTCTTGGGAATTTTGTTTAATTACAGAACATTGGAGATGTCACAACTTAAGTATAACGGTATTGGATCAGATGATCAATTGTGTAATATAGCATAATTTAATTAGTGATACAGTATATCAATAATGTCAGAACATGCAGGTTAAAACATTTTAATGACAGTAATGACATCAGAAAAACATTTGATTGAAAACCATGACTTTGAAAAAGGGTCTGTCATAATCATAATGTTAATGGTAGCTCAGTTGCCGACTGCTGCACTATGTTAGTCTTCAATTATATATAAAACTATGTGTTAAGTCTATTGTTGTAGAGTGTGGTTTGCAGGAGTGTTTACAGGAAATAAAAATCCACCCAGGGCAGGCAATGTGGACCCCCTTGTGCGATCTGTCCCATATATTTTTTTCTTTATCGAGGTCTTCTTTTTCTGCTGAGGGGATATTTATTTGGGGGGGGGTAGCTATGAGAGTTCCTATGGGAGATTACAAACTGGGCAGTGGAGACAATAACTGGAGACTTGTTTAGAGGAGGCGGTCTCCACTCGTCGGCAAGTGTTAAAGATGTAAATGAGCACTGGCATGTAAATCACTACATGTATTTATTGCCGGGCAGTGTATTTTTTGCTGAGGGGCTATTTATTGGGTTGGGAGGGGGGGGTTAATGTTCCCTGCTGAGATATTTATTGTGGGGTGAGTGTTCGGGGGTATTTATTGCAGAAGGGGGTTAGTTTTTACTGAGGGGATTTTTAATGCGGGGTGTTGGGGGTAATTCTTGTGCGGGGTTAGTTTTTGCTGAGGGGATATTTATTGGGGATGGGGGGTTCAGGGGTATTTTTGGCAGAGGGGGGTTTGTTTTTACTGAGGGGATTTTTATTGCGGGGGGGATGGGGGTAATTATTGCGTGGGGTTAGTTTTTGCTGAGGGGATATTTATTGGGGTGAGGGTGGCTATGGAAGTTCCTATGGGAGATTACAAACTGGACAGCGGAAACAGTAACTGGAGACTTGTTTAGAAGGGGGAGTTTCCACTTGTCAGCGGGAGGAGTTTTTCTAACTGCTGAGAGGGAGGGCTGAGTGAGCAGCTGTGATGGGTGTGTGCGCAGCCGACGACAGACCCATTACAAACGCATTTTTATAAAACACTTCTGAACTGAATATGTTCTGATGGCAATAGTGTCATGGGGACTGTGCTAATCATAAAACCGCCATAGCCTACATTTTGTATCCTTTCATCCCAAAATTTCCTTTAGCCATAGCTCTCCCAAACTTTATCCAAATTCTCCTCAACATAATCCAAGAGATCTAATTCCAAAGAGCATTACTAGTAGACGTGATGTGACATTATGCTTTTTCTATCACAGCTTTCATTCAGCATATCTCAAATGATGCTTGATATTTAAAGCCTGCGTGTTGTTGGCATTTATTTTGATACATACCCTAGATTACTTTTAGCTAAATATTTGTGTCTTAATTTATTTTGGCCTCTCTGCTTCATGAGTGGGATCTAATTTTTTTTAACTATATTTTAGGGTAAATGCTATTTTCATGTCATTCCATTATAAACTTAATTAACTAGATTCAATTCTGCTGTACTTAGTTAAAAATCACTAAAAAAAAATCGATTTTCAACTTGTAAACATAAAAGCATTTGCTATTAATATCTCTATATATCCCCTTATACTGTATCCTAAAATGTCTAGCACTTTTTTTTTTTAAGAAAAACAACCTTTTAATAATAGTCACATATTGCAATTCTAGTAATCAAAACATACACACACACATCAATGGACACACTGTACAGTGACTAATTGTGCAACATATTGACGGTACTGAAATTACTGTATATTGTGAGGGATTTGCAGCAGGGAAAGGATGGGAGTTACAGTGACACTAAGGGCCCTATCATCTTCCCTAATCTAAAACAGGGACGCTAAGGGGAAAAATCTCCCCTTGGCATCTCCGTTTTACAAGTGGATTACGGGCAGGCGTTGATTCCAGCAGCCTGCCCTGTAATGACCGCTAGCCTCTAGGATGCTTGCGGCAGCACTAACCCCCTCTATGGAGTCCAGTGCTTGCGGAGGGAGACTGGGGACTTTTTTCCTCTGTCTCACTCTGCTCCTGGCAGCCAGAAGTGGTGGGTCGGGCCGCCATTCTTGCCATGGGATGAGAGGTGAGTATTTGATTCTGCAGAAGCAGAATCCGTTAGCTACAGCTCTAAGCTGTAGCAAATTTTTTAGGTAGCGGAAGCGGTTTGTAGTTCATGTTAGGACTATGCTATCCTAACGCTAATGACTAATTGCTTACACTTTGCGTTCCCCATGTTAAGCATAGGGTGAGCACTGTACATTAAGCTCGCTCTAAAAGGCACTAATACCGATTGCCCAACAGGGTTTTTAACACATTAGCAATCGGGAGTTGATCTCTGCGACACGGTATCAGCTCAATTAACCTAGCGCTAATGCTCATTTAAGTGAGTGCTATCGTTAAGGAGGTGATAGTGCCCTAAATTGGTGAGGGTGAGATGGGGACACATAGGATGGCGCAAGGCATAATGAGACTAGGGAATTGTTACACAGAGCTATAGATATGGGGCAGTGACCTCTGTGGGGGGAGATTGTGATATTGAGAGTTGCTAACACTTGGAGTAAGGGTTACAGTTTCAGAGACCCTGATGTGAAAAGACACTGGACTGGGGTGAATAAAGAGACTTGGGGGATATTCATTAAATATTAATGTTTATAAATTGAAAACTACATAGATACAGACTGAATATTTGCAATTTAGTTATTCTGTTTCTGAATCACCATAATCTACTTGTGAATACAATAAGAAACCATTTCCCAAGAGGGAGAATCATAGAGGCTTATTCAGTACCTTTCCTTGCCTTGCCATGGTACAGGGGAAGAGAGGAGAAGTTATTATAACAAACTGAAGTTATGCAAATACAGTGCTCCGTCTCTTAGTGCTATGGTATGAAAGGAGAATAAATATAACAATATATGAAGTATCACAGAACCAGAGACACCGTAACTCCATACTCTAATCATCGCTCCAGCCAGCCTGATAAACATAAGGACTAATGGAGCTACAGCTTCAGGCCCACAGCCTACAGCAAGCGCAATGAATGATTTTCTGAGTACCAATGTCTGAACGTGCCTACTACTGGTTGCTCACTTTTGTGATCGCTATAATGACTCAGCTCCATGTTATTTTTATTACATTTTTTTAATTCCCAATTCTCATCATCCATTGACAGTGCCAGACGAAGTTACAAGTTTGACCTGTTCATCTACAAACAGCTCAATCACTGTTCAATGGGGAAAACCGAAACATCCCAATGGACCAGACCCAGAATACAACATTAAAGTGAAAAACACTAGTAAGTTCATTAAATGTTTACTTCAAAATATTCAACTTCAAGTCCATTGTCTTCTTTATGTGCCAGGAACAAATCTTGAGCTATTCAATTCAAATATGTCTGTTTCATTTGACCTTATTGCTGTGTTAATACGATCAAGCCTACATAGTGTCAACATCAGCATATTTCTATGTATGGCAACTCTATTTGCTAATAAACATAGCTTCTTGGAGTATATATAAACATGTAGACCTGTGTCCAACAATTATATTAGGATAAAATAGAGGGATAAGAAATGTATATGAAATAGATTGTTTTTGTTATTAGTGGTCATCATTTCTTCCTTTTCAATTCAAGATACTTAATTATCTCCGACCACGACAGACTTTGGTAATTTATTAAAACCCTTTCATCAGTATTGTGTGGTTTTATGTACATTTACTGCAGATTTATCAGTGAAAAAAAAATATGACCATACTTACTGTAATTATCCTATCCAGTCATTCGCCTTGGCAGCACTCTGCTACGTATGACTTCCACTTCCAATTGTACAAAAATAATTCAAAAAGTATTGAAGCAACCCTATCACAGCAGCTTCCCACCTAGTAACAAGACACTTAAAGACTCAAGAAAGGTGCATAGTACATGCCATGATTTAGGACCAGGGTAAAACAAATCATGGACAGACTGGCCATATACACCGTCATAGTTGTGGCAGCACTACACTGAAGGATACCAAAGCTTACCAGGGTAAAACCAAACAGACAATCAAAAAAAGAACATAATGATCATCACACTCTATTTGTTGGAAGACCTATCTGATTTGTGTTAGTTATAATAGTCACCCTTCTACCAAATTGAGCAGTATATGTAGTTATTACATACAATTTATAGTGATTAATGAACATATTGTTGGATGACCACATTGTGATATGGCACATTTCTTCTGGTAATACATTATCTGCAGCTTCCCTTCAGGATGAGGCATATTTTGTAGAGTGGGCCTGGAGAAACTGGAACCTATTTTGTGCCATAAACTTTACGAATGCATTCCACAATCCATCTACCAATAAAGGATACCAAAGCTGCCATGTCTTTCCTATGTCGAAGAAAGCGAACAGGAGACTTCCTTTATGAAGATGGCCATTGCATGTAGATAGAAAGGCAACACATTAAGTCCAGGTTATGTAATCAGACTTGTTCTTTCAAAGACGAAGGAGAAATACTGGGAGAACAAATACCAGATTAATGTGAAAGGGAGGTCACTTTAGGTCCCAAATTTTAAAGTGTGATTCTATCATGTCTGATGAAATACAGTTCTTCGCAAGAAGGGCTCATAGTTCACGAAATTCTGTGTCCTAAAGTCACAGATAGTAGAAACTAGCAGGGTTATTCAAACAGAATCGAAAAGTCACCATACGTTTGGTGACTTTTCGTTCCCTGCACTTCGGGGCTATTCAGCGATCCTATTTCGCCGACCCTGCGGTGTATTCAGCAAGCACTGCAGGGCCCCCGTAGTGCAGGGAAAACCCGCCGCAAACCTGATGAACACTCGCTACAAACTCGCCGAACACTCACCGAAACCAGCTGGATTAACCATGCCGAACACGCGAGAGAAACTTGACTAGCTGCCGATCACAGCGCAGAGCAGCTGCTGGGAAAACCCGACACGCAGACGAACGAGGTGAAAAAAACAAAAAACAGTACGCTTGAAAGTTTGAAGTTTGAAATTTGAAATGTTGTTTGCAGAAAAACTACTGAACGAAAATGTCTGTCTACATATAAGATGCTATGAATGATAATAAAAAGGTCTGTTACAGAAAAAACTATTTAAAAAAAAAAACGAAAAACAAAAGTTTGCCAAAAAATGCACTAAACAAACTACTGAGTGAAAACGTCTGAAATTTACATATAAGATCCAATGAATGATAATAAAAAGGGCTGTTACAGAAAAAAGAAAAAACGATTTAAAAAACAAAAAGGAAAAAAAGTTTGCAAAAAATGCCTAAAGGATCCTAAAAAAGCTAAAAATAAAGAGACGTTTTACTGCAGAATATAATAACAAACGGTTTATTAGATATATAATTAAAAGGGGAATCATTTTAACACTGAAGCCTATGGGATTCGCCTGAATAAACCTGTTGAATAAAACCACTGAACGGCAGGGAAATTCAGCAACTTTTCACTGCTGGTTTTTGTTCTCTGAATGGACGAAGCATTGCTTCTCTATGGGGAGTTCACTGCCCTCGAACAGGCACCATATGTGCAGGCAATTTGCCAACATTTGGCGAACTGCCTGCTCTCAGAATAGCCGAATAGCAGTGTTCGGTTATCTTTCGGGGCCAGATCAGTTCTCTTTGAATAACCCTGAAGGTCTTAATGTGCACCTCTACTGATGAGGTGTAAATTGCCTATGATATTATTTATTTATTTATAAAGTATTTTACCAGGAAGAATGCATTGATATTTCTCTGGTTTTCAAGTATGTCCTTGGTTCAAGAACATTGAATTTATACAGTAGGTACAGAAATACAAAGTAGTAAAAATGCAAGATATTAAAAACAAAACACAAACCTACAGATTAACACAGAAAATAAATACTGTATGTAGGAAATATACTCACTATGATACATGTTTACAGGTTACATTCTGTTTCAAAGTATATTAATAGAGATCTCTTAAGGGACTTTACACTGGGGGAAGATTTGATGGTGTCTGGGAGGATATTCCATAATTGCGGTGCTCTGTAGGAAAATGAGGATCGAGCCACTTTCTTTTTGTATTGTGGTATTGCAAGTAAGGTGCAGGTCCTGGATCTGAGGTTATCGGATGAGTGAACTTCTGGGGGAAGCAGTCTATTCAGGTAGGGTGGTAGCTTCCCAAAAAATCTCTTAAACACCAGGTTGAAAAGGTGAAGGGTGCGTCTGGATTCCAGCGATGTCCCGTTTAGCTCTTTTAACATGTCACAATGGTGGGTCATGTAGTTACATTGTAGCACAAAGCGTCAGAATGTAGTACGTTGGGCGGAGCTAGCCGAGGAAGCGAGCGGCTGCATGTTGAAGGAGCTCCGTGATAAACACGGTTTTTAAAGTTATTTCCGCCGCTTGCTCGCACTTGAGAAACGCTCTACGGTCTCTGGGGGCACTGGAGGACTCAGTGAGTTTGCCTTACCCCCGAAATTGACGCTCCGGAGCGGATTAACCCCCGCGGCACAATCGGGGCCTAGTACTAGCGGCCATTTTAGAAGCCTGGAAGGAGATTTCTGAGACCTTTTACCGCTCTTCTTCCTTGTGCCTGCGCTTTTGGTGACATGCCCACCGGTCGCTCACAGAAGCTGCGGTCCAGACAGAGGGACATTCGGGACTCCATGAGAGGTGGGTCCACTTCGAAGGGAGATGCGATCTCCTCCTTCCTCCCCCGGGCTATGACTTTTCGGAAGATGAAGAGGACCCCTGGCACTCGGGTGGTAGCTCTGCGATGACCTGGATCTCCCCACAATCTCGGACACCAGACTCCCAACCACTATCTGCAGCAGCAAAAAAAGGGCGCAAAAGAAATGAAAAGCAGCGCTGACGGCGTCTTTGAGTGCCTCACTTACTGCTGGTGGCCTCTCTGATGGGGATTCGGCCGAAGAACACCAGCTTTCAGCCAGCAGTAGTGTGGCTTCATTACTACAGGACATTTTGAGACCGGGTGCCCAACCGCAACAAACGAGAGCGACCTCACTCGAAACCCGTATGACACAGCCTGAGGAAAGTCGGCAGGAGGAGGATGATGATCTTCCTCTTACAAAAAGAGACCTTCGGAGGATCCTGGACGAACTCCGGGAGATCCGGGGGGTGTGGAAACCTGAAGTGGCGGCGGTTCGGGAGGAGGTTGCAACAATCCGTGCGCAGGTGACAGCAGTGCAGGCGACGACCTCTACAGTGCTATCTGAACATACTCACCTGTTGGGACAGGTCGCTGGTCTAAGATCCCAGGTCGAGCTTTTGTCCCGCTCTGTGGAGATGCTGGAAACAAGACACCGCCGTCGTAACGTCAGGGTCAGAGGCATCCCGGACTCTGTGTCGTCGGATGAACTCCCAGCTTATGTGTCTCGTTTGGCCCTTCGGATGGCGGGACTCCCTCCTGACAAGCCAGATGTGATCGGATCGGTATTCAGGGTTCGGAAACCTGCGGCGCTTTCGAAGGGGACACCCCGTGATGTCGTGGTGGCCTTTCGTGACGTAGCATTTAAGGTCAAGCTTATGTCTGCTCCTGGTGCAAGAGATCCAGTGAAATTTGAGGGCTCCACGTTGGCTTTGTATCACAACCTTCCATTCCAGACTCTGCTTGCTCGCAGGCGGTTCCGTCCTGTGACTGTGGTTCTTCGTCGGAGGGGGATCCGTTATCGGTGGGGCTTGGCGGGAGCATTGGTGGTGACACATAATAATGTCCCCTACACCATCACTGATCCTGAAACCGCTTGGTCCGACCTTGAAGCGGCGGGCATCTCGCCGGACCCTCCGTAACTTCAGCCAGACTGAGACCTGAGCGATATTGTTTACCCCCCCAGCTTTTTTCTTCTCTGTTTACGTGTCACTGGTCTATAGATAAGCTCTGAGTATAATTTATCAGGACAATTTATGGCATTTACGTTGATAGTCCTACATGCTTATGTGTTTCTTTTGTGTTTTCTTCCTTCACTGAGGTTGGGACTTCTTGCTTTTTGTTTTTTGTTTTTATTATTCCCTTATTGACCAAGTTACTACTTGCATCTTACATTATCTGACTGGCTGACCGTAGTTAGTTTGGCCAGCCCTAGACGGCTGTCTTTTTCTACGTTTGATTTCGTGAATTTCTTGTTATGTATAATTCTCTAAATAAAGAATAAAAAAATAAAAAATAAAAAGAATGTAGTACGTTTATGAATGTGTGTTTGCGGGGCCGCTGCATACACTACATCTCTGTATTCAATGACCAGCATAAGCACTTGCTGTACAATCTGCTTTCTTACCGCAGGGCTCAGGCAGGATTTGTATCTGTACAGGGCACCTAGTTTGGGGTAAAGTTTATATGCCAGTTTTACAATGTGGGGGCCAAACAATATCTCAAAAGAGATGGATAATGCTTTGGTCTTAAGAGCAATGTGATTTTTCATCCCTTGATGACAGATCGCAGCCAATACTTCTTCAGCTGATACTTCTTCCTCATGCCAGCAGTGGGCACCGCCATGCTCAGCCTCCATGTACTAAGGTTACTGAGGGCTTTTGTAGTGCTGTGCGGTGACATCCTTGTACTGACTTGTCAGTACCTTTGCCAGTCTCTCTGTATTTCATCAGCAGCAGGATTGCACATTGGCGGTAACAGGTGAGGCTCTGCCTCTCCTGCCTACCTCAACTGCACCAAACAAAAAAAGACAACACTCACCAAAAAAGGGCAGATCAGCAACACCGTGCAATAAGGTATAAGGTTTTGCCAAGTCCATACACAGTGTGGGCTCCTGTGAAGGGTCTTTTATTTGCTCACATGCAGAGTGTATGTTATTAGAATGTGGATGTTAGGCTTGAGAAAGACGGCCCAATATGAGCTGAAACATGGCTGGAGTCCTCTCTGCATGTGAGTTCCAAATAAAGGACACTTCACATGCTGGTATTTTTTGTGTTACCTATACCCTGACTGCACGTCACTGCTAAGTAGCCTGCAATGGTCTGCCATCATTCATTTTTATCCAGATATCAATGTTCTTCTTTGTACCCTTGGGTACGCATACCCCAGGTAAAGAATCACTACTTTAAAAGATAAATACCTATATTCCATTTAGATAGGTAAAAAATCTGTATTTGCCAGCTAATAAGATAACGTCATTGATTTAATCAGAAGATATTACAGACTGAAACACATAAACATAGATCAAGTGATTCAGCCCAAAACCATAAATTCACATCATACGACGCATGCAGCCACATTCAGGGTTATTCAACGAGAATCGAAAAGTCACCGCACGTTTGGTGACTTTTCGTTCTCTTCAATTCAGTGCGATTTGGCGATCCCATTTTGGCGACCTCAGCAAGCACCACAGGGCCGCCGTAGTACAGGGAAAAGCCGCCGCAAACCCTACGAACACTCACCGCAAAACCCAGCGAAGGCCCACCGAAACCCACAAAAATATCTGGATTAACCCCGCCGAACACGCCGGAGAAATCCGAGCAGGAGCCGATCACGCGCAGCGCAGCCGCCGGAAGCCGACACCGCAGACGAATGGAGTGGAAAAAAAACACAAAACCGTACGCGTGAATGTTTGAAAAGTGAAACGCTGTTTGCAAAGAAACTACAGAACGAAAATGTCTTAAATTTACATATAAGATCCAATGAATGATCATAAAAAGGTCAGTTGCAGAAAAAAGAAAAAACGATTAAAAAAAAAAAAATGCCTAAAAGATCGTAAAAAACTATAAATAAAGAGACTTTTTACTGCAGAATATTATAATCAACAGTTTATTAGATATTGAATATTGAAGGGAGTGTCCGGCAGCCAGCGTGGACGGTCGTGCTTAGTGAGAGCTCCCTTTGACCGACGCTGTTACAGGCTACCGCAGCTCACAACGGCGGCAAATCCGCTCAAATTTTGCATCTCCTGGCCCAGCAGACCTCCGGGCTCCTGATGGCACCAGCCAAGACCCCAAACGCGGCAGACCCTGTGCGCTCCAGCAAGGTGCGGGATAGGCCGCAGGATGGCAGCTCTTTAGGCACTCGATCCCCGAGCTCTCCTAAATCCCTCACCGAAGAGGAAGCAGCTACAGGGCCCCGGCAACAGCAACTTTCAGCCTCAGTTCCAGCGACCAGCCAGCAGATCCAGGCCATGCTACATGATCTCCGCTCCACCATCCAGGAGGATTTTCGTACGATGAATAGGTAGAGAAGCTGGAAATCCTTGTTGATTCTGGGTGGGATGAGCCCAAGTAGAAAGTGTGGAGATCGAGAATCTTCAGAAAACTTTTTCAAAAAGCTTTATGTAGGTGAATAATTGATTGAGGAAGGTATATAAATGAATAGTAAATTTATTGAAGTAAAAATGCCCAACGCGTTTCGTCCTGAGACTTTATCAAGGGCGATAAAATAACATAAAAGATAAAAGCATGAAATATTATTTCATGCTTTTATCTTTTATGTTATTTTATCGCCCTTGATAAAGTCTCAGGACGAAACGCGTTGGGCATTTTTACTTCAATAAATTTACTATTCATTTATATACCTCCTCAATCAATTATTCACCTACATAAAGCTTTTTGAAAAAGTTTTCTGAAGATTCTCGATCTCCACACTTTCTACTTGGGCTCATCCCACCAGAATCAACAAGGATTTCCAGCTTCTCTACCTATTCATCTGTGTCCTTTATCTGGAGGAGAGTGGGAATACCTCCATGAGAAGCGGATCCAACATCTAAAGCTAAGTACCCTGTACCATATTTTTTTCTTATATTCTGGATTTTCGTACGATTACAGCTTCCATTCATCAGGAAATTCGGGACATTGGTGAGAGTACTGATATCCTGGAACATAAATCTGATAATTTGTGTTTGGCGCATAACAAACTTGTGGATGCATATAAGGAGTTAAAATCATCGCACGACACTCTCTTACTTAAAGTCACAGATCTAGAAGATCGCTCTCGCAGGAATAATATTCGTATTCGTGGCGTTCCTGAGTCAGTGAAATCTGAAGGCTTGGCTGGGTACCTGTTCAACCTCTTTCAAGTATTACTGCCAGATGCGGACAAGGCGGCCCTCCTGCTAGATAGAGCACATCGTTTCCCGAAACCACGTAACCTGGACGCCGCGGTTCCTAGAGATGTTTTGACACGTATCCACTTTTACCACGTTAAAGATTCCTTGATGGCGGCGATGAGAAAAAACCCGACTCTTCCTGAGATGTTTACTGGAATTTAATTTTTCCCGGCTCTTTCGGCATTTACGATGCAAAGACGGAGGGAATTTTTACTGGTTACTAAAGTTCTGCGTGATCATCGCGTTCCATACAGATGGGGCTTTCCATTGAAGTTGCTGGTCACCTACCGTGGAACTTTGTCCGTGGTCCACACACTTCAGGATGGTATTTCTGCTCTCCAGGTGTGGGATCTGATGGGAGAGGTGACCTCTCCGCACCGGGTCCCTCCTTTGTCACCGTCTAAAGTTTCGCAGGAATGGCACTGCGTGCATACAGAGAAGTGAAGTATTGCTGGTTTAATTTCTGTGACCTTTTTTCCTAATTTTCAGGTACGCTGCTGGGCCATGGGAATCCTGGACCTGCCTTATGGCTTTTGTATTCGCCTTTTCTAACTGGCCTGACGGTCAGTCGGATTTTTGCTGGTGCTGTTTTTGGCCATTATTTGCTGGTATCACCCCCAACTCCCCCCATCGTTTTTGGGGTAGGCCCGATTCCTGACTGTGGCCGTGGAGTATTTTTCTGTACAGGGAGCAGTTGCATGTTGCACCGACTCCGAGTTTTTCTTCTTGTTTTTCTTTTTTTCTTTTTCTATTTCTTATTGTTTTTATTTTTCTTCCTCATTGCACCAGTCTGGTATGACATTATGACTCTGAGTGGAACATATGTATTGCTCTGCGCTATGGATTTGGCTCTATTATGTTTTTGTCTTCTACCTTCGTCATTTAAGTATTTTCAAGTATATCTGAGATGGGTATGAAAATTGTGTCTTTAAATGTTAAAGGGTTAAATATTCCTTACAAACGTCATTCGTTGTATGCAGACCTACGCCATGATCCCCCGGCAGTAGTATGTCTCCAGGAGACTCATTTTAAGCGTTCTGCCCATCCTAAACTGTATCTTCCCACTTACCCACTAGGGATGGGCTGCCAGTTCGATGCGAACGTAAGTTCGCATCGAACATTGGCCGTTCGACCGTTCGCCGAACGGCGAACATTTCCGCGTGTTCGCCCACAATGCACTTTTCCACTGGCCTGAAGCTTGTAATTGGCTATAGCCTTGCACCTGACCACAGGTCGGGTGCAAGACAGGTGCAAGACTATGCCAATCAGGGCTCAGAGCTAAGTCCTAGGCTTGTGCACCGATTTTTTTTTCGGTTCGATTCGGTTCGATTTTTCGGATTTTTAAACTTTTCGATTCGGCTCGTTTCGACCGATTTCGGTTTCGATTCGATTCGGTTTGGCCCGTTTTTTGGGTACATTTTTTTTTCGGAATATCGACCATTTTTCGTATTTTCGTGTGTCACTGTGCTCGGTTTTTGTATCGACTTTTCGTAATTTCGGAAATTTTCGTTTTTCGGAATTGCACATTTTTCGGAATATCGACCATTTTTCGTATTTTTCGTGTCATTTTGCCCGTTTTTTGTATCGACTTTTGGTTTTTTCGAAAAATTTTAGTTTTTCAGAAAATTTTCGTTTTTACAAAATTTTCGTTTTTTCGGAAAATTTTCGTTTTTCGGAAAATTTTCGTTTTTCGGAACATCTGTTCTCCTCGTTTGACACATTTCAAGTCCATTCGAAAAATCTGAAAATATTTCGTTTCGGCTCGGAAAACATTTCGGATCTGAAATTTTCGGATCTAAAATTTTTCGGAAATTCGGCCGCATCCGAAAACACGAATCGGGAAATTTCGTGAAAAAATTCCGAAATTCCGAAACCCGAAACGCACATCCCTACTAAGTCCCGCAGCACACTATGTATGGCTTCCCCGCAGCCCAAGTGTATGAGTTGCAGGAGTGAATCAGGGAGGAGAGGAGATTGTTGCATTTGCAGGGACAAGCAGACAGTGGCAAATAGCAGGGAACTGGCAGCCTGGCTGTGAAATATCATACCACAGTTGAATCAGAGTTCATCTGTATCTTTAATCTTTATCTTTATTCAGAGTTGAATCTGTGTCTTGCCAGCTATCAGGGTGTATCACTGAGTTATATCAGAGTTAGGGAATTTGAATCTGTGTCTTGCCAGCTATCAGGGTGTATCACTGACTTATAGCAGAGTTCTGGAAGTTTGAATCTGTCAGGGTTATCCAAAGAGATTCGAAAAGTCACCGCACGTTCGGTGACTTTTCGTTCTCTTCAATTCGGTTCCTTTTGCCGATTGCATTTCGGTGACCCTGCGGTGTATTCAGCAAGCACCACAGGGCCCCCGAATTGCAGGGAAAAGCTGCCGCAAACCTGACGAAAACTAACCGAATGCACGCTGAAAACAAGCAAAAACATCTGGATTAACCTTCGAAAAAGCCGAACAGGAGCCGAATATGAGCCGAATCACACAGAGCCGAAGCAGCTGTGACGTGGAGGAGGCAGTGAATAAATTAGCAAAACCATTTGTATGAATCTGGGAAAATGAAACGCTGTTTGCAAAGAAACTACTGAGCGAAAATGTCTGAAATTTTCACAGGAGGTCCAGGGAATGATAATAAAGAGGGCTGTTACAAAAAAAATAAGTAAACTGAAAAAAAAATAAAAAAAAATCGGACTTTTAAAAAAAAAAAAAAAAAAATCAGAAAAATGCTTAAAGTATCCTAAAAAATCTATAAATAAAGAGACTTTTTGCTGCAGAATTTTATAATGAACGGTTTATTAGATATTGAATTAAAACGGGAATATTTTTAACATTGAAGCCTATGGGATTCTCCTGAATAAATTTGCCGAATTAAACCACCGAATGGCAGGGCATTAGGGGAACCTTTCACTGCTGGTTTGTGTTCTCTGAATAGCCGAAGCAGTGCTTTTTCATGGGGATTTCACTGCCCTCGAACAGGACCGAACAGGCACCGTATGTTCAGGCAATTCGCCAGGATTTGGCGAATTGCCTGCTCTCTGGATAGCCGAATGGTCAGGAAAGGTAACCGAACACTGATTTTCAGCATTCGGTTACCTTTCTCAAGCAATTCGGATCTCTTTGGATAACCCTGTGTGTCTTGCCAGCTATCAGGGTGTATCACTGATTTATAGCAGAGTTCTGGAAACTTGAGGACGCTCTAAAGCGACACTTGTGTAACACCTTTCTAGGCACTGGTAGGTCACCAAGTGATGACACAGGTGCTTCTGAGGCTGTGGTTTATCAGAGGAAGAGCAGTGAAGGGGCCGCTTGACTGATGCCTTTTGCAATTTTTTTAGTCCACGACGCCCAGGGACGTCAAATGTAGGCACCCATTGCCAGCGTCTTCCCCATAAGGTACAGGACTACCTAGGGGCAAGGGCAGACCTGGATACCTTTACAGCAGATGATCCACTGGCTTAATGGGTGTTGAGATTGGATCAATGGCCAGAACTTAGCCAATATGCTATGCAGCTACTAGGTTGCCTTTCATCCAGCGTGCTTTCTGAAAGGACGTTCAGTGCCGCTGGAGGTTTTGTCACAGGCAAAAGAGTGCGTCTGTCCACCGACTCTGTAGACCAGCTGACATTTATAAAAATGAATCAGTCCTGGATCAGCAGGCATGGGATAGGCATAAGGCTATCCTAAATAAAAGATAAATCCAGGTAAAGTATCCATGTAATTGGGCAGACTAGATGGGCCGAAAGGTTCTTATCTGCCGACATTTTCTATGTTTCTATGTTTCTATCACTCCCCTGATGCTGATGTAACTGAATAGATCGGGGATCTCTTCTGCATTCCCAAAACCTCCACCACTGCACTCTTCTACAATACCTCGGAGGGGTTACGTTGTGAAGGCACTAGCTGTCACCAAAGGCCCAATATTTGGGTGCATTGCCACTGACGCGTGTACTAGATTCATATCATTTTAATATTTGACCGCAGGGTCCACCCCTGCACTCTTCCACAATACCTCAGAGGGGTTATGGTGTGAAGGCACTAGCTGGCACTAAAGGCCCAATATTTGGGTGCCCTGACGCGTGTACCAGATTCATATCATTTTAATATTTGACCGCAGGGTCCACCACCACTGCACTCTTCCACAATACCTCAGAGGGGTTACGGTATGAAGGCACTAGCTGGCACCAAAGGTCCAATTTTAATGCACCTGTTGTTACTTTCATCCAAAGCCTGCAAAGTTTCACCATAATTTAGCCCAAAAAAATCACTAAACTTGTTCTGCGCGTCCTAAAACATCTCCTCTTTTCATACAGGCTGTCGCCCCAAGCAGTTGTTTATGAATAGATTAAAGGAAAACCATTTACCCTCATTTGAAATGTCTTTTTTTTCTCTTTTAAATGTTACTATACATCCTACAAATCCGCCACTTCACGGGCAGGTTATGGGGACCTCCTAGGCACAATATTTGAAGGAATTTTTTGTTTTTATTCTTAACCTTTATGTCATGGAAAAATCACTGTTCCTTTAAAAACATTTTTTTAAAAACTTTTTGTCCTTGTTTCCTGTCCCCCAGGGCACTACCCGGACCCCCGTACACCTTTTATGGCCAATATCTTGCATATATGCCCTCTTAGAGGGCACTCTAAAAATTGAAAGTTCGAGTCCCATTGACTTGCATTGAGTTCGGTTCATGTTCGCGTTCGAATATGAACTTTTTAAATTGTTCGAATGTGAACCGAACATGGGGGTGTTCGGCCCATCCCTATTACCAATACCCACATCACTTTCATGCCACTGCCCCGGTTAAAGCAAGAGGGGTATCGACTTTGATTCACCGTGATGTTACGTTCACATTACACAGGTCAGTGATTGACCCACAAGGGCGTTACTTATTTTTGGTCTGTGACATTGACCTCGTCACATATACGATTGAGAAATTTTACTGCCCTAATGTTGACCAATTTACATTTTTTAAGAATGCTCTTATTAAATTGATATGGGTTAATACTGCAGGCTGGTGGTGTGTGGCGATTTTAATCAGTCCCTGGATCTGCCTTCTCGGCCGACTCGCCTTCAGCAGGCCTCGTTACAGAAGTTTGCCGCTCTTTTAGCAGAATTTCAACTGTTTGATATATGGCGCCTTTTTCATCCCACTGACGTAGATTATTCCTTTTACTCTGGGGCACACAAAATGTACTCTAGAATTGATAATTTTTTTCTTAAAAGGGATTTATTATCAAATGTTTTATGTTGTGACCTGGGAGCCATATCTTGGTCGGATCACGCTCCAATTACTTTGAATCTTCAGGGCAGCTTGGCAGCTCGGGGATGTGCCCCGTGGCAGCTTAATGAATCCCTTCTCTCTCGCCCAGAAGTGTTAGAGAAAGTGACTCAGACCATGACTGATTATTTTGCGGAAAATGACTCCCCGGACGTCTCTCCCTTGACTCTTTGGCAGGCACATAAACCTGTGATCCGTGGTGTACTTATTAAACGGGGTTCTCGCCTTAAAAAACTAGCTACTTCCCATAGATTAGATCTCCTACGCCGGATACATGACGCTGCGCTCCGACATAAAAGAACCGGTGACGTGGTCTCACAAGCCCTTCTTCTTGACTTGCAAACTCAACTTACTGACTTAGATAAGATCACTTATGGGCAGCTTGCCGGCTCCAGGCCCGGCATTATCTACATGGCAATAAAGCCAGTAGATTAATGGCTAACAAGCTTCGTCAATGCGCTGCTAAATCCAAACTAGAGAAAATGACGGATAAGAATGGGGAGACATGTTTTCATCCTCAGCAAATAGCGGATTGCTTCGCGGAACATTATTCATATCTGTTTAACTTGCGCAATGATGGCGCTGTCCCTCAACCTTCCCTGGCAGACATTGTTCCTTTTGTGCAATGTTTGCATCTCCCGACTTTATCAGATGATTAACATCTGACCTTAACTGCCCCAATTTCCTACCCCGAGCTCACCTCTTCTATTGCTACCCTTAAATCTCGTAAGGCCCCTGGCTCTGATGGGTTCACTGCACTTTATTACAAGTCATTCAAAACTCCGTTATCCCCTTTTCTATTATCTGCGTTTCACCATGTTTTTCAATCGGGCCAAGCATCCTCCGATTGGCTGTCCTCTACCATTGTTA
Source organism: Leptobrachium leishanense (assembly GCA_009667805.1). Lineage (NCBI taxonomy): Eukaryota > Metazoa > Chordata > Amphibia > Anura > Megophryidae > Leptobrachium > Leptobrachium leishanense. The sequence goes on along the minus strand of CM019070.1, from coordinate 66,790,350 downwards.
CTCTCTCCAAGATCTCCCCTCCGGCCCCTACATGCTCTAAATATAGACCCATTTTGTAGCTTAACACGGATACTAAGCTATACGCAAACATTTTGGTAAATAGGATAGCGGACTTGTTGCCCTCGTTAATTGCTGACGATCAAGTAGGCTTTATTAAACATAGACAGGGACCTGATAACACCCTTAAAGTGATCGCGTTAATAGATACGGTGACCCGTACGGTGACTCCGACTTTACTCCTGTCTTTAGATGCCGAAAAGGCATTCGATTGCTTACATTGGTTATTTTTAGAACATACTCTTTTAAAATTAAATTTCCCCCGAGCATTAATTACAGCTATCCTGTCCCTTTATGCTAACTCGACTCAGTCCGCGTCTGTCTTAAATGCAGGCTTTCTCACCAAACCTATGTATATCACCAATTGACTAGACAGGGATGCCCACTTTCCCCTCTACTTTATGCGTTGGCCCTTGAACCTCTGGCGCAAGCAATTCGGCAAGCTGATGGGGTGGAAGGAATTCCTGTAGGTCCGTCCTCCTGTAAACTTAGTTTATTTGCTGATGATATCCTGGTTACTATGACAAATCCCCTCATGTCCCTACCTGCTCTACACCAGATCTTAGATGCCTACGGCAGGGTGTCTTACCACAAGCTCAACATAACAAAGACTCAAGCCCTTCCATTTGCTATCCCTAGTCCGGATGTAGTGATGCTGAAACACCTTTACCCTTTTGATTGGAGATCATGCTCCCTGACATACTTGGCGCTCAAGCTCTCCTTTTCTAGGAATACCCTTTTCGATTTAAATTACAAGCCTCTCCTCTCCTTATCCCCTTAAGGACCTCTGACGTACCATGTACGTCCTGCCCGCGGGTCTCCCTTAGACCCACAGACGTACATGGTACGTCAGCAGCGCCTAAACCCCCTCCCGCCCGATACTTACCTTCATCGCTGGCTCCCTCACAGATCTGGCAGGGAGGAAGCCTTCCCTCAAGATTTGCAAGGGCCGGCGAGCTCGATGAAGTCACCACGCTGCGTGCTGACGTCATCAGCAGGCACCCCATTGAAATCAATGGAGGGGAGGGTGGGCTCCTTTGGAGCCCTCTATCTCCCAGACCATTGATGATAGAGACATGCAAGTTGCACCGCTGGAAAGGGGCGAGTCTCCCCTTTTCAGTGGTGTACTGCATTAACAGTTCCGCTGCCGGATCACAATTCGGCGCAAATGTGCGCCGAATTGCGATCCAAACCTGGAGGGGGCTGACATCGTGGATGTCAGCCAAGCCTCCAGGTCACCCCCCACCCACTGACATCCTCACCATATGTGTGAGTATGTCAGTGGGCCAGTTAACCCCCTAGCTGCATGTGAAGATAGGGGGATCCTTTGGATCCTTTATCTCCCGATCCGTGGCAGTGAGAGGGTCATGTTTGATATCATTGGAACATGACCAGGTTGGTGTAAAAATAAAACATAAAAATATATATATATAATAATAAAAAAAATTGTTTTTTTTTTTAAAAAAATTGTCTGGGGGGTTTAGTTAATTAGTACCTAGGCTGTCATCTAAAAATAATTAGCAAAAATGGGTCAGAATGAGCGCAGCGCACATAGGTGAACTGGCTCAGCAGTGAAGGGGTTAAAAAGCAAAAACATGTAAAATTTGGGTATTTCTATTCTCGGGACAAAATTTTGAAACTATTTAGCCGGGGTCTTTTTTGGTGGTTGTAGATTTTGGGGATTAAATTATGAAAAAGTGTGTTTTTACAATTTGTTTATCATATTTCCTATTTTTTTATAGTAAATTATTCGATAAGATGGAAATAATGGTATTTTTAGAAAGTCCATTCAATGGCGGGAAAAACGGTGTATAATATGTGTGGATTGAATAAACAAGTAAGAGGAAAATTTGACCTAAACACTAACAGCGCAGAAACGTAAAAACAGCAGCGGTCACTAAAGGACGGATTTGTGTAAAACCGCCTGGTCACTAAGGGGTTAACTAAAACGTTATGCTTTAAATGGTCTAAGGTTGAGCTCTCTTGGGTGGGTAGGATCCATACTATTAAAATGATGTTGCTGCCGAAATTGTTGTACGTTTTCAGAGCCCTACCTTTACCTGCCCCTGTAATGTTTTTTAAATCCCTTCTTTCATCTTTATCCCATTTTGTATGGCGGGGGAAACGCCCGCGTATTAAGGCGGATGTTCTCCATGCTCCGGTTGCGCTTGGAGGTTTCGGTCTTCCAAATCTTCTGCTCTACTATAGAGCGGCGGTATTGATGAATCTGGGCCGTTTGGCTTCCCGAGTTAATATGCCCCAGTGGACCTTACTGTTTTTTCCCCAGTCACTCCCATATGATTATACTACGCTGGCCTGGTTGCCTAAACCTAGACGACCACACATAGACTCCCTTCCTATGCTTTCCAGATTATTTTTGGATGTTTTGGATAAGAAACGCTCTACCTTGTCTGCCATTCACCCGTTAGCAATGGCATCCCCTATTTCAATCTTTTCCCACATAATTCCAAATTTTAATCACCGCTTATGGTTTTCGAAAGGTATAACTCATCTCTGTTGTTTGTACGACTCCCAAGGGCTTATGTCCTTTCCCGTCCTTAGCCAAAAGTTCTCTTTAGGGCCTGCCTTCAATTATTCGTTCCTGCAGCTTAGGTCCTGCCTTTCCACGTATCAAATGCTGAAATTCCCTGATCAGACTGTGTTATTAACTCCCTTTGAACAATACTGTGTGGGTCCCTCTCCAGGTATTCACCCTCTCCCCCTTTTATACCACCTCCTGGTGTCTTCCACCACATCATCTAAGTGGCGCTTTAAAGCAAACTGGGAGAGGGATTTGGGGATCCAGATTTCTGACTCCACCTGGGCAGACAGCTTCCTCCTTGATATACCTCTAAATTCCGCAGCATATCCCTGACGGAAGCCAGGAAGAAGGTATTATATAGATGGTATATTACACCTGATAGGGAACATCATTTTAATCCAAAGGTGTCAGCGGTATGTTGGAGATGTGGGGAGGATATGGGCTCCTTCTTTCATATATGGTGGTCCTGTCGTCTGATTGCTCAAATCTGGGTCTCTGTTGCTCAGTTCAGTTCTGAAATCGTGGGCTCTGAAGTTTCGGTCCTCCGTGAAATTCTCCTCCTCCATATTATGCCCGACTCCCTTTCTCATTTACAAAAAGCACTCCTTGGCACATGTGTTATCTGTAACTACGACCCTAGTGGCGGCCAGATGGAAGTCTTCCAACCTTCCCTCACTTAAAGACATTGCCGACCGTTTAAATACGCTGAGGCTTCTGGATGGAATGGCCCGGGATATAGCGGGTATGCCGAAAACAAAGACGGACCACTGGTCTATTTGGGATATTTATAACGTTAAACAGGTTCACTAATGTTCTGTATGTTTATCTCGGAAAAATGATGTTACTGTAATGAAACTGGTTGCAATGTTTCTTTTCCCCCTAATTCCCTCTTATTTTTTCTGTATCCCTTTTACCTTATTTTGTATCTGAATAAACAATAAAAACTTTACATTTAAAAAAAAAACAGGAATATTTTTTAACATTGAAGCCTATGGGATTTGCCTGAATAAACCTGTCGAATGAAGCCACCGAACAGCAGGGAAATTCGGCAACTTTTCACTGCTGGTTTTTGTTCTCTGAATAGACAAAGCATTTCTTCTCTATGGGGATTTCACTGCCCTCGAACAGACAACGAACAGGCACCATATGTGCAGGCAATTTGCCAGGATTTGGCGAACTGCCTGCTCTCTGAATAGCCGAATGGCCAGGAAAGGTAACCGTATGCTGAATTTCACTGTTCAGTCACCTTTCGGCCATAATTCGGATCTCTTTGAATAACACTGTATGTTTACAATATAATATTCAAGCAGTACAACAATGAGTACAAATAAGTATACAGTGACATTAAACATTGTAGTTCCATAAGTACACACATAAACTGAAAAGGTCAAATCAAACTGATAAAGCGAGGCCATTAACTTTACCTACAGTATTATCTTCCCCTATGTTACAAAAAAATTTCAACTTCGTCATAATCGGAGATGGTTGTCTTAATGACAACTCATAACCCTTATTTTCAAGTATCATTTGGATGATTTCATAACATGTAGGGGTTGTGGACGGTAGTTTTCCAATGTCGTGGAATGATAGCTGCTGCTACAATTAGTATATGTCCTATTATTATTTTGTCCACTTTAAGAATGTTATCTGGAAATTGTTTAAAAAATAAAAGTTAGAGTGAAAAGGGACCAATATGAGATGTAACATTAAGGATGAGTTTACAGGTATATACCTCTTTCCAGTATCTTCAAAGTTTTGAACAATACCACCAAATGTGTGCCATGGTGCCCTCACCTCCACATTCTCCCCAACACCTGCTTGAAGCAGAGTCTAATAAGTGGAGTTTATCAGGGGTGAAGTACCACCTGTAATTATTTTACGGTGCGTTTCTATGTGGTTCGAACTTTGTGTGATACCCTTAGCCTTTGTATTGGAAAACCAATAAACCATTCATCCAGGCTGAGCTGCAAGTTTAACTCACAACTTGCACTGTTACTACAACTCATCTTGAGATGGATTCCATTATTGAAGATAAGGATATAAGACTCATATTTCTTTTATTTTATTTTCCAGTGTTTGAGGCTAAAAAGGTTCAGAAGCTGGAATACACATTTTCAAATTTGAAATCGTTTGTAAATTATGAAGTTAAAATTGTTGCTGTACATAGAAATGAAGTTAAAGAAGGACCAGAAACAGTAAAAGTTTGTCAGACGACACCTGGAAGTAAGTATACAGTAATACTTTTTCAGTAAGTGGAATGGTCTGATGTGTATGGCATGCAAATTTATTTCAGTGAATCCTTTAGCTTCTATTATTTTCCTGCTGAAATATGATGTTACGTGAACAATTAGAAAACCTGACAAATGCTATGTAATAATGTCCTAGGCAATTATAATAACATAAGAGCCCCCCCACCACATAATACTGCATTTACATTTTTTTAAAATATTTTTTTTGTACAGTCATGGTTGATACTATTATTTGGAGAAATTTCTGTTGAAATATAGCAGCATAATGTACTTCATCTGCATTTTTATACAAACATTAACCTCCCTGGTGGTATTTCCAAGTGTGACTCGGGGGTTAAATTTCACTACCGCGAACGGTAACCCCCGAGCCACACTCGGGCTGGATGCATACTCACCTCCTCCTGGCTCCCTGGCTGTCCCCCGCAGTGTGATTGCGGTGAGTTGCTTCCTGGTATGGCTCCCTGCGAGTCACACGATGCAGGGAGGCGGGACCAGGCAGCAAACTTAAAAGAAAAATTATAATACACTGGTTTCCAATGTACAATGTTTATGAACGGCCACTAGGTGGCACTACAGAATAAGAAACAGACAATACATTTTCTCACCCTTGTTTTCAGACAGATTTCAATGTTTTTTGTTGTATTTTATTGAATATAATTTATTTGCATTATTTTGGATAATTATTTTTGGGATAATAAATTATTATGCCGTGTTTCAAACTTTATCGGACTCCGTGTATTTACTATTTATTTATTTATAAAGGATTTTACCAGTAAGGAATCTTGCTTGCACGGATTTCAGTGCGTGATTCCTAATTATTACAGGCTAACTAAGTACAAAAACACGTTTCCTTTAAAAAAAAATTGAGACGCTTTTAGACACAAAATTTTGAAAAAATTAGGCCGCCAGGGAGGTTAAGGACCTAATTAGTTAATTTTTTTTCCATTCTTGCATACCATCATATGGGACATGAACAATGGAGCTTGTGTGGGCTCTATTCTCTAAATGTCGACTTGCAGTTCACTAGTGCAACTAGACAATAACTATTTTCAGTGTTGGCTCATGAACTCACATTTCTAAACGTTGACTGATCCCTATGTGTTGTTGTATTAGTAGAGAGCCCTGTATGTAAGGATGAAACAAGAAGTTTAAATATGATGTATATCTTCTAGAATAGACTGAAATAAAGATTTTTTTGTATACGCTATTCATAAGAATTTTATTTTTGTTAATTAGAATAAAATTGATATATAGGAAATAAAAGATGAATTTAAGGACAAAAAGATAGATGGATAGAAAGAAAATAGAAAAATACATATTTACAGGAAAACAGATATACAGACAAACAGGTTGAGCTGTATACAGAATATAAAAGAAGGAAGGATAGATTGAATAGAAAAGCATATATTTATGGTCAGGGACAAAAGTCCTAGCTTAATAAGGCAGGGAAGATTTGGAAAGGAATGGATGGTTAAAGTGTGCCAGAACCAACAGTGGGGCTAGGCCTGTATTTATAGAAAAGAGGACCTACCAGTCTTTTGGGAAACTAGAAGAAAATGAAGACGAGGAAGACCTCAGGGGGCGGAAGCTGATTCCTCAAATATAGCGGAGTGGGAACTAGTGATAAGGCCAGTAAACACATTGCAAGTTTTCAGTCTCCCCCTTTACTATAGGGATTATTTATTCACAAAGCACCGAACTTGCCACCAAAGGGCACCGAATGGTGAATTTCACCGTACGGTGCAATTTCAGGGCCGTTCGCCTATACACAAAGCTGTCAATTCTCCAAATACTGGCAAATTGACAGTGAAATATGGTGCAGTTCACCACAGTCCGGTGATCTTCAGCAGCAGCGAAATTGTCCCATAGAGAAGTAATGGTTAATCTATTCACAGAACATCGAACTTCACCGAAGTGTCAGTGAAATGCCCTGATTTTCGGTGGTTTCAGTTCGACAGGTTTAAACAGGCAAATCCCATAGGATTCACTGTAAAAAAAAGCAATATTTTTAATTTAAAAAACCAAACATTTATTCTTTTCATTTTCAGCAAAAAGCCTTTTTATTTTTTAGAACACGTTTTTGGAATTTTTTAGATTACATTTTGTTCCCCCAATTTATTTTAAAAGGTGTTTTTTTTTATCTGTAACAAACATTTTTATTCTTTTTTATAGAACCTTTTCATTATTTAGAGACATCTTAATAAATTTTTATTGGTTTAAGCACCTATTAGGTCAATATGACGGTCATCGTGCTCTTCGGCGACGTTTGCCAAATTTTTATGAGGCTTCAGCGACTCCACCTTCGGCGCAGTATAGTGACTAGGAATGAGCCGAACACCCCTGAGTTTGTTTCGCATTCGAACTCGATCAATTTCAAAAGTTCGAGTTCAGACGCGAACACTATCTGAACTGAATGCAAGTCAATGGGACTCGAATGTTCGATTTTTAGATTGCCCTGCAAGAGGGCATAAATGCAAGATATTTGTCATAAAAGGTGTATGGGGGTCCGGGTAGTGCCCTGGGGGACAGGAAACAAGGAAAAAAAAGTTTTAAAAAAGACGTTTTTAAAGGAACAGTGATTTTTCCATGAAATAAAGGTTAAGAATAAAAACAAAAAAATTCTTTCAAATATCGTGCCTAGGAGGTCCCCATAACCTGCCCGTAAAGTGGCGTTTTTGTCGGATGTATAGAAACATTTAAAAAGAAAAAAATGACATTTCAAATGAGGGTAAATGGTTTTCCTTTAATCTATTCATAAACAACTGCTTGGGGCGACAGCCTGTATGAAAAGAGGAGATGTTTTAGGACGCGCAGAACAAGTTTAGTGATTTTTTTGGGCTAAATTATGGTGAAACTTTGCAGGCTTTGGATGAAAGTAACAACAGGTGCATTAAAATTGGACCTTTGGTGCCAGCTAGTGCCTTCATACCGTAACCCCTCTGAGGTATTGTGGAAGAGTGCAGTGGTGGTGGACCCTGCGGTCAAATATTAAAATGATATGAATCTGGTACACGCGTCAGGGCACCCAAACAAGTTTAGTGATTTTTTTGGCTAAATTATGGTGAAACTTATGCAGGCTTTGGATGAAAGTAACAACAGGTGCATTAAAAATGGACCTTTGGTGCCAGCTAGTGCCCTTCACACCATAACCCCTCTGAGGTATTGTGGAAGAGTACAGGGGTGGACTCTGCATTCAAATATTAAAATGATTGGAATCTGGTACACGCGTCAGTGCACCCAAATATTGGGCCTTTGGTGCCAGCTAGTGCCTTCACACCGTAGCCACTCTGAGGTATTGTGGAAGAGTGCAGTGGTGGAGGTTTTGGGAATGCAGAATAGATCCCCGATCTATTCAGTTACATCAGCATCAGGGGAGTGATAGCTGCTGATCCAGGACTGATTCATTTTTATAAATGTCAGCCGGTCTACCGAGTCGGTGGACAGACACACTCTTTTGCCTGTGACAAAACCTCCAGCGGCACTGAACGTCCTTTCAGAAAGCATGCTGGATGAAGGGCAACCTAGTAGCTGCATAGCATATTGGCTAAGTTCTGGCCATTGATCCAATCTCAACACCCAGTAAGTCAGTGGATCATCTGCTGTAAAGGTATCCGGGTCTGCCCTTGCCCCTAGATAGTCCTGCACCATATGGTGAAGACGCTGGCAATGGGTGCCTACATTTTACGTCCCTGGGCGTCGTGGTCTAAAAAAATTGGAAAAGGCATCAGTCAAGCGGCCCCCTTCACCACTCTTCCTCTGATAAACAGCAGCCTCAGAAGCACCTGTGTCATCAGTTGGTAACCTACCAGTGTCTGGAAAGGTGTTACACAAGTGTCGCTTTAGAGCGTCCTCAAGTTGTTTCATCCTATGCTCCCTCTGTGAGGGCAGGATGAGCTCTGCAACCTTACCCTTGTATCGTGGAGCAAGAAGGGTTGCCAACCAGTAATGATCCCTCTCCTTGAAAGCACGAATCATGGGGTCCTTTAGCAGGCTTTGCAGGATAAGGATATGCAGCGTAGGTTGGAGGTGGCATTAGCTTCAGAGTGTTCCTGGTCACTGAGGATGACCGTATCATGCACTACCTCCTCCCAGCCATGTACTATTAATTGGGTTTCTGGGACACAAAATCCTCCTTTGAGGAATCCCCACCTTCAATGCCCCCACAACTTAAATATTCCTCCTCCTCCTCATCCTCCTCATCCTACTCCTGTCTGATCTGAGGACCCGCAGGAATGATGTCTGCGTAAAGACTGGGGCCTTGAGAGCTAGGGAAGTCCTCCTTTTCCTCCCGCTGCTCTGCCTCTAGAGCCACATCTATAATTCCCCGCAGAGTGCACTCCAGCAGGAACACTAAAGGAATTGTGTCAATGATGCATCCACTGTCCCTGCTCACCATCCTCATTGTCTCCTCAAATGGTGACAGTACAGTGCATGCTTCTTTGATCATCAGCCACTGCGGGGGGGGAAAAAAGTTGACCTGAACCTGTCCCTGTGCCATACTCACACAGGTACTTATTGATGGCCCTCTGCTGCTTGTGCAGGCGCTGCAGCATTGCCAATGTCGAGTTCCACCTGGTGGGCATGTCACAGGTCAGGCGGTTTGTGGGAAGGTGGAATTCTCTTTGAATTTCTGCCAGGCGAACACTTGCTGGGAATGACTGTCTGAAGTGGCTGCAGACTTTTTTGGTCTGGCTGAGAAGTAATGTGCACCTTGCTGCTGACTGCCTTTCCCAATGAATCCATAACATTGTCTTCTACGTGCTGGTATAGTGCTGGAATGGCCTTCCATGAAAATAAATGGCATTTTGGAACCTGCCACTGTGGTACAGCACATTCGGCAAATTCATGGAAGGAAGCAGAGTCCACCAGCTGGAAAGGCAGCAGCTGTAATGCGAGTAATTTTGTCAGGCTGGCATTTAGATGTTGTGCATGTGGATGGTTGGGTCAATATTTTTTCTTCCACTGCAGCAGCTGGAGCAATGAAATCTGACTGCATAAATCTGCAGCTGATGTGATGCTGTCAGAATCAGAGGAAGGACCTGGTACACCCATTACTGTAGCATCATCCCTGACAGAGGAGGTTGTAGGCAATGACATGGCAGGACATATAGTTGGGGTACAGACAGATGAGGAGGAGGACCTACGCAAGGTGTTGCACCAATGGGATGCGTGGCAAGTGGTCATATGTCGCCTCAAGCACGTGGTATCCAAATGTCTGATGTATTTCCCACACTTGATCCTCTTCCGACATAGCTTACAAATAGCAATGCTGCAGTCTGCTGCACATGTCATGACGAACTCCCAGACAGCAGAGATCCTGGACATGTGCTGCGAGACAACAGTGCTCTGCACCTGAGCAGCTACGACATCTGATGCCTTGGACTGGCTACGGTTGCTCATAGAGGACGTTCTGCCTCATTTTTGTTGTACCTCCTCCTCCTCCCTTGACTCCTTTGTTCGATCAGACACCCAGGTGGAGTCAGTGACCTCATCATCGTTATCACCCCCTATCTCCTCGTCACTGGAGCCAACCTCGCAATATGCTGCAGCTACTGGGGGAACATGAGTGCTAGTTCTTTGTGTGTCACTGGCACCCCCTCCCTCTAGGCTGATTATACTCCCTTCCTCAACTTCAGAGTTTGAATCAGAGCACTGAAGTTGCTGTACATCCTCAAGCAACATGTCACTGTCATTGTAGTCAAACAAGTCAGCTAACTCCTCCGTGTATGATGGTGAGGCTACGGCAGGAGTAGCTGTGTACATGGAGGCTGAATTTGATTTTTTGGCAGCTGAAGTGGACTGTAAACCACTACAAGCCTGGCTGGCTGAGGACTCGGAGGATGAGGATGGCCTGGTTAGCCAATCCTGCAAATCCTCTGTATGTTGCTGCTGCTTAAAACAGCCAGCACCAGTTAGAAACAAGGACAAGCGTGCCCCTGCAGAGGATGCACCACGTCCACAACGACCAGGGGCATAGCCTTCCGACACAGAGGCTGCTTGCCCTCTTATCTGTGTCTGGGAGCGTCTGCCTGTCCTTTTTGGTCTTTCTGACATGGGGAGTGATATATAGATTAAAGATATACAGATTTTGCAGAACAATGTTATATGTCAGTGATACAGCCTGTCTGATAGCTGGCAACATCCAGATTCTACTCTGAATAGATAAACAGATGAACTCTGATTAAACTGTGTTATTGTATGGTATCTAGAATTAGATTGAAGATATGCAGATTTTGCAGAACAATGCTATACGTCAGTGATACAGCCTGGCTGATAGCTGGCAAAACCCAGATTATACTCTGAATTTATAAACATATGAACTCTGATTAAACTGTGTTATTGTATAGTATCTAGAATTAGATTAAAGATATACAGATTTTTCAGAACAATGCTATACGTCAGTGATATAGCTTGAGAGCCTGGCAGCAGCTGGCAGTGCCAACACACAGATTACAATTCCCAGATATCTGATAGAAGTATGTGGGACCCCCTGATAGCTGGCAGTGAGAAGACACAGATTACAATTCACAGATATCTTCTAGAAGTCTGTGAGACCCAAATAGCTGGCAGTGAGAAGACACAGATTACAATTCCCAGGTAATTATCTTCTAGAAGAAAGTGAGACCCCAATAGCTGGCAGTGAGAAGACACAGATTACAATTCCCAGATAATTATCTTCTAGAAGAAAGTGAGACCCCAATAGCTGGCAGTGAGAAGACACAGATTACAATTCCCAGATAATTATCTTCTAGAAGAAAGTGAGACCCCAATAGCTGGCAGTGAGAAGACACAGATTACAATTCCCAGATAATTATCTTCTAGAAGAAAGTGAGACCCCAATAGCTGGCAGTGAGAAGACACAGATTACAATTCCCAGATAATTATCTGCTAGAAGAAAGTGAGACCCCAATCGCTAGTAGTGAGAAGACACAGATTACAATTCACAGAAATCTGCTAGACATCTGTGAGACGCACTGAAAGAACAATCTCTTCTCACTCCTGCAAAAAAAAACACGTGCTGAGGCTGCAGGGAAACCTTATATAGTGTGCTGCGGGACTTAGCTCTGTGAACCCATGATTGGGCAAAATTTGCCCACTCAGGACTCTGAGCCCTGATTGGCATAGTCTTGCACCTGACCTGTGGTCAGGCGCAAGGCTGTAGCCAATTACGAGCTTCAGGCCAGTGGAAAAGAGCATTGTGGGCGAACACGCCGAAATGTTCGATGTTTGCCGAACGGCCGAATAGGCAATGTTCGATTCAAACTCATGTTCGGATCGAACCGCCAGCCCATCCCTAATGGTGACCCTATGGTGAATAGTGATTTCACCATAGTTTTGGCGAGATGTAATCGCCATGGTGCACCGAAGTGAAAAGCGATGCTTTGTGAATAACCACTTATCTGTTGGATTGTGTCTGCTGCTTTACCCTATAAAGTGAACAATCTCTAACCTGCCATATGGACTTAAAACTAAAAGGGCCATATTTCAAAGTTTAAGCTAAAACGGGGACGCTAAGGAGGAAAACCTGTGTCTGCAGTCCCCATTTTAGCTTGATATTACGGGGCAAGCACTAATCCAGCAGCCCGCCTCATAACGCAGCGCTAAGCCTCAGGATGCTTTGTTGGTGCATTGAGATGTCAACAAACCCATTATCCTGGCTTGTGACGCTTCCCCTTATGGCGTGGGGGCGGTGTTGTCACACAGGCTGGAGGATGGAACAGAACGGCCAATAGGGTTCGTCTCACGGACCCTGAATGCAGCTGAGAAAAATTATTCCCAAATTGAGAAGGAGGACCTTGCTGTGATTTTTGGGGTAAAGAAATTTCACACATACTTGTATGGGAGACAATTTACCATCGTAACAGACCATAAACCACTGATCTCATTATTTAATGAACTGAAGGAGGTGCCACAAATGGCTTCACCCCGCATTCAGAGATGGGCTGTGACATTATGTGGATATGAGTACTCTATTGTGTAAAAAGGAAAGGAAAGGATCATCAAAATGCAGATGGCTTGAGCCGGTTGCCGGTGGCAGGAGATGAGGTGGAGACTTCTGCTGACAAAGAGAGAGTACTTCTATTGGAAGAAAATGGCGTACCATTGATTAAAGCCGAACACGTGAGGAAATGGACAAATACGGATACCTCAGATCATGGCCAAAAAGAGAGGATAAATCAATGTTTGGAGCTTATGCAAAAAGGAAAGAGGAACTGAGTGTGCAGGCAGGTTGTGTCTTGTGGGGTGCACAAGTAGTCATTCCACCCCCAGGTCGTACAGACCTACTGAAACAGTTACACACCAATCATCCAGGCATAATCAGAATGAAAGGACTGGCGCGGAGCTATATGTGGTGGCCGAAGATGGATGCCGATATAGAAAGGCTTGTGAAAACTTGCACCTTGTGCCAAGAAAATCGAAATTCTCCCCAGTGTGCACCTTTACATCCTTGGGAAGTACCAAGCCTCCCATGGAGAAGAATTCACATTGATTATGCTGGCCCATGGATGGGCAAGATGTTTTTAATTTTGGTGGATGCTTACTCTAAGGCTAGGGTCAGACAAACGCATTTTTCACGTCTACCGTCAAAAAGTGCGTTGATGCGTCTGAATGCACTTTTTCCCGGAAGACGCGATAGCAGTCATACGGTGCGCAATTTCGGCCGTGATTTTTGACGGAGCTATTAAAAACAAATGGACGTGATGTTGGCCGGACATGTGCAGCGTCTGACGTCTCCTAATCACGCACACACGCCGCTATGCGGACGCAGCGCACTCTGTACGTCAGTACAAGCAGTTCTACGTTCTCGAAAAAATGCGTTCCTTTGCCGCTTGCGTTTCGCGGCTGAACTTTTGTGCGGCCGTACTTCGTATATTGGCTGTCATTGGACGTCATTTGCTGCTACTGCGGCCATAATAAAGTGCGGCTGCACGCGCATTCGCACTGCGTTCGTCTGACCCCAGCCTTAATGGATAGAGGTGTACCCCTTAAATAAATCCACCTCCGCAGTAACTGTTCAATGTCTCAGACAGAGTTTTAGTCAACATGGAATACCCTAAATGGTGGGTATCAGACAATGGCAGCAGTTTTACAAGTATGGAGTTTCAAGAGTTTATGGCCCGAAATGGTATTAAACACGTAATCACAGCACCTTAGCATGCAGCGTCCAATGGACTGGCAGAATGGGCGGTGCAGACATTTAAAGGCCTGATGAAAAAAATCTCAGGAGATTCCATTGAGGTCAGGCTGGCTAGAGGGCTGTTTAGTTACAGGATAACTCCCCAGTGAGAGCACACGGATTATAACAATTCCCAAATATTTTGTAGAAATTACTGACCCCCAAAATACTGGGTGGCAGTGACAAGACACAGATTACCTCAATTCCCAGATATTTTGGAGAAATTACTGACCCTTCAAAATACTTGGTGGCAGCTAGTGAGAACACACGGATTATAACAATTCCCAAATATTTTGTAGAAATTACTGACCCCCAAAATACTGGGTGGCAGTGACAAGACACAGATTACCTCAACTCACAAATATTTTGTAGAAATTACTGACCCCCAAAATACTGGGTGGCAGTGAGTGAGAACACACAGATTACCTCAATTCCCAAATATTTTGTAGAAATTACTGACCCCCCCAAAATAGTTGCTGGTGGCAGTGAGAACACACAGATTACCACAATTCCCAGATATTTTGTAGAAATTACTGACCCCCCAAAATAGTTGCTGGTGGCAGTGACAAGACACAGATTACCTCAATTCCCAAATATTTTGTAGAAATTACTGACCCCCAAAATACTGGGTGGAAGTGACAAAACACAGATTACCTCAATTCCCAGATATTTTGGAGAAATTACTGACCCCCAAAATAGTTGCTGGGAGTGAGAACACACAGATTAGAACAATTCCCAGATATTTTGTAGAAATGAGACCCCCCCAGTAGCTGGTGGCAGACTGGCAGTGAGAACGCACACTAACACTAGAACAATCTCCTCTCAAATCTCCTCTCAAACGCGTGCTGAAGCGCTGTGTGAAACCTTATATAGTGTGCTGCGGGACTTAGCTCTATGAGCCCTTGATTGGGCAAAATTTGCCCAATCAGGACTCTGAGCCGTGATTGGCATAGTCTTGAACCTGTCTTGCACCTGACCTGTGGTCAGATGCAAGGCTGTAGCCAATTACAAGCTTCAGGCCAGTGGAAAAGTGCATTGTGGTCCATTGTGGTGCATTGTGGGCAAACATGCGGAAATGTTCGTAGTTCGCGAACATGCGATGTTCGAATCGAACTCCGAACCGATCGAACTGAACAGCTCATCTTTACTTCCCACAAACCGTCTGATCTGTGACATGCCCACCAGGTGGAACTCGACATTGGCAATGCTACAGCGTCTGCACAAGCAGCAGAGGGCCATCAATGAGTACCTGTGTGAGTAAGGCACAAGGACAGGTTCAGTTCAACTTGTCCCCCCCCGCAGTGGCTGATGATCAAGGATGTATGCACTGTACTGTCACCATTTGAGGAGGCAATGAGGATGGTGAGCAGGGACAGTCCATGCATCAGTGACACAATTCCTTTAGTGTTCCTGCTAGAGAGCATTCTGCAGGGAATTATAGATGTGGCACTAGAGGCAGAGCAGTGGGAAGAAGAGGAGGACTTCTCTAGCTCTCAAGGCCCCAGTATTTACGCAGACAGCATTCCTGCGTAAAGACCTCAGATCAGACAGGAGAAGGAGGAGGAATATTTAAGTCCTGGGGGCATTGAAGGTGGGGATTCCTCATAGAGGGTTTTGTGTCCCCAGAAACCCAAGGACTAGTACGTGGCTGGGAGAAGGTAGTGCACGATACGGTCATCCTCAGCGACCAGGAACACTCGGAAGCTAATGCCACCTCCTCCAACCTATGCTGCATGGGCTCCCTTATCCTGCAAAGCCTGCTAAAGGACCCCAGGATTCATGCTATCAAGGAGAGGGATCATTACTGGTTGGTAGGGATGAGCCGAACAGCCCCGTGTTCCGTTCACATTCAAACTCGAACAATTTCAAAAGTTCGAGTTCGAACTCGAACACGAACCGAACTCAATGCAAGTTCAATGGGACTCGAAAGTTCGATTTTTAGAGTGCCCTCCAAGAGGGCATATATGCAAGCTATTTGCCATAAAAGGTGTATGGGGGTCCGGGTAGTGCCCTGGGAGACAGGAAACAAGGACAAAAAGTTTTAAAAAAAAAACGTTTTTAAAAGAACAGTGAGTTTTCCATGAAATAAAAGTTAAGAATGAAAACGAATAATTCCTTCAAATATTGTGCCTAGGAGGTCCCTATAACTTGCCCTTGAAGTGGCGGATTTGTAGGATGTATAGAAACATTTAAAAACAAAGAAAATGACATTTCAAATGACGGTAAATGTTTTTCCTTTTAATCTATTCATAAATAACTGCTTGGGGCGGCAGCCTGTATGAAAAGAGGAGACATTTTAGGACACGCAGAACAAGTTTAGTAATTGTTTTGGCTAAATTATGGTGAAACTTATGCAGGCTTTGGATGAAAGTAACAATAGGTGCTTTAAAATTGGGCCTTTAGTGTTGGCAACAGTGCCGTCACACCGTATCCCCTCTGTGGTATTGTGGAAGAGTGCAGGGTTGGACCCTGCGGTCAAATAAAAAAAAATGATATGAATCTGATACAGGCGTCAGTTACATAGTTACATAGTTACATAGGCTGAAAAAGACATGCGTCCATCAGGTTCAGCCTCTCCCACATAACCTACTGCTGTTGATCCAAAAGAAGGCAAAAAACCCAGTCTGAAATGCTTGCCAATATGCAACATACTGGGAAAAAAATTCCTTCTTGACCCCAGAATGGCAGTCAGATTTCTCCTTGGATCAAGAAGCTTTTACCCACATATTAAATATTATAACCCTTAATATTCTGTGTCTGCAGGAAGTCATCCAGTCGTTTTTTAAAAGTCTGTACAGACTCTGACCCAACCACCTCAACAGGCAGAGAATTCCACAGCTTTATTGTTCTCACCATAAAATAACCGTTCCTATGCTTTAAGCTAAATTTTCTTTTTTCCAGTCTAAATGGATGACCCCTTGTCCTATGTATAGTCCTGTTAATGAATAGGTTATCAGACAATGGTTGATAATGGCCCCGTATATATTTATATAAGGTTATCAGATCCCCTCTAAGGCGCCGTTTCTCTAAACTAAACAGGTTTAAGCTTGTTAGTCTTTCCTCATAACTTAACCCTTCCATTCCCCTTATTAATTTAGTTGCCCATCTCTGCACTTTTTCTAGCGCTATAATATCTTTTTTTAAGACAGGTGCCCAAAATTGCACGGCATATTCAAGGTGCGGCCTGACCATTGATTTATACAGAGGCAAAATTATGTTTTCATCCCGTGAGTGAACTCCCCTTTTAGTTTCTCTAAACTAAAAGGTAAGCTTGTTAGTCTTTCCTCATAACTTAACCCTTCCATCCCCTTATTAATTTAGTTGCCCATCTCTGCACTTTTTCTAGCGCTATAATATCTTTTTTTAAGACAGGTGCCCAAAATTGCACGGCATATTCAAGGTGCGGCCTGACCATTGATTTATACAGAGGCAAAATTATGTTTTCATCCCGTGAGTGAACTCCCCTTTTAATGCATGCCAATACTTTGCTGGCCTTGGCGGCTGCTGTTTGACATTATTATTACTCTTTATTTATAAAGCGCCAGCATATTCCGCAGCGCTGTACAATAAGCACAGTACAGACAGGGTTACAATACATTGAACAACATTTGACAAACAGTACAGGAGGAGATGAGGGCCCTATTCCCGTAGGAACTCACAATCTAGGAGTGTTGGGGTTGGAAACAGGAGGAGAGGACTGTAAGGTGAGAGTGATTGATGGTTGTGTCAGTGAGTTGGGTGGTAGGCTTCCCTAAATAGGAATGTTTTCAGGGAGCGTTTGAAGGAAGAGAAGTTAGGGGAAAGTCTGACAGTACGAGGGAGAGCGTTCCAGAGAGTGGGGGCTGCGCGTGAGAAATCCTGCAGTCTATCATGGGAAGAGGTGATGCGGGGAGAAGCTAGGCGCAGGTCACTGTTTGACCTTAGGGAGCGGGCTGGGGTGTATTTGGTGATTAGTGAGGACAGGTAGTGGGGCGCTGAGTTAGTGAGGGTTTTGTAGGTAAGGATAAGGATTTTGAACTTAATTCTGCAGTGGATGGGGAGCCAGTGAAGGGACTCGCAGAGGGGAGTGGCAGAGACAGAGCGGCGGGTGAGGTGAATTAACCTGGCGGAGGCGTTCAGGATGGATTGTAGGGGGGAGAGGCGGGACAGAGGGAGGCCAGATAAGAGATTATTGCAATAGTCGAGTCGGGAGATTACCAGGGCGTGTATGAGTTGTTTTGTGGTGACAGCGGTAAGAAATGGCCGAATTCTGGAAATATTACGCAGTTGGTATCGGCAGGAGGAGGAAAGAGACTGGATGTGGTGGATGAAGGAGAGAGCAGAGTCAAATGTAACTCCAAGACAGCGAACTTGGTTTGATGGGGAGATGGTGATACCCTCCACCGTGATAGAGAAGTCAGGAGGTGGGGAGGCATTAGAGGGAGGAATAAGTAGGAGCTCAGTCTTTGACATGTTGATCTTTAGGTGGTGGGAGGCCATCCAGGAGGAGATGCCAGATAAACAGTCACTGACTTTTGAAAGGACAGGGGGAGAGAGATCAGGGGTAGAGAGGTAGATCTGAGTGTCATCAGCGTAGAGGTGGTAATTAAAGCCAAAGCTGTTGATGATTTTGCCCAGGGAGGAGGTGTAGATGGAAAAGAGCAGAGGACCAAGGACAGAGCCTTGAGGTACACCAACAGATAGAGGCAATGAGGAGGAGGAGTTACCAGCAAAGGACACACAGAAGGACCTGTTGGATAAATAGGAGTCAACCCAAGCAAGTGCAGTGTCACCGAGACCCATTGCACATTGTTACTTAGTTTGAAGTCTATGATTATTCCCAAATCCTTCTCCTGCTTGGATTTCCCTAACTCCGTACCATTTAGGGTATAAATTACTTGTGTGTTCTTCACTCCAAAGTGCATAACTTTGCATTTATCTAGATTAAATTTCATCTGCCATTTAAGTGCCCAGTCCCCCAATCTATCTAAATCCCTCTGCAGCGAAGTAACATCCTGCTCACATTGTATTACTTTTCCTAGTTTTGTGTCATCTGCAAACACTGATACATGACTTTCAATGCCTATCTCAAGGTCATTTATAAATAAATTGAATAGTATTGGTGCTATAACAGACCCCTGAGGGACACCGCTTACCACTGGTGTCCATCTTGAAAATGTACCATTTATGACCACTCTCTGTACCCTATCTTTTAGCCAGTTTTCTATCCAAGAACAAGTATTTTCATCTAGACCAATTTTTCTTAATTTAAATAGTAACCTTTTGTGTGGAACTGTGTCGAAAGCTTTGGCAAAATCTAAGTAAATCACATCCACTGCGACCCCCTGATCTATACTTCTACTTACTTCCTCATAGAACGTAATTAGGTTAGTCTGACATGATCTGTGTTTCATGAAACCATGCTGATTTTTACCAATAACATTATACCTCCCAATAAATTCCTGAATATTATCCCTTAGTAACCCCTCAAATACTTTCCCAGCCACAGATGTTAAGCTCACAGGTCTATAATTCCCAGGCACAAATTTTAAACCTTTCTTAAATATAGGGACCACGTCAGCTTTTCTCCAATCCTCTGGTACTATTCCTGAAAGAAAAGAATCTTGAAAGATTAAGAACAGAGGTTTACATATTTCAACACATAGCTCTCTCAGTACTCGCGGGTGAATTCCATCTGGCCCTGGGGCTTTATTCACATTCACATTGTTTAATTTCTGCAAAACCTTGTCCTGAGTCAACCAGTCACTTTGTATTAGTAAGTTTTTATTAATGAATTGCATGTCTCCTGTTATAGGTTTCTCTTTGATAAATACTGAAGAAAAATAATCATTTAAAATTTCTGCCTTATCCTGATCTTCAGTTAACAATAACCCTGACTCAGATTTTAGTGAACCTACATTTTCACTCTTAGGTTTTTTAGAATTTATGTACCTAAATCTTTTAGGGTTGGTCTTGCTCTCTTTTGCTATTTCTTTTTCATTTTCTAGTTTAGCCCATCTAATCGCATTTTTACATGCTTTATTGGCTGCCCTATATGCTTTATAGGATGCCTCAGATTTATCAGATTTAAAAGCTTTAAATGCCTTCTTTTTATTTTTCATTTCCTTAGTTACCTTCCTACTAAGCCACATTGGTTTCAGTCTGTTTCTTAAATATTTATTAACCAGTGGAATATATTGTGACGTGTACTTTCCTAGTGTTCGTTTAAAGAAATTCCACTTAACCTCAGTGTTTTTCCCGTGAAAGAGTTTCTGCCAGTCAATGACATTGAGAGCTTCCTTTATTTTAATAAAGTTGGCCTTTTTAAAATTATATGTTTCAGCATGCCCCTTATGAATGTGTTTTTTTGAGTTTATTTCAAAAGTCACCATATTATGGTCACTGTTTCCCAACTGTTCCTTTACATTAATATTTGAGAAAAGATCCACATTATTTGTTATAACCAGGTCCAGACAGTTATCCTCTCTAGTTGGTGTTTCTACCAGTTGTGACATGAAGGTATCATTTAAAATGTTCAGAAACCGGATTTCCTTTGCTGAATTACTAGTCCCACTATCCCAATTAATGTCCGGGTAATTAAAATCTCAATAATTAAAGTGCTACCATGATCTGCAGCCTTCCTAATTTGCTCTAACAGTTGTTCTTCCTCATCATTATCTATATTAGGTGGTTTTATAGCATATGCCAACCAATAGTTGACTTCCCTGTTTATTCCCCAAAGAAATATTTACCCATAAGGATTCCACATTTCCCTCATCGCTTTCCAGTTGTGTAATATTAGGCTTTAAATCCTGATTTACATATAAACACACTCCACCCCTTTCTTATGTTTCCTATCCTTTCTAAACAATGTATAACCGTTTAAGTTTACAGTCCAGTCATGCGTTTTGTCCCACCACGTTTCTGTTATTCCTATAATGTCGTATTGCTTAGTGTATGCTATTACCTCTAGTTCCCCCATCTTGTTATTGAGGCTCCTTGCATTAGCAAGCATACATTTAATGTCTCTACCCACACATGCTGAATGCGACTTTACATTACATGCCTCCACTGTTCTGACATTACCCATCCCCCGGCTCCACCCCCTTAGTCTGAGCTGAAACCCTTCCGCTATCTGCTCTGTCTCCATTTTGTAAGATACTGTATCCCTCCCCCCTTCCACTAGTTTAAAGTCTCCTCCAACCTTTTAACCATCCTCTCCCCTAGCACAGCAGACCCTCTTCCATTCAGGTGAAATCTATCACAACTATACAGATTGTACCCCAGTGCAAAATGAGCCCAGTGCTCTAAAAACCCAAAGCCCTCCTTCCTGCACCAAGCTTTAAGCCACGCATTGACCTCCCTAATCTCCCGCTGCCTTTCTACTGTAGCACGTGGCACAGGTAGGATCTCAGAAAATACTACCTTGGAGGACCTCTTCTTCAGTTTACTTCCTAATTCCGTGAAATCATTCTTCAGGTCCTTCCATCTTCCTCTTACTTTGTCATTGGTACCAATATGGACCATGACAGCTGGGTCATCTCCAGCCCCTCCCAATAATCTATCAACTCTGTCAACCACATGCCTAACACAGGCACCTGGCAGACAGCAAACTGTCCGGTTAAGGCGATCAGCGTGACAGATTACCCTGTCTACTCTCTTAATAATAGAGTCTCCTACCACCACAACCTGTCTAGGCTTACTTGCCCTCTTTATCCCTCTCTTACTTGGTGGGCTGATCCCCCTGCTGTTAGAGGGAGCAGCCTCCTCCAGTACTGCTACACCTGAGCTGATGCACCCAACATCTTCGCTCAAAGGGGCAAATCTGTTGCTGTGCGCAAGATCAGGACTAGCCAACCTTTTCCTCTTCCCTCCCCCCCTGCTACCACGTGTCACTGACACCCAGCTACCAACCTTTTCCCCGGTTAACTCCACTCCTCCCACACCCCTAGATTCCTCAACTATACTTTGCTCCGTGAGAAGCAGGCTCCTTTCAAGATTGTCAATCTGTCTCAGCGTTACGATTTGCCTTTCCAGATCTCCAATATGAGCTTCCAGAAGAGCTACACGTTCACACTTGCTACAGAGATATGGACCCTGGAAGGATTCCTCCAGACATGCATACATGCAGCAGGATGTGCACTGGGTCAAACCTTCAAGCTTGCTAACACTCATACCCACAACAAGAGAATATATATCACAATTGATACCTGTTAGTTGAACTCCTGTTTTTAAACTCCACTTGAAAATAGCCCACCTAGAAGTAGACCACTAACAAGCCCTTGTGAGCAAGCTCAGTGAGCTGCCATTGAGTTTATGTAGCCATACAAGTGAAATCACCTGACAGGCTACACGCCCCCAATTAACAAGCCACCAGCCACTCAGGGAAAAAAAACAAACAAAAAGCACAACAGAAAAAAAAAACAGCAGAAAAAAAAAATAATATTGTTTATTTAGTGCACCCAAATATTTTGCCTTTGGTGGCAGCAACTGCCTTCACACCTTAACCCCTCTGAGGTATTGTGGAAGAGTGCAGTGGTGGAGGTTTTGGTAATTCAGAAGAGATCCCTGATCTATTCAGTTACATCAGCAGCTATAACAAAACCGGGTCAGCAATGTTTAGGCACTGGTACTGCGCTACTGTATATGGTGAGAATCGGCGCACACCAGTAGCAACAGGAAGCAAACAGAACAGGCAGGGAATACACAGAGAGATTAGTCAAATGGCAGGCAAAGTCGGCAACAGATCGGGTCCTCAGAACAAGCAGGGTCAGTAACAAGTATACAAACTGATTCGGTAAACTAGCGATGCGGGAATAAAGGCTGAGACACACTGAGCGTGTAGCGACGCACAGCGTAGAGAAGAGAAGCAAACATTTTGCAGGCTTGACTTCACTCCGCTCCGCCTCGCA
Source organism: Leptobrachium leishanense (assembly GCA_009667805.1). Taxonomy (NCBI): domain Eukaryota; kingdom Metazoa; phylum Chordata; class Amphibia; order Anura; family Megophryidae; genus Leptobrachium; species Leptobrachium leishanense. The sequence goes on along the minus strand of CM019070.1, from coordinate 66,767,433 downwards.
GCATGTCTACACTGCATTACGTTTGCTTCTCACCGCACTGGACAGGAAAACACTAACTAAATTAAAATGTACACAAAAAACGTTTTGTTTTCACAAAACACATGTTATATAGGCAAAAAAAGTTTCTAATGAATAATACATCAAAAATTACCGTTAATTTTATAGGAATAGTATAAAAATATAAAAGAAAGGTAACCCCTGATCATATATATTATAGGGACTCGGAGCGCTGTGTATAGAGTAGGGATGCATTGATACCACACACAGACATATACGTATACAGTGGCAAGAAAAAGTATGTGAACCCTTTGGGATTACGTGGAGTTTTGCATGAATTGGTCATAAAATGTGCTCTGATCTTCATCTAAGTCACAACAATTTGAAAAACACAGTCTGCTTAAAATAATACAACACAAACATTATATGTTTTCATGTGTTTATTGAACATAACATGTAAACATTCACAGTGCAGGGTGGAAAAAGTATTTGAACCCCTAGCCTAATGACTTCTCCAAGAGCTAATTGGAGCCAGGAGTGAGCCAACCTTGAGTCCAATCAGTGTGATATTATTGGATGTCTTGCTGAAAGCTGTCCTGCCCTTTAAAAATACACACCAGTTTTGGGTTTACAGGTTTCAAGAAGCACTGCCTGATGTGAACCATGCCTCGCAGAAAAGAGCTCTCAGAAGACCTACGATCAAGAATTGTTGACTTGCATGAAGCTGGAAAGGGTTACAAAAGTATCTCCAAAAGCCTTGATGTTCATGTGTCCACTGTAAGACAGACTGTCTACAAATGGAGAAAGTTCAGCACTGTTGCTACTCTCCCTAGGTGTGGTCGTTCTGTAAAGATGACTGCAAGAGCACAGCGCAGAATGCTTAATGAGGTAAAGAAGAATCCTAGAGTGTCAGCTAAAGACTTACAGATATCTCTGGCACATGCTAACATTTTTGTTGACACATCTACAATAAGGAAAACATTAAACAAGAATGGAGTACATGGGAGGACACCACGGAGGAAGCCATTGCTGTCCAAAAAGAATATTGCAGCACGTTTAAAGTTTGCAAAAGAGCACCTGGATGTTCCACAGCACTACTGGCAAAATATTCTGTGGACAGATGAAACCAAAATTGAGTTGTTTGGAAAAAACACACAACACTATCTGTGGAGAGAAAAAAGCACAGCAGACCAACATCAAAACCTCATTCCCAATGTAAAACATGGCGGAGGGAGCATCATGGTTTGGGGCTGATTTGCTGCCTCAGGGCCTTGACGGATTGTTGTCATTGATGGAAAAATTAATTCCAGAGTTTATCAAGACATTTTGCAAGAAAACATAAGACCATCTGTCCGCCAACTGAAGCTCTGCAGAGGATGGGTGATGCAACAGGACAATGACCCAAAGCATACAAGTAATTCAACAAAAGAATGGCTTCAACAAAACAAAATACGCCTTCTGGAGTGGCCCAGTCAGAGTCCTGACATCAACCTGATTGAAATGCTGTGGCATGACCTTAAGAGAGCGATTCACACCAGACATCCTAAGAATATTGCTACACTGAAACAGTTTTGTGAAGAGGAGTGTTCCAAAATTACTCCAGATCGTTGTGCAGAAATGATCTGCAACTACAGGAAACATTTGGTTGAGGTTATTGCTGCCAAAGGAGGGTCAACCAGTTATTAAGTCCAAAGGTTCACATACTTTTTCCACCCTACACTGTGAATGTTTACATGTTCTGTTCAATAAAAACATGAAAACATATAATGTTCGTGTTGTATTATTTTAAGCAGACTGTGTTTTTCAAATTGTTGTGACTTAGATGAAGATCAGAGCACATTTTATGACCAATTCATGCAAAACTCCACGTAATCCTAAAGGGTTCACATACTTTTTCTTGCCACTGTTTATCAACACGCAGATATATATATATACACCCATCCAAGACCTCAGACCATATATACATATACGCACATGGGGGGTGGCATGTAGACAATCTCAACTAAATGCCCCCCCCCCCAATTGGCTGATCCCTCCAGAAGAAATGTTGAACCAGACAGAGCAGAGACTATATATATTATTCTCTGCTCTATCGGGTTCAACACTGCTTCTGGAGGGATCAGCCAAATTGGGGGGGGGGCAATTAGTTGCCAAAATGTGTGTGTATTACAAGTCTGGATATATATATTTATAAGACTATAGATATATATTTTATATATATATATATCATACCTGCCCTTACCTTCCCCTATAAATTTGCTAAAAATATACACACAAAAAGAACAAACCACTGCCTAAGACCCTGCACAGCCCACATGCCACCCCCCTCTACCTGGTAGAATGTATCTAATATATATGATTAAATACATTCAGCCAGGAAGAGAAAGAAAAAAAAAAAGGTTTTATTTTATGTTCCCGGGGACATTTAAAAATGTCCTTGAATTTAATTTTTTCAGTGGGGGCTCCCTGGCTCCTGGTTGTGGGGGGGTCTGCCGTGGCCACAGGTGCAGTGGCTCCCTCCCTGCGCTGCCTGTCTCTGCCATATGCACCCGGGCGGCTAGCCTGCACAGTCGCAGCTCTGTCATTCGGCGGCCGCATGCTCCTCAAGGGGATCCTTGGGAGGCCCTGACAGGCTGCCCTCTACAGTGCCTGATTAGAGGGCCGTGTCTGCCTGATGTTTTAGTATCAAGAATGTTTTATCCCATAGGCTTCAAAGTTAAAAATATTCCTGTTTTAATCCAATATCTAATAAACCCTTGCTTATAATATTCTGCAGTACAGAGTCTCTTTATTTCTAGATTTTTTTGTATTTTTTAAGAATTTTTTATACTTTTTTAAAAAAAAAAAATTTTAGAACTTTTGGCGAACGTCCCAAAAAGTTTGAAGTTCGCGAACTTTCAAACGGCCGATGTTCAATGCGAACTCCGAACAGATCCGAACCGAACGCTCATCCCTACGGATTGGCAAACCTTCTTGATCCACGATACAAGGGTAAGGTTGCAGAGCTCATCCTGCCCTCACAGAGGGATGACAGGATGAAACAACTTGAGGACGCTCTAAAGCGACACTTGTGTAACACCTTTCCAGGCACTGTTAGGTTACCAACTGATGACACAGGTGCTTCTGAGGCTGCGGTTTATCAGAGGAAGAGCGGTGAAGGGGGCTTGACTGATGTCTTTTCCAATATTTTTAGTCCACGACGCCCAGGGACGTAAAATGTAGGCACCCATTGCCAGCGTTTTCACCATATGGTGCAGGACTACCTAGGGGCAAGGGTAGACTTGGATACTTTTACAGCAGATGATCCACTGGCCTACTGGGTGCTGAGATTGGATCACTGGCCAGAACTTAGCCAATATGCTATGCAGCTACTAGGTTGCCCTTCATCCAGCATGCTTTCTGAAAGGACGTTCAGTGCCGCTGGAGGTTTTGTCACAGACAAAAGAGTGCGTCTGTCCACCGACTCTGTAGACCGGCTGATATTTATAAAAATTAATCAGTCCTGGATCAGCAGCTATCAATCCCCTGATTCTGATGTAACTGAATAGATCGGGGATCTCTTCTGCATTCCCAAAAGCTCCACCCCTGCACTCTTCCACAAAACCACAGAGGGGGTTACGTTGTGAAGGCACTAGCTGACACCAAAGGCCTAATATTTGGGTGCACTGATGCGTGTACCAGATTCCAATTATTTTAATATTTGAATGCAGAGTCCACCCCTGCACTCTTCCACAATACCTCAGAGGGGTTACATTGTGAAGGCACTAGCTGGCACCAAAGGCCCAATATTTGGGTGCACTGACGCGTGTACCAGATTCCAATCATTTTAATATTTGAATACAGATTCCACCCCTTTACTCTTCCACAATACCACAGAGGGGTTACGTTGTGAAGGCACTAGCTGGCATCAAAGGCCCAATATTTGGGTGCACTGACGCGTGTACCAGATTCCAATCATTTTAATATTTGAATGCAGAGTCCACCCCTGCACTCTTCCACAATACCTCAGAGGGGTTACGTTGTGAAGGCACTAGCTGGCACCAAAGGTCCAATTTTAATGCACCTTTTGTTACTTTCATCCAAGGCCTGCATAAGTTTCACCATAAATTAGCCAAAAAAAATCACTAAACTTGCTCTGCGTGTCCTAAAACGTCTCCTCTTTTCATACAGGCTGCCGCCCCAAGCAGTTGTTTATGAATAGATTAAAGGAAAACCATTTACCGTCATTTGAAATGTCATTTTTTTCTTTTTAAATGTTTCTATACATCCTACAAATCCGCCACTTAACGGGCAGGTTATGGGGCCTCCTAGGCGCGATTTTTGAAGGAATTTTTCGTTTTTATTCTTAACCTTTATTTCATGGAAAAATCACTGTCCCTTTAAAAAAACGTTTTTTTTTAAAACTTTTTTCCTTGTTTCCTGACCCCCAGGGTACTACCCGGAGCCGCATACACCTTTTATGGCAAATATCTTGCATATATGCCCTCATGGAGGGCACTCTAAAATCGAGCGTTCGAGTCCCATTGACTTGCATTGAGTTCGAATCGTGTTCGAATCCGAACTTTTTGAAGTGAACACGGGGGTGTTCACGGGGGTGTTCGGCCCATCACTAGTTCAGATTTGCCATTAACACCAGCTTTTAGGAGTTTTTAAAATTATGCGCGCAAAGGCTATGCGTTAAAAACCGTGCATAGATTGTAATACCCTCCGCGTACAAGCGCACAAACGTATTTGCGCTCACAATGTTAAGTATAGGACGCACACAGTATAGTACACTCGCAAAGGGTTTGCGCAGATTGACCCGTGTTAGACGATTACGCACGTTTGTTGCGCTGACATTGTAATGCGATGTTCAGCGCAAAGGGTTTTGCCCCTCGCGTTAATGCGTTTTTGCGCGCGTTAACGTTTGCGCGAAGAATGTAATAGGGCCATAGTATTTTTTGTGTCAGTAGAACCGCAGTGATTTTTTTTTCAATGCAATTTGTCGCCATACTTGCATAATTTTTCTGACAAGAGTACGATCTAAAAATAATGCTAATGTACGTTGTGTCAATATTTTTGGGATGAAAAATAACTTTTCTTTTAAACTGATTGAATTTACACTGCATGTTTAAAACAGTAAAATTTTTACTATGTTTCCATGTAGGTACAGATAGATCTATAAACAGACAGGATAAATGGATTGATGCGCAGTTAGCCAGACAGGTAGATAGCATGAATCAATATAGAGATACAAATGGATAGATAAAATTAATAGCCTGCCAGATAAGATAAATAGAGACTCCCCGCTGTGCTCGCCAGCCTCTTTCAACTCACTTTCTCTGTGCTAAAATTACAGTTCCTCCTTTCTTTTAGTCACATAATTCAACCTAAAAACCTCAAAACCAATTTATTAAACATAAACAAGTACTCCCCTCTTATCAGTAACTATATAACTAAAGTTTTCACCCTGAGCATTTAACCCATTCTTCCTGAAATGGGGGGGGGGGGCTGGAAAGTAGAGACTTAGGGCCCTAAGAGGAAAAATTAGCGACCGCTAATTTCCCCTCTGCTTCCCGGTTTCACCAGTGGATTATGGGGCAGGCGCTGAGTCCAGCAGACTACCCCGTAGCGGCCACTAGGCTCGCTGGGGCACAGTCCCAAGCATCCCCTCCATGGACTCCATAGGACTCCATGGAGAGTTCTCCTGCCGGGTCACTTGACCGACAGGATCTGGCCTCTCGTGAGATGAGATTCTGTTGGTTGGCGGAGTGATCACAGAGGGAGACTGGGGACTTTTTCCCCCAGTCTCCCTCTGTACCTGGTGGCCAAAAGCAGCGGATCGAGCCACAATTCTCGTCGCGGGATGAGAGGTGAGTATTTGTTTTTGGGGGGCTTTTCAGCTGCAGCAGCAGAATCAGTTAGCAGGAGCTCAGAGCTCTTGTTAACTTTTTCAGTTAGCGACAGCTCTTAGTAACCAGTGTTAGGACCTTGTGATCCTAATGCTAGTTACTCGCTGCTTGCACTTTACGCTCCCCATATTAAGTATAGGGAGCGCAAAGTACAGTAAGCAAGTGCTAAAAAGCGCTAATATCGATTCGCTAACAGGTTTTTAACCCGTTAGCGTGCCACACAGATCACTTCCGATTCGCTATCCCCTCTTTTAAGTTACCACTAACATGAGCGCTAGCGTTGGCTTGAAGGAGATGATGGGCCCTTAGGGCAAGCAATCTTGCACCTCGCATTATGGGTGTACCTAGATGTCAAGCGTCCCCGGTGCAAAGTTTGCTCTCTGAAAACCCCAAACCCCTAACAGGTACACCATAAAGCTCACCTCATGTGTTCCTCTTCTATGTTCTTTAGGACCATGATGCTGACCTGACTACTCTCCTGCTTAGGCTGGAGTCACACGAGCGTGGAAGGAAAGTCTGTGAGAATGGATGTTCTTTCCGCTCGGACACCCGTGTGGCCACCTCGCTGAGAGCACGTTAGTGTAATCAGCTCTACAAAGCGTGAGACTCTTATTGAGGATCGCGCTTTGTAGACCCATCCAACATCCATTTGAGGTGGGTGATGGGGAGGAAACCTTCACGCCCATTGTAATGTGCAATACTAGTACTCTACGACAGACGTTGGCAGGAGGGGGTCAGTTCAGACGCGCTTAGTGCTTTCGTGTGACCTCGGCCTTAGAGTCTTGGCCAACAGCTCCTGGGATTTGCAAATACTGAGGTTGCGGTGTGGAGAGCATGGGAGGGGGCTGGACAACAGCTTTACCATGAAATCTACAGGCCAGAACATTAAAAAACATCTGATGATCTACCTCAGGCTTTCTGTACTCACATGCAGAACCACTGCTGTGAGCAGCAGTTGAAAACTAACTTGAAAACACGCAGGTATTGGGATTAAGTTAATTTGTCCCATTCATGAGGGAGTGCCAGTCCTGTGAAATAACCTACCTCACCCTATCAGGCTCTCCCCTAATTTTTGGACCTTCAGGAATTCCCTCAAAACCCATCTCTTCAGAATAACATACCACATTACCACATAATAAGAGATGTTCCTTCCACATCCTCACCATTTCTAAAACACTAGTGCTAGTGATCCTGACGATCAATAAAATCGCTCGTGCCTTCCTCCACCCCCAACTCCTCTGGATTGTGAGCTCATCTGAGCAGGGCCCTCTACACCTCTTTTTTCCGTTCCTGTGTTTGTTTTTAATTCTGTCTCTTCCTCGTTCCTTAGTGTGTGTTTTTAGAAGAATGTAAAAAATGTACCTTATTCATGCAAATATTTAAAGCCATATACTTTTAGAAAGAGACGTTATAAAATATGACAGATTTGCAGTAAGTAGAAAATTAATAAATATAAAGGCCAGTACCACTGTTGTAGTAGGATGTTCCCACCATTAACTCAATGGTCAACTTGTCAACTTCTTAGATCTATGTCTTGACTCTATTTTTATTCACACCACTGGTCTGTATGAAGATTTCGAAATACCACCTAGTTCGTAAGTTCCCACGGGAATATGGCCCTCCTGTATTACTTTGCCTAATGTGATGTCTTTCAGATATATTGTACCTTTGTTTTTTTAAATTCTTTATTTTTGAGCTTTTCATGCAGACAGCATCTCAATAATAGCAATGCAATACACAGCAAGGCATCAGAGAGGCATACATAAGACAACATGAAAGCACAGCAAACTATTAGGCTTGTGCACCGATTTTTTTTTCGGTTCGATTCGGTTCGATTTTTCGGATTTTTAAACTTTTCGATTCGGCTCGTTTCGACCGATTTCGGTTTCGATTCGATTCGGTTCGGCCCGTTTTTCGGGTACATTTTTTTTCGGAATATCGACCATTTTTCGTATTTTCGTGTCACTGTGATCGGTTTTTGTATCGACTGTTCGTAATTTCGGAAAGTTTCTTTTTTCGGAATTGCACATTTTTCGGAATATCGACCATTTTTCGTATTTTTCGTGTCATTTTGCCCGTTTTTTGTATCGACTTTTCGTTTTTTCGAAAAATTTTCGTTTTTCAGAAAATTTTCGTTTTTACAAAATTTTCGTTTTTCGGAAAATTTTCGTTTTTCGGAAAATTTTCGTTTTTCGGAACATCTGTTCTCCTCGTTTGACACATTTCAAGTCCATTCGAAAAATCCGAAAATATTTCGTTTCGGCTCGGAAAACATTTCGGATCTGAAATGTTCGGATCTAAAATTTTTCGGAAATTCGGCCGCATTCGAAAACACGAATCGGGAAATTTTGTGAAAATTCCGAAATTCCGAAACCCGAAACGCACATCCCTACAAACTATATCAATGGCAATTTAAAGAAAATATAGCAAAGGGGCACAATATCTGAGAGATATCAAGCAGCCATAGTAGGTAGACAGTAATAAGCCAAAATAAAGGTGGTACAGCTGGTTAAAGCAGTAGTTAAAAAACAGGAACTGGATAATATACTGCTAAATAAATTGTCATCAGATGAGGAAGAGTGCAGATGAAGAATAAATCGGAATCGCAAAAAAGAGGGGGAGGTGTCCACATTATGCAGCAAAGCAGCCCAATGGAGAGTCAGTGAGCAGTAAAAAGTAAAGAGAGTTAGAGGGAAGAAGGGAAGTATGAGGGAGGGTTCCTCAGCCTGTGTTGAGAAAAGGAGGACATGGCAAAGCCCCCAGGGGTGTCATAAACACAGGCATAGGAAGGGAAAGTCACTCCAGATCAAGGACAATTGATGGACATTGCCAGCATGGATAGCATACAGACCCCAGGCAAGCCTTCTTTTTAGGCTGCTGTCCCTCGAGCACACTGAGTGCGTACGTGTGACCCCCTCCTCCCAGCGTCCGTCACAGCTTTTTGACAGCTTGACGGGCAGGGCCTCATGGTATTACATGCGTATTAGAATTGCATGTTACACCAGTTTTGCTGAAACCGTCCCCGTCAAGAAGCTATGACAGACGTGCACTCAGCGAGGTGGCCAAAGGGGTGTCCAAGCAGAGAGAACGCTTGTTCTCACGGACGTTCCCTCAACGCTCGTGTGCGCTCGCTTGACTGCAGCTTTAACTGTAACAATTATATGTAGCTATGCACGTCACTGCATTATGTGTTGGCGCTTTATAAATAAAGTATAATAATAATAAGTAGAATTTAAAATTTTATTTTACAGAACCTGATAACGTGCATGTTCATAAACGTAAAGTAGGACCGAATAATGCCATCCTCATTACATGTGATGGGCCAAAAGAATCAAATGGAAAAAATGAGCGTGCTAGATATATTTTGATCAGAGAAAATGAAAAGCCAATTGAGGAAAAAGAATGTAAATTTTTTGTTATCAATCTCAACTATCTTACGACCTATAAATTTCAGGTGAGTATACACCCCTATAATATATAACACAACTAAAATAATTCTTGTTTATTATTAAATAATTTACCATTTACTGTTGCATGTTTTGCACATCTACTGACATAACCAAGCAGTTTTACTATTGTTTACTACATATTCATTCTGTATCTGGGCTGGTAAAACATATGTGAGCAGAATGTGTGTGTCTGTATGCCTGTGTGTGTGTTTGTATGTATTTATATGTATATACGTACATATACATGCATCAGAGCACTCCACCCAATAATAGTCTCACAGATTTTAAATTCCTGAGCTAGGATTAAAATAATGGTGTTTGGTCACAAAATATGATCATATTTTTTTCTAACTCTACCAACAGCATCAATGTACCCCATCATTTTGCAGGTCCTACACTTTGCAAACTGAATGACTACCATTATGGGATAAACCCACTTATGTGTGATATCCTACTGGGGCTCCCTTCAAATCAAGGGTCAAGTAGAATCCTGCAAGGGAGTACTTCTATCAGAGAGTGGTTCTTGCCAATGTGGGTGGTCGCTCAGCCCTCTCTAACATGCAAAACCAGGCAAGGTAGCACTCAACCTCTACAAGTATTTATGAGGGTGCTTCTTAGACCAACAAACACTAGCTGAGCGCTAACGCTAGTGTTACGTTTGTAATAGGGCCCTGAAAGTGTTGGAAATAACAATTGCAATGTAAGTACCACAATTCAAGGTAGACTCTAACCACCATTTACTGTAATTTAAATGGCTATGGGTACCTGAATGTGATCACTCACCCGTGTGTGTACCAGAAGGCTGATTCAGCCCTCCAAGTGTGTAGGTTTCACCTCACCCAGAAAGCTGTCAATCAGCTTTCAGTGATCAGTCTTCCTGTATCTAGATCAGGAATGTACAACTGTAGTGACTTGTCGGAGATAGTAATCAGGTAAGAAATTTATACGAGATATAAACATCAACAAATTTATCTCGTTTATATTTCTCAGAAGTTCTCCTAAATGTCTTTCAATTGTATGTGTTTTAGTTTTAAAAAATAGAACTACCCAGCTTAGATAAAAATATATATATTTATTACGTATGCAAAAAGATTTTAATCTCACAACATAATCAAAGATTTATAAAACACAACATCATCCATCAGCACACAGATCTCTAGCTTTTAACATATATTATCCTGTTAGTAACTGTATATATATATATGGTTAATACCATTTACTTTTAATCAGTTAGTAACTAATACATAGATGGTTAGTTCACTTAATAAACATCCTGCTTAAGGAAAACCATTAACATGTATTCCCAGCAAACCAATATTTAAAACAAGCTAGTATCTTGTAGATATATATCTCTCTGTGCTACTTGGTTCAACAAAAAGATGAAGCTATCACTAATTCTATTTCTAGAATAATAAAAACTTATTTAGTGAATCCTCCCCTTATAATGAGAATTTAGCTTCTAATCTTCTGCTTTTATATTGTAGGTTATAACATCCCTGCTTAATACTTCAATCACGATAGTTCTTGATATGTATATACTGTTGCAACAAATAATTAGGACAATTACCCAGTTACCAGATACTTTATATATATTTCTATACTGCAGGTTAGAAATATTTCAAAGGTCACAATCTAGCAATAATCTGAGATATCTCAGTCTATATCCATTGCAACATATACACACCTATATACATATATCTCTTACAGTAATCCCACTTAAATTGCATTCCATACATTACCTGTCCAAGATCTGGATTCAGCGTTTCTGCAATCTTATCAGTGGATATAATGTATTTTGGAGAGTTTGTGAGAATATGTGAGAGTATTTATAATATGTTAGAAATTTGTTTGCATCTTAATTTCTTTGTCTCTGAGTTTTCTCCTTGAGCATAACTCGTAAAATAATTTGAGAGAGTGAATGCATAAGAGTAAAAAAAAAAAAAAATTTGAAGTCCCGAGAGGGAGAAGTGAAGTGTGGTCTGAGTTGAAATGAAGAGAAGTCTAGTAATGTTGTGGAATGAATGACCTCTACAAGTTCTGTGTAACCAGTTATAGAGTAAATGACATCACCTATTACGTACCTCTCTATTTGCATATAGTGTATGTCTATAAGAATTCCAGAAAACTGTCAACCTTTACTACACCACAAGATGGCAGTGTTGATTTAATTTTAAATATCACAAACATACTTGATATTTATTTTGAATCATATGACAGAGATCATAGGCCAATCTCTCTTAACAAAGAACCTTCTAATATTTCCAGACAATGTGTCTCTGGTTGTCATATTTAATTTAATATTAAGGATCCCTCTTTTTCTACTAGCCATTTCAAAATTCTCGGTCTAATCTCTTACCAGTTAACATTCCTTTTACTTTAAATCAGCAGAGAATACTTTTATTCTTCAGTATACTGCTTACATAGCTATAATATACTTCAAAATATATATTGGAGTTACTATTATTTCACTATGCTACTAATATAGAATATATATTGATTATATATTTTTTTTTCGTGGATAGCATTGATATACTTGCATAGATATTTGTGCATATAAATGTTAAACTAAGATTTTTTTTATTTTAACACAAAGACTGCTTCATAGGACAAACCTATAAATTTTTCTATGACATGTCTTAGCAATATATCAAATAAAAACATCCTCCCTAGTCTAGCGATTTATATTTTTAAACACATTTACCTTCAAATAAACTTGTCTCTAAAAAAAATCTGAGTTCATTCTAAAACTAGGTGAAAGTTGAGAAAGACTTTACATATACAAATATGGATATATGATTAAACAAGATGGCTACAGGCATCCATTTTGTGTTTCTCTGAAAATACCTGACAGACTGTGAGGTTTAGTGCATCTTGCTGGTACTCATTTGTGAGACGTATTGCTTTAGTGGACTTCACACAATGAATCACACACTGAACAAAAATAGACACAACTGATGAAAGTCAATCATACTTCCTGAGGTATACGGATATGAGTGACTGTGTGCACCAACAATAATCAATAATTACTAAATGAAAATTCTCAGTTCTGATGTGGATTGCATAGATAATGGATGGTGGAGGCATAATCGTTAAAACCAATTGCTATAGAATTTTCTATAGTGCTGTGACAAAATAAGCATAGACCATTAAAGGCAAATTATTTTAAAGATAATGGAATCACATCACTTGGGAAAATCATCAATTTGAAAGGAGGATCGTGAGTTTCTTTCTAAAACCTTTAGATAAATATGCTCATATTCAGTTTATTTTTGTAAGTAATTATAACTTTCTTTTTTTTTATATTGGATACATCAGCTGAAATACCACAATGGATTTTATGAAGGGGATGCAGTGACTTTTTCTGAATCTACCAGATGTAAGTATATAAATGTAGAAGTGTTCAGTCTTATGCTGTTTAAATACCGATACTACATGGTCAGAATAGACTCTATTCTTAGGCAAAATAGGTGGTAGCCTAGTCAGAGGCCTCATGTGAGGGAATATTTGTGTAATATCAGGTGACATGCATATGCTGCTGATACAAACTCGAACATTTTACATGACCCGGTCTAGTTTACTTTTCATTTATTAAAAAGTATTGGTCAATTTCTATCTTGTGAAGGACCCCCATTTTTAAGCTCAGGAGTTCACAATTTCTAGAGCCATCTCTATATACTGTCCAATTTAGTATAAAACAAATTGTTTAACCCTTTCGCTGCTGAGCCATTTCACGCCTCTGTGCTGAGCTCATTTTTACCGGTTTCGCTCATCATGTTTTGAAGCCTTATTTTAATATATGACCCGGACATATTATATATCGTTCTTTCCGACAGACTCGGAAGATTCATAATATATCATTATTATATGTGTACGTCATGTCCTGTCTGTATATTATAACAAAAAATGCAATAAAATTAGAATTTTCAATAATTTACAATGTATAAAGTGTTTTTTTTTTACATTTTGACATGCGAGCATTTGCGGTTATATTTTGTATAGGGTGCGCTTGTTAAAAAAATTAGAAATGGGGACTCGTTAAAATTTTTTGTGGGAAATTTCGCTATTTTTAACAAACGCACCGCGTACAAAAATTGTTAGTGCAGCATCATTGTTCACATTATAATTGAAATGGGAACAATATTACTGCATTAACAAATCAAAAAAAAATAACTTGTTAATTTTTTTTTCTTATTTATTTTTTTGGTAATATTTTTTTATTATTTTTTCTTTAATTTTTACATGGTCATGTTTGGTATTGTGGGAAAGGCCATGCTCTGGGCGATCCAGAAATACCAAACATTAACCCCTAGCTCCCACGGATCGGGAGATAGGGGGTTCATTGGAACCCCCTATCTCCACCATTGGTGGCAGTTAGGGGTTAACTCCAGGACTGGCGTCATCGTGCTATGCACGATGACGCCAGTCATCAGGGGGCATTCCCGGAAGCTTGGCCAACATCCAAGATGTCGGCCAGCTCCGGGAGAGGATCACGATTCAGCGCTTTTCGGCACCGAATTGTGATCCGGCACCCAAGGGGTTAAAGGCAGGCACGGTTTGGAAGGGTTGTCTCTTAGGGCCTCTATGGCTGGTTTGAAACTTCCTGATCGGTTTGTTTCTAGGCTGAGGTATGTGTAGCTGTTGGCTTCATCAAGAGTACAGTCATTAAGTGTGAAAGAGGAACTCTTGGTTTTTGCCTTCTTCCTTTGGAAAACCATGACCTTTGTATTCTTTTGGTTGATGGGTAGTGCCCTTGCCGCACTGTATTTCCCCAGCACTTCCAGGCTGTCTTGTAGACATCTCTCTGTTGGTGACAGTAATAGGAGGTCATCTGCATACAACAGGAACTTCACCTCGGTGTCCTGTAGAGTTAGTCCTGGAGCTGAGGAGGATTCTAGAGCTTCAGCCAGTCCATTGAAGTAGATGTTAAAGAAGGTTGGACTTAAGCTGCACCCTTGTCTGACTCCACTAGCCTGCCGGAAGTACTCTGTTCTCTTCCCATTCAACTTTATGCTGCAGAAGTTCTCATTATATGAGCTCTTGATGACGTCATATGTTTTCCCTCCTATTCCACTCTCCAGTAGTTTGAGGAACAGGCCTGGGTGCCACACTGAGTCAAAGGCCTTCTTAAAGTCCACAAAGCAGGCAAATATTTTCCCATGTTTTGTATTGTGTACATGGTCCTTGATAAGACTATGCAGGGTGTAGATGTGATCTGTAGTGCGATGGTTTGGCATGAACCCCGCTTGGCTTCTGTTGAGGATGTTATGCTGTGTCAGGAAGCTGAGGATTCTTTTGTTCTGGATGCTGTTTAATAGTTTTCCCAGTGTGCTGACACATATCCCTCTGTAGTTGTCTGGATCATATTGGTCTCCACTCTTATGGATGGGTGTTATGAGGCCTTGGTTCCATACTTGAGGGTAGAATCCAACGCTCAGGACCAGGTTGAAAACTTTACATATTGCGGCGCGTACTTATGGAGAGCCGTGTTTAATCATCTCTGGAAGAATTCCATCCATCCCGCTGGCTTTTTTACTTCGCAGATCTTAAATTTTTTCTGCTACTTCTTGGGGTGTAATGGATGTATCTAATGGGTTTTTTAAATCCTTGATTTTTTCCTCCAGTTCATGTAGTCTTCTGATGATGTGTTCCTGTTCCCCAGTTAGCTCCTCTTTGGGAATGTCTTTGTACAGGCTCTTGAAGTAGTTGAGCCAGATGTTGACATTTTGGATGTGGAGGTGTTTTTTCTTGGATCCTGAGCCGATTTGACTCCAGGTTTCCCAGAAAGAGTTTTCCTGAAGAGCCTCTTCCAGTTGTTGAAGGTTTTGGGAGATGAAGTTTTGTTTTTCTCTTTTTTGTGGATTTGTTTATAGTTTTTCTGCAGGACACCATGAGTGATCCTCAGGTTGATGTTGTCGAGGTCTCTGTGTTTTTTATTTGAGACTGTTCGTAGGTTGTTTCTTACTGTTCTGCATTCTTTGTCAAACCATTTATTAGGTTGTTTATTGGATGATTTCTTGAAGTTGACTGTTTTAATGTTGGAGGTCTCTGCGATGGTGTGTAGTATGCTGAGAAGGTCCTTTGCTGCTCGGTTCACCCCCTGGGGACTTAGTACATAGGTATGGTTTTGAAAGTCTGTTAGCTGATCTTTGATGTTTGGTCTGTTGATGACCTCTCTGTAGGCTATGGTAGAGTGTCTGGTCCATTTGAATGATGGTGGGAGGTTGTACAGTCCGCTCTGATGGGGTTTTGAGGATGGTTTGTTTGAGGATTTAATATAAAGCAGTAGTTGGCTGTGGTCTGGCAGGTGTGTTTGTGGGGTGACGGTGAAGGCGTTGATGTGAGTGGAGTTCATATCTGTGATTGCATAGTCTACCACACTGTTTCCTACATGGGAGCTTAATGTATACCTTCCCAGAGAGTCTCCCTTGGTGCGGCCATTAAGGATGTAGAGCCCGAGACTCCGACACAAATTCAGCAATTTTCTTCCACTCTTGTTGGTTGTATTGTCATAGCTGTTTCTTTGCGCCTGTATTGACTCCTGACAGTAGTTTGCGGGTCCCAAAATGTATGTGTTCCCATATGAGGTCACATAGTCCTTTTCTCTTCCTGTCCTGGCGTTGAGGTCTCCATAGAGAAGCACGTGTCCTAGAGACTGGAAGTGGGTGGCCTCACTCTGTACAACCTCAAAGGTGTCTGTTTTGGAGTATGGAGACTCTGGTGGTGCAATGTAAGCTGCACATAGGAAGATGTCTGACTGAGAGGTGAGGATGGAACTACTTATTTTTATCCAGATGTGGCTCTCTCCTTTCTTGATTGCTTTGTTGTTCTCGTGTAGCTCCTCCTGATACCAGATTAATATTCCTCCTGAATGGCGACCCTGTTTGATGCTTTTATCCTTCTGGGTGGGCATGGAAAATTCTCTGTAGCCAGCCAACAGGTGTTTGTGGGTCATCCTGTACCCGGCTCCATGTTTCCAGCAGGATTTTGTATGTCCACGTTGTGCAGTCTATGTTTCAAGTCTGGATCTTGATCCCTGAAAGGTTGAGAAGATCTATGGAGCATTCTGCAATATTTTGGTATCTTCTATTAATATGTTTAAGATACGGCACAGTTTTTGCCAACCTCTCCCTGTAGCTTCATCTGCCTGGGGCTGGATATGTTGCCGAATCAGAGAGTAAGCTAAAAAAATGTGGAAAAAGATGGGATCAAGTGGCTAATCTAAAGACCGAATTATCTGATCCATTAAATTAATAACAAAAACTAAACAGAAAGGATATGCCCACGCCTTACATACATGCTTTGAAAACATACAGTGGCAAGAAAAAGTATGTGAACTCTTTGGGATTACGTGGAGTTTTGCATGAATTGGTCATAAAATGTGCTCTGATCTTCATCTAAGTCACAACAATTTGAAAAACACAGTCTTCTTAAAATAATACCACACAAGCATTATATGTTTTCATGTGTTTATTGCACATAACATGTAAACATTCACAGTGCAGGGTGGAAAAGTATGTGAACCCCTAGCCTAATGACTTCTCCAAGAGCTAATTGGAGCCAGGAGTGAGCCAACCTTGAGTCCAATCAGTGCGATATTATTGGATGTGTTGCTGAAAGCTGTCCTGCCCTTTAAAATATACACACCAGTTTTGGGTTTACTGGTTTCAAGAAGCACTGCCTGATGTGAACTATGCCTCGCAGAAAAGAGCTCTCAGAAGACCTACGATCAAGAATTGTTGACTTGCATGAAGCTGGAAAGGGTTACAAAAGTATCTCCAAAAGCCTTGATGTTCATGTATCCACGGTAAGACAGACTGTCTACAAATGGAGAAAGTTCAGCACTGTTGCTACTCTCCCTAGGTGTGGTCGTCCTGTAAAGATGACTGCAAGAGCACAGCGCAGAATGCTTAATGAGGTAAAGAAGAATCCTAGAGTGTCAGCTAAAGACTTACAGAAATCTCTGGCACATGCTAACATTTTTGTTGACACATCTACAATAAGGAAAACATTAAACAAGAATGGAGTACATGGGAGGACAACACGGAGGAAGCCATTGCTGTCCAAAAAGAATATTGCAGCACGTTTGAAGTTTGCAAAAGAGCACCTGGATGTTCCACAGCACTACTGGCAAAATATTCTGTGGACAGATGAAACCAAAATTCAGTTGTTTGGAAAAAACACACAACTCTATGTGTGGAGAAAAAAAGGCACAGCACACCAACATCAAAACCTCATCCCCACTGTAAAACATGGCGGAGGGAGCATCATGGTTTGGGGCTGCTTTGCTGCCTCAGGGCCTGGACGGATTGTTGTCATTGATGGAAAAATGAATTCCAGAGTTTATCAAGATATTCTGCAGGAAATCGTAAGACCATCTGTCCGCCAACTGAAGCTCCGCAGAGGATGGGTGATGCAACAGGACAATGACCCAAAGCATACAAGTAATTCAACAAAAGAATGGCTTCAACAAAACAAAATACGCCTTCTGGAGTGGCCCAGTCAGAGTCCTGACCTCAACCCGATTGAAATGCTGTTGCATGACCTTAAGAGAGCGATTCGCACCAGACATCCCAAGAATATTGCTACACTGAAACAGTTTTGTGAAGAGGAGTGGTCCAAAATTACTCCAGATCGTTGTGCAGGTCTGATCTGCAACTACAGGAAACCGTTTGGTTGAGGTTATGGCTGCCAAAGGAGGGTCAACTAGTTATTAAATCCAAAGGTTCACATACTTTTTCCACCCTGCACTGTGAATGTTTACATGTTATGTTCAATAAAAACATGAAAACATATAATGTTTGTGTTGTATTATTTTAAGCAGACTGTGTTTTTCAAATTGTTGTGACTTAGATGAAGATCAGAGCACATTTTATGACCAATTCATGCAAAACTCCACGTAATCCCAAAGGGTTCACATACTTTTTCTTGCCACTGTATGTCTTTTAATTTCTATGATATTATTTTTTGCAGGACAAAGCATAAGGAGAGATAACAGCTTGCATATGAAATCTGTACATGAATTGCATATTGGCGGTAGTGTTATTTACTAACCAAGTACTATGAATTTATATTAAATGTCATTTTTAATTTTCGAAGTACATCTAATTTAGTAATCTAGGGATATATTGTTATGTTAGTTTGGAAAAAGTAAGTTATATTTCTGTTGCCCTTCTAAATTAGCACAGTCAAGTCTATATGATCATGATGTCATTAAATGAGTGGAATATTCAATTCTTAAACAGGATCATTATATTAGAAAATACACATTAGGTAAAACAAAACTGGTGAAAGAACAATCTTAATCTCCGCTGTTTCCTCTTCATCGTGTCCATTAAAGGGATACTCCAAGCAGATTAATGTAATGATTATAGTGCATGGAGTGCACGGCGCTGGTGCTGACTGGACCAGAACTGTTGTAGACTTACCAGAGCCATTATAGTCTATGGAGTTGATGGGTTTGTAATGGCCCTGGCTGAATTGGCTCCAGCTTTGTAATACTGCCCAATATCAGTTGTGGAGTCCAGTGGTAATGTCTCTGCCCTTCAACCGTGGAGAAGCAAGTCAAATCCCGTGCAGCACATCACTCCAATACAACTGTGAAGAAGCAAGTCTCGACTTCACAAGAAGTGGGTTCAACCTAACCACCAGGTCTCTGCTCTACAATCAAGGAAAGACAACTCAATCCCACTCAGAAGATGCCACCAGCGAGTGTCCTTGGGCAAAACACCTAACGATATGAATGCACTTACCTCTCAAAATACTTGTACATCTCATAGATTATATATTCCCTTGGGAACAGGGTCCACCTGAATCAGGCCGTGTGTGGTATTCTAATGTACCAACCCCTTGTACACTGATCTTGGAAAGCAGTGAGCACTGCAGAATATGTGGTGCTATATAAATAAAGGATGATAATAATAATAACAATGGAGTGTTGGTGTGCTGTCCCTTCGATCTCTGTCAAGCACTTTTTCAATAAGGGGCTCCTTTGACATGTGTGGTCTTCCTGCCAGGAATGGAGAGAGAAAGAGAGAGATATCACTCTCTATAGACTATATAGACTTGATCAAAGGTTTAAAAGTAACATCAGGAAGCATTATTTTACTGAGAGGGTGGTGGATACATGGAACAGCCTTCCAGTAGAAGTGGTAGAGGCCAAAACAGTAATTGAATTTAAGCAGGCATGGGATAGGCATAAGGCTATCCTAAACAAAAGATAAATCCAGGTAAAGTATCCATGTAATTGGGCAGACTAGATGGGCCGAAAGGTTCTTATCTGCCGACATTTTCTGTGTTTCTATATCAGTCTGAAGTCAGTGATGTACTTCATGTAAGTAAGGGAAGACTGAAGGGGAAGTCTGACGTTTGTCTGAAGCCAGAGTTAAAACATAGAAAGGGGAGGCAGTGAAGTTACCTTTTGTGTCAAAGAGAGTTACAGGAACATAAATATTTCTAGGAGTGATAAAATGGCATTCTATGTGTATTTTGCAGATAACGACAAGGCTCTCATTGGGTTCCTGGCATTTCTCATTGTTGTCACATCAATAGCCTTACTCCTGGTCCTATATAAAATCTACAGGCTGCAGAAAAAGTCTTCAAGGTAAAATACACACATACACAAACATGCATATACCTTTGAGTAATAAACATACGAAAATACAAGAGCACAATTAAAGTAATTGCAAAGATTAGTATAGCCACCATCAAAGCATATCATTGACAGAGAAGAGATATATACAGCGCAACAAATACACTACCTAAGACATGAAAAAGAATTGGGAAATACAAAATAAAAAATTATGGCGTGTGTCACTGAACTATGGGCCCAATGCCAACCAAACTTTAAGCTAATGAGCTGCATGTATCAGAACCTCCCTCCATCTTTGTGCCCTCATCCTCCACGTCACATGTTTCACTCTTACCCACACTATATATGGCCACGGTGCCCATTAGAGAAGTGTGGATTCTGGCCTCCTGCCAAGGTACCACGGATCAATTTGACAAAGCCACCATTAACAGACTCGGGGCTCTATTACATTGTTCACATTAAAACTGCGGGCGCAGTTTTTCTTCCCTTGCGCCCGCGTTTTAACGCTGGATTACAATGCAGGCGCAAAAAATGCTGCCTGCATTGTGATCGTGCGTTAAAATCAGGGATGCTCCCGCCAGCGCTGAGCGCAGCTGTGAGCATCCACTCGATGGAGTCCATAGGACTCCATTGAGTTCCCCCCTGCCGGTCACATGACCACCCGGATCTCGCCTCGCGAGATCCGGCCGGTCAGCGTAGTGATACACATGGAGAGACTGGGGGGGACTTTTCCCCCAGTCTTTCCCTGCTCACGCCGGCTGAAAAGCGCAAGGTACCAAACGCAAATGGGTTTTTTAACCCGGTCTCGTTTGGATTGTAATATGCAGTAAATACCGCGGCAAACGTTAATGCTCATGCAAGTGAGCGTTATCATTTGCGTTAAGATGTAATAGGGCCCTCAGTCCTTTAAGAACTATTGTTCCTGCTGTCTGTGTAATTGTTTGCATTTAGATTGATTTGATGTTGAGTTGTTGTTGATAATGTGTTAATCCTGTCTATTGTATTTAATCAGATTTCTGTGTCTCTTGAAGGGATTTTCATTCCACCTTGTGTAGACCTTATGCTGTGTTGATTATTTAATTTTACCACCAGCCTGTTTCCCATAGAAACTGGTCCCCATTTCAAATTAAAAATCATTATTCTTCCCTGCAATAAATTGTGTCTGGTGTTTGGAGAAATATTAAGAACTGTACAGCACTCCCTCAAGTTCTGGCTGAGGGTTGTGGAGGAATTATAAACTGCTGTGGATCTGCTTTGCCTGGGAGGAGGAATGATTGCTGTAACAGGGTGGGGGTTTGGTCCTCAATCCAGAAACTAGTCATCTTCCAGGTTCTGTTACACTGCACATTTTGCTTGCGGCATGGATGTTCCTGCTGGTAGCTGTAAATTATTGGCTCCTATACTTTGCAGGTAGTAAGTAAATAGCAACAAGAAAAACAGTGACAAAAATGGAAGCTTAAAAATGGGATTAATGAGTAATAAAGCGTTTCTCTGCTCGATACACAAGCTGTGGGCAGAGTGCTTTTTTCTGTGTAATTGAAACAGTACTTAATTTATTACTTATAAAGACAAATCCACCTTTTTTGTTTTGCAGTCAACTGGAAGGTGAGATGCTAATCGATTTCCAAGGTAATGTTATACAAATATTGACCCTTTACTGAGTGATCCAAGTTGTAATATATACTATAGTAAATAAACAAAACAACAAAGCTAAAGGGGGTTAATCACTAGGCACTGAACATGCCACCGAAGTGCACTGAACGTTGAATTTCAACATACGGTGCAATTTCGGAGCGGTTCATCTAATCAGAAAGCTGTCAATTTTACAAATACTGATAAATTGATGGTGAAATACGTTGCTGTTTGGTGATCTTCGGCGGCAGCAAAATTGTCTCATAGAGAAGTAATGGTTAATCTATTCACAGAACACCAAACTGCACCGAAGTGTCAGCAAAATTAACTGATTTTCAGTGTTTTAGTTCGTGAGTTTAAACAGATGAATCCCATAGGTTAAAATGTAAAAAAATATCATTTTCATTTAAAAAAAATTAATAATTATTCTTTTCATTTTCAGCAAAACGTCTTCTTTTTTATTTTTTTAACATCTGTTTGTATTTTTTGATGAAATTTTTGTATCCCAATTTTTTTAAAAGGCGCTATTTATTATTATGTACCAGACCTTTTTTATTATTTAGACACATTTTAATACATTTTTATTGGCTTATTCACCTATTAGGAGAATAGGAGAGTTATGTTTTGTTCTTTTGCAGTTCGGTGGATTTCGCCGATGCTACTTCAGTGCTGTTTGGTGCTTTTGGGTGCTCTTCAACTTTTTTCGTCGGGCTTCGGCAACTCCATCTTCGGCGCACTACGGTGTACCTAATGGTGAATAGTGGATTCACGCCGAAGTGCACAGATTTTAGTGCTTTTTGAATAACCCCTGTAATTATATAGACTATTAACTTGTTAACCCAAATTATATTGTATAACTAATAAAATGTCTTCAAGCTGGCTATGTTAGACCTTTCTCCTGATTGAAAGAGAACCTCTTTGCAATTTGGAGCATTGTACTATTGCATAATATAATTTATAGTATCTGGTTTTATTTGGTCTGTATCAACCATTTCATGCCATTGCTCACAGACAAAACAGTAGGACTCAATCCCTGGGTGGAAACTAGTGATGGGCCAAACACCCCCCGTGTTCGGTTTGCATTCGAACTCGAACACCCGAAAAAGTTCGACCGCGAACTCGAACACAATTCGAACACCATGAAAGTCAATGGGACTCGAACGTTCAAAAATGAAAGTGCCCTCCAAGAGGGCATATATGCAAGATATTAGCCATAAAAGGTGTATGGGGGTTCGGGTACTGCCCTGGGGGACAGCAAACAATGTAAAAAAATTTAACTTTTTAACCCTTTCACTGCGGAGTGCTGAGCCATTTCACCGCTGTGCACTGAGCTCATGTTTACCGCTTTTGCTCATGTTTAAACGCGATTTGATGCCATGGGAAATGTTTGACCAACAAGGAGTGGGAAATGTTTGACCAACAAGGAGTGGGAAATGTTTGACCAACAAGGAGTGGGAAATATTTGACCAACAAGGAGTGGGAAATGTGTATGAATCCCATAGGCTTCAATGGTAAAAATATTCCCGTTTTAATCCAATATCTACTAAACCGTTTATTATTATATTCTGCCGTAAAGGGTCTCTTTCTTATTAGATTTTTTGCTTTTTTAAGCATTTTTTGGATTTTTTTTAAAAAAAATTTATTCTCGAACTTTCCGCGAACTTCCCGAAAAGTTTGAAGTTCGTGAACTTTCGAACAGCTGATGTTCGAATCGAACTTCGAACCGATTTGAACCGGCAGCCCATCCCTAGTGGAAACCCAAAACTAGAGCCACAAAGTACAAAGTATGATTTGAATCTCTTCCTCATCTTATAATGTCAGATTTGTATCTGAAGAACCCCAAGAGCAAAGGCTATAAAATACAGTTTTTTTAAAAAGAGGTCAATTGCAAAGTATACATAAATACAGAAAAAATGGCGTCGCGCCCATACTCACCGGAGCGGCAGCAACTGCCAGGAGTAACAGCCCAGTCAATGTATAAAACATAACAAGGAAAAAGAGTGTCATCTGCGCTCGTTTCTATGTGTTCCATGTACAACAAAAATGAGTTTTTTTTTGTTTCAATGGCCATTGCAACGTAAGCCCACTCGCCACTTCAAGGCACCTCTTTAGAGTGGGTACCTAACAAATGTGCCAAAAGGCCGCTCTACTGAGCAGCCAATTGCAAAGTGTTGACTATTAACGACTGAGATTTTTTTCATTTATTAAAATTATGCACGCACAATTCAGTTTTAAGACACCTTCATTTGAGCAATCCTCAACTACAAAACATCTCAAAAAGTAAACATCATCTATGTTAAAGAAAAAAAGGAATTTGTTACGTTACATTCTATTGCATGTATGTTTTCAGAGTGTAAAAATTTAGATCTTTAAAGGGCCACCCGGCCACTACCACCAAAAACTGAAATGTTCTTATTTTATGTTGTGGGATGTATGCAATGGACATCACCAGGTAGTAGTCTAGAAGGCTTTTAATCTCCCTGTCCTATCTGAATTAGCCTTGAGAACAATAGACCTTGCGCAGCCATTCCATCCATCTCAAACTCATTAACTGGTAAACACTGTAGATTAAATAAACAAGAGCAGTAAAGAAAAGCTTTTGTACAGATTTGGTAAATGTTGCATCATAGGAAAAATCCACAATATGGAAACAAGAGATTATAAAACCTAATTAAATTTTTCCCTTTACTTCAAACAAAGAAAAAAAAACAACAGCATGTGTTTTATAAAGTGGTTGTTTGTATGTAATGCACAAGTAATCTAGTTACAGTTTATGTAAGGGGTAGTGTCCCTTTAACCTATCTTGTATCCAATTTGAGGTTCATTATTCATTTTTAGATGATTATACACTCCTGAATATCTGTATGTTGATAAAGCATATCATTTTTATCAAAAGATGAAGAAGGGCGGCTGCTTAATATCCAACCTATACCTGTTGAGAACCTCTTGGACACTTACAAACAGAAAAATGCAGATGAAGGGCGATTGTTCCTTGATGAATTTCAGGTAAACCTGCAAAGCTTGTGATGATCACTTGTTTGGCATTCCACACGCCTTTTTAAAGGTACAGTTCTAACATTTGGCCAGCAGATGTCAATGTATGTACTTTGCCATGTTAGCTTTTTAAAGTGGTCAGGATGTGTAGAGTCCCCCCCCCCAAACTCCCCTGATCTGGTGAAATTGCACGGTGCAGGCATGCAGAGAGTGTGCTGACGTCACCCTCTTCGAGACCCTCGCTGTAGCAAGCCGCTTCAGAGAGGCAGCTGATGGATTGGATCTGTGCATGTGCGCAGCTCCGACCCATCTTTCTATGCAGGCACTACAAAACGTTTGTATGTACAGTCAGGGCCGCCATCAGGGCATTACGCCCAATGCTGCCGTAAGGGGCCCGGGCCCGGTGGGGGCTCAGGCCACCGGGGCCCGGGGCGGGTCCCGGGCCTCCGACGGCAGCGGCGTCGCCCTTTAACAGCTCCGGTATCGGACTCGATGAGTCCGAATCCGGAGCTGTGTCCCTGCTGCTGCAGGAGCCGGAGGAGACACTGTGTCTCCTCCGGCTCCTGGCAGCTTCACTTCCTGGCTGGGCGGGGCCAAGGAGGCATGTGAGGGGCCTCCCAAGCACGTTGCTTTGGTTCCGCCCCTCCACTCAGTGAAGCTGCGCGCCTGACCTGGAGGGGCCGGGAAGAAGATCAGAAGAAAAGAAGAGAAGAAGAGAAGAAGATTAAAGAAAAGGTGAAGAAAAGAAGAGCTGAAGAGCAGAAGACAGAAGAAAAGAAGATAGAAGAAAAGAAGACAGCGGAGTGGTGAGCCAGGACCCAGTCCCCAAGGCCCAGGACCCAGACCCCAAGGCCCAGGGCCCAGACCCCTAGGTCCAAACCCAGGGCCCAGACCCCTAGGCCCAAACCCAGGGCCCAGATCCAGGGCCCAGACCCAAGGCCCAAAGCCCAAACCCAGGGCCCACTCCCTATGGCCCAGGGCCCAGACCCCAGACCCTAAAGTCCAGACCCAGGGCAAAGGCCCAGGGCCCAGACCCCTAGGCCTAAGGCCCAGACCCTAAGGCCCAGACCCCTAGGCCCAAACCCAGGGCCCAGACCCCAAGGCCCAGGACCCAGACCCCAAGGCCCAGACCCCAAGGCCCAGACCCAGGCCCAGACCCAGGGCCAGACCCCAAGGCCCAGACCCAGGGCCAGACCCCAGGGCCCAGACCCAGGGCCCAGACCCTAGGGCCCAGACCCAGGGCCCAGACCCTAAGGCCCAGACCCCTAGGCCCAAACCCAGGGCCCAGGGCCCAGACCCAGGGCCCAGACCCCAGACCCCAAACCCAGGGCCCAGACCCTAGGGCCCAGGGCCCAGACCCAGGGCCCAAGGCCCAGGACCCAGACCCAGGGTCCAGACCCAAGGCCCAGGCCCCAAGGCCCAGACCCAGGGCCCAGACCCAGGGCCCCAACCCCAGGGCCCAGACCCAGGGCCCAGACCCCTAGGCCCAAACCCACGGCCCAGACCCTAAGGCCCAGACCCCTAGGCCCAAACCCAGGGCCCAGACCCCAAGGCCCAGGACCCAGACCCCAAGGCCCAGACCCCAAGGCCCAGACCCAGGGCCCAGACCCAGGGCCCAGACCCCAAGGCCCAGACCCTAGGCCCAGACCCAGGGCCCAGACCCAGGGCCCAGACCCCTAGGCCCAGACCCAGGCCCAGACCCTAAGGCCCAGACCCCTAGGCCCAAACCCAGGGCCCAGGGCCCAGACCCAGGGCCCAGACCCAGACCCCAAACCCAGGGCCCAGACCCAGGGCCCAGACCAGGGCCCAGGCTAGACCCCAGGCCCCAGGGACCAGAGCCCAGACCCAGGGACCAGACCCAGGGCCCAGCCCCAAGGCCCAGACCCAGGGCCCAGACCCAGGGCCCCAACCCCAGGGCCCAGACCCAGGCCCAGACCCCTAGGCCCAAACCCACGGCCCAGACCCTAGGGCCCAGACCCTAAGGCCAGACCCCTAGGCCCAAACCCAGGCCCAGACCCCAAGGCCAGGACCCAGACCCTAAGGCCCAGACCC
Source organism: Leptobrachium leishanense (assembly GCA_009667805.1). NCBI lineage: Eukaryota > Metazoa > Chordata > Amphibia > Anura > Megophryidae > Leptobrachium > Leptobrachium leishanense. The sequence continues at coordinate 66,740,830 of CM019070.1, read as the reverse complement.
CAAGGCCCAGACCCAAGGCCCAGACCAGGGCCCAGACCCCAAAGCCCAAACCCTAGGCCCAGACCCAGGGCCCAGACCCCGGGCCCAGACCCCAAGACCCCTAGGCCCAAACCCAGGGCCCAGAACCCAGGGCCCAGACCAAGGCCCAGACCCCAAGGCCCAGACCCAGGGCCCAGACCCCAAGGACCAAGGCCCAGGGACCAGACCCAGAGACCAGGGCCCAGGCTAGACCCCAGGGACCAGAGCCCAGACCCAGGGACCAGACCCCAGGCCAGACTCAGGGCCCAGGACCAGGCCCAGCCTAGACCCAGGGCCCAGACCTCAGAGACCAGACCGCAAGGCCCAGTCCCAGGGACCAGACCCAGGGCCCAGGCCCAGACCCAGACCCAAAGGCCATCATACACAACCCATTTCTGTGAGATTTATTGCTGTGGATTCTGTGATACGTTCAGACACACCGCTCATTACTGTGAGTTTTATTGCTGTGGATACTGTGATACGCTAATACACACTGCACATTACTGGGAGTTTTATTGCTGTGGTGCTATGTTATGTGCTTTTTTTTTTTTGGAGGGGGAGAAAAGCTGTTAGAAGTTGAGGGAGTGCCAGGGGGGGCCCTGGGGGGCCCCATCGTGAGGTCTAGTAAGGACCCCATCATTTCTGATGGCTGCCCTGTATACAGTGCTGCATTGTTGCTCAATTTGTGGTTCCTATGCCACACAAGTTGAGAACGAACGCAAATTGCGCAGAAAAACCTCAGGGACTTCTGGGTTTGGCAGTCCCTGAGCTGAAGAGGAGGAGCAGTGTGTGTGGTAAGGGACAACAGGTGAGTAAAATCACCAAAAAATAAAAATAATTGGGCAGAAGCTGTTAACATCTCTGCTCAATTATTTAAGGCTAAGAAAAGGTTAACTCTATTTTTCAACAGCATATCCCTTTAGGAATAACAAGCTCCGGAGTTTAATATTTCTTTTGTCTTTATATTTTATTGGTTTATTTGAAATAAGTATCTTGTTAATCCATCTATGGCTCGGAATTAGTTTATAATACCAGCTGTCATAAGCACTTGCTGGACGCCGGTATTTCCAGGCCAGCCACTCCGTTCTCCCCAAACAGGTATACATCTGCAGCTCTGATTGGGCCTCAGGTGGCTCCCTGGTGTCAGGTGTAAGTCAAATGTCCTTCAAACAAAATACTTTCTTTCAAGTTAATTTTCAAATCTGGAATTAACTGCAAAGTATACCATTCCCTCAGTCCTGGTGGTAAATAAAAAAGAAAAACAATGGGGTCTTTAGCACAGCATGTGAAAAAAATAAAGCAACGTTTCGGTCCAATACCAGGACCTTGGCTTTAGAACGGTCTCTGCAACAAAACACTGCCTTATTTTTTTCACATGCTGTACTAAATAAACAGAGAACCCAAGACCCCAGAATTGGTGAAGAATTATATTTCTCGTGAGTTGTATTTCTGGGTGTGCCGGAACCTGGTATCTCGCGCACTTGAAGCTGAGTGGATTTTTTTCCCCGAGCAAAAAGGTCTGTGCTGGAGTCTCCTACTACACTCAACCGATGTCTGATGATAACTGATAATTCATTTAGTGACGTTTCACATACTGTATATTATTTAATGTATCTATTTTTAAAGTTAATTTTTCTACAAATTCACTTTACCCAGAGCATTCCACGTGTGTTCAGCAAATTCTGCATCAAGGAAGCTAGAAGGGCCTGCAACCAATCGAAAAACCGCTACATTGACATTTTGCCATGTAAGTAAATTGGGGGGAAATGTACAAAAATTAATTGTTGGATTAAGAACACTAAATAAATTTCAATGGGTTAAAAGATGACCAGTTATGGGTCTATTCTCCAACCACCATTATTTTATTGGAACAAACAATTCTGATGGATCAACTGTTACGTTTACCATTATTTAAGTAGAATGTTAATGAAGAACTCCACTTTATTGGCGAAATACATTGGCAAATTTATTAATGTTCTCCAAATAGGGAATAGTCAGAGTTAACTTCTTTGAAACCATAATGGTGGTATCATTGTTCATCATTGTTTGAAGAAATGTCATCTGCCGTTGTTGAAGTTTGCTTCTCTGGGTAGTGGAAGTTCCCAGTAGTTGCAACAATAGCGATTTTTGCAACTATGGTGAACTTTCGTGAAACTCCGCCAGTTCGTGCATAACTTTTTCAGAGATTTTCCTGCTGAAAATCAAATATCAAGTCACTCCGAAATTCCAGAACATTCTTCTTTTGCTATTGATAAAATAAGCACATCACAATTGAGGGTGGAAACGATTTCAAGCCAAAAGATTGTCAATGAAATTATCTGGTTACAAATGGGGTAGAGCAATTCTGAACTAAACGACAGAAAAGTTATGATTTTTGTGGATGTATTACGACGACAGACTTATTCTCTAAAAACTGACGAACACATTATTGTCTGAGCTTTTTGTGGATATTCTGAATATGTAACAATATCTGCTAAATTTATAGATGACGACAATAGAGTTGTACTGTCTGAGATAAGCGGAGAACCTGGGTCTGATTACATCAATGCCAGCTACATTAATGTAAGTATGTCCAGCAGATCATCTTAACATGTCCCACGTTTAAACAACAAATTGATGATTTCCACCAATATCACCGTTTTCTTAAAATAATGGTATCGTGAAAATACAGCTGAATGGTAAAACACCTCCTACAAAATATCACAAATAGGGCTGGTATTTAAAGTGGTTACCAGAACATTTTGACAGGAACACAAAGGTCTCAATCCATGAGCTCGTTTTAATGCAACCAGTTGATTGTTCGGAAAAAAAAGTTGCCTGCTTGAGATCAAATTTTTTTTTTTAAATATGAGCTGATTAAAATGAGAAAAATTCTGCCTGAGACGAAATTCAAAAAATACCGCTGATCAGAACGAAGTTTTGCTAGAAAATCAATAGACAATTGATAAAGTTGATATTTCCATTGAAACGTATAGCCCTGAGAGACGATATTCAATCCAAATATTTATCATTAATTGAAATGCCCATAAACCCACATTTGAATCTCCCAAACCAAAAAATGGCCAAAAATCATCCCAATTTCGGCATGTGGCTGAATTAAAACAAACCCCACGTACGAAGCTTAACATCTCTGGAGCTTATGTCAACATCTCTGCACCATGGCAGCTCCTTAGCACCAACATATTGCTTGTGCAATGTTGGTGTGACTGTTATTCAAAGAAGTCACTGAGGAGAACTGTTACAAGGATGCTGCAATAATATGAAAAGCCCTACTATGCATAAGGGAAAGTGATACTCAATAAATGGAATATTACCATAGAGCTCAGAAGAAATTACAATACAAGTGGAGCTTCTGGAATATCGTCTCACTTGTTATAGAGCTCGTAATAGGGAGTTACTAATGGGTTAATGGTCCATTAACAGCTCCAACATACCAGCTCAGCCAGAAAAGAATCCTAAGCCTGTGGCCATACGATTGCGCTAAGATCGTGATTGAGAACAGACTTCTTTCTATTCGGATGCCCGTGTGGCCACTTCGCTGTGTGCACATTTGTGCACATTTGCTCTACAAAATGCAAGCCTACAAAGGTGGATCATGCTTTGTAGACTCGTCTCCTGTCCATCGTAGAAGCCCGACAGGAATACTGAAATTGTAATGTGCATTAGAAGTACGCACATTACATCATGTAGTCCTCCCAGCCACTACATCAAAACACTACCATGAGTGCCGGGAGGGGGACTCACAACGGATGCACTTAGTGCGTTTGCGTGGCCCCAGCCTTATGGTTTGCGCTTCTGTTGGCATCTCAAGGAATTTAAGTCCACATGTATGCTGAACCTCATCACACCTCAATCACACCAATATCATCATTTTAAATACTCACCACCCAGAACATACTCGAAAACGAGAGGAATCTCAATGTATCCTTCCTGGTAAAATCCTTTCTAAAAAAAAAAATTGCTTTGTATTATTGTGTAAATTGTATTTTTTCTAATGTAATTAAAAATATTAATATTGTGCTTTATGTTGTTTATGTTTCATTGTGGACAGGGATTTAAGGAGCCAAGAAAATACATAGCTGCTCAAGGTAATCCATATAACATTTAATAATATTTGTCACGGTCTAGAATAAGGTGATACTCAGCACTGAATGTGAAAGAAATAACAAAAAGATATATCATGCATTTTAATTCATAGGCCCAAAGGAGGAAACCATGAACGATTTTTGGCGAATGATCTGGGAGCAGAAATCTACGATTATCGTGATGGTGACTCGTTGTGAGGAAGGCAATCGAGTAGGTGTTGGACGGAGAACATTATATTAAATATATTTCCACTAAAAAGAGTGATGCTTTGAGATCTTATAACATAATACCTATGATACTGATATTGTGTGTCTTATCTTTGCCATAGCGAGAATTTGTGGTCACTCTTCAAAAGCTATGAGTGCCTGCCACATAGAGCATCTCTGATTTGACTCATGACTCAGTTACCGTTTGCTGTGTCAGCTCAGATAATCGTTTAAGGGAATTTTGGCCAACTCCACGGTTACCCAGGCTGTTACAGCCAGTACTGATATCCTAAATCTTCATGAAAGAAGCCCCATGTATTGTGACATACTGCACAAACACATGTAACCACATACGTTTCTGCTGGTCTTCCTGAAGGAGAAATGAATGGATATATCTTCAGTCAAATGTTTATTATATTTTTACATTTGCAAATTAGTTGGTCACTGCAATCTAAAGGTCATAAGTAAAGTAACTAGCCCAAGCCATCATTGTAACCTATACAATTTATGGTTAACAGCATTCCTTTAAATGTTTAATTACCTGTACATACAAAAACCCTTATGGGATTAGAGTATGGGATTTAATGGGGTGGGGTTTAGAGAGTGTTACATGTTTCTGCAAATGCTTCGAGGAGCTTCAAAAATACATTATTTCTCAGTGAAATAGCGTCTCCTGGATGGAAGCTCAAGCTACATTGGAATAGCCTGCGCTTCCACGCGGTGGTGAACATTTCCATCTCCTGTAATACGTATAGGAGATGTTAATTTACAGTAACCTTGTGCAGGGACATGCTACATTCGAGCTGCCAGCTCAGTTTGTGGCAAGAATGGAATAGCGATTCCCCTCGATTAGATACCAACATCTTATCTCATCGACAACTAAGGAATAAAGCCCCTAGTTGGCCTGTGCAAGAAAACATCGCTTCCACATACTAATATACTGTATATATATTGGCATATCATTTTGACATACATATATGTGTCTTACTCTTAAGTGTTTAGTGATAATTATAAACTCTTAATTATGTATGTCTACATGTCTTCAAGGACATGTATCTACTTATGTATCAGTAGATTTTAAAGAAACATTTTATATTGCAGTTCCTACCTTCATTTTAATATTCACCATTTTTAGAACAAGTGTGCGCAATACTGGCCAACGGAGGAAGGTGACTCTGCCATGTTTGGAGACATTGAAGTAACGATGAGAGAAGAAAAATTCTTCCCTGATTACATCAGTCGGAAGTTGCATATCACCCACGTGAGTGACCACCCTGCATCTATTCTGATTTCCTCTTCTTTTCAAGTTAGATGAATTTTCACCAACATTTATAATGTAGTATAATATTTTCACCCACAATCTAAGCAAGTATTTTTTTATTTTTTTTTACCTTTTCCCAGAAACGGGATAAATCTGAGCGTGATGTAACCCACATCCAGTTCACTGTCTGGCCAGATCATGGAGTCCCTGATGACCCTAATTTACTTCTCAAATTACGCAGAAGGATTAAAAGTTTAAGCAATTTCTTCAGTGGCCCTATAGTTATTCATTGCAGGTAACATTCATGTTTTTTTTTACACTTTTTGATTAAGCAGAGGAAATGTGCAGTTCATATATACCAATTCATTACATTTTCCACAGAAACGTGTTGATGATCATGATATAATCTATTGATAACAGACTGTCATGTCAATTCCAGAGAGGAAATGTTTTCCAAATTATTGAAAGCCATGGAAGTTATTCAAAAATAACAGAAACATTTAAACATCAAACTAATGATAAAAATTAGCATTGCATATCTCCGAGAAACACTTTGATATGCTGCAACTTTATTATTGAATGATTCATGCAGGGGACATAAGCCACATAGGTGATTTAAAAATAGTTTTTATCTTCAATATTTGTAAAATATATCAAAAGTGGAATTTTTTTATAAAATCTGCAGAATTGAAAAATCCCCACATTCCAAATTGACATCGAGGCATGCCAGTCTCACCGGAATGAGAAACGGTATACTGTATTATACGGCGCTACACAATTATAGAGAATAGGGATAAAATATTACAGAGTAGGAATACTTTATGCAGCTCACACACACTAGATGGTGCACCTCATCCCACATAGAACCAAGTTGTATAGTTGGTGGAGCGCAAAGAAAGCAATTCAAATGTAGGGCACTATCGGCTGCCCCTTGCTAAAACCAGAATGCAAAGGGGAAACATTAGCATTTGCTAATTTCCCTTTGCGCCCCGGTTTCACCATCAGTTTGCAGGGCAGGCGCTGAGTCCAGCAGCCTGCCCCATAGCGATCGCTAGGCTCGCAGATGCTTGGAACAATGCTAAAGCCCCGTCCCAAGCATCCCCTCTATGGCGTCCATAGAACGCCATGGAGGCTTCTCCTGCCAGGTCACTTGACCGGCAGGATCTTGCTTCTCGTGAGATCCAGCTGGTCGGTGTAGTGATTGCGGAGGGAGACAGGGGACTTTTTTCCCTCGGACTCCATCTGCTCCCGGCAGCCAGAAGCAGGGAATCGGGCCACCGTTTTCGCAAAGGGATAAGAGGTGAGTATTTGATTTTTTTTGGGGGGGTTTCAGCTGCTGCTAACTGAGGCCGAGTGCACACTAGGCGTTTTTTTTGCACACTAGCGTGCTTTATGACGCTCTTTATAATGTCCGTTGTAGCATATAATTATGCGGATAGAGAAGAACACACGTAGTACACATGCAATGCATAACGCGTGCTGAAGACGTCCGTCATGGAAACACCAAGACTTTTGCGCTAGGATTGACCGCTGCTGAACGTCAAATGAGCGCGCCTGTGCACTTGAATGGCCACGTGCAGACGTCAAAATTAACGCATCGTCTGGCGTCTACCAATCTCTTCCGTCATAAAGTGCGTCCTTGTTAACGCATGCTAGTGCGCAGAAGAAAACGCTAGTGTGCGCCCAGCCTGATTCTGCAGAAACGTAATCTGTAAACTACAGCACTGAGCTGGTGTTAACTTTTTTAGTTAGTGCCAGCTTTTAGTAACTATCGTTAGGACCAAGTGATCTTAGCACTAGTTACTCTGTGCTTGTACTTTGCGCTCCCTATGTTAGGTATAAGGAGAGCAAAGTACAGTAGGCTCGTGGTACAGATGGCAAATTAACAAGCTAACAGGTTTTTTAACCCGTTAGCGATTCTGAGGAGATCTGGGCGCAGCGCTATCACCACTATTAAGCTAACGCTCATGCTAGTGTTAGCTTGAAGGAGATGATAGGCCCTGTTGTGTTTTATATTTTGAAGGTTAACACTCAAAGAATGCTGGGAGTTTAACCATTTATGTGGAGATAAGTATTTCCATTACTGATCAGCCTTTGCACATAGTGAGGTTGTTGCACTGCATGTAAATCCATAAATAGGATTTAAATGAGTAGTTTTCCTTTACGCTCCACCAACTATACAACTTCACTCTCAAAGGAATGTTGCCCTGTAAATCACAGTACTGATAATAAAGTATTTTTGGGATTAACATAATCTTTTGTTAACAGTATAATCAAAGCAAATTTAAGAAGGTTATTGGCAGTAGATTATAACACTAACCAAAGATGTAGTTTGTGAACGGAGCATTACAATTCACTTCTCTAGATTGTAATCACACTGCACCATATCAGACTGTCTCCTAATCTTCTGTTGTTCAATAAATCCCTCAAAAAACTTTTTTCTCTATGGATTAGCATATCACATCACTGACTAATCCTCACCTACCTTTCCTACATTATTATAGATTTTATAGCTTGCTTTACTACCATTTCCATCACCACATCTGATACTTATGCTATGGTTAGTGATTCTAACCACTAATGAGATGCCAACTCCTCCTGTTCTTTTCCACTCCTACTCCTCCAGATTGTAACCTCCTCTTAGCAGGAACCTCTATGCAAAAGTTGTCAAACTCTGGCCCCCAGATGTTTCTGAACTACAAATCCCATGATTTCCTGGCCATCTATTGCATTGAAAGAATTCTGTGAATTGTAGTCATCAATACCCAGGGGGGCTGTGAGTTTGACAGCCCTGCTCTACACCTGCTCTACACCTGCTCTACACCTCCTGACTTTGGTTCTTAAATGTGTTAATAATTTTGCTCAATTTCCCATTCTTTATTAAAGCGCTGAGGAAACATTTGGACTAAATTAATGATGATTAACATAATAATATAGTTTCTCAATTTATAAAAGACTCCCCACAATAAATACTCAATTTATCTTTCATGATCTGTTCTTGGCTTAGTGCTGGTGTTGGGCGCACTGGAACATACATCAGTATTGATGCTATGCTTGAAGGTGTAGAAGATGAGGGCAGAGTGGATGTCTATGGCTACGTTGTGCAGCTCAGGCGCCAACGTTGCCTGATGGTTCAAGTTGAGGTAAGTCTTATTTTAAAGGCTCATGTGTTTGATATAATGATTACCTACTGCCAGACATTAAATGATATACAGTGGACTAGTTGCCAGCATGTCTAGCGATCCTTTGGTTAGACGTGCATGGTGGACATCCTAGGCTTTTGTAATGGCTTCGCCAATTTAGGCTTCTCATTAATATTCTGAAACAAATAAATCATTGTAAAGCTGGTAATGAAGTGTCAATAGCTAATAACGGTGTTTGTTCCCATATTATTCTGCAGTCTCAGTATATATTCATTCACAAAGCTTTGGTGGAATATAATGAATTTGGGGAAACAGAAATCAATATGCTCGAGTTACCTCTTGTACTGAATGACCTGAAGAAGAAAGAGCCTTCTGCTAAGATTTGCCAGCTGGAGTCCGAATTTAAGGTAAGTCAGGCCATACAGCTATTTGTCTATAGACATATTTCCTCTTTTACCTGTTATTTACATTAGAGTTCACATCATTCTACCTTATATTACTAGGCTTAATTTAGTGATTGGACAAAAGTGACCCCTGTGTTTCTAGATGATGTGATAATTCATTCCATGACCTCTATTTATGTATTTATTTGCAAAGTATTTTACCAGGAAGGATACATTGAGATTTCTCTTGTTTTCAAGTATGTCCCGGGTTCAAGAACATTGAATTGTTACAGTCGTTATAGAAATACAAAGTAATAAAATGCAACATATTAAAAAAACAAAAAAACAACACAAATCTACTGATTACACAGAAAATAAATATGTAGGAAATATATTCACTATGTTACATGTTAACAGGTGCATTCTGTATTGAGGTATGTTAATAGAGAGCTCTTACGTGACTTTAGTCTGGGGGAAGATTTAATGGTGTCTGGGAGGTTATTCCATAATTGCGGTGCTCTGTAGGAAAATGAGGATCGAGCCACTTTCTTTTTGTATTGTGGTATTGCAAATAAGTTGCAGGTCCTGGATCGGAGGTTATAGGATGAGGGAACTGCTGGGGTAAACAGTCTATTCAGGTAGGGTGGTAGCTTCCCAGAAAAGCTCTTAAACACCAGGTTGGAAAGGTGAAGGGTGCGTCTAGATTCCAGCGACGGCCAGTTTAGCTCTTTTAACATGTCACAATGGTGGGTCATGTAGTTACATTGTAACACAAAGCGGCAGAATGAGTTATAATCTGACAGTCTTCTGGCTGGTGAAGCATGACAGATTGTATGGCTATATTCCCTAGTTCACAGTAACATAGCCTTACCTCAGCGCCTTGCCCTGTAACACAGCGCTAACCGCTGGGATACACGCGGTAGTGCTTCTGCAATTGCAAAATTGTGTAGGACCAGCTTTCAGGGGGTGGTAAAATATGGCTTTCCGCATCCCTGCGATACTTAGCGTTAGCACTGCGGCATACCTTACTTATGTAATGTACGTTTCCGCTCCCCATGTTAAATATAGGATGCGCAAAGTACAGTAAGCTCACACAAAAAGCAATGTGTGAACGGATTTCGAACGGGGGTAGCGCAGGAATGTAATATGGATGCATCATGCGTTAAATAAACACACTTATCCTGGCGCTAACATATTGATGCACTAACATAAGCGCAAACTATGGAATATAGCCAGTAGTCTGTAGTGTATGTAATGGCAGAGAGTGCCACCTTCCGTGTTGCAAATATCTTTATTATGGAGGATCATTGATGTATTTCTGCAGTAAACTGTCACTGTGATACATAAAATCATGCTTCTCCTTTTTCTACTCTACCAGACACTCACGGCCAGTGCCATAAAGACATTTGATAATCAAATTGAAATCTTTGTGTATTAAATTTTCATGTGCCTTGACTTCCTTTGTCTGCTTTGCAAGGTTTGCTACTCACGTTCAATTGGCAAACCAATATGTAATCGTTATGCTTGACTTCAGAAATGAAAATAATGTTATGGTAAATTCAAGCTTTACTTATTTAATTCCAAATTAAAAAATGATTCCATGGCATAGCTCAATTATGAACCTCTGATTAAACCTATATCTTACGTGTCTGTGGATAATCTTAACCTAATGGTTCTCTTCCTTTGTTGTATGGGTAGAGTTTGAGATCTATTTAACCCCCTTAAGGACCAAGGGTCTTTAAAGTCAATGCATTTATGATGTAATCGTTACAATGTTGGACCTTAAGGGGTTAATGTAAGGGGACTAGGATCAAACAATTCAGGTCTAGTCAAAGAAAGGTGAAAATCAGGAGAATAGGCAGGAGAAGTGAAAATTCTAGGTCAAAATAGCCAAACCAGAAAAACTCTCCCATATATCTCACTTTCCAAATCGGCTATTTGGTCTAGATTGTTCTCTTCTCCTGCCAATTCTCCTGATTTTCACCTTTCTTTAAATAAACCTGAATTGTCTGAATGTATTAATTGAACAAGATGATGCTGGTAAAGTTATGGAAAACGTGCACATAAAAGCAAATCTGAAAACCACAACAGAGGGGCTAATTTGGTGCTAAAATATATTTTGATGACACCATGACACTTTCAGACTGAAAGCTCAGAAAATTTTTTGCCTGTTGGACATTTCATGGAAGCACTAATATAATGAGACTATTCTACATTACACTAGATTACACGGTTTGGATCAATGTGGGTGTTAGTTTCATTAAAACTAGTGGGATAAGTGAATAACAAATAGCTTGTAGCGCTGATAAATTATAAGATGGAAAAATCGCTAAAACACACTCAAGTGGTCCTTGTCGCTCAACCACAGAAAAATTATAAAAACCAAGAAGAAATGGTGTAGTGATCACAGTATTCCTGTTTTCAAAATCACGGCTCACCGTTTCAAGGGTACATCTATCGAATCTTCTCTATCCAATGACCTCAAAAGGACCAGAAAACACATCATAGTGCGACCCCTAAATCATGTCTGGAAGGACATTCATACATGGTTACACTCACATGGAACAGAGCCCTCCTGACTCTGAATAATATACTTCTGGGTTATTAACTGGTCACCCAAACGCACCTTCGATCTTACTTGCCTCGGAAACCTTAAATATAAAAGGTGGGGACCATAGCGCAGACTGAAATGGTAGCCAAATAAGGAAATAATGAGATATACTCAGTGTGTAGGACCTAACCCAGGTCCGCAGGAGGTATTCCCAGAGGTTGTTTGTAAGGTACAACGTCCAAAAAAACATATCAATAATCTTCTATTTAAGGGTCTATTTGCTAAAGGGTGAAGTCCGGAGAAGTGGCAGCAGAAGTCAAAATTATAGGGCAAAATAGCCAAACCAGAAAAATTCTCCCATTTATCTCACTTTTCCAAATTGGCTATTTGGTCTAGATTGCTCTCTTCTCCTTCCTTTCTCCTGTGTTTCACCATTAGTGAATACACCCTATAATGTATTTATTAATACTGTCCGTCACATGAAGTGAGGTGTGGAATTTTTTTCTTGTGGTGTCATGTCAGGACTCAATAATAATTAATGCAATATAATGTAATAGAATGACATACTATTAACCAAAGTATTTTGCAATATGACCATTCTCTATGTTATTTGGTATTCCGAAGCATAAAACATTTTCCTCTGCAGTCATTTCACCTCTTCTGGATCCTGCTTTGTTATTTATGTGAACTTAAAATAAATGGAGAGGGTAGTGATAGATGTAATTAATGTATTTTCTCAGAGAATACCAACATACAGGACCTGGAGACCACAAAGCACAGGAATTTGCTTAGATAACAAGGAGAAGAACCGTGACCCCAGAATTATACCATGTAAGTAACCTGTAGATCTTGCTTTCCTTTATTGCACTATATACATCATATATTATGCTCCTGACGAAGCTGACCTGAACAGCGAAATGCGTAGAGCGCTATATGGCAATATAAAACTTTTATTCTGGTAGTGACTTAGTCCTCTAGCACAGCCTGTCCCCTTTTTTTCTTGTCTGCTAAGAACGCTCACAGTCAGGATATCAATAATGTGTCTTTGCTTTATATTGCTCACCTTTTCTATTAGGTGTAACACATATGGGTGTACGTAAATTATCTAGAAACAGCATTTTTTACATGTATATTTGATTCTCTTTATTTACTGTACTATACCTGTGGACCCCTGAAGCGCTGCTTCCTCTTGTTTTAGATTGTTATCTATCTTTATGATATAGGCTTTAGGCTCCTAACAGGTTACAACCATGCATCTACTAGCTGCTGCTAACTGGAAAAACTCAACGCACTCAGTGCACACTCTAATGTGCCCGGGACTCTGTACATTTGCATAAGTGTGTGTTGTATATATGGGAGTCTACAGGTAGCTCTGCAGTGCAGTGCTAACCCTGTGTGGACTTTATGTTTCGTGTTTGTTGTTGTTTTTTTAGTTTTATTCTTTGTTTCCGGTGGATATTGTTCACCCACCTGCGGATATAATCTTTTTAATCATTTCACTCTCCGTCTTGGCACAGTTTAATCTAAATTATCATATTAAACGTTAACCTTTATTAAATAATATTTATAAAACTGCCAACCTCCTGATAATCTCATAATCAAACTCATACAGGTCTATTCACTAAAGGGTGACGTCAGGAGGATTGGCAGGAGAAGAGGACAATCTAGACCAGCGTTTCTCGATTCCAGTCCTCAGGACCCACTAACCGGCCAGATTTTGCAGATCACCTTGGGGAAATGCAGACTGAGTCCTGCAATCACTGAGCAACAAGTTATGTCACCTTTGCTTTGCTCCAGATATCTGGAAAACATGGCCTATTAGTGGGTCTTGAGGCCTGGAGTTGAGAAACACTGATCTAGACCAAATAGACGATTTGGAAAGGAAGATAAATGGGAGAATTTTCCTGGTTTGGCTATTTTGACCTAGATCGGTCACTTCTGCCAATTCGCCTAACGGCACCCTTTAGTGAATAGACCTTATAGTCCCGTTTGTTTTGGGGTTACCCCCTTTACCATTTACATGGTTTGAGTTCAAGTCTCTATTTTTGTCACCTAATTGATAGGTTGCCTTTCTTATCTTTTACAGTCTCTCCCTTGTACTATATCTGTATACATAAGTATCCTGTAGACCTGTGGTTCCCAACTGTAATCCTCAAGTACCCCTAACAGGCCAGGTTTTAAGGATTCCCTTGGGGATATGCAGACTGAATCTTGCAATCACTGAGCAGCAAATTAGATCATCTGTGCTGTGCTTCAGATATCTGGGAAACCTGACCTGTTACGGGTACTTGAGGACTGCGGTTGGGAACCACTGCTGTAGACCATGGATGTCAAACTCCAACCACCCAGATGTTGAAGGCCTACAATTCCCAGAATTATTTGAAAGCTATAGACAAAGTATCATGGGAGTTGTAGTAGCAACATATGGTGTGGGGAGGAGTTTGGCATCCCTTCTTTATACAGTAATACAATTCTGTCAATGTGGCACTGACCGCATGTCTGTGCTACTAATCTTCTGTATCTCCTTTGTACAGATGAATACAACAGAGTCCAGATTAAGCAGGATGACGGACAGACCGAACAAGACAATCTAGATGATGATGAAGTTTCCTCTGATGAAGAGAGTGAATGTGAGGATTCTACCAAGTATATCAATGCCTCATATTTAACAGTAAGTCACTCACATCAATACTTGTATCTTATCAACTAGTTTTATTAAATACTAAGTGAAAAGTAGCTGCTACATTTGGAAAATATTGGAATATCCCGGAAAAAACCATGACATCTTCGAATTGATAATACCATACTGTTTTAAGTTCTATATTAATTTCAATTTTATGACTAGGCCAATTAAGATCCCTGGAATTTAAACAAAATGATTTAATAAAAAAAAATAGGATTAAGCAAAAACATATAGGAGAATTATCTATCCTACCCCCTTACTCATGTGCAGTAGGCGATTAGAGCTGCTACACAGCCATAAGGCTCTTCTTTTAGATCAGAAATGTAAAATTTAGCCCCCCCAGATAATTGATGGCCTACAATTCCTACAAATCGTTGGATACAATAGATGACCAGAGAATCATGGGAGTTGTAGATCAGCAACATCTGGTGGGACGGAGTTTGACAAACCTGCTTTAGGCTATCATGTGGAGACTAAAGAGTAAAATACATGATGGCATGTCAAATGGACATATAGTTCCTTGCATCCATTCATGATGTAGAAGGGCAAATAGGCTGAGTGAGCAGTCATATTGCTCATAATCTGTTCTGCAGTCCCTTGCAATGTGATGAAGGGACAGGTATACATATAGTTATCACTGATCATTTTGCACTATCAACTCCCTAAACCAAGTCTGAAGAGGATCAAAGTGGCACTTTAAGAAGGTGCCCAATCACTGGTTGAGTCTGCACTAAACAACCTCTTACCCTAAATACATTGCTATGGATGCCAAGCCTGTGACAACATATACAGGGTTATTCAAAGAGCTCCGAATTGCGGCCGAAAAGTAACTGAAAGCTGAAATTCAGCGCACGCTTACCTTTCCTGGCCATTCGGCTATCCAGAGAGCAGACAGTTCGCCAAATGTTGGCGAATTGCCTGCACATATGGTGCCTGTTCGAGGGCAGTGAAATCCCCATAGAGAAGCAGTGCTTCGTCTATTCAGAGAACACAAACCAGCAGTGAAAAGTTGCTGAATTGCCCTGCTGTTAGGTGGTTTCATTCGACAGATTTATTCATGCAAATCCCATAGGCTTCAATGTTAAAAATATTCTAATATTTTAATCCAATATCTAATAAACCGTTTATTATTTTATTCTCCAGTAAAAGGTCTCTTTAGATTTTTTTATGATCTTTTAGGCATTTTTCGGGATTTTTTGCGAAATAATTTTTCGGTTTTTTTAAAATAGTTTTTTCTTTTTTCTGTATTTTCTGGTATTATCATTCATTGGATCTCATATGTAAATTTCAGACATTTTCATTCTGTAGTTTCTTTGCAAACAGCGTTTCACTTTTCAAACATTCAAGCGTACTGTTTGTTTTTTTGTTCACTCCATTCGTCTGCGGTATCGGCTTTTTCCGACGGCTCTTCTGGGCTGTGATCGGCAGCTGCTCAGATTTCTCCGGCGTGTTTGGCGGTGTTAATCCAGATGTTTTTGCGGGTTTTGCGGTGAGTGTTCGTCGGGTTTGCGGTAGCTTTTTCCCTGCACTACGACGGACCTGTGGTGCTTGCTGAATACACCACAGGGTCGCCGAAATGGCATCGCCAAATTGCACCGAATTGAAGAGAACGAAAAGTCGCCGAACGTACGGTGACTTTTCGATTCTCTTTGAATAACACTGATAGGTTATTAAAACCTAGCCACTCCCTGACAAACACGGCCAGACACACCAGTTGATGTTAAATGTGAGGACTTGACACTTGTCTCACCCTTCTGTTACACTGGCCAGGGTGCCCAGCTTCCAGCCCAATGTGATGTATCTATCTGTCCAGCTTCCCTTTTTTAGTGCCAGGAGGATTGTCTCGAATTGTTATATGTATTATACTTGATTTTTAAAAAAAAATCTTTTTGCTTCTTAGGGGTACTGGGGGACAAAAGAAATGATTGCAGCGCAAGGACCTCTTGAAAATACTATTTCTGACTTTTGGCAAATGATTTACCAAAAGAGAGTAAAAGCTATTGTCATGCTGTCTGGACCATCTCAAAAGGAAAAAGTGAGTGTTTTTATGGGATTTCATTTTATAGATCGTTGATTGCATTTACTGTGTTTGACTTTTTTGTCCACAATAACTCCCCATGAAGATCCACACCCCTCCTAAATCCTACCCCACCATACTGCTTTCATCAAACCTATAACTTCCCATTTAACTGCTACCTTATCTGTCAGTGACATTCTGATCATAACATTGACTCAATAACACTATGGCTTGGTGAAATTGGCAACATTATAGGGTCTACCTACTATTATTGTTGAGATCCATGTCATCTATAATCACCATTGCATGTCCACCGCTCAGTCAGTAAACAATAAGACTGAACGGTTCCCCCACTGAGAACATCTATGAACTGTGAAATATCAAAATAACAACTAATAAGTAAATACTTTGTGGACATATCCCTTTGCCCTCTTTCCATGTATTCAGGAGGAGACCTGCTTTCCATACTGGGTAGAGAAGAAGACGACACACGAGGATCTTGAAATTGAGCTGAATGAAGAGAAGACATGCAGCAGCTATACACAGCGCTTCTTTGAAATCAGACACAGCAAGGCAAGATACATAAACAAATACATAAAAATGCAATTCTAGTCCCAGCGTATATGAAACAACAATAGAATTCTCCATGTTGAAGTGTAAAGATAATTGCAATAGATATCTTTATTCCAATAGCACAGACTGTAAATAGGCACTAAAGGTTGAATATCCCATTTTCAAAATGATTGGGACTCAGAAGTATCTACAATTTTGTCATTTTTTAGGTTTTTGAATAGTTACATATAAGTAATACATTTTCCTGGGGAAAGAACCAAAGTCTATACCATAAACTCATTCGTGTTTCTTTTATACATAAGCATGAAGGTGATTCAATACAATATTTTTAATTGTCCCGTCCCCCCTTTACACGAGGTTCAATGGTGGAATTTTCCAAATTTGGTGTCATGTCAGTGTTCAAAAACAAGTTAGGATTTTGAAATTCCAGATAAGGAACACCCAACCGTTATTCACTGGTGAAAAACTGGGGGGGGTTCAACCAGTTGTACTGAAGAGGACTATTATACAGAATCACTTTTGTATGGTGGAAATATGGTGGGATACAATGAAATTAAAACATTATAACTGCATAATAAACTGTCAAAAGTCTATAATATAAAATGTATAAAAAAGGTGTACGTGGTCATGTATACATACTTATGTGTCTTTTTCTTCTGGAAGCTGTATTTCCTGCAAAGATACAAAGTAAAACACTAATTGCACAATGTGTCTGTAGGTAATATGCACTCTACAGGTATAAGGAGCTACACTCACTAATTCAAAAACCATACAAGGCCAGCTCAAGCATCAGCGGCATCGCATTATCCACATGAATTTCATATTCACGATCTCACTAGCTTCCTATCATCACTCTATCCACACTGATATATAAAGGGGTGTTGAGGAATCCAGTGCATCCACACTGAAATTTATGGGGCTGTTGAGGGATCTTCCCATCTGTGGTCCCGATAAGCGAGGCATGAGGTGGTAAATAAATAATATGGCTTAAGGCTAAATTTATTTACAACAGAACATAATAAAGCCTGGAAGAGAGAGGAATGTTTCCTAAAATGTTGCTGGCGATCTCAATAGGTTTGAAAATGGTTTCTCAGAACTAGTTCATAAATATTGACGGGCAATATCTGTTCCTCCTGCTTAGTATCACTGTTGTCTTATTTGCAGAGAAAGGACACCAGAAATGTCTGCCAGTTCCATTATGACCAGTGGGAAGGCACTACTCCCAAAGAAACCAAAGATCTGTTGGAAATGATCAAGGCCATCAAGCAAGTGGCTTCTACTAAGAGTGACGAGCAGACCAAAATCTCAACAGTCCTTGTTCACTGCAGGTAAATTTTGTCTTTTTGGTAACTGCGGGTGCTGAAAAACATTGTACATCATACTCATATTTTGAGGAATAATTTGCCTTTTCTCTATCCTCAACAACAAATTGTGAAACACTCTTCACATATTATTCATTCTTTATCCATTGCACATAAGGGGTTATTCACAAAGCGACAATCTTGACACAGAATTGCACTGAACATTGAATTTCATCATGCGGTGCAATTTCGGGGCAATTCGTCTATTCGCTAAACTGTCAATTCACCAAATATAAGTGAACCGACACCGTCATAGGGTACAGTTCGCGTTATTTGTCAATCTTCGGCGACAGCAAAATTGTCCGATAGACAATTAATGTCAATCTATTCAGAGAATACCGAACTGCACTGAAGTATCAGGGAAAATGTCTGTATTTTCGGTAGTTCAGTTCGACAGGTTTAGACAGGCGAATCACATAGGTTTTTTGTGATAATTTTTTTTTTATAAAGATTTTTACCAGGATGGATACATTGAGATCTCTCTCGTTTTCAAGTATGTCCTGGGTGGCGAGTATGTACCATTAGGTGTCTTGCCCAAGGACACTTACTGGAGAGGTGCTCTTGCTGGGATCTAACCTGTGTCTCCACAGTCTCTCTCCACGGCTATAGAGCAGTGATGTCACCTCTACTCCACCCAGCCGGTACAATGCAGAAAAAAAATAAACATTTATTTTTTCATTTTCAACTAAACGTCTTTTTATTTTTTTTTATTTTAATTAATTTAATCTTTGATTCCCAATTTTTCTCAAAAGGTATTTTTTTATTTTTTAGCAGACCTTTGTATTATTTTTAAAGGACATTTTTTGTTATTTAGACAAATTTAAACCCCTTAACAATGGGTGGGTGGTGCCCGTCGGGAGGGAGTTAACGGCTGCTAGGAGGGGCCGAAGTGGCCCATTGAAGCCAGCAGGGCGTAACAGAGGGTTAATACACCTATTAGGAGAATAGGAGAGTTCTGTTTTTTTTTTTTTTTTAGTTCGGTGGCCATTACGGTGGTCTTTGGGGACTCTATCATCAGTGCACTACGACGACCCTGTGGTGAAAAGTGAATTCACCGAAGGGTCGGTGAAATGAAATCGCTGAAGCGCACACTAGTGCTCAGCACTTACATTTCTCTAAAATTTCAGTGCTTTGTGAATAACCCCTATATTTTTCTGCAAGTCCGTGTAACCAAGTTACGTATTTTCTAAATTATCTCTAGTGATGGATCACAACTAACAGGTACATTCTATGTCCTGTGGAATCTTCTCGAAAGCGCCAACGTTGAGGGCGTCATCGATGTTTTCCAGAGTGTAAAGAATATCCGTAAACAGCGGCCCGGGATGGTGCCTTCCTATGTAAGTACCTACCTTAAAAAGCAAAACCAACACATTTTACATATCTGTGGGCATACTCTACTTTGGTTTTAAATAATTTCAAGAATTAATTTTCAGATAATATATATAATACAGTCAAAACATTCTCTGGAAACTGAATACTTTTCGCCCTGGAAAATTTATATGTGTACATTAGTCACTGAGAAACATTTATGTTTTTTATGCCATGACTGCTCATTTTTTTCACCCTAGTAAAATGGCAAGGGATATAGCAATCAGGTCATTACTACTTGTTGACCTTTTATTTATGTATCTGTTTTTAGGAGCATTACCTGTTCCTGCATGATATTCTTGCCAGCACTGTCCCAGCTCAGAATGGTCAAATCAAGACTCACATGAGGCAGGAGGATAAGCTGGAGATCCAAAACGAATTGGAGACAAAATCCCCAGAAGGAACACCAAGTGTCCCCAGTCAGCCAGAAGAATCTGGGCCAATCCCAACAGACCATGAATCTTCATCCAATGGACCAAGTCCAGCACCATTTACAGAAGTGGCTCTGAGAATAGATGAATGAATAGGAAACTGAAAAGGATGTAGGGGGTCAAAGGAATTGTAAAAAAAATGCAAGATATTCTTTGGGAACCGAGGAGCTTTGTCATGGACGTTATCAGTAAGAGACACATTGGATTGTCTGTGTATACAGCACACGTGTAAACAGTCCGAGTCCCAGAGCACTTAGCATAAAACCAATATCCAAAGCATCGCATCAATATCCGCTGATAATGCAAATAGTCAGGGAAAATTGTAGGTGTACAGAACTTCGCTTAGCAATTCTTTACCATTGAGAAAAAAAATATAACAGTACAGAGTAATTTAAAAATATTCTGTGGTCTGTACCGTTTTCTTAGCCAAAGCCCTCGGGACTCAGAAATGATCTCATAGCCTGCAAATGAACATTCTTAGTTTACATTATGGAATAATGGCTAGAGAGGAAGACAATACCTTTGAATCCCATGAACATTGCTGTAATGGTTCTTTGGATAAAACTGCTTTAGATGTCTCGGGATAAAAAAAATCCCGTCGGTCCCTCACTTTAAATTCACATCATCTGTTAAAGTCATTCAATAGCATCCTATAACAACTATGTGTATGGTTTGTCAAAAATGCCACCTGAATAATCTGTACTCTATATAGATGAAACCACATTACTAGTGAACTATATAACAGTATCCACAAAACTGAATCCGCGATTTAAAACCTGTTCCCAAAGTTCTATAGTGGTTCATATCTAACAATATCTTTCAATATTTTTATTCTAAATAGTTCTGTGTGGTTTTAATAATGACCTATTCATCCCAAGACCAAGAATGAAAGCTCTCTAGGAGAATAGCTCCTTGGGCTTGCCTATAAAACTGTTAATGGATGTATAAAACAAAACAAAATTTCCAGTTCTAGAATTGAACAGTTAGTTAACATAAAGTGTTGTGTGTGTGCTTGATGCTGTGTATAGATATGTTTAGATTTTTATATACACAAACAGCTACAACTGTGACTCATTTTTTCCATGTTCAGCTTTTTGTATACATATAATTTCTTTTACACTTAGTGCAGACAGATTATTTGCCACCTGTCCTATTTTTTTTTGATGTGTTTCTGAATAGCTTTTCTTTTCCTGGACGTGGACAGAGGTCCTGCCATGGTCACCTCTGCACAATCTTCTTAAGGCTAACATTACCATGTCTTACAGAACTTTAATCAGTAAACCAGACTAGCGTTCACCATTTTTTGCTAGTGTGTGGCTTTATTAAGCTTTTTAATTGTTAGTATCATAACCAACACAACAAGATTGCTAGGACATTCCGACATCTTGGTCTATGTTACAATCCAGGTGTAAACTTTACAAGAGCTCTGTTGAGATGCCCAGAGCCATGAAAGTCTATGCAATTCCTAAGTTTATACTAGCGTTGGAGTCTAGCCTCTAGTCTTTCTGAACAAAATAATAAAAAATTGCTTTGTAATAATATATATATATATTTTAATTGGTCATACTAAAGCACATGAACAAACAAAATTACACTTTAGTGTTTTTTCATTATTTAAGGTGGACATGTAAAAACAGCGTACTGCAACGTTTGACATTTCATTGTCGACTCTTTCAATTTGTGCCTTTTATCTATTAAAAGGAAAAAGCAATTCTTTTGTGCTACTGATTTATAATAAATATTACAAACGTCTTGTTATTAAATGCTTCAAACCTGAAAGCCATATATATCAACAAAATATAGAAAAATGTAGAATTGCTTACAGCTAAATTGAAATGTTTGTTCTTCTCCATCCCTGTAAAGGCATTATTAAATGGCCGAGAACCAACTAGTTCCTACAACCATATCCGCTTCCCAGAGACCAATAAGAGGACAATTCTCTCTGCTAATGTAGAAAAAGCCCTTAATAAGCCTTGTAAATCAGTGGTTGGGGGGGGGCATAACGGTGCATGGGATGCTTGAGGAGTGATTTCCTATGTTGTTGTCAGGATCCTGAACCATGCTTGCAATACAGATTCCTTGTTGGCAGCACTTTTCATGTGCTGCTCCTGACTAGCACTAGACTCCCTGATCACTAACAGTTAAAAACACACCACATGTCATGTGACATGAAGCACAGACTCACCTGAATAAAGGGCTACGCCCCCTGTTACCAGAGGCCTGTTCAATACCTCAGCAGCTGCTGAATTGCTGCAGCGCAGCAATTCAGTTTGCTGCAGCAGTGTCGTTGAACCCTTTGGATGCGAATTTTGAATCCAAAATGGCCGACGATTTCTTATTGAAAAATTCAGATTGTTTTTCGGATCACTCGGACAAAATATAATAAAGAGAAGCAGTCAGCACAATTCCGTTTGGTATGCACACACCAGAAATGATAGTTTTTAATGAATAAACGTTATGTTTACTTCTGAAACAATATATAAATTGAACTGTAATATATGTCTATGTGCAGGGGGAAATAATAAATAAATATTTTGTGCTTTGGTGAACAAAAACCTCAAAATTAACATTGCTGTACGGAATTATTACTTGCTTCGAGGCGGCGGCCATCTTGCTGTACGACATTGTTACTTGCTTCATGGCGGCGGCCATCTTTAAAACGTCACACTCAGCATCTCCTCAGGTCGCTGCAAGTGCTAGGTTAACACTGCTGAGCGCTGAGCGGTTGAACGGCGTTCAATGGCAAGTTGCTAACTTAGCACTTGCAGCGGCTGAGGTATTGAACAGGCCTCTGCGCTTCAGTATTGTTGCTTCATCCCTTGCAGAGTGAGGTTCTATGCTCTGCTCTGAGAACCTAACCTGCCGTGATCCCTTTATCCTATATCCTGCTCCTGTGTGTTCCCAACTGTCTCTATCACCTTCCCTGTGTTCTTACCAAGATCCCTTCGTGTCTCTACCAAATTCCCACCGCGTTCCTAACTGGCATTCACCGTGTCTCCAGTCTCCCGCCTCAGCTACTATTTCTCACAGCATCCATAGAATCTGGTCAGCCTCTGTTTGTTCACCTTCCTCCACCCACACGTGTGTGTGTATACTGCATTTGGCCCATATCCCCTCAACCCGGTTCCACCCCAGAACCTGAACCAGTTGTTGATTGGCTGTATGCTTGCATCGATTGGTGAAGTATTAAGAATAACAGAAGAACCCTCCAACCGGTAGCACTCCACCTGTGCATGACTGTATATGAACTTTTCAATTCTTGTACCTCGGATAGAGGGTACAACTGTTTGGGTGTAGAGGGTCACTGTCTCCTTGTACTCATATTATTTTCTTCATTTTTTTGTTTCTTGCATTTGTACCATATATATTGTATTATTTTATATAGGATGTGGTTGCAGTCTGCTCCCCTCCCCAAATTAAAAATGTCACCAGCCACCACTGGCTAAGCGTAAAGGATACTTGCTTACATGGGAGTCCTTCTTCATTCAGTTTAGCAATGATATCGTAAAGCCACAAGATGGCAACACAGGATTGCAGAAGACAAACATATAAAAATCCAGTAGTATACAGATTACACAGGCTTGCACAGTTTAGATTTTGTTATTGTTTTTTAAAGGTCACTATTCATTGGAGTCATCTGTATCTGAGGAAAACATCTCTTCCCTGTGCTAAAATGAGATTTTGTATAGATCCCTAAAGGCCTACCTAGTCTTATTCTTTTTTTTTTGTAGCCACTACTCCTTTAGAAAAAGAGTGTTTTCTATAGATGTAGAGTAAAAGCGTAAAACTGATACGGGAGGCACAAATGACATATGTAGAGATATTGGCTCTTTGCAAAAACTTAATGTAGTTGTCAATAAAAGCCTTTGACACTTATGAAATAACTCCATCTGGGCATTGCTTGAGAAAGGCTGCTTGTACAGCACAAATGTTGCGGCCCGCCCAATAAATTGACCATGTTCTAAATTGGAGTGTCAGGTCCTCCTCTTCTGTATTACCCCGTTAAAAGTGTCATCATTCTGCAGTGGAGTGCCTGAAATCCTCTTTTTATACACTGAATCCCTGGAGGTTAGCCTCTCGGGACCCATGAGCACCTGAATTAAGGTTTACCTTTAGTTGCACGAGGTTGCAGTTTTTCATGGTGTCTATTTTTAGGCATAAACAAACTGAGACATGTACGGGGCTGACATGGGGTCTGAGAAATCTATGGGTAGTAATATAGGGCTTGTGTGGTGTTTTGGGACTGAAATGTGATCTGATGGGTTTATGGGCTCTGAAATGGAGACTGAGAGTTATATGGGGACTGATATGGGTCTGAGAGGCATGTGGGGGCTGACATCTGGTCTGAGATGAGTATGGGCGCTGAACTAGAAAGCACCGATTACGAATACACCATGTTTTGTACCATCAACAGTCTGCCTCAATTGGACATGTTCCCAGCCATCGGTATATGATTGTGTCATTACGTTTTTGGACATTTCTGTATCATTGAACATGTTCTTGTATCAATATCTGTGTATGTAGTTTGCCTTTATGATAATATTACCTACTGCAATGTGTGGAGTTCAGGTTGTATTGTAGAATGCAATGGGAGGGGGGCAACAGTTCATTCTTCTCTGACCCATGCAGCACAATGTCTAGAGTCAGCCCTGCCAATGTCAGCATTGTACCTTGGGAACAAATATATATATATATATATATCATAATGTTAAGTGTCTCAAATGACCTTGAAATATTTAAATGCGAAGATCTCTTTTGTTAAACATAACTATAAAGAAACGTTTCCTTTGGAACATATGAACATAACCAAGGAGTAGCAAGTCATAATTAGGGATGAGCTGTTCGGGTTCGGACGGTTCGGGGTTCGACCCGAACTTAGACTGTTCGAGTAGATGGCGAACACCGAACATTTCCGGGTGTTCGCCGCATGTTCGACCACAATGGACCACAATGCATTTTCCCACTGGCCTGAAGCTCGTAATTGGCTACAGCCTTGCACCTGACCACTGGTGCAAGACTGGTTGAACACTATGCCAATCACCGCTCAGAGTCCTGATTGGGCAAACTTTGCCCAATCATGGGCTCACAGAGCTAAGTCCCGTAGCACACTATATAAGGTTTCCACGCAGCGCTTCTGCACGCATTTCAGAGGAGATTTCAAAGAAGATAGTTGTGTCTTGTTACTGCCGGTCTGCCACGCTACTGGGGGGGTCTGGGGGGTCTCATTTCTACCAAATATCAGGGAATTTAGGTGATGTGTGTCTTGTCACTGTGCCAGCAAGTTTTTTTGGGGTTTACAACTTTATTTAAAACATTTGTTAATTAAGGTGATCTTCTGGGTCTTGTCACCACTGTGCCAGCAAGTCTTTTTGGGTGTCATTTTTATCAAATATCAGGGAATTTAGGTGATGTGTGTCTTGTCACTGTGCCAGCAAGTGTTTTTTGGGGTTTACAACTTTATTTAAAACATTTGTGAATTGAGGTGATTTTCTGGGTCTTGTCACTGTGCCAGCAAGTCTTTGTGGGTGTCATTTCTACCAAATATCAGGGAATTTAGGTGATGTGTGTCTGGTCACTGTGCCAGCAAGTTTTTTTGGGGTTTACAACTTTCGTTAAAACATTTGTGAATTAAGGTGATCTGTGTCTCGTCACACAACCAGTACAACGCAGTATTTTGGGGCTCACTAATTTCTTTAAAACATTTGTGAATTAAGGTGATCTGTGTCTCGTCACACAAACAGTACCACGCAGTATTTTGGGGCTCACTAATTTCTTTAAAACATTTGTGAATTAAGGTGATCTGTGTCTTGTCACACAACCAGTACCACGCTGTATTTTGTGGTTCACTAATTTCTTTAAAACATTTGTGAATTAAGGTGATCTGTGTCTTGTCACACAACCAGTACCACGCAGTATTTTGGGGCTCACTAATTTCTTTAAAACATTTGTGAATTGAGGTGATCTTCTGTGTCTCGTCACACAGCCAGCAAGTTTTTTTGGGGCTCAATAATTTCTTTAAAACACTTGTGAATTAAGGTGATCTTTGTCTCGTCACACAAACAGTACCACGCAGTATTTTGGGGCTCACTAATTTCTTTAAAACACTTGTGAATTAAGGTGATCTGTGTCTCGTCACACAAACAGTACCACGCTGTATTTTGGGGCTCACTAATTTCTTTAAAAAACTTGTGAATTAAGGTGATCTGCGTCTCGTCACACAAACAGTACCACGCTGTATTTTGGGGCTCACTAATTTCTTTAAAACATTTGTGAATTAAGGTGATCTGTGTCTCGTCACACAAACAGAACCACGCTGTATTTTGGGGCTCACTAATTTCTTTAAAACATTTGTGAATTGAGGTGATCTTCTGTGTCTCGTCACACAGCCAGCAAGTTTTTTTGGGGCTCAATAATTTCTTTAAAACACTTGTGAATTAAGGTGATCTTTGTCTCGTCACACAAACAGTACCACGCAGTATTTTGGGGCTCACTAATTTCTTTAAAACACTTGTGAATTAAGGTGATCTGTGTCTCGTCACACAAACAGTACCACGCTGAATTTTGGGGCTCACTAATTTCTTTAAAAAACTTGTGAATTAAGGTGATCTGCGTCTCGTCACACAAACAGTACCACGCTGTATTTTGGGGCTCACTAATTTCTTTAAAACATTTGTGAATTAAGGTGATCTGTGTCTCGTCACACAAACAGAACCACGCTGTATTTTGGGGCTCACTAATTTCTTTAAAACATTTGTGAATTGAGGTGATCTTCTGTGTCTCGTAACACAGCCAGCAAGTTTTTTTGGGGCTCACTAATTTCTTTAAAACACTTGTGAATTGAGGTGATCTGTGTCTCGTCACACAAACAGTACCACGCTGTATTTTGGGGGCTCACTAATTTCTTTAAAACATTTGTGAATTGAGGTGATCTTCTGTGTCTTGTCACACAACCAGTACCACGCAGTATTTTGGGGCTCACTAATTTCTTTAAAACATTTGTGAATTGAGATGATCTTCTGTGTCTCATCACACAGCCAGCAAGTTTTTTTGGGGCTCACTAATTTCTTTAAAACACTTGTGAATTAAGGTGATCTGTGTATCGTCACACAAACAGTACCACGCAGTATTTTGGGGCTCACTAATTTCTTTAAAACACTTGTGAATTAAGGTGATCTGTGTCTCGTCACACAAAGAGTACCACGCTGTATTTTGGGGCTCACTAATTTCTTTAAAACACTTGTGAATTAAGGTGATCTGCGTCTCGTCACACAAACAGTACCACGCTGTATTTTGGGGGCTCACTAATTTCTTTAAAACATTTGTGAATTAAGGTGATCTGTGTCTCGTCACACAAACAGAACCACGCTGTATTTTGGGGCTCACTAATTTCTTTAAAACATTTGTGAATTGAGGTGATCTTCTGTGTCTCGTAACACAGCCAGCAAGTTTTTTTGGGGCTCACTAATTTCTTTAAAACACTTGTGAATTAAGGTGATCTGTGTCTCGTCACACAAACAGTACCACGCTGTATTTTGGGGCTCACTAATTTCTTTAAAACATTTGTGAATTGAGGTGATCTTCTGTGTCTCGTCACACAGCCAACAAGTTTTTTTGGGGCTCACTAATTTCTTTAAAACACTTGTGAATTAAGGTGATCTGTGTCTCGTCACACAAACAGTACCACGCTGTATTTTGGGGCTCACTAATTTCTTTAAAACATTTGTGAATTGAGGTGATCTTCTGTGTCTCGTCACACAAGCCAGCAAGTTTTTTTGGGGCTCACTAATTTCTTTAAAACACTTGTGAATTAAGGTGATCTTTGTCTCGTCACACAAACAGTACCACGCAGTATTTTGGGGCTCACTAATTTCTTTAAAACATTTGTGAATTGAGGTGATCTTCTGTGTCTCGTCACACAGCCAGCAAGTTTTTTTGGGGCTCACTAATTTCTTTAAAACACTTGTGAATTGAGGTGATCTTTGTCTCGTCACACAAACAGTACCACGCAGTATTTTGGGGCTCACTAAATTCTTTAAAACACTTGTGAATTAAGGTGATCTGTGTCTCGTCACACAAACCGTACCACACTGTATTTTGGGGCTCACTAATTTCTTTAAAACACTTGTGAATTAAGCTGATCTGTGTCTCGTCACACAAACAGCATCACGCTGTATTTTGGGGCTCACTAATTTCGTTAAAACATTTGTGAATTAGGGTGATCTGTGTCTTGTCACACAACCTGTACCACGCTGTATTTTGGGGCTCACTTATTTCTTTAAAACATTTGTGAATTAAGGTGATCTGTGTCTTGTCACACAACCAGTACCACGCAGTATTTTGGGGCTCACTAATTTCTTTAAAACATTTGTGAATTGAGGTGATCTTCTGTGTCTCGTAACACAGCCAGCAAGTTTTTTTGGGGCTCACTAATTTCTTTAAAACACTTGTGAATTGAGGTGATCTGTGTCTCGTCACACAAACAGTACCACGCTGTATTTTAGGGGCTCACTAATTTCTTTAAAACATTTGTGAATTGAGGTGATCTTCTGTGTCTCGTCACACAACCAGCAAGTTTTTTTGGGGCTCACTAATTTCTTTAAAACACTTGTGAATTAAGGTGATCTGTGTCTCGTCACACAAACAGTACCATGCTGTATTTTGGGGCTCACTAATTTCTTTAAAACATTTGTGAATTGAGGTGATCTTCTGTGTCTCGTCACACAGCCAGCAAGTTTTTTTGGGGCTCACTAATTTCTTTAAAACACTTGTGAATTAAGGTGATCTTTGTCTCGTCACACAAACAGTACCACGCAGTATTTTGGGGCTCACTAATTTCTTTAAAACATTTGTGAATTAGGGTGATCTGTGTCTTGTCACACAACCAGTACCACGCTGTATTTTGGGGCTCACTTATTTCTTTAAAACATTTGTGAATTAAGGTGATCTGTGTCTTGTCACACAACCAGTACCACGCAGTATTTTGGGGCTCACTAATTTCTTTAAAACATTTGTGAATTGAGGTGATCTTCTGTGTCTCATCACACAGCCAGCAAGTTTTTTTGGGGCTCACTAATTTCTTTAAAACACTTGTGAATTAAGGTGATCTGTGTCTCGTCACACAAACAGTACCACGCAGTATTTTGGGGCTCACTAATTTCTTTAAAACACTTGTGAATTAAGGTGATCTGTGTCTCGTCACACAAACAGTACCACGCTGTATTTTGGGGCTCACTAATTTCTTTAAAACACTTGTGAATTAAGGTGATCTCTGTCTCGTCACACAAACAGTACCACGCTGTATTTTGGGGCTCCCTAATTTCTTTAAAACACTTGTGAATTAAGGTGATCTGCGTCTCGTCACACAAACAGTACCACGCTGTATTTTGGGGCTCACTAATTTCTTTAAAACATTTGTGAATTAAGGTGATCTGTGTCTTGTCACACAAACAGAACCATGCTGTATTTTGTGGCTCACTAATTTCTTTAAAACATTTGTGAATTGAGGTGATCTTCTGTGTCTCGTAACACAGCCAGCAAGTTTTTTTGGGGCTTACTAATTTCTTTAAAACACTTGTGAATTGAGGTGATCTGTCTCTTGTCACTGGCTGCCAGCTATCAGTGTGTCTCACTGAGTTATACCAGAGTTATTTAAATCTTTATACCAGAGTTGAATCAGAGTTCTGTATATATTAATCTATATATCACTCACCATGTCTGAAAGAACAAAAAGGACAGGCAGACGCTCCCAGACACAGATAAGAGGGCAAGCAGCCCCTGTGTCGGGAGCCTGTGCCTCTGGTCGTGGTGGACGTGGTGCATCCTCTGCAGGGGCACGCTTGTCCTTTCTAACTGGTGCTGGCCGTCTTAAGCAGCAGCAACATACAGAGGACTTGGTGGATTGGCTATCCAGGCCATCCTCATCCTCCGAGTCCTCTGCCAGCCAGGCTTCTAGTGCTTTACAGTCCACCTCAGCTGCCAAAGCATCTAATGCAGCCTCCATGTCCACAGCTACTCCTGCCGTAGCCTCGCTATCACACACAAAGGAGTCAGCTGAATTGTTTGACTACAACGAGAGTGACATGCTGCTTGAGGATGCGCAGCAAGTACAGTGCTCTGATTCAATCTCTGAGGTTGAGCAAGGGAGTATAATCAACCTAGAGGAAGGGGTGCCAGTGATGACACACAAATAACTGGCACTCATGTTGCCCCAGCAGCTGCAGCATACTGCCAAGTTGGCTCCAGTGACGAGGAGATAGGGGGTGAAGATGACATTGATGATGAGGTCACTGACTCCACCTGGGTGCCAGATCGAACTGAGGATTCAAGTGAGGAGGAGGGGGAGGCACAGCAAACACGAGGCACATCATCCTCTGTGACCAACCGAAACACTAGCCAGTCCAAGGCATCACATGTCAAAGCTGCTCCGGTGCAGAGCGCTGTTGTCTCAAAGAACACATGCAGGAACTCTGCTATCTGGGAGTTCTTTAAGAAATGTGCAGCAGACCCCACCGTTGCTATTTGTAATCTATGTCAGATGAGGCTGAAGCGTGGGATAAACACCGGACACTTGGGTACCACGTGCTTGAGGCGACATATGAACAAGTGCCACACATCCTGTTGGCGCAAAACTTTGCGTAGGTCCTCCTCCTCCTCATCTGTCTCTACCCACACTGTATGTCCTGCATGTCATTGCCTACAACCTCCACCGACAGAGATGATGCTACAGTAATGGATGTACCAGCAGGTCCTTCCTCACAATGTGACATCATCCCAGTAGCTGAAGATTTACGCAGTCAGATTACGTTGCCGCAGCTGCTGCAGCGAAAGAAAAAAATATAGTCCCAACCATCCCCAAGCACAGCGTCTAAATGCCAGCTTAGCAAAATTACTCGCATTGCAGCTGCTGCCTTTCCAGCTGGTGGACTCTGCTCCCTTCCGTGAATTTGCTGAATGTGCTGTACCACAGTGGCAGGTTCCAAAACGCCATTACTTTTCACGCAAGGCCATTCCAGAACTATATCAGCATGTGGAAGACAATGTTATCCAGTCATTGGGAAAGGCAGTCAGCAGCAAGGTGCATGTCACTTTAGACACGTGGTCCAGCAAGCATGGACAGGGTCATTACATTTCCTTCACAGCACACTGGGTACTCTGATTGCAGCTGGGAGGGATCCAAGACGGGGCTCTGTGCTGGAGCTTGTTCATCCACCACGCCTCCAGAAAGCTGCTTGTATGAGGTCTGTCTGCTCCACCACCACCACCTCTTCCTCCTCCTCCTCCTCCTTCTCTGTCTCTGGCGAAGTGACAGTTAAACCGACGCCTGACAGGGTCTACGCAATGGCTCAAGCAAAAAGATGCCATACTGTGCTTGAGCTGGTTTGTTTAGGGGACAGGAGCCACATCGGGTCAGAAATTTTGTCAGCTCTGCAGGGGCAGGTGCAGAGATGGTTAACTCCACGCCAGCTTGAGCTTGGAATCATCATCTGCGATAATGGCAGCAACCTTCTCTCCGCCCTACGCAAGGGTAAATTGACGCATGTACCATGCCTAGCACACGTCCTAAATCTGGTGGTACAGCGTTTCCTAACCAAGTACCCAGGGCTGCCAGAGCTTCTCATCCAGGCCAGAAAGGTCTGCAGCCACTTCAGACGGTCATTCCCAGCAAGCGTTTGCCTTGCAGAAATTCAAAGAGAATTCCACCTTCCCAAAAACCGTCTGATCTGTGACATGCCCACCAGGTGGAACTCGACATTAGCAATGCTGCAGCGTCTGCACAAGCAGCAGAGGGCCATCAACGAGTACCTGTGTGAGTATGGCACAAGGACAGGTTCAGGTCAACTTGTTTCTTTTTTCCCCCCGCAGTGGCGGATGATCAAGGATGCATGCACTGTACTGTCACCATTTGAGGAGGCAACGAAGATGGTGAGCAGGGACAGTGCATGCATCAGTGACACAATTCCTTTAGTGTTCCTGCTGGAGCACACTCTGCGGGGAATTATAGATGTGGCTCTAGAGGCAGAGCAGCGGGTGGAAGAGGAGGCCTTCCCTTGCTCTCAAGGCCCCAGTCTTTCCACAGACAGCATTCCAGCGGGTCCTACTCAGATCAGACAGGAGGAGGATGAGGAGGAGGAGGACTATTTAAGTAGTGTGGGGCATTGAAGTGGGGATTCCTCAAGGGAGGGTTTTGTGTGCCCAGAAACAGAAGGGCTTGTACGTGGCTGAGAGGAGGAAGTGCACGATACGGTCATCCTCATTGACCAGGAAGACTCGGCAGCTAATGCCACCTCCAACCTACGCTGCATGGGCTCCTTAATGATGCAAAGCCTGCTAAAGGACCCAGGATTCGTGCTATCAAGGAGAGAGATCATTACTGGTTGGCAACCCTTCTTGATCCATGATACAAGGGGAAAGTTGCAGAGCTCATCCTGCCCGCACAGAGGGAGCACAGGAAGGGCAGGGGAAGGAGGAATGACAAAACTTGAAGGACGCTCTAAGCGACACTTGTGTAACACCTTTTCAGGCATGGTAGATTACCAAGTGCTGACACCAGGGCTCGAGTCCAGCGGGAACGCGGGGGAACGCCGTTCCCGCACTTTTCCCACGGCGGGAATGCTGCGGGAACGCAGGTTCCCGCTGTGGCCCGAGCCCAGGCATGTACCTATGCAAGCCCCAGGCTTAGTCAGCTTGCCGGCCATCCCACAGGAGCTGCTATTCGTCTGTTCCTCTCCTGACTCCTCCTTCTCTTGACGCTGGTATCATGTGACTCAGCGCGCCGGCGCCAAGCATTGCAGGAGGGAGCAGGAGGCAACTCCAGGCTGACTGGCAGTGTGTGCACTGCACGAATGGCCCAACCCGACCATGGCTCTGCAGTGGCTGGCTGGAGGCAGCTCTGGGAAGATGGGTAAGTAAGGCAGCCTGTCCCAACTCACACTGTCAGCACCAGTCTCCCCTCTCCCCCCCCACTCCTCTCACCCGCAGCGCTTCAGACCACCTTGCTCCTCGCTGGCTGCACCCCCACACACATTGGATCCAGAGAGAGAGGGAAGTCAGGCTGCTGTGTGAGATGCTCACCTCAGCCTCCCTTTCTGCAGCTGTGACAGGCAGCTCAGCCTCTGACCCTCACGGCAGGTAGGAGGAGGGGGGATGGTCGAAGGGGAGACATGCAGGAAAGAGCTGGGCTGATCCTGGATGAGCTTGAAAAGGTTTGTGGAGAGACAGGCTCTTAAGCCAGACCTCCTGCCTGTGCCTGTCCATGCACAATGACTTATGCCTCTGTTACTTTCTGTGCCCAATCTGTAAAGCAGCCAGCACACTGAGGTCTGCCTGGCATCATGCACCTCCTGTCATCTGCTTAGTCCACCCAGGGTGTGTGTGTGTGTGCTATGCTTTGCTCAGTGCATAAAATTAAGATTTATTTTATATGCCTGTGTGTGCACAGTATTGTCAGTATAACAGTGTGTGAGTGTTTAGTGTGAGTGACTATTAAAATGAATTGGGGCAATGGAGGGGCTATTAACATGAATTGGGGCAATGGAGGGGCTATTAACATGAATTGGGGCGATGGAGGGGCTATAAACATGAATTGGGGCGATAGAATATGAATTGGGGCAATGCAGGGGCTATTAACATGAATTGGGGCAATGGAGGGGCTATTAACCTGATTGGGGCAATGGAGGGGCTATTAACATGAATTGGGGCAATGCAGGGGCTATTATCATGAATTGGGGCAATGGAGGGGCTATTAACATGAATTGGGGGATGGAGGGGCTATTAACATGAATTGGGGCAATGGAGGGGCTATTAACATGAATTGGGGCGATAGAATATGAATTGGGGCAATGCAGGGGCTATTAACATGAATTGGGGCAATGGAGGGGCTATTAACATGAATTGGGGCGATAGAATATGAATTGGGGCAATGCAGGGGCTTAACATGAATTGGGGCAATGGAGGGGCTATAAACATGAATTGGGGCGATAGAATATGAATTGGGGCAATGCAGGGGCTATTAACATGAATTGGGGCAATGGAGGGGCTATAAACATGAATTGGGGCAATGCAGGGGTTTTTAACAGGAATTGGGGCAATGGAGGGGCTATTAACATGAATTGGGGCAATGGAGGGGCTATTAACATGAATTGGGGAATGCAGGGGCTATTATCATGAATTGGGGCAATGGAGGGGCTATTAACATGAATTGGGGCGATGGAGGGGCTATTAACATGAATTGGGGTGATAGAATATGAATTGGGGCAATGCAGGGGCTATTAACATGAATTGGGGCAATGGAGGGGCTATTAACATGAATTGGGGCGATAGAATATGAATTGGGGCAATGCAGGGGCTATTAATATGAATTGGGGCGATAGAATATGAATTGGCCTATTAATATGAATTGGGGTGATAGGGGGCTAATAATTTGAATTGGGGCAATGCAGGGGCTATTAATATGAATTGGGGCAAACTGTTTCAGTGACTCCATTTTCGGCAAAACACAATGAATTTTCAATAATGAATTCACTGTATTTTTGGCGAAATGGAATCATCCAAAGAGCGCTGAAATGCAGGGAAACGCAAAGCACCGAAATTGCACACAATATAAAATAATAAAAAATATATATTTTCATTAAATGTCAAAAAATCCAAACAAAATCTTTTGCTCCGGCCCATAGAGATCTTAATGCGACCCTGCGTGTTTGCATAACTGGATTGGGCCACTCTCATGGATGAAGTCCAGGGCCAATTTTTTGTCCCAGCCCTGCCCGAGCCCAACACAGTTTAGCTGGCCGCACAGCGTGCTGCCTTGCGCGGCCGCCGTCCTCTGAAGGATGTGACACTGCCTGCAGGCGAGATCTTGCGAGAGCTCATCACAGCCTTCAGTAGCCGGTGGCCGCGTGGAGGAGCAGAAGCACGCTGGTGCAAGCGGGTCCCCATCTGAATCTAAAGGTCTGAATGAGTGTGCTGGTGGCTGGATATATATACAATCTCAAGGGTCCAGTGCCTGTGTATATTGGGGGTCCGGTGCCTGTGTATATTGGGGTCCAGTGCTTGTGTATATTGGGGGTCCTGTGTATATTATTCTGGGGGTCCAATGCCTGTGCATATTATTCTTGGGGGGGGGGTCCAGTGCTTGGGTATATAATTCTGATGGTCCAGTGCCGGTGTATATTGGGGGTCCTGTGTATATTGGGTGTCCAGTGCCTGGGTATATTATTCTTGGGGTGCTGTGCCTGTGCATATTATTCTGGAGGTCCAGTGCCTGTGCATATTATTCTTGGGGGTCCAGTATATCATTGGGGGGGGGGGTCCTGTGCCTGGGTATATAATTCTGGGGGTCATGTGCCTGGATATATATAATACAGGGGGGGGGGTATCTGTGCCTGGGTATATAATGCTGGGGGGTCTGATGCCTGGATATATATTTAATACTGGGAGGATCTGTGCCTGGGTGTATATATATATTCAATAGGCTGTGTTAGTCCAGTTGACAAAATCACGAGTATAGCAGTACATAGTGATACCTTTCACTGATCCGTAAGCTTCCAGACTTGAAGAAGAGCGTTACACTCTCGAAAGCTTGTCTTTTACGTGGAACGTTAGTCGAATAGAAAAAGGTATCACTCCATACTGCTATACTCGTGAATATATAATATATATATTCAGGTAATGGGGGTTGTGGAATTCTTGGGTGAGTTCCCTCACTTTTTTTCCCAGGACTTGACCCCTGGCTGACACACGTGCTTCTGAGGCCGCAGGTGATAAGAGGAATAGCTGTGAAGGCCAGGGCCGCTTGACTGATGCTTTTTTAATTTTTTTTAGTCCACGAAGCCCAAGGACGTAAATGTAGGCACCATTGCCAGCGTCTTCACCATATGGTGCAGGACTACCTAGGGGCAGGGCAGACCTGGATACCTTTCCAGCAGATGATCCACTGGCTTACTGGGTGTTGAGATTGGATCACTGGCCAGAACTTAGCCAATATGCTATGCAGCTACTAGGTTGCCCTTCATCTAGCGTGCTTTCCGAAAGGACGTTCAGTGCCGCTGGAGGTTTTGTCACAGACAAAAGAGTGCGTCTGTCCACCGACTCTGTAGACCGGCTGACATTTATAAAAATGAATCAGTCCTGGATCAGCAGCTATCAATCCCCTGAGGCTGAAGTAATGGAATAGATAGGGGATGTCCTCTTCTGCATTCACAAAACCTCCAGCACTGAACTCTTCCACAATACCACAAAAGGGTTACGGTGTGAAGGCACTTGCTGCCATGAAAGGCACAATATTTGGCTGCACTGATGCCTGTGCCAGATTTTTATCATCTAAATTTTTTGAACCTCAGGGTCCAACCCTGTAGACTTGTGCACCGATTTTTTTTCGGTTCGATTCGGTTCGGTTCGTTCGTATATTGTAAATTTCCGTTTCGGCTCATTTCGTCCGATTTCCGTTTCGGTTCGATTCGTTTTCGTTTCGTTTTTCATATCGACTTTTTTTCGTAATTTAGGAAATTTTCGGGTTTTTCGGAACGTCTGTTCTCCTCGTTTCAAAGTGTCTATTCGTTTTGACGTAAACTAATGGTTTTTCGGATCCGATATTTCTGTCAATACGATAATTCTGTCGATACGATAATTCTGCCATTGAGATTTCTCATGTTTTACAAGAAGGATACATTGAGATTTCTCATGTTTTACAAGAAGGATACATTGAGATTTCTCTGGTTTCACAAGAAGGATACATTGAGATTTCTCATGTTTTCCAGGAAGGATACATTGAGATTTCTCATGTTTTACAAGAAGGATACATTGAGATGGGAATGATACAAAATTACAGAATCAGCGATATAACCAAAAAATACGTTGTCCGAAATTACTGAAATGGAACCGAAATCAGGAATGGAGCCGAAATTACGAATGGAACGAAAATGATTTTCGATTTTACACATTTCTAGTCCATTCGAAAACTCCGAGCAAATTTTCGTTTCGTTTGGTAAATTTTTTCGGATCTGCCGTTTACGGATCTGCAAATTTTTCGGAAAATCGGCCGAATCCGAATGCACGAATCGGGAAATTTCGTGAAAATTCCCAAAATCCCGAAACGCACATCCCTGCAACCCTGCACTCTTCCACAATACCACAGAAGGGTTACTGTATGATGATACTTGCTGGCCTGGCATTAAAGGCACAATATCTGGGAGCACTGACGCCCATTACCAGATCAAAAACTTTTCAATATAGGACCACATGGTCCACCCCTGTGCTCTTCCACCATACCACAGAGGGGTTACTGTATGAGGATACTTGCTGCCCTGGCAGTCTTGCACCAAAGGCAGAATTTCTGGGTGCACTGACGCCTTAACCAGATGCATATCTTTTTATATATAGGACCGCAAGGTCACCCCTGCACTCTTCAACACCACCACACAGAGGGGTTACTGTATGATCATACTTGCTGGCCTGGCATTAAAGGCACAATATCTGGGTGCACTGATGCCCATTAACAGATAAAAAAAAATTTCAATATAGGACCAACCACATGGTCCACCCCTGAACTCTTCCACAATACTACAGAGGGGTTACTGTATGATGCTACTTGATGGCCTGGCATTAAAGGCACAATATCCGGGCGCACTGACGCCCATTAACAGATAAAAAACTTTTCAATATAGGACCACATGGTCCACCCCTGCACTCTTCCACCATACCACAGAGGGGTTACTGTATGATGATTCTTGCTGGCCTGGCAGTCTTGCACCAAAGGCAGAATATCTGGGTGCACTGAC
This sequence comes from Leptobrachium leishanense, assembly GCA_009667805.1. Taxonomy (NCBI): domain Eukaryota; kingdom Metazoa; phylum Chordata; class Amphibia; order Anura; family Megophryidae; genus Leptobrachium; species Leptobrachium leishanense. Next base: position 66,702,975 of record CM019070.1, on the reverse strand, counting down.
GCCCATTCCCAGATTCATATCTTTTTAATATAGGACCGCATGGTCCACCCCTGCACTCTTCCACAATACCACAGAGGGGTTACTGTATGATAGTACTTGCATGCCTGGCACTAAAGGCACAATACCTGGATGCACTGCCACTGACGCCTGTATCAGATTCATATCCTCAGAGGGGTTACGGTGTGACGGCACTGTTGCCGACGCTAAAAGCCCAATTTTAAAACACCTATTGTTACTTTCATCCAAAGCCTGCATAAGTTTCACAATAATTTAGCCAAAAAAAACACTAAACTTTTTCTGCGTGTACGAAAATGTCTCCTCTTTTCATACAGACTGCCGCCCCAAGCAGTTGTTTATGGATAGATTAAAGGAAAAGCATTTACCGTCATATGAAACGTCATTTTTTTTGTTTTTAAGTGTTTCTATACATCCTAGAAATCCGCCACTTCACGGGCGGGTTAAGGGGACCTCCTAGGCACGATATTTGAAGGAATTTTTGGTTTTTATTTTTAACCCTTATTTCATGGAAAACTCACTGTCCCTTTAAAAATGTTTTTTTTTTACTTTTTGTCCTTGTTTCCTGTCCCCCAGGGCACTACTCGGACCCCCATACACCTTTTATGGCAAATATGTAGCATATATGCCCTCTTGGAGGGCACTCTAAAAAAAACGCATTTTCAGCCCCATTGACTTGCATGGGGTTCGGGTTTGGTCCCGAACAAATGGGAAGTTCAGGTTCGGGCTCGAACCGAACTCGGGGAGTGTTCGACTCATCCCTAGTCATAATCTCCAGGAACTATGTATTATGAACAATGTTGACGTAACAGGATCTCTGATTATATGGAAACCACCCTATCAACTTACGGAAAATGACAGGGAACAGATAGGTCTTCCAGGATTCCTCACCCCACAATATAGCAACTTTATTCTAGTTCCCATACGCTTGGATTTCAACAAGTTTCAAGAGTAAATCATTTTACTGTAGAAGGCTAGATGGAACTTCTAAAATGTATCCAGGCGCAATAGTTCTTCTCTATAAAGTCTTAACAAGACTGAATAAAGTCATTGAAGAAGGTAAGAAATACACTTCCAAAGGACAACTACTGACTTAATATAGCCTTATAATTAGACTTATCAATATAAAAATAAAGTTCCATGCATGGAGACTGGAGAGTAGCACTTTCTGAGCTACAGAAGCATAGAAAATTTATAATCCCAAATCTTAAAACTGGCAACAAGATCAAGAGCTGTCTTTAGAAATTCTAGTTGTAGGGTTGATTAAGCTGACCTCTTAACAGCTCGAAATAAAACTGTACTTGTAATTTCATCATAATCCTTAAGAAATAAATGTAAAGAACGGAGGTGGGTGCCTGCATCGTGTTACATCCAATTTGCGGTAAAGCGTGAGTTATTGAGAAATTATATCAGTGGTTTGAGAGAGAGGTGCGAAACTAAAGCCAAGGCTCCAAAAGCGTTTTGAAGTGATATTTATTAAGGGTAGGCTGGAATTTTGTGAAGAAACCTAAATGGCGGTTAGAACTCTACCGTGGTTCTCTGAAAACACATCAAAATGTCAGGACGCATAATTCTTCCACTATGTGTTCTGATCAGGTGACTTTCATAAAAGAGGTAATCAATTTTATTTTATTTTAAAGGAAAAAAAATGGAAGTATGTGTCAGAATTTAGTTACGCATCTGAAAGTGTGTCTTTGTGAGCGGTGAAAAACGATGGGTGTGCTGGGGGAGGCATGTGTGTGTGCGCAGTATGTTGCCTCTAGCAGCAGCAGGCTTGCGGCTTGCTAGCTTCCCATTCTCCTTTGAGGTTTTCGGCAGCGCTTATGAAGCATATCATTCCAAAGATCACCACAGGGAAAGAGACCAACGTTTAATTCAGATCTAACAGGAAGAACTGACTTGTTCAGAAAAATATGTATATATGTCTTACAGTCGGTTACAGCTTTTCCCTGGCTCATATACATTTTTAAGCATGCATTTATGTGTTCAGTACAAAATATTTTATTAAATAATATGTAAAACCCATATAGAATGGATTCCAGCCACTACGCTATTTAAAAACTGAGGCTCTGTCAACCTGCATTTGTGTCCAGTGGTCAAGCGTGCTGTATGTCATTCTTTGAATGACACCAGAGACCTCCAGAAACCAGCACCCTTTGTGTAAATAGGTAGAGTGGAAAGTGAACTGAGTAAATATAGAACCTGATCTGACCCCGGCGTCTCCTCAAATAGACGTCACATAACATTAGTATTGTAATCAGAATGGGGTAGATCTGGAAAAATAATGGCAAAAATAGTGCAAGTATAGTATATTGAAACACTAATGCATGGGTGCCCCCTTGGACCTCACTCACTAGATATAGCAGGTAAATAGGCATATAAATAACACTCCACGTATCGTAAGGGGGCCAGGTGGATGGAACTCAGCATACCCAAAGACTGGAACTCCGCCAGAAAGGACTCCACATGGTATAGTTTTAAAGTGGATTTATTGGTTACAGTTAAAGGTAAATATTCCAACGCATTTCGTCCTTGTAATCAAAAGGACAAAACGCGTTGGAATATTTACTTTTAACTGTTGGTATAGTTTTAAAAGTGCATTTATTGGTTACAAACAGTTAAAAGTAAATATTCTAACGCGTTTTGTCCTTTTGATTACAAGGACGAAATGCGTTGGAATATTTACTTTTAACTGTAACCAATAAATCCACTTTTAAAACTATAGCACGTGGAGTCCTTTCTGGCAGAGTTCCTGTCTTTGGGTATGCTGAGTTCCAGCTACCTGGCCCCCTGAGGATACGAGGAGTGGTATTTATATGCCTATTTACCTGCTATATCTAGTAAGCGAGGTCCAAGGGGGCACCCACATGCATTAGTGTCTCGATATACTTGCACTGTTTTTGCCATTATTTTTCCAGATCTACCCCATTCTGATTACAATACCAGCACTCTTTGGGCTAGATTACATGTACGCGTTAATGTCATGATAAGTGACTTTAACACATGCCCCTCCATATTGCATCCCTAACGCTAAACCTCCTAAAATTCTGCAAGCTTACTGTACTTTGAGCACCCTATACTTAACGAGTGGAACGCAATCTATAATTAACTTTAAGATAAGTAAGGTATTACAAAGTCCTAACGCTATTTACCACACCAATGCGTTAACAAAACATTTCCAATCACCTAGAAGCTGGTGCTAAATGATTTTGCTTTTGTAGCATCATTAAGCACCAGCTAACCCCCCCTCCCAATGAATCAGATACTCACCTCTCATCCCGTGGTGAGAACGGTGGCCCGATCCGCTGCTTCTTGCCACAGGGAGCAGAGTGAGACTGGGGACAAATAGTCCCCAGTCTCCCTCCATAATCACTCCATGGCAATGCAAGATCTCCCGAGAGCACGATCACGCAGAGCTCACAGCCCGACACCAAAACCCTTGATGGAGTCCTATGGACTCCAGAAGGGGATACTCATGGCGGCGCGGATGTGCTACAGCAAGTATCACTGCACATGGTTCAGGGGCAAGGTGCCGATGTAGTGCCTGCCCCGAAATCTCACACTAAAATAGGGACATTACGGGGAAACCTACGCTAAAATGTTGCTACAATGCTTCTTTTACAATATTGTTTATATTTTTAGTTTACTTCAAAAACCACTAGAACTACACATTAAATTACTTTTGCAGGTGTGCAGATCACCAATACAAAGACTCTAAAGCAGGGCTGTCAGACTCAGCCCCAGAAGTATCTAAACTACAATACCCTTGATTCCCTGGCAATCTAATACATTCAAAGAATTATGGGAATTGTAGGCCATCCACATCTGGGGGGGGCAGAGTTTGACAGTCCTTTTTTTTAAAAGTCGACACTATTTGCATATATTTTCTCCACCCTTTTTAGAGCGACGTAACATACTTTTCGTCAGCTGATCTTTTTCCCAGGCTGTGCGAGTGGCGCTTTATGAACTCCAAATCATTTTATTGCAACCTGTTTCATTTTATTTACTCCAGGCATCGGAGTGGAGGATACCCCTGAACATACATCAAGCTTGTTCTCGATCTCCTTGTGGGAATGGGACAGCAACAACATATATAAGACAATACGAGCAGGTTACTTTTATAGATTAAAACTTGCCACCCCTGCTGTCTTAAAGCAGAATGTCTTTTCTGTTATTACATGCTATAATATTTTAGACACATTGACAGCCATGCGATAAAACTTTATCTAACACTTTTTGTTTGTGTCGCCACATCCTTCAGGTGCAAAAGGGTTAATCGGGGTGTAGCAGGCTGCGAATGAATCACTTTGATCATTCGATACGTCTTTTTATTGGCTAGCTGCCACCCTTACATTTGGTTCAAAGGCCTCAGACGGACGCCCGTTCCAACCAGCGGAAACTCTGATGAATGACAGAATGGAATAGTCCTGCAGGACGTGTGAGGTCGGAGGAGGAGGAAAAAACCGCAACCGTATTAAGAAATCACAGCTGATATTTTTATAATATATCGCTTTTGGCCCGAGCACATCCAGAAGATCTGAACGGTTTTATTCCACCAAAATAAAACTTTGGCTGGTGAAGTCCTCCGGAGGAGCATATTTCAGAGAAAACAAATTGGAGATGACTTCTCTTGAGCTGCAAGATACATTCTAACAATCCAGCCCAGTATTTACATTACTGAATTGAATTACATCCATCAGACTGCAGAGATTAATACTTATACATCTCAACGATGTGCCAGGTTTCCCCACAGCTCAATTAACTCTTTCACTAGACAGAGTATAGCAAAGACAGATGTCCTAATGTATCGCAGTACTATATGGTTTGAGCTTGGTGACATAAAGCTTCGGCAACATACGAGAATTCTTGAATATTTGCTACTATTTTCTTTCCTTCCACGATAGATCTTAAAAATATCTGGACTCATCTGTCATCTATAATACAGTATATCCAAAGGATGGATTATTTTTATTGGATACACCACCGAGACATGTTTAGTTATGAAAATGTTCAATATCAGCAATATCCAGCCAATCAATGGCTATCTGTTGGTAGAAGAGAATTGTGGGAAATGTAGTCCAGTCGTAGTTGGTGGTCCAAGGCTGTAACGTCCCAGAAAATATTATGCCTGAGCCACAACAGGAATACCAGGAGGCTTCTGTGGTTTCCTTGAAATATTTTATTTTGTCATAACGCTGTGCTTATACTGAATGATTCATGGAAACACAAGTTTGGTCAATGTCTGCAGTAAATCAACCCTTATTTTTATTTCCACTACTCCAAAGAAAAAAAAGTTCAGCATATGATGTCAGTGCACATCATTTCATGATATGATGTAATAGAAATTACCAGTTGAGCAACCATAAGATATTACTGACAGATTTTCAAGGTGGCTTGCTCTGCTCCGTATTAAACTGGACATTTTAGATTAATAATAATAATAAAATATTACAGGGTTATTCAAAGAGCTCCGAATTGCTGGCGAAAGGTAACCGAACGCTGAAATTCAATACCTTTCCTGGCCATTTGGCTATCTAGAGAGCAGGCAAATCGCCAAATCCTGGCGAATTGCCTGCACATACGGTGCCTGTTCGGTGTCTGTTCGAGGGCAGTGAAATCCCCATAGAGAAGCAATGCTTTGGCTATTCAGAGAGCAAAACCCAGCAGTGAAAAGTTGCCGAATTGCCCTGCCATTTAGTGGTTTAATTCGGCAGGTTTATTCAGGGGAATCCCATAGGCTTCAATGTTAAAAATAATCCTGTTTTAATTCAATATCTAATAAACCGTTCATTATAAAATTCTGCAGTAAAAAGTCTCTTTATTTTTAGATTTTTTTTAGGACCTTTTAAGCATTTATTGGGATTTTTTTGGAAACATTTTTTTTCCGTTTCTTTTTTTTAAAATCGTTTTTTCTTTTTTCTGTAACAGCCCTTTTTATTATCACTCATTGGACCTTATATGTAAATTTCAGACATTTTCGCTCAGTAGTTTGTTTGCAAACAGCATTTCACTTTTAAAACCTTCAAGCAAACTGGTTTTTTTTTTCACTCAACTCGTCTGCAGTGTCGGCTTTTTCCGGTGGCTGCTCTGCGCTGTGATCGGCTCCTGCTCAGGTTTCTCCGGCGTCTTCGGCGGGTTAATCCAGATGTTTTTGCGGGTTTCGGTGTACGTTCGCCCTCGTTTTGGGGTGAGTTTTCGGCGGGTTTGCGGCGACTTTCCCTGCATTATGGCGGCCCCGTGGTGCTTGCTGAATACACCACAGGGTCGCCGAAATGGGATTGTCAAATCGCACCGAATTGAAGAGAACGAAAAGTCACCGAACGTGCGGTGACTTTTTGATTCTCTTTGAATAACCCTGAAAGTATTTTCTCATTCTGTACCATACAGGAAAATAATATAAAAAAGATCCTACAAACCAGAAATGCAGTTTATTTACGAACGATGCAGTTTTGATGGCGGGGCTGGACATTATTCCACTTTTTATCTGACTGTTAAATGGTGGGTCGCAGTGGATGGCAGGTAAGGCAAAGCGAGGCTGAGACTAGACATACGTCATCTCCTCTTTACCTCTCACTTGTGGCCAGATGTTGATAGGTTAAATTAGAGTATGCCAAAAAGTCAACCTGCTCCGCTTTAGGCTAGGGTCAAACGAAAGCATTTTTACACGCGAACGTAAAAAAGTGCGTCCGAACGAATTGACGTATTTTTTCACGGGGTGCGCGAAAACGGTCATACGATGCGCATTTTTCGTGCGTGATTTTGTACGGATCGTCAATAAAACTCTTTTTGCGTCTGGACGTTATGTAGGCTGGACATTAGCAGGGTCTGACGTCTCCTAATCACGCACACACGCCGCTATGCCGCAGCTGCGCACTCTGTACGTCCGTACTAGCGGTTCGGCGTTCTCGAAAAAATGCGTTCGTTTTCCACTTGCGTTGCGCGGCAGGACTTTCGTGCGACCGTACTTCGTATATTGGCCGTCATTGCCCGTCATTTGCTGCTAGTGCGGCCGTAATTATGTGCGCCAGAACGCATGTTAAAAGTGCGCTGGTCTGACCCCAGCCTTAAACCTTCAACCACTAGCCACGGGTGGGAGGGTATGAGGGTTGGGAAAAGGCAGAATGCCAAGCATAAAAAAATCTAAACAAAATAAAGGCAATATGTCATTTACAATTGTTTTCAAAGCTTATTGAAAAGTCATATAAACCGTAAATATTATAGAAATATATCCCTTAGCTCTCCAGAAAAACCCGCTGTTGGGAAAACCTCTGGGGAATCATGGCATGACGGGCAGCCCTTCGCCAGGGCCCGATTTCTAACTAGGCAGTGTAGGCATGTGCCTGCAGGTGCCTGCCACAAAGACCACCTTCCTCTGTAAATAAAAAAATTATATATATATTTTTTACATTTACAATCATTTAGAGCACTGTATCTCTGGAGCCCTAAGGGTTAGAGGGACATATGAGGTATCACCGGGAAGGCCTGATTATGGCCTTTGCATTGATATCAAATATAACCAGGTTAGATTTATTTAAAAATAAAATAACAAAATAATATTTTTCTCTTCTAACTCAACAAAGTCAACAAATTCTGACCCCTTCTTTTTATTTGAGCGCAGAGAGAAACAGTTTTTCAGGGTGTTTTTTTTTTTTTTAGTTTGCCCTAAAATGAAAATTGAAAAAGTCATTTTGGCATGTTTCTTTTTTTTGTTATGTTTTGGGGGAGGGGGGTGCTTCACAATTCTGTGCCTACCTGCTCCTGAAATGCAAATCCAGCCCTGCCCTTCCAACAGGGCATTTACAGGGTTATTCAGAGAGCGTGAAAAGCAGGAGAATGACTGGAGAATGAAAAATTCTAGGTTAAAATAGCCGATTTGGAAAGTGAGATGAAAGGGAGAATTTTTCTGGTTTGGCTATTTTGACCTAGAATTTTTCATTCTCCAGTCATTCTCCTGCTTTTCACGCTCTCTGAATAACCCTGTTATTGTTTATTTACAGTGGCGTCCCAATATTTGGGCCAAATATGTGATGCCTAAGGCCTTACACCTGTGGGGGCATTCCGCTGCTGGCAGAATTAGAGGCATGCTATAAGCTGATAATCAATTGTGTATGAGCAGACGGCACTCTATTTGTTCGGGTCTCTTTTGGATCATGATCATGAATACGTGCAGGCACTCGGCACCTGTGATCGCGCTGGACTGGCCGTAGAAGATGTGGCTAAACTTCTTGACAGGACTGCACCTGGCTCCTGCTAGTATCCCAGCTTCAAGGTGTGCATTGCTGTCTTCTGCAAGGAATGACAATTAATGTGGCTGAGTGAGATGAAAATGAGTGGCTAAGTGGGAGGGAAGTGAGTATATAGCTGCCTGAGTGGGATGGGAAAGTGTATGTGGCAGTGGCGTAGCGTGGGTTGTCAGCGCCCGGGGCCAGCCAAGAATTGTGCGCCCCCCCCAACCTGTGGACACGTTATCGATATTGCCCCAGCTCTTACATGGATTTGCCCCAGCTCACACATGGATTTGCCCCAGCTCATGGATTTGCCCCAGCTCACACATGGATTTGCCCCAGCTCATGGATTTGCCCCAGCTCACACATGGATTTGCCCCAGCTCACACATGGATTTGCCCCAGCTCATGGATTTGCCCCAGCTCACACATGGATTTGCCCCAGCTCATGGATTTGCCCCAGTTCACACATGGATTTGCCCCAGCTCATGGATTTGCCCCAGCTCACACATGGATTTGCCCCAGCTCACACATGGATTTGCCCCAGCTCATGGATTTGCCCCAGCTCACACATGGATTTGCCCCAGCTCACACTTGGATTTGCCCCAGCTCACACATGGATTTGCCCCAGCACACGGATTTGCCCCAGCACCTCATGGATTTGCCCCAGCTCATGGATTTGCCCCAGCTCATGGATTTGCCCCCCAGCTCATGGATATTCCCCAGCTCATGGATATTCCCCAGCTCATGGATTTGCCCCCCAGCTCATGGATATTCCCCAGCTCATGGATTTGCCCCAGCACATGGATTTGCCCCCCAGCTCATGGATTTGCCCCCCAGCTCATGGATATTCCCCAGCTCATGGATTTGCCCCAGCTCATGGATTTGCCCCAGCTCATGGATATGCCCCAGCTCATGGATATGCCCCAGCACATGGATATGCCCCAGCTCATGGATTTTTCCCCAGCTCATGGATTTACCCCCAGCTCATGGATTTGCCCCAGCTCATGGATATGCCCCGAGCTCATGGATTTGCCCCAGCTCATGGATTTGCCCCCAGCTCATGGATTTGCCCCCCAGCTCATGGATATCCCCAGCACATGGATTTGCCCCCAGCTCATGGATATTCCCAGCACATGGATTTGCCCCAGCTCTCACCTGGATATTGCCCCAGCTCCCGGGCAGCGGAGTGCCTGCCGGCTGCCCGGTCCTGAACAGTGAGTCGAGTCCGTCCTGTTGATTGAAGGGGAGGCGGCTGCGTGCGTGCGCAGGTCACGCGGTCCGGCCAGTCAGGTGGTACAGAGACTCAGTACCACCTGATTAGACAGACCACGTGACCTGCGCCTGCACGCAGCCCCCTTCAATCAACAGGATGGACTCGACTCACTGTTCAGGACCAGGCAGCCGGCAGGCACTCCCGCTGCCCGGCCCGGCATCTGTGTCCCCTCAACCCGCGGGCCCTTGGGCGGCGCCCGAGGGCCCGGCGGTCAGTCGGGCCACAAGTTTTGGGGGCGCATAATTTCAAAAGAAATTATGCGCCCCTAACAAAACTGCGCCCGGGGCCACGGCCCCCCTGCCCCCCCACGCTACGCCACTGGTATGTGGTTGGCTTACGGGAATTATCTTTTTGGTTGCTTGAGAGGCATGGGAGAATGTTAAGTTGGTAAGTGAAGCAAATGTGACCATAATTCAGCGTCTTCTAGTGGTTTCCAGAGGCGGGGATCTCTCCTCTCACTCATTCAGTGTTTCTCACTTCCTCAGAATATGGCCGACATTCCAGGTGGACAAGTAGTTCTCCTCCAGGACCTCCAGCTGAAATATTTTTTTCCATTTTTTTTTTTGCATACCACAACTAGGGATGAGCTGTTCGGTTCGATCAGTTCGGAGTTCGATTCGAACTTTGGCTGTTCGCAAGTTCGTGAACTTCGAACTTTTTTGGCGTGTTCGGTTCGAATTCGCAAAAAAATAAAAATTTTGAAAAAAGTATAAAAAATGCTTAAAATACTAAAAATCGAGAAATAAAGAGACTCTTTACTGCAGAATATTACAGTTGTGTTCAAAATTATTCAACCCCCACTGAATTTGAGTGTTTTGGCCAGTTTGACACTGATTTTGATCATTCAGTCATCTTGCGTACAATTAAATCAAAGAGGCACGTGTAGGTCAGACAAATATAACATAACATTTATAATGAAATAACCACAAATGTCTTTTCTGTGCTCACATCATTATCAGTTTTATTCAACCAACCCCCAAGTGACATTCAATCTTAGTACTTAGTACAATATCCTTTTACAGTTATAACAGCTTTTAAACGTGAAGCATAGCTTGACACAAGTGTCTTGCAGCGATCTACGGGTATCTTCGACCATTCGTCATGGGCAAAAGCCTCCAGTTCAGTCACATTCTTAGGATTGCGCACTGCAACTGCTTTCTTTAAGTCCCACCAGAGGTTCTCAATCGGATTTAAGTCAGGTGACTGCGATGGCCACTCCAAAATGTTCCAGCCTTTAATCTGCAACCATGCTCTAGTGGACTTGGAGGTATGCTTGGGATCATTGTCCTGTTGAAAGGTCCAACGTCTCCCAAGCCTCAGGTTTGTGACGGACTGCATCACATTGTCATCCAATATCTCCTGGTACTGAAGAGAATTCATGGTACCTTGCACACGCTGAAGCTTCCCTGTACCTGCAGAAGCAAAACAGCCCCAAAGCATGATTGACCCCCCGCCATGCTTCACAGTAGGCAAGGTGTTCTTTTCTTCATAGGCCTTGTTCTTCCTCCTCCAAACATAGCGTTGATCCATGGGCCCAAACAGTTCTAATTTTGTTTCATCAGTCCACAGAACATTATCCCAAAACTTCTGTGGATTGTCCACATGACTTTTGGCATACTGCAGTCGATTCTTCTTATTCTTTGGAGACAGCAAGGGGGTGCGCCTGGGAGTTCTGGCATGGAGACCTTCATTACGCAGTGTGCGCCGTATTGTCTGAGCTGAAACTTCAGTACCCACATCTGACAAATCTTTTCTCAGTTCCTCAGCAGTCACACGGGGACTTTTCTCCACTCTACGCTTCAGGTAGCGCACAGCAGTCGAAGTCAGCATCTTCTTTCTGCCACAACCAGGTAGCGTTTCAACAGTGCACTTTGCCTTGAATTTGCGAATGATGCTTCCTATGGTCTCTCTTGGTATGTTTAACATCTTTGCAATCTTCTTATAGCCATTGCCCTTCCTGTGAAGAGTAATCACCTCTTCTCTTGTCTTCCTGGACCATTCTCTTTGACTTCACCATGTTTGTAACCACACCAGTAAATGTCTAAAAGGAGCTGAGTATCACAGTCATTTTAAAGCTGCCTAATTGGTGCTTATTATGCTTTATTGCTGTTCCGTGACATCCACAGATGTTTTCAATACCTGATTGAAAACACTTGAATGAACCTCTGTTCTTCAGAGTGGTAGTCTTTAAGGGGTTGAATAATTGTGTCAATGAAGAATTCACAAAAGAAACATTTACTACTGTATTACAAAACCAATTGATGTCATTTTAGTTGCATATGGTTCTTTAAAAAGTCCTTGTAGGATTTCATTCTGAATACAATTACAAATGTACACTAAATTCCCTAAAACCCTTTACAGCATTGGGGGTTGAATTATTTTGAACACAACTGTATAAGCAACGGTTTATTAGATATTGAATTAAAAACTAATGTGTACGTGCAAAGATTCTCACCTTTAAATGACCTGTGCTTTCAAAGGGCATAAACAAGAGGTGTTTTTAGTCTGGTCTAATCAATTTGATACATTGTATGTATGTAGACTATACTGAGGGTGTGGTGTCTGCTTCTGAGAAGTGTTCATATCTCTACTTACTCTTCCTCTAATATGCTGCATTTCACTGCTGTGTGCTCAGCTCATTTAATAAAAATAACACACCAAAAAAAATAGATGTTTTTTTTTTTTTTTTTTTTTACTTTATACCTGGTCATGTTGGGTATCATTCAAAAGGCCATGCTCAGGCTTTTCGATTGACACCCTCCATGACCCCCTAGCTGCCTGGAGATAGGGGGTTCATTTGAACCCCGATATCTCCACCAGGGGATTAGCCTGGCAATATATATACGCATGATGTGAGCTGGCCTGGACCTGGACAATATATATATGCATGATGTGAGCTGGCCTGGGCAATATATATATACGCATGATGTGAGCTGGCCTGGACCTGGGCAATATATATATATGCATGATGTGAGCTGGCCTGGACCTGGGCAATATATATATATGCATGATGTGAGCTGGCCTGGGCCTGGGCAATAAATATACGCATGATGTGAGCTGGCCTGGGCAATATATATGTACGCATGATGTGAGCTGGCCTGGAAATATATATATGCAATGGGTTGCACCGATACCGATACTAGTATCGGTATCGGTGCCAATACCGGGTACTGCAGGAGTACTTGGTACTCGTGCAGTACCCCCGATATTTTTTTCCGATACCGTAAGCCGGCATTGAGCCAGCTTGCCAGCATCCTAGGGCTCGGGCGGCTGTCCGAATGCTCTATCGGCATTCGGACAGGACCTGCAGCTGCTCTCCTCAGTGTGTTTATACTTACCTTCCTTTAGCGACGCCGGGAAAGTCTTCGCGCGTGCGCTCCTTGGAAGGACCCCAGCCGCGACCACGTGGGACCATGTGATCGCGGCTGGGGTCCTTCCAACGAGCGCACGCGCGGAAACTTTCCCGCGTCGCTCAGGAAGGTAAGTATAAACAACAAAGTGAGGGAGCAGCTGCAGGGCCTGTCCGAATGCCGATAGAGCATTCGGACAGGCCCTGCAGCTGCTCTCCGCTCATACTTACTTCCTGAGCGACGCCGGAAAAGTTCCGCGCGTGCGCTCGTTGAAGGACCCCAGCGCGATCACATGGTCCCCACGTGTTGTGCGGCTGGGGACCTTTCAAGGAGCGCCGCGCGAAACTTTCCGGTGTCAGGACTTGCCACGGGGAAACTGTAGTACTGGAACGATGGGAACCCAAGAGGCAGAGTATACCAGATCGTGAGAGCCACTATACGAAGGGTGAGATGGAATGGTACAACCCTATTCGTGACAGTGGCCGAGACGTCAGGTGTTGATGGGTATGAAGAGATAGGCACGATAATACTGGAGGCTTGACACGATGGATAATGTGCAGTATATGAAAACAGCCTAATATGGTAACAGACCCGTAGGGGGTCGCAGTACTCACGGTAGACGATAAGTATCTCAAGGTATAGAGGGAACGTGAGGTACTGTGGTGTACTGTAGTAGGCTGGGGGTCTGCGGCTTGGTGAGACGGCTGTAAGGGCTGAAGAGCCAAAGCGGATTGAGGTGCTGGATGCGCTGTAGCAGGCCAGAGGTCTGAGGCTTGGCGAGATGGCTGTAAGGCTGAGGAGCCAAAGTGGATTGAGGTGCTGGAGGCGCTGTAGTAGGCCGGAGGTCTGAGGCTCGATGAGATGGCTGTAAAGGCTGAAGAGCCAAAGCGGATTGAGGTGCTGGATACGCTGTAGCAGGCCGGAGGTCTGAGGCTCGGTAAGACGGCTGTAAAAGCTGAAGAGCCAAAGCGGATTGAGGCGCTGGATGCGCTGTAGCAGGCTGGAGGTCTGAGGCTCGGTGAGACGGCTGTAAAGGCTGAAGAGCCAAAGCGGATTGAGGTGCTGGATGCGCTGTAGCAGGCCGGAGGTCTGAGGCTTGGCGAGATGGCTGTAAGGCTGAGGAGCAAAGCGGATTGAGGTACTGGATGCGCTGTAGCAGGCCGGAGGTCTGAGGCTTGGCGAGATGGCTGTAAGGCTGAGGAGCCAAAGCGGATTGAGGTGCTGGAGATGCTGTAGCAGGCCGGAGGTCTGAGGCTCGGTAAGACGGCTGTAAAGGCTGAAGAGCGGCCACTGTATGACTTGGAGACAATGAAACACAGTCCATGTGCTAGGAATCATACTCAATAATTGGGCATTTACTCACAGTTCTGTAGCCTCTTTTAAACCGATTCCCGCCGTACCTGGCGTCTGACGTCATCTCCCGGCGCCAAGGTCCTCATCGATATAGCGCGCATGCATGCGCCGGCCGCGGTCTAGGGGATAGGGTGTCGGAGGATGAAGGTGTGGTAACCATGGTATCTGATGTGGTTTGCCGAGGACGGGACGGACAGCGTTGGCGTCGGGTCCGGCGGGTACCGGGCGGTATCAGGGGGTGATCCTGACAGGGCCCCCACCAAGGCGACCCCTCTGGGGGCGATCGGGATGGACCACGTGAAAACGCCGAACCAGAGCAGGAGCATGTACCTCATTACATGACACCAGGAGTCCTCTTCTGCGCCATAGCCCTTCCAGTGGATTAGGTACTCCAAACGATGTCGCCGCCATCGAGAATCTAGTATGGTCTCCACCTCATATTCGTTATCTGATACCGAGGTCACAGGTCCAGGAGCTACCAGAACTCGGTTAGGAAATGGGTCAGGGGTCGCGGATCTTAGTAGAGAGACATGGAACACAGGATGTATTTTCAATGTTGATGGTAAACGAAGTCGTACAACCACAGGAGACAGTACTCTGTCGATGGTGAAAGGGCCAAGGAAACGGGGACCTAGTTTACGAGAAGGACAAAACAGGTTAATATTACGGGCTGAGAGCCATACCTTATCTCCTTCTCGATATATGGGAGCCGGTCTTCTATGATGGTCTGCATAGAACTTGAACCTCCGTTGTGCCTTCAATAACTCAGTTCGGACAAGGCGGTAGTTTTTGTGGATCAGTGATAGTCGTTCATCGGCCTTCGGGATGTTAGTCTCTAAAGGTGACCCAGGTAACATGGAGGGATGATAGCCGGTATTGATATAGAAAGGTGTCATAGTCGTGGAGCGTTGTACCTGATTGTTGTAGGCGAACTCTGCTAGAGGTAGATACGCGACCCAGTCATGTTGGAGATGGGATATATAACAACGTAAGTATTGTTCCAGAATCCCGTTGGTACGTTCAGTTTGCCCATTGGCCTGAGGGTGATATGCGGAGGTCAATGCTTGGGTGATATGTAATCCCTTACAGAAAGCCCTCCAGAAGCGTGCTGTAAATTGCGTCCCTCTGTCTGTTACTATAGTAGAGGGTAATCCATGGAGACGGAAGATTTCTCTGATGAAGACGGAGGCGGTTTCTGTGGAGGTAGGTAGTCCCACGAGGGGGATGAAATGTGCCATTTTCGTAAATCTATCAACAACCACCATGATAGTATCGTGTTTCAATGATTTTGGTAATTCCACTATAAAGTCCATAGCAATATCAGACCAGGGTACAGAGGGTACGGGTAGTGGTTGTAACAATCCTTGAGGTCTATGTCTGGATGTCTTCATTCTTATACATGTAGGACAATTCGTGATGTATTCAGTAATAGTCTTTGACATATGTGGCCACCAAAAGGATCTTTTTATAGTATTGCTGGTTTTGTGAATACCTCCATGGCCTCCTAGGGTGGAATCATGGAAATGCTGTAATACTGCGGTCACGGCTAGAGGGGGTACGTATATTCTTTCTTGATGTACTAAGAATCCGTCCTTTTCTGAAAATGGTATCCCCGTGGGGGCTTCCTGAAGCGAAGGAGTGTTACGAGCGATCAGTTGCCATAGAGTATTTTCTTGTGTTAGAAAACATGTAGATGGTAATATGGTCTCTTGTTCTCTGGTTCTCTCTGGATTGCCTATTCTTGATAAGGCATCTGCTTTTCCGTTTTTTCTCCCGGGTCTGAAGGTAATGTATAAATCAAACCGGCTAAAAAAGAGGGCCCACCTGGCTTGTCGGGGTTTTAGCCTACGGGCTCTTTGTAGGTACTCTAAGTTTCTATGGTCTGTGAAAACAGTCACTGGGTGGCGTGTGCCTTCAAGCAGATGCCTCCATTCTTCCAAGGCCATTTTTATGGCTAAGAGCTCTCTCTCGCCTACGTCATAGTTACGCTCAGCAGGAGATAGCCCTTTTGAAAAGAAACATACAGGATGTACTCGTCCGGTCTTTACTAGCCTTTGAGAGAGCACAGCCCCCACAGCGAATTCTGAAGCGTCTACCTCTATGATATAGGGGTATGTGGGATCTGGTAAGGTGAGGATCGGTGCCTGTGTGAACATATTTTTTAGTTTATGAAAGGCTTTTGTGCGTCTTCAGTCCATGAGAACGTTACATCTTGTTTTGTCAGCCTAGTGAGAGGTCGTATATTGTCGAGAAGTTTCTTATAAACTTCCTATAAAAGTTGCAGAAACCAATAAAGCTTTGTACTCCCTTTTTGTTTGCCGGAACTGGCCAGGTGGCTACTGCTTCAGTCTTGCTTGGATCCATACGGATGTTTCCAGGGCTGATAATAAATCCAAGGAACTCTACTTTGTCTGTGTCGAAGATACATTTCTCAGCCTTGGCATATAATCTCTGTTCTTGCAGTCTACGTAGTACGGTTTTTACATGTTTTCGATGAGTTTCTAAATCTTGGGAGTATATCAATATGTCGTCTAGGTATATCACGATGTAGCTGTCTAGTATATCACGGAAGACGTCATTCAGAAAACGTTGGAATGTGGCAGGAGCGTTACATAGCCCATACGGCATGACCATATATTCATAGTGGCCATAACGAGAACGGAACGCGGTCTTCCACTCGTCTCCGCTTTTGACACGTATCAGATTATAGGCTCCTCGTAGATCAAGTTTCGTGAATATGTTAGCGGAGCGAAGGCGATCCATCAATTCCGATATCAGGGGGAGAGGATATTTATCCTTGATCGTAATAGCGTTCATGGCTCTGTAATCTACACAAGGTCGAAGTCCTCCATCTTTCTTCCCTACAAAGAAGATAGGGGCTCCGGCAGGTGAGGTAGACGGCCGTATGAAGCCTTTTTGTAGATTGTCGTCGATGTAGTCTTTTAATACCAGTAATTCAGGTTCAGATAAGGGGTAAAGTCTTCCATAAGGAATGGGTGCCCCGGGTAGTAGATCCACAGGGCAGTCATATGGTCTGTGAGGAGGTAGGGTATCGGCCCCTTTTTTCTCAAAAACATGACTAAAGGCTTGGTACGGCTCGGGTACCTCAAGACACATAGCTATGGTGAGGTTCTTACAGGTATGTAGATCTGTGGTCGGGATGTTAGTCTCAGTACCGAAAGACACAGCACCAGAGGACCAGTCTATAGAAGGGTTATTTCTGCGAAGCCAATTGAGACCTAGTACAGCAGGAAACACGGGAGAGGTTACTACATCAAATACTATAGTGTCGCGATGTGTAGTGCCCAGAGATACCAGCAACGGTCGGGTTTCTTTGACGATCGGACCAGATATGGGGGAACTTCCATCGAGCAATTGAATGGCGTAAGAGTGTGATTTGGGACGATCGGGATACCCAGGGATACAGCTATTTTTTCGTCCACGAAACATCCGCTGGCTCCGGAATCAATCATAGCTCGGAGAGGAACGGCGCATTGGTCCCACTGTAATAGTAAGGATACGATTATGTGGGATGGTGTCACTGTACAAAGGTCATGGGTGGCAACCGACGTGGTGGGTTGTGCAGGCTCACCTGAACGACTGGGAGGTTTGGCTCGGCATTCTCGTACTTGGTGGCCCGGCGCCCGCAGTACATGCATAGCCCTAAAGATCTACGCCTGGATTTTTCGTTTTCTGTTAGAGGTCCTCGCACGACTCCGATTTGCATAGGTTCTTCTTCGCTAGGAGAGGTAGTGGAAGTAATCACCGGAGGAGTCTGCATATATCTTTTTACTGGGGTATGAACGTGTGAGGCGGATCTTTCTGCCCTTCGTTCACGTAGCCTTCTATCGATCTGGGTGCAAAGGGTCATGGTAGCTTCTAGAGAGGAGGGGATCCCAGTGCGGGCGAGTTCGTCTTTAAGCACCTCGGATAGTCCCTTTCTGAACTGAGCTAGTAGGGCTGGCTCGTTCCACTCCGAATCCAGGGCTAAATGTTTGAACTCAGTAATATAATCCTCTACATCGTCTTTCCCTTGTTTTAGTAATTCTAGTGCTTGAGCCGCAGAGGCTAGGCGGTTGGGGTCTTCATACATGGCTTCAAGGGCATTATAGAAGGTGTTCCAGGTGCGCAAGGAAGGGTGCGCAGTACGTAATAGATGATGAGCCCATACTTGAGGTTTACCGGTAAGGAGGGATATCACCGTCCTGATCTTTACGAAATCTGACGCGTATGTCTTTCGTTGAATGGAGAACATTATTTGACATGATGTGATAAAAACCCGAAATTGCTTTCTGTCCCCGTCGAATTTGTTCGGTGGGGATACATAGGGTTCATGACTGGTAGCGGAAATTTCGGTGACTGATGGGGCTTCGGCAGGGGGCTCGGTTATCCCTTCTGCGCCTTGTGCTTGGTCTAGACGACTCAGGTGGTTTTGTATAGCGGCCTGGTTGTTCTGTAGATCCACAATGGAGTGGGTTAGGTTTGATAACTGGTTCGTTATAAGGGCTAGGGTATCTGGTATACTCGCGGGTTCCATAATAGGCCCAATTATTCTGTCAGGACTTGCCACGGGGAAACTGTAGTACTGGAACGATGGGAACCCAAGAGGCAGAGTATACCAGATCGTGAGAGCCACTATACGAAGGGTGAGATGGAATGGTACAACCCTATTCGTGACAGTGGCCGAGACGTCAGGTGTTGATGGGTATGAAGAGATAGGCACGATAATACTGGAGGCTTGACACGATGGATAATGTGCAGTATATGAAAACAGCATAATATAGTAACAGACCCGTAGGGGGTCGCAGTACTCACGGTAGACGATAGGTATCTCAAGGTATAGAGGGAACGTGAGGTACTGTGGTGTACTGTAGTAGGCTGGGGGTCTGCGGCTTGGTGAGACGGCTGTAAGGCTGAAGAGCCAAAGCGGATTGAGGTGCTGGATGCGCTGTAGCAGGCCAGAGGTCTGAGGCTTGGCGAGATGGCTGTAAGGCTGAGGAGCCAAAGCGGATTGAGGTGCTGGAGGCGCTGTAGTAGGCCGGAGGTCTGAGGCTCGATGAGATGGCTGTAAAGGCTGAAGAGCCAAAGCGGATTGAGGTGCTGGACGCTGTAGCAGGCCGGAGGTCTGAGGCTCGGTAAGACGGCTGTAAAAGCTGAAGAGCCAAAGCGGATTGAGGCGCTGGATGCGCTGTAGCAGGCTGGAGGTCTGAGGCTCGGTGAGACGGCTGTAAAGGCTGAAGAGCCAAAGCGGATTGAGGTGCTGGATGCGCTGTAGCAGGCCGGAGGTCTGAGGCTTGGCGAGATGGCTGTAAGGCTGAGGAGCCAAAGCGGATTGAGGTACTGGATGCGCTGTAGCAGGCCGGAGGTCTGAGGCTTGGCGAGATGGCTGTAAGGCTGAGGAGCCAAAGCGGATTGAGGTGCTGGAGATGCTGTAGCAGGCCGGAGGTCTGAGGCTCGGTAAGACGGCTGTAAAGGCTGAAGAGCGGCCACTGTATGACTTGGAGACAATGAAACACAGTCCATGTGCTAGGAATCATACTCAATAATTGGGCATTTACTCACAGTTCTGTAGCCTCTTTTAAACCGATTCCCGCCGTACCTGGCGTCTGACGTCATCTCCCGGCGCCAAGGTCCTCATCGATATAGCGCGCATGCGTGCTCCGGCCGCGGTCTAGGGGATAGGGTGTCGGAGGATGAAGGTGTGGTAACCATGGTATCTGATGTGGTTGCCGAGGACGGGACGGACAGCGTTGGCGTCGGGTCCGGCGGGTACCGGGCGGTATCAGGGGGTGATCCTGACACCCGGCGTCGCTAAAGGAAGGTAAGTATGAGCGGAGAGTGCCAGGGGAGCTGGGGGGCATTATCCATGAGCTGGGTAGGACATTATCCATGAGCTGGGGGGCATTATCCATGAGCTGGGGGCAAATCCAAGCTGGGGCATTATCCATGAGCTGGGGGCATTATCATGTGAGCTGGGGGCATTATCCATGAGCTGGAAGGCATTATCCATGAGCTGGGGCATATCCATGAGCTGGGGGGCATTATCCATGAGCTGGGGCATATCCATGAGCTGGGGGGCATTATCCATGAGCTGGGGCATTATCCATGAGCTGGGGGCATTATCCATGAGCTGGGGCATATCCATGAGCTGGGGCATATCCATGAGCTGGGGCATATTCATAAGCTGGGGGGCAGTATCCATGAGCTGGGGCAATATCCATGAGCTGGGGCATTATCCATGAGCTGGGGCATTATCCATGAGCTGGCGCAGTATCCATGAGCTGGGGCATATCCATGAGCTGGGGGGCAAATCCATGAGCTGGGGGGCATATCCATGAGCTGCGGGGGGCATATCTATAAGACCTGGGGGCATTTTTATATGAGGTCTGTTCTTATTGGAAAGTGGTCACATGACATAAAATAAAAGTATCGGTACTCGGTATCGGTGAGTACTTGAACAAAAGTATCGGTACTCGTACTCGGTCTTAAAAAAGTGGTATCGGTGCATCCCTATGATGAAAATTTGCAAAGGATAAGGCACGCAAAGTGAAATTTTGATGTGTCTGAAATTGAAACTTACGTGACAACTCTTATTTTATTTTTTCGTTAACTTATATTTGTTCAATACAGTTAATTTTAATTTGTTTAATAGAGTTAATTTAAAATGGTTTAATACAGTTTATTTATATTTATTTTACCTTTACTATTGGTGAACTTTATTCTTAAATAAAAAGAAATTTAGCAGTTTCATGTTGTGTCGTTTTTTTGGGGGGGTGCAAGTAGCTGGTCTTGCCTAGGGCGCAAAATAGTCTAGCACCGGCCCTGACCACATGGTCCACCCCTGCACTCTTCCACAATACCTCAGAGGGGTTACTGTATGAATGCACTTGCTGGCCTGGCACCAAAAGCACAATATCTGGGTGCACTGACGCCTTTACCAGATTCATATCTTTTTAATATAGGACCGCATGGTCCACCCCTGCACTCTTCCACAATACCACAGAGGGGTTACTGTATGATGGCACTTGCTGGCCTGGCACCAAAGGCACAATATCTGGATGCACTGCCACTGACGCCTGTATCAGATTCATATCCTCAGAGGGGTTACGGTGTGAAGGCACTGTTGCCGACGCTAAAAGCCCAATTTTAAAGCACCTATTGTTACTTTCATCCAAAGCCTGCATATGTTTCACCATTATTTAGCCAAAAAATCACTAAACTTTTTCTGTGCATCCTAAAATGTCTTTTCATACAGGCTGCCGCCCCAAGCAGTTGTTTATGAATAGATTAAAGGTAAAGCATTTACTGTCATTTGAAACGTCATTTTTTTGTTTTTAATTGTTTCTATACATCCTAGAAATCCGCCACTTCACGGGCAGCTTATGGGGACCTCCTAGGCACGATATTTGAAGGAATTTTTCGTTTTTATTTTTAACCCTTATTTCATGGAAAACTCACTGTCCCTTTAAAAACGTTTTTTTTAAGACTTTTTGTCCTTGTTTCCTGTCCCCCAGGGCGCTACCTGGACCCCCATACACCTTTTATGGCAAATATCTAGCATATATGCCCTCTTGAAGGGCACTCTAAAAATTGAATTTTGAGTCCCATTGACTTGTACTGAGTTCGAGTTCGAATTCGAACATTTGGAAAGTGTTCGGCTCATCACTAACCACAACCTGCAGGATTGCACTAAGGCCGCTGTCTGTGTCACCTTAGGGAATCACAGGCCCAGTGTCTGACTGTTGTCCTCCTTTTTTAAGCTTATCATCAGGTATTAATAACAAGCTAACTCCTGATGAGAACATTCAGTTAACTTAAATGACCATGGTCGCTAGAGTGTCCCTTTAAAGAGCATCATCGTTAATAATAGCATTGTGAAAACAATCTGAGGACCAATCAACGCCATTGTTTTGTCTGATTTTGCTACTGTAGCCAGTGGCGTAGCGTGGGTTGTCAGCGCCCGGGGCCAGCCAAGAATTGTGCGCCCCCCCCAACCTGTGGACACGTTATCGATATTGCCCCAGCTCTCACATGGATTTGCCCCAGCTCACACATGGATTTGCCCCAGCTCATGGATTTGCCCCAGCTCATGGATTTGCCCCAGCTCACACATGGATTTGCCCCAGCTCACACATGGATTTGCCCCAGCTCATGGATTTGCCCCAGCTCACACATGGATTTGCCCCAGCTCATGGATTTGCCCCAGCTCACACATGGATTTGCCCCAGCTCATGGATTTGCCCCAGCTCACACATGGATTTGCCCCAGCTCACACATGGATTTGCCCCAGCTCATGGATTTGCCCCAGCTCACACATGGATTTGCCCCAGCTCACACATGGATTTGCCCCAGCACACAGATTTGCCCCAGCACCTCATGGATTTGCCCCAGCTCATGGATTTGCCCCAGCACATGGATTTGCCCCCCAGCTCATGGATTTGCCCCCCAGCTCATGGATATTCCCCAGCTCATGGATATTCCCCAGCTCATGGATTTGCCCCAGCTCATGGATTTGCCCCAGCTCATGGATATGCCCCAGCTCATGGATATGCCCCAGCACATGGATATGCCCCAGCTCATGGATTTTCCCCCCAGCTCATGGATTTACCCCCAGCTCATGGATTTGCCCCAGCTCATGGATATGCCCCCAGCTCATGGATTTGCCCCAGCTCATGGATTTGCCCCCCAGCTCATGGATTTGCCCCCCAGCACATGGATATGCCCCAGCTCATGGATTTGCCCCCCAGCTCATGGATATTCCCCAGCACATGGATTTGCCCCCAGCTCATGGATATTCCCCAGCACATGGATTTGCCCCCAGCTCTCACCTGGATATTGCCCCAGCTCCCGGGCAGCGGGAGTGCCTGCCGGCTGCCCGGTCCTGAACAGTGAGTCGAGTCCATTCTGTTGATTGAAGGGGAGGCGGCTGCGTGCGTGCGCAGGTCACGCGGTCCGGCCAGTCAGGTGGTACAGAGACTCAGTACCACCTGATTAGACGGACCACGTGACCTGCGCCTGCACGCAGGCCCCTTCAATCAACAGGACGGACTCGACTCACTGTTCAGGACCGGGCAGCCGGCAGGCACTCCCACTGCCCGGCCCGGCATCTGGGTCCCCTCAACCCGCGGGCCCTTGGGCGGCGCCCGAGGGCCCGGCGGGTCAGTCGGGCCACAAGTTTTGGGGGCGCATAATTTCAAAAGAAATTATGCGCCCCTAACAAAACTGTGCCCGGGGCCACGGCCCCCCCTGCCCCCCCACGCTACGCCACTGACTGTAGCCCCTTTAGCCTGTACCCTGCATACATCACCACAGCTGAGCAAAGTGCATGCGCGCTATTCCTAGGTAACAATTTCCGATGAGGTGCGTGCACAACATTTTTATCTACTCTAGCTGTTGGATGTTAGATGTTGTTACTGCTTACCATGGCATCCTGCAAGAGCGGTTGTTTTGGGGATTTATTTTGTGACTTATGGCTTTCCTGCGCAGCTGTCAGGCAGTGGCAGCCTGGGAATGATGGGAGTTGTGTCCATATTTTTAAAGAGTTTGGCTGCTATACTTAACAGTTCACTATGACAGCTCGTTTGGAAGAGGGCCCAACATATATGAACAATTGTTCCAAAGACGAAAGCTGTGAGCTGTGATGTAGAGCCTGAGGAAATGTCTAAAATAAGTTGTTGTACTTTTGTTAAGACATCAATTTCCTTTATTTGTTATAAGCCACTGTTTGATCCCACCATTCATCTGAAAAACACAGTGAACCATTTCTGATGTCTTGTGAAGATAACTTTTCTACTGGTGGTGGACAAAGGTGAGGATTACACAGAAAGACGCATTCCCACCAGAAACATTCTAAAAGGATTTTACATGCACAAGGTGTGAAGAAACAAATATCTGATTTTTCTGGCGGCTGGTTGGTTTCCTAGACCACACTGGAGAAATCTACTGGAAAACCACAACTGGGGCTTTATGTGATTTTTCAATCATCATCATCATTATTATAAAATGTACAATAGCTTACGCCTTACAGAGTGGATGAGGACAGGAAGTGGAAGAGGTGGAAATGAGAACAGTTATGTCAAAGAGCCAAATCTTTTGTTTCTTTTGAAACTATTAAATAAACTTCCTATTTGTTTACTATAGAGGACTGGCGGGGTAATATTCTGGTTGTTGTGAAAAATGCTTCCCATATTGCTACTGTATTTGAAAAACACCCTTTTTAACCATTATATGTTCTGGCCTGATACATAAAATGATATGCACAATTCAATGAATGACCTGCAGCCATGAACTCCTTTCCATTCGGCAATTCTCAGTCATGGGCACCACCATTGCCTGTCTTCTATTGGTCATCTCTTCTAATCTCATCTAACAGGTAAACACTGGCAGCTCTGACTGTGCTTCAGATTGCTGTGCCAAGCCTGTCACCAAGATGTAATTGTTTCTCTATAACTTCCATCTCTTTATGAAATAGCTGGTAAAAAAACAGCATGCAATCTATAATAAGTCATGTCAAAAGATTTATTTATTTATAAAGGATTTTACCACTTGGCTGGAATATGATCTGGGCTGAGGGCCGAGATCTCTGACTGATTTGTGGGCTACCTGATCGCGACTGATAAAAACCCTATAGTGGAACCCCCCTTCCCCCCCTCTCTTGGGTCTTTCCTCTACTCTGTCCTTTTCTTCGTTGCATCTTCCTTAGTCTTTTTCCTTCTCTCTCCTTCCATCCTCCCCTCTTTGGGGATTTGTCCCTACCGTCATTAGGTAGGAATTATATTGGTCTCCGCAACTGTTATTTTCCATGCTGTTTCTTTGCTGTATGTCGCCCTTTCTCACTTGAAAATAAAAATAAAGAATTTAATTTTACCAGGAAGGATACATTGAGATTTCTCTTGTTTTCAAGTATGTCCTGGGTTCAAGAACATTGAATTGTTACAGTGTTACAGAAATACAAAGTAATAAAATGCAAGATATTAAAAAAATAGCACAAATATACAGATTAACAGAAAATAAATATATTCACTATGTTACATGTTTACAGGTGCATTTTGTATATAGTCACTATGTTACATGTTTACAGGTTCATTCTGTATTGAGGTATGTTAATAGGGAGCTCGTAAGTGACTTTAGACTGGGGGAAGATTTGATGGCGCCTGGGAGGTTATTCCTTAACTGCGGTGCTCGGTAGGAAAATGAGGATTGAGACACTTTCTTTTTGTATTGTGGCACTGCAAGTAAGGTGCAGGTCTTGGATCGGAGGTTATAGGATGAGGGAACTGCTGGGGGAAGCAGCCTATTTAGGTAGGGTGGTAGCTTCACAGGAAAGCTCTTAAACCCCAGGTTGGAAAGGTGAAGAGTTCGTCTAGATTCTAGCGATGGCCAGATTAGCTCTTTTAACTTGTCACAATGGTGGGTCATGTAGTTACATTGTAACACAAAGCGGCAGAATGAGTTATACAATGTAGTATGTTTCTGGAGGTGTGTTTGAAGGCCGCTGCACAGGGCAGCCATCAGAAATGATGGGGCCCCTTACTGAACCTCACGATGGGCCCCCCTGTAAACTTCCTCAACCTTTAACAGCTTTTCACCGCCTTCCAAAACAAAAAAAGGACATAACACAGTTCCACAGCAATAAAACTCACAGTAATGTGCGGTGTGTATGAGTGTATCTGTCATGTCTGGGGCTCAGAGGGGGTCCCGACACCCAGTGGCACCAGCGACAAGCTGGGTGCCAGGAGTTGTGCCGGCTTCCGGAGCTCGCAGGGCTGGCTAGGAGGTGGGTGCGGCATGATGACGTGTGCCCGCTGGGTTTAAACACAGACTGGCTCATCGTGCTGTCGAGGAGTTTGATCCCACAGTGCTGAGCGTCTCCTGGCGATTCACTACTTGGTTGTTTTTTCAGTCTCTGTTATTACTTGGCTTGTATGAGAACCACCCCCTGTGTACCAGTCCTTGGCTATTCCTTGACCACTCTAACTCTGATTGATTTTGGTTTATATGATAGATACCCCTTGTGTACCATTTTGGCTATCCCTGACCACTCTAACACTGATCAATTTGGGCTTGGGTTAGAATACATCCTTGTATACCGGCTTATTTCAGGTATACCCTGTCCCATGTGTTGGTAAAACATTTTCCACTCGTTGTTGGTAAAACATTTCCCACTCGTTGTTGGTAACACATTTCCCACTTGTTGTTGGTAAAACATTTCCCACTGGTTGTTGGTAAAACATTTCCCACTCGTTTGATAACAAGTAATCCTGTCCTGTGCATACCTGTACATATAGGTGTGTTTGCGTCCCTATGCAGTAGTCAGTTTACGACCACTTTAAGGATCGAAGGGGTAGATAGGGACTGTCTAAAGGGGCTAGCGTCATGTGTATAGAGGGATCGTGACAGTATCACAGAGCTCAACAGCAATAAATCTCCCGCTTAAACACAACGCACATTACTGTATCACAGAGCTCCACAGCAATAAAACTCATAGCAATGTGTGGTGTGTGTGATGGCCTTTGGGCTTGCCTGGGCCCTGGGGCTGGCCTAGGCATTGGGGCTTGGTTGGGCCCTGGGGTCTGGCTGAGCCTGGCTGGGCCTGGGGGTCTGGCTGGGCCCTGGGGGTCTGGCAGGGCCCTGGCTGGACCTTGTGGTCTGGCTGGGCCTTGGGGTCTGGCTGGGCCCTGGGGATGTGGCTGGGCCCTGGGGGTCTAGCTGGGCCCTGACTCACCTCTCCGCCGTTTTCTGTCTCTGTCCTTTCTTCTCTCTTCTTTCTTCTTTTCTTCTCCCGGGCCCTCCATCTTCTCTGGTCTTCTCTCGGACCCTCCATCGCAGGCAGCTTCTCATGTGATTGGATGGGGCGGCACCAAAGCAGCATGCTTGGGAGGCGGGGGCTCAGGCAGGATTTGTTTATAAACAGGACACCTAGTTTGGGGTATAGTTTAGATGAGAGTTTTTCGATGTGGGGGCCATAGGATAGATTTGGGTCTAACCACATACCTAGATATTTGAGAGAAGTGACTGTGGTCAACATGTCATTGGAATTTGTCCTGACACATAGATGGGGAGTTTGTAATTTATGTAGTTTAGGTGCTGTTCCAAAGAGCATCGTTACAGTTTTGTCAGTATTTAGAAAAGTTTTGTTATCTTTGATCCACTTTTCTACCTCTGTGAATTGTTGTTGCAACACGGCCTCCAGCTGCGGGAGATTTGGTTTACTGGTATAGACTTTAGTGTTGTCTGTGTACATGTGTACAGTTGAGGCTTTTCAGATGTTGGGCACATCATTTATGAATATTGTAAATAGCAGGGGGACGAGTATCGAGCCTTGGGGTACACCGCATGTGACTGGGAGGGGGAGGGAAGTGCTGTCAGAAATGGATACATATTGCGACCGATCAGACACATATGATTGGAACCAGGTTAGCGCGCGAACACCAATACCAGAGTTTTTAAGTTTTTGTAATAGGATGCCATGGTCTACTGTGTCAATGGCCTTGGCAATATCATGGAAGATGGCTCCAGTTAGATTTCCTTGTTGCATCCCAACTTGGATATCATTACAAACTTTTAAAAGGGCAGTTGTGGTTGAATGATTTGGACAAAAGCCTGATTGATCTGGGGTTAAATAGTTCCGATACTGATAATAATCACGTAATTGAGTGTAGACACATTTTCCCAGAAATTTTGACATTACAGGGAGCAATGATATCGGGCGGTAGTTGGATACCAAAGTCTTGTCTCCACTTTTATGGATAGGTACCACCCTTGCAGTCTTCCAGAGTTTGGGTATGTATAAGTTGTGGTGGGCAGAGCTTTTGTTTTGTAAAGGTTTACCACAAATGACCATGCAATGAGGTTAGCATTTCCAACTGTCCAGTTTTCAGCAGGACAGCTCTGGTTTTGAATCATGTGTCCAGGTTTCAGACCACCTCCCACCCAGACATGTGATTCAGAGAGCTGTGTGAGAACACTGGCATTAGGGGTGTGCCATGGACCTCAGAACCATATGGAGGCAGAGGGCGTGGAAACCCATGATATGCTCAGGGGCCCATTGGCTTCAGGGGGCCCTGGCTCGTGTAAACTGTGGGCTGATTATCTACATGCCACAGATGTAATGATTCCTCCATGCCACCCAGGACCGGGCCAGCAAGACAGTAATATATGTCATGTCCCATGGATGCAGCCATCCTGGAACCCATCACTGGTTTAAGCACATACAGTAAACAGTTAAATCACAACACGTCACACCTTCACTGAATAAAGGGCTAAGACTAGATTTCGAGTTCTTGATCATCCCAGTTTACCAAAACCCTCTACCTGTTCCTGTTCACCGGATTCTCACCATACATCCTGATTCAAGCTCCAGGTCTCCATCAACCACCTCCTCTCCATCTGTAGTATTCACACCTGGTCAGTCTCCATCCACTTACCTTCCTCCACCCTTACCTTCTGTGCGTTCAGACCACTACGCCCTGGGCTCACCATATCCCCATCACCCTGGTGCCAGCCTATGACAATATATTTCCCACTGTGCCGTGGCATATGAGGCTGGTAAGAGCACCCCAACTCCTCACTGATGGAGTGATTACTGTGATCTACAAGAGGTAGAGGTGCAGGCTGTACACTCTCCCACCAGGAGACTGACCTGCCCTGACTGGAAGGGAAGAGGTGGAAAATATTTTATTTTTAGTTAGTGACTGGTAGAAGCAGCCACGACCACTGGTTTAGTAAAGGGCCCGATGAATTCTGATGGAAGCCCTGTATGGAGTACATGTAAGTGGGGGCAACACATTATCAAAACCCCCCAAGTCAGCTAACGTTGTGTGTGTGTGTATCCCCCCCCACAGGCAGTGGTCTGTGAGGTTTAAGGCTGGCATCAGACAAGCGCACTATATGTGACCGTACTGACGTGCCTTCTGGCGTCCATCGCAGCATTGAGACACTGCAATGGGGCCAGCCACACGCTGTTGTGCGTGCGCGAATTGTGCACACAACAGCGGCCGCGCTGTGTCCGTGCAGCAGCCCTCTCCGTCAAAGCGCTAGGACGAGCGTTGATGGAGCTGCAAAGCGCGATTCTCCATAGGAGGATCGAGCCTTGCAGTGCTGAGCGCACTCAGTGAGGTGGCCAGACGGGCTTCGAGTGGAAAGAAAGTCCACTCTCTCGGATGGTCCTACCGCTCTTCAAATACGCTCATCTGACGCCGGCCTAAATTGGCAAAGACCTCCCTGCCCTTCAAACACACAAAACTCTAGTCTGAGGTTGGGTATAGAGTTCCTACTCTAGCGGAGCCTCCAACATCTCTTGCAACTCAATTGTTACAATGCTTTAGGCTAGTGTCAGACTGGAGTCTTTGAAGAGAGGAAGAAACGTTCATGAGAGTGGACGTTCCTTCCACTCGACGCCCGTATGGCCACCTCGCTGAGCGCACTCCTATGGAGAATTGCGCTTTGCAGTTCCATCAACGCACGTCCTAGCGATGTGTCGGAGATGCATGGATAACGGATGCTTGTTGTGCGCACATTTTGTGTGCGCACAAGCATGTGACCGGCCCCTTTGCAGCGTCCCACTCACAACGCTGCGACGGACACCAGTAAGCACGTCATTACAGGCACGCACAGCTCGCTCGTCTGGCGCCAGCCTAACTGTAAGTTAATTCTTCAAACTTTCGTCAAAAGCATTAATTTATTTATTTTATTTATTTATTTATAAAGGATTTTACCAGGAAGGATACATTGAGATTTCTCTCGTTTTCAAGTATGTCCTGGGTTCAAGAACATTGAAGTGTTACAGTTACAGAAATACAAAGTAATACAATGCAAGATATTGAAAAACAACACAAATATACAGATTAACAGAAAATAAATATGTAGGAAATATAGTCACTAGGTTACATGTTTACAGGTGCATTCTGTATTGAGGTATGTTAGTAAGGAGTAGACATGTGCATTCGTTTTAGTACTAAAATGATTTAGTCAGAATTTTGGGATAATTTAGTTTTAGTATGACTCAAGAGATACGAAACTGCTCAGTACAAAAAACGAAAGAAACGAAAATAAAATGCACTACATTTTAGTTTCAGTCCTTTTTGTGATATTACATTGATGAGTGAAGGAGACCAGCAATGAAGAGCGCAACATCGCAAAGCTACAGAAAAGGTTTGTATGCATAATCCTTCCCGACCCCTACCCGAAACTCAGACAGTGATAGAGCTCCAGAATACTCACTCGCAGCACAGACAGCCAGCACAGGAGAGGAAACCTTTACTTAACCCTTGCATGTCTATGAGGCAGACAAGATGATAAAAGCAGCTGGAGAAGGAAAACATTCAAATAAATCACACTGAAAGCTAATGACAGAGGAGGGCTGGATAGTAAAACCCCTTTATAACAAGCAGCGCTGGGAGAAAAGAGGGACTTTATAAAACGTGTGTTATCTCCCCTCCCGCTCTGCATAATAGGGGCTTACATAGGGTCTGATACATTTTATATTATCCAGGAGCACTATCCCCCTTTCCTCATCTGTAATACACGTTTTATATAAAGTTATAAAGTTTTTTACGTTTGATACATTTAGTATCCAGCTCTCACAGTTACTCTGTCATTATGAGCCTTCAGTGTGATTTATTTGAATGTTTTCCCTGGATTTAAAGTGCTTTATTTTATTACAAAAATAAATTTGCACCAGTCATCTCTTCTCTGAGCTTTCAGACTGATTTACCCTTAATATTTTCCCTCTCCCCTGCTTTTATATTCCTGTGTCTCCCCCACAGAGATACAAAGTTCAAGTAAAAGTTCTCACTCCTGTGCTGGATAAGCAATGCATTCCGAAGTTCTGCACCCTCCACATGCCAATGCAGTAGGATGTTCTATACAGAGAGGGGCATTAATTAATGCAGCAGGATGTTCTATACATTATACAGAGAGGTGTATTAATGCAGGAGGATGTTATATACATTATACAGAGAAAGGTATAAATTTAGGAGGATGTTCTATACAGAGAGGGACATTAATTAATTCAGGAGGATGTTCTATACATTATACAGAGAGGGGTATTAATTAATACAGGTGGATGTTGTATACATTATACAGAGAGGGGTATTAATTAATGCAGGAGGATGTTATATACATTATACAGAGAGGGGTATTAATTAATGCAGAAGGATGTTCTATACCATTATACAGAGAGGAGCCTTTTTTTTAGCCCTTTAAATCCAGTGGCTGTGAGCGCTGAGATCGGCAGCTTGTTATAATTATCTCTCAGTACAATGTGTCAGGCTCAGCTGTTGCAGTAAAACAAGGAAATAATATTGTTCTAACCTCTTATATATATAAAAATATTATTTACTAGTTTTACGGAAACTCTGAGCGCTGTGATGAGCAGCAGTCAGTTACTGTAACAGCTTTGCCTGACACATTGTGCTGAGAGTGAGAGATACTGTAACAAGCAGCAATCTGAGCCCTCTGAGGAGCCACTACAATAGTAATTGTATCCACTGGTTTTCGGATGAATGAAATTAGTTTTCATACTAAAGAACTGAAAATGAATTTCTTTAGCAACTAAATAAATTGCATTTTAGGACTAATCCATTAGTTCAAAACGAAATTTTGTGCTGTGCACATGTCTAGTAAGGAGCTCTTGAGTGACTTAAGACTGGGGGAAGATTTGATGGTGTCTGGGAGGTTATTCCATAATTGTGGTGCTCTGTAGGAAAATGAGGACCGAGCCACTGTCTTTTTGTATTGTGGTATTGCAAGTAAGGTGCTGGTCCTGGATCGGAAGTTATAGGATGAGGGAGCTGCTGGGGGAAGCAGTCTATTCAGGTAGGTTGGCATATTCCCAGAAATGCTCTTAGACACCAGGCTGGAGAGGTGAAGGGTGCGTTTAGACTCCAGCGATGGCCAGTTTAGCTCTTTTAACATGTCACAATGGTGGGTCATGTAGATACATTGTAATGCAAAGCGGCAGAAGGAGTTATACAATGTAGTAAGTTTCTGAAGGTGTGTTTGCGGGGCCGCTGCATACACTACATCTCCGTAATCAATAGCTGGCATAAGCATTTGTTGTACAATCTGCTTTCTTACCGCGGGGCTCAGGCAGGATTTGTTTCTGTACAGGGCACCTAGTTTGGGGTAAAGTTTAGATGAAAGTTTTTCGATGTGGGGGCCAAAGGATAGATTAGGGTCCAACCACATACCTAGATATTTGAGAGAAGTGACTGTGGTCAGTGTGCCATTTGATTTTGTCCCAACACATAGATGGGGATTTTGCAATTTGTGTAGTTTAGGTGCTGTTCCAAAGAGCATCGTTACAGTTTTGTCAGTATTTAAAAAAGTTTGTTGTGTTTGATCCACTTTTCTACCTCTGTGAATTGTTCTTGCAGCACGGCCTCCAGTTGCGGGCGATTTGGTTTGCTGGTATAGATTACAGTGTCGTCTGCATACATATGTACAGTTGAGGCTTTGCAGACGTTGGGCAGATCATTTATGAATATTGTGAATAGCAGGGGGCCTAGTCTTGAGCCTTGGGGTACACCGCAAGTGACTGGGAGCGGGAGGGAGGAGCTGCCAGAAATTGACACATATTGTGATCGGTCGGATACATATGATTGAAACCAGGTTAGCGTGCGATCACCAATGCCAGAGTTTTTAAGTTTTTCTAACAAGATGCCATGGTCTACTGTGTCAAAGGCCTTGGCAAAATCAAGGAAGATGGCTCCAGTTAGGTTTCCTTGTTCCATCTAGGCTTGTGCACCGATTTTTTTTTCGGATCGATTCGATTCGATTTTTCAGATTTCCAAACTTTTCGATTCGGCTCGTTTCGACCGATTTCTGTTTCGGTTCGGCTCGATTCGTTTTTCGTGTACATAATTTTTTCGGAATATCGACAATTTTTCGTATTTTCGTGTCACTTAGCTCGTTTTTTGTATCGACTTTTCGTGATTTCGGAAATTTTCGTTTTTTCGGAACGTCGGTTCTCCTCGTTTCAAAGCTGTCTAACTCTATTCGTTTTGATGTAAACTACTATGGTTTACTTTTTTACACTTTATATATTTTTTTATAATAAATTTTTGGTTTGTTTTTCGGATCCGATAATTCATTCTGTCGATACGATAATTCTGGCGATTCTATCGTGTTTTTTTTTTATTAAATAAAGATCCTTTTTTTCTTATGAATATACATTTCACAACTTTATTTAATCACATTAAAAAATGGTATGAAAGCCAAGGAATCAAAAAAAATGAACAAAACGATTTAAAAAACGCTAAACTGACCCGAATGGTCTGACTTTAAAAATAAAAACCAGAACAAAAAGGTTTTAAAACGGAAAAATAGTTGATCAAAATGATCTGAAACGAAAAAAAAAAAAAGATTTAAAACAGAAAAAAAAAAATTAACCCTTTCGCTCCTGAGTGATTTCACGGCTTCCCTTCATGCCTGTGTGCGGTGCTGCGGCCTGCTGCTGAGCTAATTTTTAACAGTTTCGCTCCTCTTGTTTAAACGCGTTTTTTTGAAGCCTTATTTTATAATATGACCCAGACTATATCGTTCTCTCCGGCAGACTCGGCAGATGATTCATAATATATCATTATCATATGTATGCGTCATGTCCTGTCTGTATATTATAACAAAAAATGCAATAAAATTTGAATTTTCAATGTTTGTTTTACAAGATGTAAAGTATTTTTTTCACATTTTAACATGCGCGTGTTTGCGGTTATGTTTTATGAGTTGCGTTTGTTAAAAAAAAATGAAAAGGGGACTTGTTATATTTTTTTGGGTGAAAATTACACAATTTTTAACAAACGCACCCCATACAAAAATCCTTAGTGCAGCATCATTGTTCACATTATAATTGAAATGGGAACAATATTGCTGCATTAACAAAACAAAACAAAAAACCTGTTTATAAAAAATTAAAATATATATATATATTTTTTTTAACATTGTCATGTTTGGTATTGTTGGAAAGGCCATGCTCTGGTCGATCCAAAGATACCAAACATTAACCAACCGATAGCTGCCGCGGATCGGGAGATAGGGGGTTCCAATGAACCCCCTATCTCCACCATTGGTCGCATTTAGGGGTTAACTCCAGAACTGACGTCATTGTGACGAGGTCTTGGGACTGTCGGCAGCTGCCGTTCCCCCACGCTGTTGTCTTCCTGCAAAGACGTGACCATGTTGGCGGGCAGCGCCTTAGCGGGCAGCGGTGGGAGAGAGTGAGCTCATAGCTGGGAGGAGGTCAGGGCTCGAGTCGAGTGGGAACGTGCGGGAACGGTGTTCCCGCACTTCTCCCACAGCGGGAACGCTGCGGGAACGCTGCGGGAACGCAGCGTTCCCGCTGTGGCCCGAGCCCGAAAGGCTGGAGCAGGCGGCCGCCGCACATTGCCGGCGGCCGCGTGCTTCCTGTTAGAACGGCCCGCTGACAGGAAGTGGCTGTTTCATCGATCCCAGGCGAGCGGCTGCACTTCCTGTCAGCGGCCGTTCTAACAGGAAGCACGTGGCCGCCGGTCGCAGAGAGGTGAGCTGGGGGCACTATCCATGAGACCTGGGGGCATTATCCATGAGACCTGGGGCAATATCCATGAGACCTGGGGGCAATATCCATGAGACCTGGGGGCATTATCCATGAGACCTGGGGGCATTATCCATGAGAGCTGGGGCATATATCCATGAGACCTGGGGCATTATCCATGAGACCTGGGGCATTATCCATGAGACCTGGGGGCAATATCCATGAGACCTGGGGGCATTATCCATGAGACCTGGGGGCAATATCCATGAGACCTGGGGCATATATCCATGAGACCTGGGGCATTATCCATGAGACCTGGGGGCAATATCCATGAGACCTGGGGGCAATATCCATGAGAGCTGGGGGCATATATCCATGAGAGCTGGGGCATATATCCATGAGAGCTGGGGCATTATCCATGAGACCTGGGGGCAATATCCATGAGACCTGGGGCATTATCCATGAGACCTGGGGGCATTATCCATGAGAGCTGGGGCAATTATATCCATGTGAACTGGGAAAATATATCCATATAACCAGTGCCGTGTATATTATTCTGGGGGTCCAGTGCTGTGTATATAATTTTGGGGGGTCTGTGCCTGGATATATATATAGATTATATATAAACGCGTTAGTCCAGTTGCCAAAATCGTGAGTATACCTGTACGTAGTGATACCTTTCACTGATCAGTATAGTTTCCAGTTTACACTCTCGAAAGCTTGTCTTTTAAATGTAAAGTTAACCCAATAAAAATGGTATCACCGGCTCGTCAGGCTATACTCGTGATTATATATATTTTTTCTTCAGGTAATAGGGGTTGTGGAATTCGTGGGTGAGTTCCCTCACTTTTTTCCCAGGACTTGACCCCTGGAGGAGGTGTTGTGTGAAGCTGCAAACAGGGACAAATAAACTAGACCTGAGCCGCACTGAGGATCTTTGGGTTGTGTCGGAGAAGACTTCACGCAGTGCTGCCATCAATATTTTTTGATAAATTGTTGGTTATACAATGAATGTGACTGTGGACAAAAATCCGTGTTGTTGTGACATCGCCTAAGCTTAACAAAACCATGCCACGTCGGTAATCAAATCTCAAGGCAGTACAACAAGGTTGTGTTAGTGTGTGACATTTTTTGCCCAGGCAGGAAGTGTAGAATGTGCACAGTCACATTCATGGCCACAAATATGTTGACAATTTATGACAAAGGGTCCATAGAAATGTCAATACATTTATGTACATATAATTTTAACAGTGTGGAAACCAAGCAATACATATTAACTTATTAAGTAAGGAAAAGCAACGCACACAAACAGGAAAATATAGAAAAAATAGAAAATTTATTTACAACATAGGGAAGGGAACATGCCAAGGATGGCAAACTGCCCAACAGTTACTGGCATTTGAGGAAATGTTGGAGCTGGTCCGCATCTTGGATTACAAAGATTATGATTGCTGTAAGGGCCCTTACGGCAGGAAGAATAACACCCGCAAGGATCGTATCCTTGACAAGCTACGCACCACCATCCTAGAGCTGTTCGGGAAGGACCGGACGAAGGACCATCTCCGAAAACGCTGGTCCGACCTCAAGGCACGCGAGCAGGAGCAGCTGAGGCACATTCCGGTGACATTCGGGAGGAGGCTGCCACTGGTCTCACTGCTGCTCCAGGATGTCTGCGGCATTGTTTATGTGCTCCCGCAGTTCCTGGAGCAGTTCCTGTATGGCGTCGATGGAGGTAACTGCCAGGCGTAGCTCGCCGATCGCCTCCCGTCTGGCTTCTCCTTCTATATATCCAATAAATGAAAGAAGGAAATACAGTAAGTAAAGCAGGCTTCTATTTTTGACTGAAAGTCTTGAAAAAATATAACAGTAGTATATACTATATATCACCATCTCCCCATCAAACCAAGTTCGCTGTCTTGGAGTTACACTTGACTCTGCTCTTTCCTTCATTCCCCACATCCAGTCTCTTTCCTCCTCCTGCCGATACCAACTGCGTAATATTTCCAGAATTCGGCCATTTCTTACCGCTCTCACCACAAAACAACTCATACACGCCCTGGTAATCTCCCGACTCGACTATTGCAATAATCTCTTATCTGGCCTCCCTCTGTCCCGCCTCTCCCCCCTACAATCCATCCTGAACGCCTCCGCCAGGCTAATTCACCTCACCCGCCGCTCTGTCTCTGCCGCTCCCCTCTGCGAGTCCCTTCACTGGCTCCCCATCCACTGCAGGATTAAGTTCAAAATCCTTATTCTTACCTACAAAACCCTCACTAACTTAGCTCCCCACTACCTGTCCTCACTAATCACCAAATACACCCCAGCCCGCTCCCTAAGGTCAAACAGTGACCTGCGCCTAGCTTCTCCCCGCATCACCTCTTCCCATGATAGACTGCAGGATTTCTCACGCGCAGCCCCCACTCTCTGGAACGCTCTCCCTCGTACTGTCAGACTTTCCCCTAACTTCTCTTCCTTCAAACGCTCCCTTAAAACATTCCTATTTAGGGAAGCCTACCACCCAACTCACTGACGCAACCATCAATCACTCTCACCTTACAGTCCTCTCCTCCTGTTTCCAACCTCAACCCTCCCAGATTGTGAGTTCCTACGGGAATAGGGCCCTCATCTCCTCCTGTACTGTTTGTCAAATGTTGTTCAATGTATTGTAACCCTGTCTATACTGTGTTTATTGTACAGCGCTGCGGAATATGCTGGCGCTTTATAAATAAAGAATAATAATAATAATAATAAATACCAGTGCTGGCAGCCTCCTCCTGCTCCTCCTCCTGCTCCTCCTCTTCCTCCTCCTGCTCCTCTTGTGCTATACATAAAAAAATTAAATTAAAATACAGTAAACAAAAAATGTTTCTGTTTTTGACCAAAAGTCGTTGCAAAATAAAACAGTATATACCAGCGCTGGTGGACGCCCGTGGCTCCTCCTCCTCCTCCACTGGGGCACTGGTGCCCGCCGGGGCAGATGCTGCTGCCTTCTTCCTGTCTTCTGCCAAATCCAAAAAATAACACGTAAATAATGCAGACTGGAAAAAATGGTATATCTATACAATATATTGCCGAAAGTATTGCGACACCCCTCCACTACCCCACTACCAGCTTGACCCACCACTACTCCCATCTCATAGTTCTAAAGTCACAAAATATTATTTATTTCCTCTGCACATAGACATATATTACCGTTCAATTATATATTTTTTCAGAAGTAAACATTACGTGTATTCAATAAAAACTATTATTTGTGTTGTGTGCGTACAAAGCGCATTGTGCGACTGCTTTTAGTTATTTTATAGATGCCTCAGCCTCAGTTTCACTTTCAGTTTCTGCGAATAAAACTGGATATTGCAGAAACAACAGAAATCCGCCATTTTGTTTTGAAATTTGCATCTAAAGCGTTCAATAATGACACTGCTGCAGCAAACTGAATTGCTGCGCTGCAACAATTCAGCAGCTGCTGAGGACGTATTGAACGCGGCTCTGTTTGGATGCACTTTCAAAAGAACTACATGTCCCATCCTACCACTTAGCAAAGACGCAGAGATTTTTATTGATGCGCAGGTGGGAGCCAATATTGGGCAAGCTGCGGGTCATCTCGTATGCATCACTCAATCACAACAACCCCCCCCCAACACACTACAGTACACACAGTGCCAAAAGAAATCCAGCATTGTAATTTCATCTACATACATCAAATGTCACAATTTTCACGAATACGTAAAATCACAAAAAGGGAGCCATGGCAAAAATGCATGTATGACGAGTCGTGAAAACGCAAAGCTATTAGACATGTGCACAGCACACAATTTCGTTTTGAACTAATGGATTAGTCCTAAAATGCAATTTATTTAGTTCCTAAAGAAATTCGTTTTCAGTTCTTTAGTATGAAAACTAATTTCATTCATCCGAAAACCAGTGGATACAATTACTAATGTAGTGGCTCCTCAGAGGGCTGAGATCGCTGCTTGTTACAGTATCTCTCACTCTCAGCACAATGTGTCAGTTAAAGCTGTTACAGTGAAAAATTGTGCCTGAATGCAGACCCAAGGTGGATAAATGGAGTGGGGGTCTCTTGCTCCACAGCCCCAACAGTCAAAAATGAATAAAGAAACTCCAGAGTCCACGATAAATTTCAATGGATTTAATCCAACAACAGGAAAAAAGGCAACGTTTCGACCATGACTGGTCTTTGTCAAGCCTCAGGCTTGACAAAGACCAGTCATGGTCGAAACGTTGCCTTTTTTCCTGTTGTTGGATTAAATCCATTGAAATTTATCGTGGACTCTGGAGTTTCTTTATTCAAAGCTGTTACAGTAACTGACTGCTGCTCATCACAGTGCTCAGAGTTTCCGTTGTTGGAGATTATTGACTTCTTTAATAGGTCAGGGATATATTAATTATGACGCATATTTTTCTTATTGTTGATATACATAGATATATATATATTATTGACAGTGCCTCCAATACCAGCGGTATAAATTGGTATTTAACCCCTAAGACAGGGATTAATAACCAATCAATGAATATACGTCTTAACAAATATATGGCGCGTTATCCCGAGTTCTTTTGATGCTCTCTAGATATTTTTAAACACAATAAAATCAATAAAGATATGAGACTGCGTAACGGTAAAACAATTCAAACCAAAATTTATTCACACGTCAAGTTTCATACAACCGTATGTTATCAACGGATTGCAAAATACAATTTACAAGTGATTATAGATCGTGATTAGTAGCGATACTGTGACACGCAATAATCTAATGGACAGATATTTTAGGTTTATAGACCGCACCACAGATATACACGCCTCAATTCTTAAACACCAAGCTCTATTCTATTCACTTAAACCTTTCCCATTATAAACCAATCCTCCACCTGGCTAAGATAAACACTCAGTTACTGGGCATCACCTGCAGCACAATTTATTATTGTGGGGGCCTATTCACTAAATGCAACTTCCTTCAGGGAGATACATAACACACTCGGTAGGGACACTATCTCTTCCACAGATCAATCACAGCACTTCATTCGATATACGTTTACCCAACGCTTCTTATTGACTTACGGTACATGCATTCATTCGGAAGGGCTGCAAGATGGATATGGAAGGAGTTATGCTAGGTTATGAGTGGGGCGGACAGTACTTGACATATAAAAGCTATTTCACGGTCCCAGCGTATCTCACTATGGGTATATAATTGATATTTTTAGATGTCCACAAACAGTATTCTCGGAATATAAATAATTTCACTAAATTATGGCTCAAATATGCAGCCGGTAATAGTTTCTCCCTTAGCAGTCGTCTGCAGGGGACTGGAAGGTGGAATGACTATTCTGATTATTAGGCTCAAACAGCAAAATAATTCATTTATATTCCTTTAGTTTGTGATGGACATCTAAAATCAGGACTATGCAATTAGAAAATAGATATCATATTATTCAGGCATACTTTACCATCTGGTTAGTGAAGATAGAGTGGTGGAAGATTAGGGTGTGGTCGGTCTTAAAGGGGCGGCCGATGATAATTGCCTTTCTTCCCTCCAAGCGTCCCTCAGGTCTCTCCCCAAGCTTTTCTCAGTATCCTCTCTTTTTCTCTGCTCTGGAGTGTCCCCTCTATATAGTGGTCTTCCGCCCAGTTTTAGATCTAGCCCATCACTATGTGGCCTCATTTGATTGGAGGATATATATATTCATCAACTCCAGGGGTCTGTCCAGGTGTTATATTACCTGGCCAGCAGATGGCGCTCTCAGATCATCCATCAACCTTCTGCAGAAATTAATTTATGTGTTTGGCCAATCTTTTACTGGTTTGGGGTCTTTTATTCCTATATCCTGGGACTCCATAGATTTTATTAACCAATCAAAATTTATTTCTATTGTGGCATCCTTAGCATACTTTGCCACGGCGTGTGTGCATCTCATCCCCCTTTACTTATATCCACAGGGATGTGTATGTGAGGGGACATACATTCATGGTATCGTTTTAACATTCACACGTTACCCGACTTAATCGGCTTCATGCGGGTTAGTACACCAGACATTTGTAATAATCATCTAAATGTGGTAGGGCCTCTGTTTTTATAAGATGCTAAAATTATCAGTTCTAACTAATAAATATTCTCATACCATATAGTACATATTGCCGAATAGTATTACAAGCTGGTTTACCCAAGCCATTTAACCTTCTTTGTTTTTTTTTTCTTTATTGGGCAACCTATTGTTCCATGTTTACGTGGCTTTCAGAGTTTCGATGTGACGAAATAAACACAATACTGAGATTTCTATCTTAGTTGTCCTTGTGTTCCCTTACTTTTAAACCATTTGATCTAACATCTGTTTGTTTCTTACAACCAGAATCTAATTAAGGACAATGGATGTTTGCTGATAGCTAACGAGTCTCGCTTGTTACAATGTCTTTAGAACGCATATTCTGGTTATATATTAACGACGCAGACAAGTTGTTCGTGTGACGCAATTCCTGGCATCAAATTTAACAGTCCTGCGAAATATCATGCGTTATAGAAATTTCATTTCAGAAAAGGTCTGACACCGTAAAACTAGTAAATAATATTTTTATATATAAGAGGTTAGAACAATATCATTTCCTTGTTTTACTGAAATTCTGAGCGCTGTTACAGTCAGTTACTGTAACAGCTGAGCCTGATACATTGTACAGAGAGATAATATAACAAGCTGCCGATCTCGGCGCTCACAGCCACTGGATTTAAAGGGCTAAAAAAAAAGGCTCCTCTGTATAATTTATAGAACATCCACCTGTAATAATTAATACCCCTCTCTGTATAACGTATAGAACATCCTCCTGAATTAATTAATGTCCCTCTCTGTATAGAACATCCTCCTCAATTTAGACTTTTCTCTGTATAATTTATATAACATCCTCCTGCATTAATAACCCTCTCTGTATAATGTATAGAACATCCTCCTGCATTAATTAATGCCCCTCTCTGTATAGAACATCCTACTGCATTGGCATGTGGAGGGTGCAGAACTTCGGAATGCAATGCTTATCCAGCACAGTAGTTGAGAACTTTTACTTAAACTTTGTATCTCTGTGGGGGAGACACAGGAATATAAAAGCAGGGGAGAGGGAAAATATTAACGTAAATCAGTCTGAAAGCTCAGAGAAGAGATGACCGGTGAAAATTTATTTTTATAATAAAATAAAGTACTTTAAATCTAGGGAAAACATTCAAATAAATCACACTGAAGGCTCATAATGACAGAGTAACTGTGAGAGCTGGATGCTAAATGTATCAGACGTAAAAAAAAAAACTTTATAACAAGCAGCACTGGGAGAGGAGAGGGACTTTATATAAAACGTGTATTATAGATGAGGAAAGGGGATAGTGCTCCTGGATAATGTAAAATGTATCAGACCTAAGCCCCTATTATGCAGAGCGGGAGGGGAGATAACACACGTTTTATAAAGTCCCTCTTTTCTCCCAGCGCTGCTTGTTATAAAGGGGTTTAACTATCCAGTCCTCCTGTGTCATTAGCTTTCAGTGTGATTATATTTGAATGTTTTCCTTTTCCAGCTGCTTTTATCATCTTGCCTGCCTCATAGACATGCAAGGGTTAAGTAAAGGTTTCCTCTCCTGTGCTGGCTGTCTGTGCTGCGAGTGAGGATTCTGGAGCTCTATCACTGTCTGAGTTTCGGGTAGGGGTCGGGAAGGATTACGCATGCAAACATTTTCTGTAGCTTTGTGATGTTGCGCTCTTCATTGCTGGTCTCCTTCACTCAATGTAATATCACAAAAAGGACTGAAACTAAAATGTAGTGCATTTTATTTTAGTTTCTTTCGTTTTTTGTACTGAGCCATTTCGTATCTCTTGAGTCATACTAAAACTAAATTATCCCAAAATTCTGACTAAATCGTTTTAGTACTAAAACGAATGCACATGTCTAAAAGCTATACACAATCACATTGCATGAAAAAAGGACTAGATAAATCAACGTATTTCTGTGCACATTAGCACATGCAAGCACATTATTATTATTATACAGGATTTATATAGCACCAACAGTTTGTGCAGCGCTTTACAATATAACATGACACTTACGTTTCGCTATGACGCGACGGATGCGCCTCAGCTGCTCCTGCTCACACGTTTTCAGATCGGACCAGCGTTTGCGGAGCTGGTCCTTCGTCCGGTCCTTCCCGAACAACTCCAAAATGGTGGTGCGTAGCTTGTCTAGGATACGATTCTTTCGTGAAGTTTTCTTTCTGCCGTAAGGTCCCTTACAGCAATCATAATCTTTAAGATTGAAGATGCGTACAAGCTCCAACATCTCCTCAAACGCCATGTTACTGGCCCGCTTCTTCCTGGGTGTCTCTGGGGTGGAATCAGATGAGGAGGTGTCCGAATGGGACTCTCGGTCTCTTCCTTCAGCCATTTTAAAGAATTTCTATATTTTTTGGCAATTGTCTACAAAAATGGCTCAATAAAGTTACGACATCCGCGCGCGCGCGCATGCGCGACCCGTGAACGAATCGGATCCGACCAGATTACGAATTTTCGTATCGACCGAATTATCGGATCATTGGAAACAAAAAAAACAAGTGATATAACCGGTAATAGAGTTAAATATATGATGTCCAGAATTACCGAAATGGAACCGAAATCACGAATGGAGCCGAAATCGTGAATAGACCGAAAATAAATTTTGATTTGACACATTTCAAGTCCATTCGAAAATTCCGAAAATATTTTGTTTCGGCTCGGAAAACTTTTCGGTTCGGACATTTTCGGATCTAAAAAATTTCGGAAATTCGGCCGCATCCGAAAACACGAATCGGGAAATTTCGTGAAGATTCCGAAATTCCAAAACCCGAAACGCACATCCCTAGTTCCATCCCAGCTTGGATATCATTGCAGACTTTTAAAAGGGCGGTTGTAGTTGAGTGATTTGGACGAAAACCTGATTGATCTGGGGTTAAGTAGTTCCAATATTGATAATAATCAAGTAATTGTGTGTAGACACATTTTTCCAAGATTTTTGACACTACAGGGAGCAACGATATCGGACGGTAGTTGGATACCAAAGTACTGTCACCACTTTTATGGATAGGTACCACTCTCGCAGTCTTCCAGAGTTTGGGAATGTATCCAGTCGCCAGTGATTCATTTATTAGGATTGCGACAGGATTTGCAATTGCCGGCGCACTGATTTTCAGCAGCAATGCTGGTATTTGAAAAGGTCCAGACTGGTATTTCATTTTTTGCTTACAGAGAAGTTTAGTTACGACACTGACAGGCACTGGTCTAAAACTGAATTCCTCTCTGGTACAGGGACTTTGCACAGTTGGAGGGGCCTGACCTGCATGAGGCCTCTCTGATTGCATGTCATTTCCTAGCTTGGCAATCAAAGTGGTGGCGCATCCGACAAAATAAAATTAAAGGCATTTGCTAAAT
The DNA here is from genome assembly GCA_009667805.1 of Leptobrachium leishanense. Lineage (NCBI taxonomy): Eukaryota > Metazoa > Chordata > Amphibia > Anura > Megophryidae > Leptobrachium > Leptobrachium leishanense. The sequence goes on along the minus strand of CM019070.1, from coordinate 66,658,798 downwards.
CTAGGGGGTGTTGCAGGGTTTGGTTGTTTACTTTGACAGCAGCTGGCTGGGAGTGGACTGGGGGTGCTTGTATGTTACTTATGGTTCTCCAAAAGTTTTTAGGGTTTGATATGTTATTGTTTAGATTTTCATTGAAGTAATGGGTTTTGGCCATTTTTGTTTGTTTTGTGCATTCATTCCGGCATTTTCGGTATTCGTAGTGATCGTTCATGGAACCAGTACTCTTGAAATTTGACCATAGTGAATCTCTAAGCTGGTACATTAGTGTAAGATCAGCTGTAACCCAGGGGAGATGGGTCCCTTTTACTCAAACTTTACGCAGCGGGGCATGGGAATTCCAGACTTGCAGGAGCTCAGACTGAAAGTATTCAACTGCACAGTCTAGGTCTGGGATTAGGTTTAGCCTGTACCAGGGGAGCTGTTTGAAATCACTTAGGAAGGATTCAAGAATAAATTTCTTGAAAGACCTGGTGGTTATTACCTTTGGGGGAGATTTCAAGGCTTTTATTTTGTGCACGCAGTACACTAGACAATGGTCACTAAAGCTATTAGCAAGAACGCCTGCCTCCTGTATTCTATCAGGAGATGAGGAGAGAATCCAGTCCAGCAAGGTATGGTTAGGGCTTTTCATATTAATGCGAGTGGGGGAGGAGATTAATAGAGTTAGCTGCAAAGTTTTAAAAAGTGTGCAGTGTTTATTGTTTTTTGGATTTAGCCAATCTGTATTAAAATCGCCGAGGACCAGAAGTTCACTTTTTTGGTTTTGGGCAAGTAGGTTATTAAGGATTTGAGATATGTCAGAGAGCGAGTGCACTGGAGCGCTCGGTGGGCGATAGAACCCAGCAACAATGATTGATTTACTGAATGGGATCTCAATTATACCAGAGAGGAAATCAAAGGTGACAGGAGAGCTAGGAGTTTGTAAGGGGGTGAACTTTAAGGACTCCTCAACATAAATAATAATTCCCCCTCCTCTCTTTGCTCTGTCTTTTCTATAAAATGAATACCCCTGTATTGATATGGCAGAGTCTGGTACTTTTGGGGTTAACCATGACTCCGTGAGCACAATGATTTTGGGTTTGTAATAGCAACACCAAGCCTGAAGCTCATCCAATTTAGGGAGTAAACTTCAGATGTTACAGTGCACAAATGAGAGGCCTTTTTTAGTGGGGAGACTAAAGGTTGTGTCACCTATAGGACCAGGGTTAGATTCCACATCGTTTGCCAGGGAAAGTAGCAGAATGAATAGAAATTTGGACAGAGTTTTCTTTTGGTGATACTGTAATTGCACAGTATTAAATCTCGGTGTGGGGGTAGGAGGGCTGGACTTTAGCACTCTCCACCAGCACTCAGCCGACAGGTTAGAAGAACCAAGTAGGCTGGGGTGTATAGGGACTTGATTTCCATCCTGGGGCAATTGGAGAGGTGTATAGAGGGTAGCTTTGGAGAGAAGGGAGGAGAGAGAAAAGAGAAGCAGTAGAGGTGTATACATTATAGAGAAAGGTGGGGGTGAGAGTAGTTGGGTGGGCGAGAGTAAGTGTGGGAGAGTAGAGGAAGCAGGGATTTAATGAGGGAATTTAGTGCAGCTGCGTAAGGAGTGTGATAGGAGGGTATAAATCAAATGAAAACTGTGGGGTGGGTGGGAACAAAGTCCAGGAGAAGCCAGAATGAGTTGCTGCCTAAGTCTGATGGGTGAGGAAGCGATGATAGAATGCTTGCTTGCTGGGAGAAAAATAAAAAATAAAAAGAGAGCACACCTAAGGTCAGAGGGGGGTTTGGGGTGCAATAAAATTCGTAGACTCAGTGGTTCGGACCGGGGAATAGATAAGAACAAATGGTTCTAAAGGAAATTGAGCAGTGGCAAATGTGCCTAGCTACACATAAACTGAATACATAGAGAAAAATATGCATACATATACACAGAGTAGCAATTAGGTCTACCAGCACTAATTTGCAGGCAGGCTGTAAATAACAAGCAACTACAATGTCATTCATTACTCTCATCTCTAATCAATAATTAATTTAATTGATTTTTTTTTTCAATGTTTTAGTTCGACAGGTTAAGGCTAAAATTAGACTAACGCAGTATTAACGTGCGTTTAGCCGCACTAAATCACGGCCGCGCTAGCAGCAAATTACGTCCAATGCCGGGCAGGATACGAAGAACATCCGCACAAAAGTGCGGCCGCGCAACGCCAATGGCAAACGAACGCATTTTTTCAAGAACGTCAAACCGCTAGTAGTGACGTACAGAGTGCGCTGCGTCCGCTAGCGGCATGTGTGTGTGATTAGGAGACATCAGACACTGCTAATGTCCGGCCAACATCACGTCCAGACGCAAAAAGTGTTATATTGATAACCGTACAAAATCACGAATGAAAATGCACATCGTATGACCGCTATTGCGTATTTCGTGAAAAAATGCGTCCATTCGTTCGAACGCACTTTTTCACGGACAGCGCGAAAAATGCGTTAGTCTGACCCCAGCCTTAAACAGGCAGAGGATTCAAAGTACAAACGTAGTCTGTTTATTTTTTTCATTTTCAGCAAATACCTTTTCTTTTTTTGAACACTTCTTTGAAAAAGGAGGTTTTTTTAAATTCTGTAACAGACCTTTTTTATTTATTTTTTTAAAGGACCCTTTTTATTACTTAGACACATTTTAATACATTTTTATTGGTTTAAACACCTATTACGAGAACTTAAACTTTTTCGTGGGGCTTCAACAACTCCAACTTCGGCGCACTACATTGACCATTCGGAATAGTAAATTCCACAAACTGTCGGCAAAATGGAATCGCTGAACTGCGTCGAAGTGAACAGCACCAAACCTTCGGTGCGCTGTGACTAATCGCTTAAGACATGGAGTACAGTCAACATCACTCTTGCATCAGAGGGTGCCTCAGTCATCCTTCATACGCAAAGTGTATACGCTACAGAGTAAGGATGCTAGTTAATCATATAATAATATAATGTATGTTGTGCAAATACTAATGAGCAGTATAAGCAATAATAGTATTATGAGCAAGCATGGATGCCAGATTGGCTATGTTTTCCTGGACACATATTACATTTCATGCAGAGGGAGGCAAGGGAAAAAGTGCTGCCCTGCAACATGCATAATTCATATCCTGCAGGAAGGACGTTTAAGGGGTTATTCAAAGAGCTCTGAATTGGTCACGGAATTGCACCAAATAGTGAATTTCCCCGTACGGTGCAATTTTGTGGTCAACTGGCTATTCAAAGAGCTGGGAAATCGCCAAATATTGGCGAATTCCCAGTGATATACAGTCATCTTCGGCAGCAGTGATATCCCCATAGACAAGTAATGGTTATTTTATTCAGAGAACGCCAAACAGCACCGAAATGTCAGTGAAATGCCCTGATTTTCGATGGTTTCATTTGACAGGTTTAATTAAGTGAATCCCATAGGTTTCAATGTAAATAAATTTCCCGTTTTCCTTAACCACTTGGCTGCTAAGTGGTTCTCCTGTGCTATGGACGCGCTGAGCCAGATTCCGGCAGATTGCTGCGTCCCCCCCCCCGGTGTGGGCTGACATCTTGGATGTCAGCCCAGTACTCCGGGACCCAGGCGGGGCCATTAGATGTCATTGCGGTGGCGCGATGGCATCTAATTCAGGCGACCCCCCGCGTGTGCAGAGGAGGCGCCTGAAAGGGAGGGGGACCTCTCTCCCTCCCGATAGCCTGGGGCACAGAGTTAAGGCAGGCACCGTTTGGAAGGGCACAGTCCTGGAGTTAACCCCTAGCTGCCAGCAATGGTGGAGATAGAGGGTTCCAATGATCTCCCGATCCGTGGCAGCTAGGGGTAAATGTTTGATATCGTTGGATCGGCCAGAGCTTGGCCTTTCCAACAATACCAAACATGACCATGAAAAAAGGACCATTTAAAAAATAAAAATTAAAAATAAAAAAATATTTTAAAACAAATTCTAAAAAAGAAAATAAACAAGTATTTTTTTTGTTTTTGTTTTGTTAATGCAGCAATATTGTTCCCATTTCAGTTATAATGTGAACAATGATGCTGCACTAACGATTTTTGTATGTGGTGCGTTTGTTAAAAATAGAGACATTTTCCCCCACGGGTCCCCATTTCTAATTTTTTTAACAAGCGCACCCCATAGAAAATATAACCGCAAATACTCGCATGTTAAAATGTGAAAAAAAAACACTTTACACATTCATATTTTATTGCATTTTTTGTTATAATATACAGGCAGGACATGACGTATACATATCATAATGACATATTATGAATCTGCTAAGTCTGTTGGAAAGAACGATATATAATATGTCTGGGTCATACATCAAAATATGGCTTCAAAACGCGGTTAAACATGATGAGCGAAAGCGGTAAAAATGACCTCCGCACAGAGGTGTGAAAAGCCTCAGCAGCGAAAGGGTTAAATATATATTCAAACGTTTATTATTTTAATTTGCATCAAAAAGTTTCTGTATTTTTTTAGAAATTTTTTATATGAAATCTTTGATTCTTATAATTTTTTTTATTTTTTATATATGGCGTTTTTATTATTTATTTTTTTCCATTCTGCAACAGATCTTTTTATTGTTATTCATAGGACCTTTTATATTATTTCCAGGCATTTTAACCCTTCGCTGCTGAGCCATTTCACGCCTGTGTGCTGAGGTAATTTTTACCGGTTTCACTCATCATGTTTAAACGCGTTTTGAAGCCATATTTTATTATATGACCCAGACATATTATATAGCGTTCTTTCCGGCAGACTCGGCAGATTCATAATATATCATCATTATATGTATACGTCATGTCCTGTCTGTATATTATAACAAAAAATGCAATAACATTTTAATTTTCAATAATTTACAATGTGCAAAGTGGTTTTTTTCACATTTTAACATGCGAGAGTTTGCAGTTATATTCTCTATGGGTTGCGCTTGTTAAAAAAATTAGAAACGGGGAATCGTTACATTTTTTTTTGGGGGGAAACTTTTGCGATTTTTAACAAACGCACCCCATACAAAAATCGTTAGTGCAGCATCATTGTTCACATTATAATTGAAATGGGAACAATATTGCTGCATTAACAAAAACAAAACAAAACAAAACTGTTTATTTATTTTTTTATTTTTTAATATTTTTTTATTTATATTTTTATTTATTTTATTTTTTTCATAACTTTTTACATGGTCATGTTTGGTATCGTTGGAAAGGCCATGCTCTGGCCGATCCAACGATACCAAACATTAACCCCTACCAAACATTGGAACCCTCTATCTCCACCATTGGTGGCAGCTATGGGTTAACTCCAGGACTGACGTCATTGCGCTATGCACGATGACGCCAGTAGTCAGCGGGAGTTCCCAGAAGCTTGGCCGACATCCAAGATGTCGGCCAGCTCCGGGAGAGGATTACGTTCCGGCGCTTGAATTGTGATCCGGCACCCAAGGGGTTAAAGTCAGGCACTGTTCGGAAGGGCAGGCTGTGCCCTTCCAAACCGTTACTGGCTTTGATCGCTGGCCCCCGGCGATCGGGAGGGAGAGAGGTCCGAAGAATGCTCCTCCCTTTCAGGCACCCCTCCCCCCTCTTCCGGGGGGGCGCCTGCAATAGATGTAATCGGGCCGCCGCCGCAAAGACATCTATTGGTGCCCGCGGCGGTCCTGGATGCTGGGCTGACTTCAAGGATGTCAGCCTGCACCGGGGGGCACAGCGATCGGCCGGAATCTCCGCAGCAAAGTGGCCATGCGTCCTCCGCATAGAAAGGGTTAATGCACTAGTTTTGATTGCGTTTATTTTTCTTTTCTTTTTATTGGTTTCCCCTGTTCTGCGGCTGGTTGGCTTTTTCCAGCAAATGGTCGACGGTCTATTTGGCGTGTTGTCGGCTGCGTTCAGCATTTTTTTTGCTAATCGACTCAGCATTTGAGGATGCGTTCGGATGGTCAATTCACTGCACTTCAAGAATCCTGCGTCGAATGCTGAATTCAACGTAGGATCGACGAACTTAACCCAACGCAGTGCGGTGAACGGGAGAGCAACGAAATGTCGTTGACAGTTCGGTGCTCTCTGAATAACCCCTTTTCCTTTTTGATTCCTTATCTGCAGCACATGGATTATACATCCTGCGGGGTGGCATTTTCCATGCACTGCCCCTCAGCATGCATAAATTATGTGTCCAGGAAAACATGGCCGACCTGGCAACCCTATGAGCAATAGGATTTTTAACTCTTTTTCTCTTTTTAATTCTTCATTTCTTCATACTGGGACGTGGCCAGCAGATGGCGGACACATACCTCGATAAATCGACACAATGCTTCATTCAGCACTTGAGCTTTCCTCAGTAACTAGGCTCAGCAGCTAATTAATGCCAGCTGACTAATTATAGTTAATTAGACCTGCAGGAGAGAAAATAGCGTGCTATGCATAAATTACAAGAATGCTTAACATCAGTTTATAGATCAGATATTTATAGTTATAAAACTATACCGATTTTGACTTTAAGCTATTGAGAGCATCATCACTTCGGTTTTTTTTGTTGTTTTTTTTTTTTTTTCTACTACCATGCGGGAATTTTTTTTTTAAATGTGTATAAATTAATAACAATACACTTGCTACATAATCTATAGGAGGGAACGTTGTTAAAGAATCATTAGTTATAAATACTAGTGTAGGATATCTTACATATATATTTCTGTAACTCAATGTCATTGAACCCAGGACATACTTGAAAACGAGAGAAATCTCAATGTATCCTTCCTGGTAAAATCCTTTATAAATAAATATATTAAAAACCAGGGACTTCCATGTACTTGTAATTAGTTCAAGGACTGGATTTAATTCAACAATATTGTGGGACTGGGGTGTGATAGGTCAGATTTGTAAATAAAAAAAATATAGATTTTTTTTTCTAATGCATTTCTGCTGGCAGTTACATAGGTGGTTGTGATTTACATTTACAGATGTCAGTGAGGGTCAAGAGGCTTCCTTTGGATGCGGGCTCCAGTGCCAGTTAAATGCTGTTCCTGATTGGCCTCGAGCCATATACGGGTGAGCCAGTCAAACCTGCATTTTTGAAAAGGGCGGGAGAGCCGTGAAAGTGGGCGGAGCGAGTTAGCAAGGTTACCATCGTGTCCCCCACAACTAAGCATTTCAGTCGTCATGGAGCAGTGGTCTAAACAACAACGTTCATTCGCTGTGAAAGCGTTTTACCAAAGTGGTAGTTATGCAGCCGCTCAGCGTCGTTTCCGGAAGAATTTTCAAATTAATCAAAATAAGCCAGTGCCGTCTGTTAATTCAATCAAATTGTGGGTGACAAACTTTGAAGCAATTGGTGAAACGAGAAGCAGAAGGGGTGGCAGTGCAAGATCAGTGCGAACTCCCGCAAATATTGACCGCGTGAGAGTTGCTGTGGAAAGAAGCCCTCGGAGATCGGCGCGTCGACAGAGTGCTGCGCTTGGCATGGCAAACACGAGCGTCCAAAGAATCTTGAGGTTAGATTCACACCATCACCCATACAAAATTCAGGTTGTTCAGGCTATGAATGAAAACGATTTTGCAGCTCGACGGCGTTTTTGTCAAATGTTGTTGGACATGTTTGATGAAAACTAGGACCTTGTTCACAACCTGTGGATGAGCGATGAGGCACATTTCCATCTCTCCGGTTTTGTGAATAAACAAAATTTCCGATATTGGAGTGATGAAAACCCTCAACAACTCCATCAAACACCACTCCATTCAAGCAAGGTAACAGTTTGGTGCGCAATGTCCTCATTGGGAATCATAGGCCCGTATTTTTTTGAAAATGACAGGGAGCAAGCAGTTACTGTGAATGCACAACGCTATTCGGAAATGTTGCATTTGTTCTTCATTCCTCAGCTTCGTCAACATGGAATGAACAATGAAACCTTATTCCAGCAAGACGGTGCCACAAGTCATACAGCCCGTGTGAGCATGAATGTTCTCAACAATGTTTTTCCAAATCGGGTGATATCCCGAAATGGAGCAATTTCTTGGCCTCGCCGATCGCCCGACCTCACAGTGTGCGATTTTTTCTTGTGGGGGTACCTGAAGAGTAAAGTCTTTGAACAACGACCTCCAACGCTTGGGGAACTCAAGAGGAGAATCCGGTTGGAAATCGAGAGAATTCCTCAGCGTATGCTCCGTGATGCGATGGGCTGTTTCAGAAATCGCCTACAAGAATGTCTCAATCGGGAAGGACACCATCTTACTGGAGTTATTTTTAAACAGTGAATGTTGTTTCTTAAATGCTTTTTAATATACATTAAGATAGTAACAATAAAATTTTGAAATATCCATCCGTTTATTTTTTACAGTCATTTCAAAAATGCAGGTTTGATTGGCTCACCCTTTACCTGCTGGGTGGCAAGATAGAGAGAGCTAGCTGGCATGGGCAGATTATGTTGATACAGAAATTATACTTCAAAAGCGTCAACAAATTCCATAGTGCAGTGCAATGGGCAGGACACAATAAAACAAATTAACAAGCATGTTAGACCCAGGATTGTGATAGCCAGATCGGCCATGTTTCCTTGTACAAATATTATCACAGGTCTCACCTAAGACCTGCTGACTTCTTTCAATACATCCAATGAGCGACTACATAACGTCGCTCCCGATACGGTCCACCATCAACAGCCCCCTGACCTTCCTGGAGCGGACGTGCCTTCGGGGAAGCTACCCTCAGAGTCTCATCTCCCAGTTGGTTTTGGCGGTAACGTCATCCGGGGGATCTGAGACTCTGCCTTATATGACGGCCTGGGAACGCAAACTTGGTCCAGTGGAGGCCGATGATTGGATGGACATCTGGGAATCCATTTCTAAATCCTCTATCAACTCTGTCTGTTGATGTCTCTGTGTATTTATGTATTTATTTTTTTATAAAGTATTTTACCAGGAAGGATACATAGAGATTTCTCTCGTTTTCGAGTATGTCCTGGGTTCAAGAACATTGAATTGTTACAGTCGTTACAGAAATACAAAGTAATAAAATGCAATATATTAAAAACAACACAAATATACAGATTAACATAAAAATATGTAGGAAAGATATTCACTATCAGGGTTATTCAAAGAGAATCGAAAGTCACCGCACGTTCGGCGACTTTTCTTTCTCTTCAATTCGGCTTGATTCGGCGATCCCATTTCGGTGACCCTGCGGTGTATTCAGCAAGCACCACAGGGCCGTCGTATTGCAGGGAAAAGCTGCCGCAAACCTGCTGAACACTCACCGCAAAACCTGGCGAATGCACACCGAAACCCTCAAAAATATCTGGATTAACCCCGCCGAACACACTGGAGAAACCCGAGCAGGAGCCGATCAGAGCGCAGAGCACCCGCCGGAAAAACCCGACACCGCAGACGAATGAAGTGAAAAAAAAACCAGTACGTTTGAATGTTTGAAAAGTGAAACGCTGTTTGCAAAGAAACTACCAAGCGAAAATGTCTGAAATTTACTTATCAGATCCAATGAATGATAATAAAAAGGGCTGTTACAGAAAAAAGAAAAAACTATTTTAGACAAAACGGGGAAAAAAAATCCCAAAAAATGCCTAAAAAATCCTGAAAAATCGAAAAATAAAGACACTTTTTATGCTAGGGTCAGACTAAAGCATTTTTCTCGTAGTCCGTGAAAAAGTGCGTTCGAACGAATGGACGTATTTTTTCACGGAATACGCGATAGCGGTCATATGATGCGCATTTTCACCCGTGATTTTGTACGGTTATCAATAAAACACTTTTTGCGTCTGGACATTATGTAGGCCGGACATTAGCAGCATCCTAATCACACACACACGCCGCTAGCGGACGCAGCGCACGCTGTACGTCCGTACTAGCGGTATCACGTTCTAGAAAAAATGCGTTTGTTTGTCGCTTGCGTTGCGCAGCCGCACTTTTGTGTGGCCGTACTTCGTATATTGCCCATCATTGGCCATCATCTGCTGCTGCTACGGCCGTGATAGAGTGCGGCTGCACCTGCGTTCACACTGCGTTCGTCTGACCCTAGCCTTACTGCAGACTAAAATAATAAACGGTTTATTAGATATTGGATTAAAACGGGAATATTTTTAACATTGGAGCCTATGGGATCCTCCTGATTAAACCTATTGAATGAAACCACCGAATGGCAGGGCATTTCGGCAACCTTTCTCAGCTGTTTTGTGTTCCCTGAATAGACAAAGCATTGCTTCTCTATGGGGATTTCACTGCCCTCAAACAGGTAACGAACAGGCACCGTATGTGCAGGCAATTCGCCAACATTTGGCGAGCTGCCTGCTCTCTGAATAGCCGAATGGCCAAGAAAGGTAAGTGTACGCTGAATTTCAGCGTTCGGTTACCTTTCGCCAGCAATTCGGAGCTCTTTGAATAACCCTGTATGTTACATGTGTAGCGCTCACCCCCGGAGGAGCCGCTGAATAAACCTCGGGATAGTCTCACCGCACTAGGAAATAACTATACACCAGCACTGTTGTGGATTTTTCTATATTATATTCTTTACTGATCCCAATAAAGCAGCATATAATACGCACGTACGGTACTTGAGTAACAAGAATTCGTAACGCGGGAAAAACACGTGACGGTAAAAAAAAACGGTTAATCCCCTCAGTTCTGGAGTGTAAGTCCTGTGAAAAATAGCTCAAAAATATATACTGTATGTGTGTTGTCTAGGGTACCCGGGTACTGTGTTCAACTGGCCAGTGAATGAAACAAAAACAATCTTCGACTAGTCACCGACCGTTGGAGCCCTTAAAGAAAACAAATAAACAAGTGCGCAATGGTCTGTGTTTTCACCAGGCCGAAGCCTTCTCACCCATCCGGTGTAAGCGCTTGTCTTGGACCGATGAACGCTGGAGAAAGGGATCTCTATCAAGAGGATCTGTCCTCGCTGCCCCTTGGAACCTTATGCTGTTAACGTCTGCACTCCCGATCTGGTTCTCCTCCGCCAGAACACGAACACATAGGCCGCTAGCACTCCCCTCCGGTTTGCAGCCTCTCCGCACACGATGTCCTTCTTCTCCCAAACCGCACTTTGTCAAGAACAGTTCAGCGTAATCCACATCCGATGCACACTCTCTCTCCGATCACTGCAACAATGGATGCCGCCATCTCTCTGCCCTCCAGATCTGCCAGGATCCCATAAGTGTCACCTGCGACTGCTCTCTCTCGCTGCTCGCTCTGTTCTGTCAAATGCTCAGGGCTAGGTATATAGGTAACAGCACAATCTCCTATACGACTGTAGCAACATCCACACTCCGGCCTGGTTTCAATCCCTAACAGCCCCAGCGTGCGTCCTACGTCTCTCATGGTTCTGCTCACACTACCCATGCTTTGCACGAGGCTGCTGATGTCTTTCCTCTTTGTACCACCCACTTCCTGTCCTCACGCAAAGGGTGATGGGAGATGGAGTCCGCTCTGTCCAGCATATTCCACAATGTCTCCCTCTGGTGGCAGCAATAATTCAATGCACCAAAATACAGTTATTAAAGCAGCGCTACACTCTCCCCCCCTAAACTCTTGGGTCCCTCCAAGGGAGTGTAACAGATACATAACATTGCAATATTTACATTAATCAATACATTCAGGATCAGTAGTAGACATATAATGGGTCAGATATATCATCCTCAAGCTGACTCATTTCCCTAACTACCTCAGCTAGCAGAGCAGACTCTTCGGGCAGCCTTCGCACAGTGGTAACAGCTTCTTCAGTGCTATGTCCCGTTGAATCATAGGTAAGTCTCTGAGGGGGCCGGATCGAATGTTTGGACTCAGGTTCAGGCATCTCCTCTTCGGGTGGAAGTGCCACATTTACAAGCTCAATTCTCTCATCTACAGCTGGAGCAGACACCTCCTCTGAGTATGAGCCTTCCAGTGAAGGCATAGAACTATAATCTATGGACTCATCTTCTGGAACTACAGGAACTTCCAATGTCTCTGGTACTTCAAATCTGAATTCAGGAGCCTCAGGCCTCAGGTTACTTTCACACCGTTCAGAAACTGGAATGATTTCTTCAGGCTCAGGCGGGCACACCCAGTCCAGACAAAAGTTCCTTCTTCACTGTTCTCCTCACTTTCTTCAACAACCCATGACTGCTGAGATCAAGTAACAGGAGCCCAACGAGGAACAGGCGGGTTCGGCAAAGAAAGTTTGTCTCCAACTGGTATCCTTACAGCTTCTCTCAAACGTAACAGCCTTTCCGTCCTGCCGGATTTGATAAACTGGCAGACCAGGCAGTTGCTTGCAGACAATGTAAACTTGAGAACTCCATCTATCTGCCAGCTTGTGCCTTGCAGAAACACCCAAGTTCTTCAACAGAACCCTATCACCAGGTTGTAGATCCTGTATACGGACTCTCAGGTTCTGTTCTCTGCCCTCCGAAGTCAAACAGGCCTGTTCAAAATCAGAAGCCAAATTTTTACGGAGTCTGTCCACATAATTTTGTGAGAGGCCGCAAATGTCTGATCAAGAGATAGTCCAAATGCCAAATCAACTGGCAGCTGAGCTTCTCTTCTGAATATGAGACGGTAAGGTGAGTATCCAGTAGCGTTGCTCTCTGTACTGTTATACGCGTGCACCAGCGTAGCTATGTGACGACTCCAATTCTGCTTCTCTCTGTTTAACAGTGTCCCCAACATATTCAGTAGAGTGCAATTAAATCTTTCCGGTTTAGCATCACCTTGGGGGTGATACGGACTAGTTCGGGTCTTTTGAATTCCTAACAGTTCTAGCAATTGCCCAACAAGTCGACTCTCAAAGTCTCTGCCCTGATCTGAGTGGATTCTCTTTGTTAGGCCATAATGAACAAAAAACGTCTCCATTAAAACCTTTGCCACTATAGGAGCACGTTGGTCTTTGGTAGAGAAAGTTTGAGCATAACGGGTGAAATGATCAGTCACTACTAAAATATTTCCCTGCCCACTAGCATCAGGCTCTAAGCACAAGAAATCAATGCACACCAAGTCCAAGGGTCCTTGACTTTGCAGGTGGCTCATTGGAGCAGTTCGGGTTGGTAGGGTCTTCCTCTGAATACACCTCAAACATGAATGGCAATAACTTTCAACTTCAGATCTCATACAAGGCCAGTAGAATCTGTCTCGCACCAGTTTAAAAGTTCTCTCTGCACCCAAATGTCCATGGTCATCATGCAATGCTCTCAAAACACCTTCTCTGTGCTTGGTGGGGAGGAACAACTGTTGCATTTCCTCAGCATTGTTTGAGGGGCCCCTTCGGTAGACCACCCCATTCAGCATCTTCAGCCGCTCCCATTCCTTGTATCCCAATCGGGCTCCTTCGGGGGAATTAGTCAGTAGAAATCCCCTTTGACCCGCATTCATAGCTTTCATTGTCAAAGCGATCAGAGGATCTTCAGCCTGATCTGCTCTCAGGTCCTGTTTCGAGAGAGTAGGTAGGCTTTCACCCCTCAGCTGTGTAGGATTACAATAAAACTCTGGAACGCCCGCAGCCATAACTCCTATAGCTTCTGCTTCAACTGCTCCCTTGACCCGGCACTCTGCCCCCTGACATAAGGCTTGCACCCCATCTGGAGTCAGCTGAGTCCATTCTGTGGTGTAAGGCCTTCTTGACAAAGCATCTGCATCTCGATTATTCCCTCAGGGCGATACTTAAGGCTGAACCGAAACCCTGACAGAGCGGCCAACCACCGATGTCCCATTGCATCCAGTTTTGCAGTAGTAAGGACATACGTAAGAGGATTGTTGTCAGTCTTTATCACAAATTCAGCCCCATACAGATAATCTTTCAGCTTGTCTACTACCGCCCACTTCAAGGCTAAGAACTCTAGTTTGTGGGTAGGATAGTTCTTCTCTGAAGGCGTAAGGCTTCGGCTTACATACGCTACAGGCCTCAGCAATCCATCATATTCTTGATATAAGACTCCCCCTAGACCTTCTCTGCTGGCATCCACATGCAATTCTTACGGCTTATGAGGATCAGCGTAACCCAGGAAGGGAGCTTGAGTCAGACTCTCTTTCAGCTTCATAAAGGCACTTGATTAGTCCATTCTTCTTGGATGGATTTTCGAGCCTTCCTAGGCCCTTGAGCCGACGAACTTCGATCAGAAGCCTTGGAGTCTTCTCCCACTTCTTCTTTCTGTAGAACCTTATTCAAAGGTTGAGCTATCTTAGCAAATCCCCCTACGACTCTTCGGTAGTATGAGCAGAACCCCAGGAAGGATCTAAGTTCGCTAACATTCCGGGGTCTGTGCCAGGAAGCTACGGCTTCCAATTTTCGAGGATCTGTTGAAACACCTTCTGCCGAAACAACATGTCCCAGGTACGTAATGGAAGGTAGATAAAATTGACACTTCTCCAGGGACAGTTTCAACCCCTCTTCATGGAGCCGCTTCAAGACCTTCTCCAACCGTAGCTCATGTTCTTCCAAAGTCTTCCCGAACACAATAATATCATCTAGATACACCAACACCTCTATCAAGTTCATATCTCCGACTGTCTTCTCCATTAACCGTTGGAACATGGCGGGAGCCCCCGTGAGGCCTTGAGGCATTCTGTTGAACTCAAAGAACCCCAGTGGGCAGATGAACGCAGTCTTCTCTTTGTCTTCAGGATGCATTGGTATCTGATGTCACCCACTTCGCAGGTCTAGTACACTAAACCATTTTGCTCCAGACAAACACTGTAGGGCATCTTCTATCCGAGGAGTAGCATATTGATCAGGAATGGTCCTCTAATTTAGCGTGCGATAGTCTATACATAAACGGATAGAACCATTCTTCTATCGAACCATCACTATGGGAGAGGCATAAGGACTCCTGGACTCTTGAATCACCTTAGTTCTCTAGTTCATTCAGCTGTTCTCGTAGATCATCCAAGTCTTCCAGCGGAACTCATCTTGACTAGGGATGAGCTGTCCGGTTCGATCAGTTCGGAGTTCGATTCGAACATCGGCAGTTCGAAAGTTCGCGAACTTTGAACTTTTTGGCGTGTTCGGCTCGCGTTCGGAAATTTTTTTTGGAAAAAAGTATAAAAAATGCTTAAAAAATACCAAAAATCTAGAAATAAAGAGACTATTTACTGCAGAATATTATAAGCAACGGTTTATTAGATATCGAATTAAAAACTAATGTCTAGGTGCAAAGATTCTCATCTCTAAATGACATGTGCTCTCAAACGGCATAAACAAAAGGTGTTTAATTAGTGTTTGGAAATAACGTGTGCTTCTAGTTAGTCCGGTCTCATGAATTTGATACATTGTATGCAGACTGGAAGTGCTAGGTGTCGTGTGTGGGTCTGTGATGGCGATGTTTCCATACATTCTACAAATCCGCCACTTCACGGGCAGGTTATGGGGACCTCCTAGGCACGATATTTGAAGGAATTTTTCATTTTTATTTTTAACCCTTATTTTATGGAAAACTTACTGTTCCTTTAACCCTTTCACTGCTGAGGCATTTCACCGCTGTGTGCTGAGCAAATTTTTACTGCTTTCGCTCATCATGTTTAAACGCGATTTGAAGCCACATTTTATTATACGACCCAGAAATATTATATATCGTTCTTTCCGGCATACTCGACAGATTCATAATATATCATTTTTATATGTATACGTCATGTTCTGCCTGTATATTATAACAAAAAATGCAATGAAACTTGAATTTTTAATCATCTGCAGTGTGTAAAGTGTTTTTTTTCATCTTTTATCACATGAACATTTGCGGTTATATTTTCTATGGGGTGCGCTTGTACAAAAATTTGAAATGGGGACTTATTAAATTTTTTGGGGGGAATTATGTGATTTTCAGCAAACGCACACCATAGAAAAAAATCATTAGCGCAGCATCATTGTTCACATTATAATTGAAATGTGAACAATATTGCTGCATTAATAAAAATAACACAGAAAAAAATACATGTTTTTTTTATTTTTATTTTTTTACTTTATACCTGGTCATGTTGGGTATCATGCTCAGGCCTTTCGATTGACACCCTCTATGACCCCCTAGCTGCCACGGTTCTGGAGATATCAGGGGCATTCTGTATCGAGGTATGTTAATAGAGATCTCTTAAGTGACTTTAGATTGGGGGAAGGTTTGATGGCGTCTGGGAGGCTATTCCATAATTGTGGTGCTCTGTAGGAAAATGAGGATCGAGCCACTTTCTTTTTGTATTGTGGTATTACAAGTAAGGTGCTGGTCCTGGATCGGAGGTTATAGGATGAGGGAACTGCTGGGGGAAGCAGTCAATTCAGGTAGGGTGGAAGCTTCCCAGAAAAGCTCTTCAGCACCAAGTTGGAAAGGTGAAGGGTGTGTCTAGATGACAGCAATGGCCAGTTTAGCTCTCTTAACATGTCACAATGGTGGTCATGCAGTTACATTGAAGCACAAAGTGGCAGAATGAGTTATACAATGTAGTAAGTTTATGAAGGTGAGTTTGCGGGGCAGCTGTTTACGCTACATCTCTGTATTCAATAGCCGGCATAAGCATTTGTTGTACAATTTGATTTCTTATCATAGGGATCAGGCAGGTTTTGTTTCTGCACAGGGCCCCTAGTTTGGGGTAGTTTAGATGTGAGTTTAGATGAGAGTTTTTCGATGTGGGGGCCAAAGCATAGATTTGGATCTAACCGAATACCTAGATATTTGAGAGAAGTGAATGTGGTCAGCGTGTCATTTGATTTTGTCCTGACACATAGTTGGGGAGTTTGCAATTTATGTAGTTTAGGTACAGTGGCAAGAAAAAGTATGTGAACCCTTTGGGATTATGTGGAGTTTTGCATGAATTGGTCATAAAATGTGCTCTGATCTTCATCTAAGTCACAACAATTTGAAAAACACAGTCTGCGTAAAATAATACAACACAAACATTATATGTTTTCATGTTTTTATTGAACAGAACATGTAAACATTCAAAGTGCAAGGTGGAAAAAGTATGTAAACCTTTGGACTTAATAACTGGTTGACCCTCCTTTGTCAGCGATAACCTCAAACAAACGTTTCCTGTAGTTGCAGATCAGACCTGCACAACGATCTGGAGTAATTTTGGACCACTCCTCTTCACAAAACTGTTTTGGTTTAGCAATATTCTTGGGATGTCTGGTGTGAATCGCTCTCTTAAGGTCATGCCACAGCATTTCAATCGGGTTGAGGTCAGGACTCTGACTGGGCCACTCCAGAAGGCATATTTTGTTTTGTTGAATCCATTCTTTTGTTGAATTACTTGTATGCTTTGGGTCATTGTCCTGTTGCATCACCCATCCTCTGCGGAGCTTCAGTTGGCGGACAGATGGTCTTACGTTTTCCAGTAAATTGTCTTGATAAACTCTGGAATTCATTTTTACATCGATGACAACAATCCGTCCAGGCCCTGAGGCAGCAAAGCAGCCCCAAACCATGATGCTCCCTCCGCCATGTTTTACAGTGGGGATGAGGTTTTGATGTCGGTATGCTGTGCCTTTTTTTCTCCACACATAGTGTTGTGTGTTTTTT
Source organism: Leptobrachium leishanense (assembly GCA_009667805.1). NCBI lineage: Eukaryota > Metazoa > Chordata > Amphibia > Anura > Megophryidae > Leptobrachium > Leptobrachium leishanense. Next base: position 66,641,326 of record CM019070.1, on the reverse strand, counting down.
CCAAACAACTGAATTTTGGTTTCATCTGTCCACAGAATATTTTGCCAGTAGTGCTGTGGAACATCCAGGTGCTCTTTTGCAAACTTCAAACGTGCTGCAATATTCTTTTTGGACAGCAATGGCTTCCTCCGTGGTGTCCTCCCATGTACTCCTTTCTTGTTTAATGTTTTCCTTATTGTAGATGTGTCAACAAAAATGTTAGCATGTGCCAGAGATTTCTGTAAGTCTTTAGCTGACACTCTAGGATTCTTCTTTACCTCATTAAGCATTCTGCGCTGTGCTCTTGCAGTCATCTTTACAGGACGACCACGCCTAGGGAGAGTAGCAACAGTGCTGAACTTTCTCCATTTGTAGACAGTCTGTCTTACTGTGGACACATGAACATCAAGGCTTTTGGAGATACTTTTGCAACCCTTTCCAGCTTCATGCAAGTCAACAATTCTTGATCGTAGGTCTTCTGAGAGCTCTTTTCCGCGAGGCATGGTTCACATCAGGCAGTGCTTCTTGAAACCAGTAAACCCAAAACTGGTGTGTGTTTTTAAAGGGCAGGGCAGCTTTCAGAAACACATCCAATAATATCACACTGATTGGACTCAAGGTTGACTCACTCCTGGCTCCAATTAGTTCTTGGAGAAGTCATTAGGCTAGGGGTTCACATACTTTTTCCACCCTGCACTGTGAATGTTTACATGTTCTGTTCAATAGAAACATGAAAACATATAATGTTTGTGTTGTATTATTTTAAGCAGACTGTGTTTTTCAAATTGTTGTGACTTAGATGAAGATCAGAGCACATTTTATGACCAATTCATGCAAAACTCCACGTAATCCCAAAGGGTTCACATACTTTTTCTTGCCACTGTATGTTCCAAACAGCATCGTAACCGTTTTGTCAGTATTTAGAAACAGTTTGTTATCTTTTATCCACTTTTCTACCTCTGTGAATTGTTCTTGAAACACTGCCTCCAGCTACAGGAGATTTGGTTTGCGTATAGATTACGGTGTCGTCTTCATACATGTGTACAGTTGAGGCTTTGCAGACGTTGGGCAAATCATTTATGAATATTGTGAATAGCAGGGGCCGAATATCGAGCCTTGGGGTACACCGCACGTGACTGGGAGTGGGAGGGAAGCGCTGTCAGAAATGGACACATACTGAGATCGGTCGGATACATACCATTGAAACCAGGTTAGCGTGCGATCACCAATACCTGAGTTTTTAAGCTCTTGTAATAGGATGCCATGGTCAACTGTGTTAAAGGCCTTGGCAAAATCAAGGAAGATGCTCCCTTTAGGTTTCCTTGTTCCATGCCAGCTTGGATATCATTGCAAACTTATAAAAGGCCAGTTTTAGTTGATTGATCTGGGATTAAATAGTTTGAATATTGATAAAAATCCATAATTGCGTGTAGACACATTTTTCCAAAATTTTTGACATTATAGGGAGTAATGATATTGGACGGTAGGTGGATACCAAAGTATTGTCTCCACTTTTATGGATCGGTACCACCCTTGCAGTCTTTCAGAGTTTGGGTATGTATCCAGTCGCCATTGATTAGGGTTGCGTCGGGTTTCCAATTGATGGCGCACTGATTTTCATTAACATTGCTGGGATTTGATCAGGTCCAGACTAGTATTTCATTTTTTGTTTACAGAGATGTTTAGTAACGGCACTGACAGGCACTGGTCTAAAGCTGAAATTCTCTGTAATACAGGGTCTTTGCACAGTTGGTGAGGCCTGACCTGCATATGGCCTTCTGAGTTTGTGTCATTTGCTAGCTTAGCAACCAGGGTGGTGGCGCAGTCAACAAAATAATTATTAAAAGCATTTTCTACATCTAGGGGGTGTTGCAGGGTTTGGTTGTTTACTTTGATAGCAGCCAGTTAGGAGCACCACAGTGAATCTCTAAACTGGTACATTAGCGTATGGTAAGCTGTAACCCAAGAGAGATGTGCCCCTTTTACTCACACTTTATGCAGCGGGGCATGGGTGGGAATACCAGACTTTCAGGAGCTTGGACTGAAAATATTCAATTAGACAGTCCAGGTCTGGGATTAGGTTTAGTCTGTACCATGGGAGCTATTTGAGATCACTTAGGAAGGATTCAAGATTAAATTTCTTGCGAGATCTGGTGATTATTACCTTTGGGGGAGACTTTGTGGTCTATTATTTTGCGCACACAGTACACTAGGCAGTGATCACTGAAACTATTAGCGAGAACACCTGCCTCCTGTATTCTATCAGGACACAAGGAGAGAATCCAGTCCAGCAAGGTATGGTTAGGGCTTTTCATATTAATGTGGTTGGGGAGAAGATTATTTGTGTACTGCAATGCCTTAAACATTGAGCAGGCTTTATTGTTTTTAGGATTCAGCCAATCAATATTAAAATTGCCCAGGACCAACAGTTCACTTTTTTGGTTTTGAGCTATTAACTTACTAAGGATTTGGGATATGTCAGAAAGGGAGTGCACTGGAGAGCACAATGGGCGATAGAAACCAGCAACAATAATCGCTTTACTGAACGGGATCTCAATAATACCAGAAAGGAAATTAAAGGTAGCCTGGGAGCTAGAATTCTGCAAAGGGGTGAGCTTTATGGACTTGTCAACATAAATAACAATTCCCCCTCCTCTCTTTGCTCTGTCCTTTCTATAGCATGAATACCCCTGTATTGATATGGCAGAGTCTGGTACTGTCTCACTGCAGGAACAATCCTATAAAACCAAGATGGGGTGGTATGTGACTCCGTCTTTTCTACATAGGATTAATCGAGCCATTCCTAACATGTGCTGGAGGAACTGTGGCGACGAGGGCTCTCATGCCCACATGTGGTGTATCTGCCCCGCCATCTGCCTGTTTTGGGAAAGGGTCCACACCCTGGCCTCTGGCAGGCCTGTACTGGTCTTTGGGAAAACCAGTAGCCTGGTAGGCTGCTAGCCTCCCGGGCCGGCCGATATAGCCAGCTGCCTGGCAAGGCAGCCTAGGCAGACTGAAGAGAGCGGCCAGCCATCCGGAAAGCCCTATGACCTAATCAGAGGGTGCGGGCAAGCCCTCAGCCCCCGCTGACTAGGACACAGGGCGTGCCCACACACATGTGGTTTAGGATTAAGGCGGCTCCCATCAGCATGCACCACCGGGCCAGGCACGAGGTATGCGTGGGCAGTGGGGCTCAGTTTATCATGTGTTGATATGCTTGGGGGTGAATGAAAGAAATGATATGCTTGGAGGGGTGAAAGAATTGATATGCTTGGGCTGCTCAGTCCAAAATGCCCGTGCCTATATATTGACCCAGTTCGGACCTGGCCTCTGGTGTTATAGCATGTATAATCCCGCTTGACCCGTGAATATTTCTAATGGCGTGCCCCTTGGCAGAACTTCCATAGGGAAAATCTGTCGAATGCGTCCGAAAAACAGCTGCGAAAGCGCCGAATCGATCATAAAACTCGGAGCGACCCGAAATAAAGCTGCAAGCACCCGACGATCTGCCGCAAAACTGCCAAATGCATCCGAAAAAGCTGGTGATCCGCCGAACAGAGCACCGACCAGCAGCAGGAAAAAGCCAACAAGCTGAATGAGGTAAAAAAAAAAAACACTCCACCTTTTAAAAGCTATTTGCAAAAAACTACTGGATGCAAATGCCTGGAATTAATATTTGGCACATTGCCAGCTTTTGAATAACGGAATGGCCACCAAATTGCACTGTACGGGGAAATTCGGGGCCAGCTCGGCTCTCTTTGAATAACCCCTTATGTATAAACCGCTGAACTTGTTCCCGGCATGGAAAGGTGATTAATGGCAGTGGTATTGCTCATTTTATACAGGACAAATGGACAATGCCATTGTTTTGGAACAAAAAACAAATAAAATTCTTTTAGAATTTACATAATCATGTTTGGTACCATTGGAAAGGTAAGACTCTGACCTTTCCAATGACAGCTCCCTTGAACTTGTGCGGTGTAAAAATTAGAGACACAGAGTTCCAAAGCCCCCCAGTGTTCCTCGCTGCAGTGCGGTGGTGTAGGTTTTTGAAGGAACAATGCATAGTAACCCCTTGTGCCATCAACATTACACTTGTTGACGACATGAGAAATGAGATGGTGAGTTAGTGCAGCATCATTGTTCATTTTGAAATTGAACAATAGTGCTGTTAGAAAGAAGAATAAATATTTTTTTAAATAATTATTAATTTTTACATCAAACCATGCTCTGGCCTTTCCAATGATACATCACATGACTCTGTAGCTGCTACAGGTCCGGAGATTCAGGGGTCCAAATGCCCATCAGTGCAGATATAGTTATCCTTTCTCTGGGCCTATTATAGGACATGGTTCTAGAGCTGCAGTTCCAATAGCCCCTATGTTAATCCGGCCCTGATTATAGTTTAAAGACTCCTTATTTTTTTTTCCTTCTATTTTGTAGCTCTGTTAGACACCCACACTTTAACTATATGAATCCTTTGAAACCAGACCACCCTAAGTCCATGTAGGGCTCAGGGCAGAGCTTGGCCATGGGGCTCCCTGTCCTACTGTATTCCCTGGTAGTAAAGATAAAGATGAAAAGGAGAACAAGGAGTCTAGTAAGAGGGCAAAGAAAAGAAAGGGGAAAGGAATTAAGGTTATATATATGGTTCCATTTTATTTCAGACAGCAAGGTGGCACCAGAGAACCAGAAACCGATAAGGTATGAGGCATTAGTACCATAAGATGTTAATTTCTTTAATATTTAAAAATAATTCAACTGAGCTTACAATGGGGTCAACAAACACACTGCGCAAGAAATCGAAATGCAAATGACCTTATAAATACACTGTGTTATATGGATGCAGAATTCTAAAATGTCATTAAAGTATCGGTTAGGGGAGATCACTTAACAAATGACTAAATTTGCAGTTAAAGCTCTAATATGCCCTGAACTGATCTAACCTGGAAAGGAATGATGGCAAGTTAGGAGTGTCATGATTAAAAGGGTTTTAACTAAACCATGGTCCAAATAGGGTTAATACAGTTACATGTTTGCAATATTAATTAATCCTATGATTACCAGCAGCAGCTGCCTCTGGCCCTCAATGTGCTTTCATTTCACGGAGAGAAAGAACATACTCCTATATAAATTACTAGAGTGAACATATGTACATTTTATTGAAATCTATCAGCAGCACCACACTACAGGCTTTTATAAGGATAGGCAATTGTAGAGGGATATATACAGTGTGTGTGTGTAATTGGTGAGATAGAGACACATCTCTATCATTTGCATATGTTACCCAGAGTTCTGTGCTGCATATGGGGAATGTAGAACATGAGCTTTGTGACGCAGTTCTTGGAATTGATGGGTTGTGTAAATGACTTTTGCAATAATAAACTTTATTACTTGCAGTGTGAAAGCATTTAATCTCATTTTTTGCCCTCCACCACAACTTGAGTATAGCATTGCATAGTGATACCTTTTTTATAGGACTAACGTTACATTTAAGAGACAAGCTTTCAGAGTATACTTCTCCTCTTCATGTCTGGAAGCTATAAATATGCTTCATCTGTCTTCAGTCTTTTAAAAAGCAAGAAGACATTTCTTACGAATCCTGCTTAACCCCAGCATATTATCATATAAAATGCAATATATAATATATAATAATATATAAATAATGAAGCCTAATTTTTTTTTTCAATTTCATCTGTTTGTTATAGAAACTCTTTAACATTAGACTCTGTCATTTAGTAATTAATTGACTGGTTATTTAATTACTTACTATAAACATTGTGGATCATTACGTCTTATGCCCATAATTTGCTGGTCCTCATCTCCCTTCTGTAGCAAACAGTAAAACACAAGCGTTTAATGTTTCCTTTAAATATTAGATGTAAGGTATACAGTGTTACAAAAAAAATGGTTTAGAGATCATAAATATCTGTTATTTTTTTGACGATGCTCATTTTTGGAGGAGAACATAATTTGAAGGTGCTGTAGTTGCCATGGACCATTAAATCAGGCAACAGACTTAATTAGTGAAGTAAGCATCAGGGTAAGAAGGCAGCAGAAACAATTGTTATGTACCCCGAATTCCCCACCCTGTTCTCTATGTGTTACCTTCTATTTCATTTGTATCTTATATATATTTCCAGCAATGTATAATAATATAGAATATACAACAGAATCCTAAACAAAAATGTTTGGAAGAGAACGTGCTAATTAATATATACATACATACATATACAGTGAATTCATAAAGTATACAGACATTGTTTTTCACATTTGTTATTTTGCAGCCTCATACTTAAATTGTTTACATTTATTTTTTTCACATCAACCTACACTCAATACCTCCTATTTAAACATCAAAAAAACTGATTATGACAACAATGAATATGTATTTAAAATAAAAAAACTGAAATATTACGATGTAAGTATTCAGACCCTTGAGTCAGTACTTAGTTGACGCACCTTTGGTAGTCATTACAGCCTCAAGTCTTTTTGGGTGTGATGTGACAAGCTTTGCACACCTGGATTTGGTTAGGTTCTGCCATTCTTCTGTATATCTCAGTTTCATTGATGTCATTTTAATTAGGGATGAGCCGAACACTCCCCGAGTTCGGTTCGAAGCCGAACCCGAACTTTCCAAATGTTCTGGTCCGAACCCGAACTCGGACCCCATACAAGTCAATGGGGCTGAAAATTCGGTTTTTTTAGAGTGCCCTCCAAGAGGGCATATATGCTACATATTTGCCATAAAAGGTGTATGTGGGTCCGGGTAGTGCCCTGGGGGACAGGAAACAAGGACAAAAAGTTAAAAAAAAAAACGTTTTTAAAGGGACAGTGAGTTTTCCATGAAATAAGGGTTAAAAATAAAAACGAAAAATTCCTTCAAATATCGTGCCTAGGAGGTCCCCATAACCTGCCCGTGAAGTGGCGGATTTCTAGGATGTATAGAAATATGTAAAAACCAAAAAATGACATTTCAAATGACGGTAAATGCTTTTCCTTTAATCTATCCATAAACAACTGCTTGGGGCGGCAGTCTGTATGAAAAGAGGAGACATTTTCGGACACGCAGAAAAAGTTTACTGATTTTTTGGCAGTGAAAAGCAGGAGAATGACTGGAGAATGGAAAATTCTAGGTCAAAATAGCCAAACCAGAAAAATTCTCCCATTTAGGCTAGGGTCAGACTAGCGAATTTTTAACAAGCGTTTAGGCGCACTTAATCACGGCCGCACTAGCATCAAATGACGGGCAATGACAGACAATATACGAAGTACGGTCGCACGAAAGTCCGGCTGCGCAACGCAGGTGGAAAATGAACGCATTTTTTCGAGAACGCAGAACCGCTAGTACGGACGTACAGAGTGCGCTGCGTCCACTAGCGGCATGTGTGCGTGATTTGGAGACGTCAGACCCTGCTCATGTCCGGCCAACATAACATCCAGACACCCAAAGTTTCCTGGTTTGGATCCGTAAAAAATCGCGCGCAAAAATGCGCATTGTATGACCTGTTTTCGCGCATTCCGTGAAAAAATAAGGCAATGCGTTCGGACGCAATTTTTGACGGTCGCTGTGAAAAATGCGTTAGTCTGACCCTAGCCTTATCTCACTTTCCAAATCGGCTAATTGGTCCAGATTGTTCTCTTTTCCTGCCATTCTCCTGGTTTTCACCTTTCTCTGAACAACCCTGAGAGAGAGGTGAAAGCCAGGAGAACTGGCAAGAGAAGAGAACAATCTAGACCAAATAGCCGATTTGGAAAGTGAGTTAAGGCTAGGGTCAGACTGAGGCAGTGCGAACGCGCGTGCAGGCGCACTTAATTACGGCCGCACTAGCAGCAAATGCCGGGCAATGACGGCCAATATACGAAGTACGGTCGCACAAAAGTCCGGCTGCGCAACGCAAGTGGAAAACGAACGCATTTTGTCGAGAACGTAAAACCACTAGTACGGTTGTACAGAGTGCGCTGCGTCCGCTAGAGGCGTGTGTGCGTGAATTGGAGATGTCAGACACTGCTAATGTCCGGCCAACATAACGTCCAGATGCACAAAGTGTTTAATTGATGATCCGTACAAAATCACGGCCGCAAATGCGCATCGTATGACCGCTATCGCGTACTCCGTGAAAAAATACGTCCATTCGTTCGAACGTACTTTTTCACAGACAACGCGAAAATGCGCTCGTCTGACCCTAGCCTATATGGGAGAATTTTTCTGGTTTGGCTATTTTGACCTAGAATTTTCACTTCTCCAGTTATTCTCCTGCTTTTCACCGCTCTCTGAATAACCCTGTGAATGTTTAATCCCGAGGTGAAAAATATCATTGCTTAAGGCTGGGGTCAGACGAGCACAGTTATCACGTCCGTGTTGCCGCACATTTGTACGTCCGTGGCAGCATAGCATTCTGACCAATGGAGCCCCACACATGAAGTAGGTCCGCACAGAAGTGCGGATGCATGGCGGACGCAGCAAACGGACACAGGTTAGGCAAGAACGTAATACTGCTAGAACGGACGTGCGGAGTGCGCCACGTCCGCAACGTCCGTGTAGCTTTGTATGTGAGTGATGAAATGAGGTCAGATGGACTGCATTTATACGTCCAGCATTTTTGACGGACAGAATGTTTTTTCATTTTAATTTACTTTCCCTGCTACATCAGTCAAAACATACATCAGTGAAAAAAATGGACTGTTTGGCCACTACCTTGTTGTCAGTCAGTAAGTACGTCCGTACTGCACGGACGCACAGTCCGCACAAAATGCGCTCATCTGACCCCAGCCTTAGATGTTATTTTGAATTTTTTTCAAACACAAGTTAACCACTTGGCTGCTATGGACGCGCTCAGCGCGTCCAGCCAAGTGGTTCTCCTGTGCTATGGACGCGCTGATTCCGGTGGATTGCTTCCATCTATTGCTTCCATTCCATCCATCTTGGATGTCAGCCCAGCACTCAGGGACCCCGGCGGAGCAATTAGATGTCATTGCGGCGGCGCGATGACATCTAATTCAGGCGCCCCCCGCATGTGCGGAGGAAGCGCCTGACCTCTCTCCCTCCCGATCGCCGGGGGCAGGGGGTTAATCCAGGCACCGTTTGGAAGGGCACAGCCTGCCCTTCCAAACGGTGGCTGTGATTAACCCCTGGGGAGCCGGATCACGAATCGGCGCTGAAAAGCGCAGGATCGTGATCCTCTCCTGGAGCTGGCTGACATCTTGGATGTCGGCCAAGCCTCCAGGAACTCCCCCTGAGGACTGGCGTCATCGTGCATAGCACGATGACGCCAGTCCTGGAGTTAACCCCTAGCTGCCACCAATGGTGGAGATAGGGGGTTCCAATGAACCCCTATCTCCAGATCCGTGGCAGCTAGGGTTAATGTTTGATATCGTTGGATCGGCCAGAGCATGGCCTTTCCAAGGATACCAAACATGAGCATGAAAAATGTTTTAAAAAAATTAATTAAATAAATAAATAAATAAAAATATTTTTAAAAAAATTCTAAAAAAAAAAAAAAAAATTTTTTTGTTTTTGTTTTGTTAATGCAGCAATATTGTTCCCATTTCAATTATAACAAAAAAAAAGTAACGAGACCCCATTTCTAATTTTTTTAACAAGTGCACCCCATACAAAATATAACCGCAAATGATCGCATGTTAACATGTGAAAAAAAACACTTTACACATAATAAATTATTGAAAAGTCAAATTTTATTGCATTTTTGTTATAATATACAGACATGACATAACGTATACATATAATAATGAAATATTATGAATCTACCAAGTCTGCCGGAAAGAACGATATATAATATGTCTGGGTCATATATCAAAATATGGCTACAAAACGCGGTTAATCATTATGAGCGAAAGCGGTAAAAATGACCTCAGCACAGAGGTGTGAAAAGCCTCAGCAGCGAAAGGGTTAAATGCAGCATATTAGGATGTTTTAGGCTAGGGACAGATGAGCGCATTTTCTGCAGCCACCGTCAAAATGTACGTCGATGCGTGCGCACGCATTTTTTCACAGAATACGCTTAAGTGGTCAGACGATGCGCAATTCTGGACGTATTTCATGACGGTGGGGTAAAAAGAAGTCTAGGGAAATCCGGCTGTTTGAACGTTATGTTGGCCGCACACTAGCAGCGTCTGACATCTCCTAATCACGCACACACGCTGCTATGCGGCCGCAGCGCACTTTGTACGTCAGTAGCAGCGGTTTCACGTTCTGATAAAAATGCGTTCATTTGCTGGTTGCGTGGTGTCGGCGCACTTTCGTACGCACGTACTGCGTATATTGGCCGTCATTGGCCGTTATGTGCTGCTACTGCCGCCGTGATTTAGTGCGCCTGCACGCGCGTTCCGACTGCCCCACTCTGACCCTAGCCTTAGGGAAATTAATTCTCAAATCTCAATCAGAAGCAGACACCACCCCACCCTCGGTATGTTGTACAATGTATCAAATTGATTACCAGACTAAAAACACCTGGTGTTATGCCCGTTTGTGAACAGAGGTCATTTAGAGTTGATAATCTTTCCACGTACACATTATCTAATAAACCGTTGCTTATAATATTCTGCAGTAAAGAGTCTCTTTATTTCTAGATTTTTTAGTATTTTTTTAAGCATTTTCTATACTTTTTTCAAAATTTCTTTTTTTTTTCGAACTCGAACTGAACAGACCCAAAAAGTTCGAAATTCACAAACTTTCGAACAGCCAAAGTTCGGGTCGAACTCCTAACCGTCCGAACCCGAACAGCTCATCCCTAATTTTAATACCCTTTCCGCGCTAGAGATTGATACTGAAGTATTTCTGTGATTTATTACTTTTCCCCAGCATCTAGCTATGCAGATTTATGCAGGAAGGCAACAATTAATTATAAAGCTTAAAAATTTGTTTACATCAGTCGTAACCTGTTTTTAAATATTGTAAAACTTCAAATTTAGTGAAATTAGTACAAATCAAGTTAAATAACAACATTATATTCCAATACCTGAATTTTGATCATACACCTTCCCTATTGTCGAAAGATGGACTTGTGTCTCCAACCTATATTTAAAGGTTAGTTTTTGTGTATTTAGTTATTTGTAACTAGTAGTGATGCAAGTCAAATATTTATGTCCCCTTACACTAGGGCTAGATTAACAGGGGAGCAATAAATAAATGTAAAAGCAAATAGATTTGATTATATCAAGTACCATCAAGTTTACATTAAATGCTGCCGAATCGAAATATGCAAGTGTAAAACCTCCAAATAAATACACTGTAGCAGGAAATAAGATATATATCTTTTTATGCACAATCACTAATTGAACACTCATTTCAAAATATCATTTTTGCTGTTTACGCCACAGATATATTTCATAAATCTTAATTCTTGGATTATCACAGGAGCTGGTGAATCTGCAGCTCTTGGCATAATCCGTAAAAGTAGGTCAAACCGACAATAAACTATATCATATTGCTAAATGTCACCAAACTATAAAGGAAATGGATAAATGTACATGGGGTAAGAGGGTTGTAGAAATGCTACAATGGGTCACTAGATGGATGGGACTAAGAGAGATGGGACAAAGTCATGCCAAAATCTTAAGCACCAGGCCAACAAAGACAATCAATGCCTTCCCCACACATATCAACATTTATTTAAAGGATTCAGGGTCTTTGGTATACCCCCCCCCCCCCGTCCCAAGGATGATTTCCTTGTAATGTCATGGTTTTGTAGAATCCTGCAGAATTTCAGATTCTGAACCACTGATCGATGCTGGTTCAGTGTTATGAATCCATGATCTTAACACGCAGTACGAATCACAACCTACACTGCCGGTCCTTTAGAATGGCCGGTAATAAACTACCTGCAAGACAAAAAACACAGAATGCAATGTCAAGAGAAAAGCCACGTTCATGAGTCAGAAGGGATAATCATACAAGCCAAGGTCAGCAAAAAGGGAGGTTCCCACACAAGCCAGATATCAATAAATACCAGAAGTCTGAATTGCCAATAAGGTAAGCCAAGGTCAATACATTGGAGCAACAAGGATAATTGAAACCATGACCAGGAACTGAGCAAATGGAGTCCAACATCTAGTCAATGGCTAAATCTCATTGGATCACGCCTCATGTGTCTGATGCCTGGAAAAATTAACATAAAAATCTGACGCTAACGAGCGTCATTCTCGCTGCCATACAAGAGCACCATGGCAACTTGAGGCCGCAAACCATATGTATGACGCGAGGAGGCTCAAGAATCATCAGAGGGTCGAGACATTGAGCAGAGGTACACATTTCCAATTTCAGCTGTTGGGCTGCTGCCTCTCGCCACCGATCTAGAGAGAATATTGACATGTTGTTACGTTTAGGCTTCCTGATTAGAATAGGAAACAGAGTCTTTTATGGGAGTAAATATGTCATTGTATTGGCATCACTGAACTAACAATAATGAAATGAAACAAACAACTAATAATAACTTCCTGTATCAAAAGATGCTAAGAGACATCATAATGTATCAATATATTCTACCCTTTGACATTAGAAATAACACTTCCCTTTGGTTGCTGTCAGCCTTAGGTTCTTGGTGATAATACTTCTTTCACCCAGTTTTTACTTTTGATACTGTAATATATTTTTGTTAAGTGGGACACAGGATTGCAGCACCAAAGCGTATAATCCGCCCCATTTCTTCTTCACAAGATTAAATCCTGACATCTCATTTCCATGCAGTCTGGAGATTTCCTTCCACTCACTGCTTTGCATAAATTAATTTTTTTTTTCTATTGAATTGAGGGATAGAAAAAAAAAAAGAGAGATTGAGGACAAACTCAGCTGTTTTTCTCTATAGGGGAATTTTGATCATTAATATCTTCAGAGTGCGCATACATCTCCCAGATCTACCACATCTGTTTCTGGCACACAGCAGTTGCTCTTTAGATCTTTTAGATGAGGGCTCTGCAAAGGGAAAATGTCAATGTAATCACAGTGTTTCACAGTTAGCCTTCTATTCTCTTTTTACACACGGGTATTGCGAGAGACGCTTTGTGCGCTTCAAGGGAGTATAGGACCTGATAACAAATGCAGAGGTGGCTGCGTCTTCAGTTCTAGACACGCATACTCAAAAGTCAAAAAGGAAAATAACAGAAACATGTCTGAGATGAATCGATTACATATGTTATATTAGAGTAAAAAAAAAAAAGGTCCATATTATTTAGTCCTGTTTTTCTACTTTAATGGAAAATGTGGTTATTTAACTCAGAGATTAATTCTCTGTAGAACCATTTTTTTGGAATGGATAAGGATTGTTTTAAACTAAGATTGTCTACATTTTTTATAATAAACATTTTATTGGGAAGTATTCACAGAAACATAAGGGATTATTCAGAGAGAGCCGATCTGTACCCGAAATGTAGCCGGACACTGAAATTCAGCGTACGGTGCCATTTCGGGGCCATTATTATTACTATTCTGAGAGCAGGCAATTCGCCAATTTTGGAGAATTGCCTGCACGTACGGCGCTCTTCGAAGGCAGTGAAATCCTCCATAGAGAAGCAATGGTTCACCTATTCAGAGAACACCGAACTGCAGTGAAAAATTGTCGAAGTGCCCTGCTGTTTGATGCTTTCATTCGGCAGGTTTATTCAGGCGAATCCCATAGGCTCCAATGTTAAAAATATTCCAGTTTTAATCCAATATCTAATAAACCGCTTATTATTTTATTCTGCAGTAAAAAGTCTCTTTTATTTATAGATTTGTTTTTGGATCCTTTAGGCATTTTTCGGGAATTTTTTTTTTTACCCTTTTTTTTTTTTTTTTACCCCTCGTCAACTTGTCAGCTTTTTCTGGCGACTGCTCTGTGCTGTGATCGGCGGCTTGTCGTTTTTGTCCGGCGGGATTTCTTGGAGTTTGACGCGGGTTATCCCTGCACTGTAGGGACCCTGCTGTGAATGCTAAATTCACCGCAGGTTGCGGAACTTTGATTCCCCGAAGTGAAGGGAACGAGAAAGCACCAAAATGTCGGTGACATTTTGGTGCTCTCTGAATAACCTCTATAATACAGTTTGCATTGGGGTTACAATTCCTGCGCCCATATATCAACGTCCTTCCCAATTTATTAATTTAACCTAAATGCCTATTCAAACATAATCAATCAGGGTTATTCAAAGAGATCCGAATGGCTGGAGAAAGGTAACCGAACGCTGAAAATCAGCGTTCGGTTACCTTTCTTGGCCATTCGGCTATCCAGAGAGCAGGCAATATGCCAAATCCTGGCGAATTGCCTGCACATTCAGTGCCTGTTCGAGGGCAGTGAAATCCCCATAAAAAAGCACTGCTTTGGCTATTCAGAGAACACAAACCAGCAGTGAAAGGTTCCCGAAATGCCCTGCCATTCGGTGGTTTCATTCGACAGGTTTATTCAGGAGAATCCCATAGGCTTCAATGTTAAAAATATTCCCGTTTTAATTAAATATCTAATAAACCATTCATTATAAAATTCTGCTGTAAGGAGTCGCTTTATTTATAGATTTTTTTTTGGATATTTTAAGCATTTTTCTGGATTTTTTTTTTTTAAAAAGTCTCATTTGTTTTTTGGATTTTTTAAGTTTATTTATTTTTCTGTAACAGCCCTTTTAATTATCATTCCTTGGACCTCATATGTAAATTTCAGACATTTTCGCTCAGTAGTTTCTTTGCAAACAGCGTTTCACTTTTCAAACATTCAAGCAAACTGTTTTGCTAATTTATTCACTTCACTCGTCTGTGGTGTTGGCTTTTACCGGAGGCTGCCCTGCGTGTGATCGGCTCCTGCTCGGGTTTTTCCGGCGTCTTCGGTGGGTTAATCCAGATGTTTTTGCGGGTTTCGGTGTGCATTCGCCGGGTTTTTGCAGTGACTTTTCATCGGGTTTGCGGCAGCTTTTCCCTGCGCTTCGACGACCCTGTGGTGCTTGCTGAATACACCGCAGGGTTGCTGAAATCGGATTGCCGAATCGGCCCGAATTGAAGAGAACGAAAAGTCATCGAACATGCAGTGACTTTTCGATTCTCTTTGAATAACCCTGAATGTAAGTAACTTTAATCAAGGTAAACTACATTGTAATTAGTATGAAATAGTGGTGTCTGGTCTACTTGCTAAAGGGTTCAAATAAGCCTTTTGAGAAGATCTTCCCACTTCCCATTGCTAGGTCCTTGTGTCTGCTGTAACTCCATTTCAATGAGTAATCATAGAGAAGATTATCCCCAAAATACTCTGATGATGTACTAGATCATAAACTGGAACGCTTTATGTATATGGTCTTTTTGTTGTGGCTCGAGTTTCTATAAAAGGACCCCCATAATCAATCCAGTCCAGTCCATTCGGAATATTTTGGACATTATAGTTGTGCACTTTCTGCACGCTGGTGTGCCTGCCATTATCCATGTGCTCAAATTGGTTTTCCTGACCTCTTATAGAACTATTTGGATGAATTGGAAGTCTCTAGATATTTCAGGAAGATTCTGAATATTGTTCACTCTGTGGACAGGGGCACCGGTAAAAGTATGACAATTTCCAGAGTTGGAAACATTTTAAAATTATGTAGAGTGGCTGTTGCTTGGTAAGTGGACCATTGGATCCAGTGATGCCTATCCTGGTACAGGTAATAGAGTAAGTTTGAGAAGTTTGTTCATAAATCATAGATTGTCATCAGTGGAAAGGGTCGAGAATAAATTTGGTCAGTTGTGGATATGACAGGTTGGTAAAGAATGATACATTTTTGTCTGACTTGGCTGTATAGTAGACTGATGGAGCAATGTAGGTGTGGTTGTTATTATTATTATTCTTTATTTATATATCACCACATATTCCGCAGCACTTTACAGGATCAATGTACAAGGGGTTGATACATTAGAATACCACACATGGATGATACGGCCTGATTCAGGGGGACCCTGTTCCCAAGGGAACTTACAATCTATGAGAAGTACAAGTATTTTGTAAGGTAGGCGCATCCATATCGTTAAGTGTCTTGCCCAAGGACAAAAACCCAAGAGTGAAAACGTAGGTTCACTAAAATCTAAGTCAGGGGTATTGTTAACTGAAGATCGAGATAAGGCAGAAATTTTGAATGATTATTTTTCTTCAGTATTTATCAAAGAGAAACCTATAACAGGAGACATGCAATTCATTAATAAAAACTTTCTAATACAAAGTGACTGGTTGACTCAGGACAAGGTTTTGCAGCAATTAAACAAAGTGAATGTGAATAAAGCCCCAGGGCCGGATGGAATTCACCCGCGAGTAGTGAGGGAGCTATGTGTTGAAATATGTAAGCCTCTGTTCTTAATCTTTCAAGAATCTTTTCTTTCAGGAATCGTACCAGAGGATTGGAGAAAAGCTGACGTGGTCCCTATATTTAAGAAAGGTTTAAAATTTGTGCCTGGGAGCTTAACATCTGTGACTGGGAAAGTATTTGTGGGGTTACTAAGGGATAATATTCAGGAATTTATTGGGAGGTATAATGTAATTGGCCAAAATCAGCATGGTTTTATGAAGCACAGATCATGTCAGACTAAATTAATTACAGTTGTGTTCAAAATTATTCAACCCCCAATGCTGTAAAGGGTTTTAGTGAATTTAGTGTACATTTGTAATTGTATTCAAAATGAAATCCTACAAGGACTTTTTAAAGAACCATATGCAACTAAAATGACATCAATTGGTTTTGTAATACAGTAGTAAATGTTTCTTTTGTGACTTTTTCATTAACACAATTATTCAACCCCTTAAAGACTACCACTCTGAAGAACAGAGGTTCATTCAAGTGTTTTCAATCAGGTATTGAAAACACCTGTGGATGTCACGGAGCAGCAATAAAGCATAATAAGCACCATTTAGGCAGCTTTAAAATGACTGTGATACTCAGCTCCTTCTAGACATTTACTGGTGTGGTTACAAACATGGTGAAGTCAAGAGAATGGTCCAGGAAGACAAGAGAAGAGGTGATTACTCTTCACAGGAAGGGCAATGGCTATAAGAAGATTGCAAAAAAGTTAAACATACCAAGAGAGACCATAGGAAACATCAATTCGCAAATTCAAGGCAAAGGGCACTGTTGAAACGCTACCTGGTCGTGGCAGAAAGAAGATGCTGACTTCGACTGCTGTGCGCTACCTGAAGCGTAGAGTGGAGAAAAGTCCCCGTGTGACTGCTGAGGAACTGAGAAAAGATTTGTCAGATGTGGGTACTGAAGTTTCAGCTCAGACGATATGGCGCACACTGCGTAATTATTATTATTCTCTATTTATAAAACGCCAGCATATTCCGCAGCGCTGTACAATAAGCACAGTATAGACAGGGTTACAATACATTGAACAACATTTGACAAACAGTACAGGAGGAGATGAGGGCCCTATTCCCGTAGGAACTCACAATCTAGGAGGATTGGGGTAATGAAGGCCTCCATGCCAGAACTCCCAGGCGAACCCCCTTGCTGTCTCCAAAGAATAAGAAGAGTCGACTACAGTATGCCAAAAGTCATGTGGACAAACCACAGAAGTTTTGGCATAGTGTTCTGTGGACTGATGAAACAAAATTAGAACTGTTTGGGCCCATGGATCAATGCTATGTTTGGAGGAGGAAGAACAAGGCCTATGAAGAAAAGAACACCTTGCCTACTGTGAAGCATGGCGGGGGGTCAATCATGCTTTGGGGCTGTTTTGCTTCTGCAGGTACAGGGAAGCTTCAGCGTGTGCAAGGTACCATGAATTCTCTTCAGTACCAGGAGATATTGGATGACAATGTGATGCAGTCCGTCACAAACCTGAGGCTTGGGAGACGTTGGACCTTTCAACAGGACAATGATCCCAAGCATACCTCCAAGTCCACTAGAGCATGGTTGCAGATTAAAGGCTGGAACATTTTGGAGTGGCCATCGCAGTCACCTGACTTAAATCCGATTGAGAACCTCTGGTGGGACTTAAAGAAAGCAGTTGCAGTGCGCAAGCCTAAGAATGTGACTGAACTGGATGCTTTTGCCCATGACGAATGGGCGAAGATACCCGTAGATCGCTGCAAGACACTTGTGTCAAGCTATGCTTCACGTTTAAAAGCTGTTATAACTGTAAAAGGACTAAGTACTAAGTACTAAGATTGAATGTCACTTGGGGGTTGAATAAAACTGATAATGATGTGAGCACAGAATAGACATTTGTGGTTATTTCATTATAAATGTTATATTATATTTGTCTGACCTACACGTGCCTCTTTGATTTATATGTAAGCAAGATGACTGAATGATCAAAATCAATGTCAAACTGGCCAAAACACTCAATTTCAGTGGGGGTTGAATAATTTTGAACACAACTGTACGTTCTATGAGGAAGTAAGTATAAGTATAGATCAGGGGGTCGCAGTGGATGTGATTTACTTGGATTTGCCAAAGCTTTCGACACAGTTCCACACAAAAGGTTACTATTTAAAATAAGAAAAATTGGTCTACATGAAAATACTTGTTCTTGGATAGGAAACTGGCTAAAAGATAGGGTACAGAGAGTGGTCATAAATGGTACGTTTTCAAGATGGACATCAGTGGTAAGTGGTATCCCTCAGGGGTCTGTTATAGGACCAATTCTCTTCAATTTATTTATAAATGACCTTGAGATAGGCATTGAAAGTCATGTATCAGTGTTTGCAGATGACACAAAACTAAGAAAAGTAATACAATGTGAGCAGGATGTTACTTCGCTGCAGAGGGATTTAGATAGATTGGGGGACTGGGCACTTAAATGGCAGATGACATTTAATGTAGATAAATGCAAAGTTATGCACTTTGGAGTGAAGAACACACAAGCAACTTATACCCTAAATGGTACGGAGTTAGAGAAATCCAAGCAGGAGAAGGATTTGGGAATAATCATAGACTTCAAACTAAGTAACAATGTGCAATGTCAAACAGCAGCTGCCAAGGCCAGCAAAGTATTGGCATGCATTAAAAGGGGAATTCACTCTCGGGATGAAAACATAAATTTGCCTCTGTATAAATCAATGGTAAGACCGCACCTTGAATATGCTATGCAATTTTGGGCACCTGTCTTAAGAAAGGATATTATGGCAGACTACTTCCTCAGTAAAACTCTAACTATCAGAAGCAACATCCCAACACAAGATAGTTATCTGCCACCTCCACTCCCAGAGGTCCCCTCTGTCACCCTCTGCCGCTTCCTCCCAGCCACTGAGGAGGAAGTCAATTCCTTATTGTCCTCCTCACATCTCACCACGTGCCCGCTCGACCCCATTCCCTCACATCTAATTCCTCCCCTCTCCTCCGCCCTCACCCCTGCTCTCACACACATCATCAACCTATCTCTCTCCACTGGCTCCTTTCCATCCGCCTTCAAACACGCGCTAGTTACCCCTTTACTAAAGAAACCATCCCTTGATCCCAACTCTCCATCCAACTACCGCCCTGTATCCCTGATTCCCTTTACCTCTAAGCTCTTAGAAAAACTAGTCTTCAACCGCCTCTCCCTCTTCCTGTCCTCCAATTCCCTACTTGACCCCCTGCAATCTGGCTTCCGTCCCCTACACTCAACTGAAACTGCCCTCACCAAAGTCACCAACGACCTCCTAACTGCTAAAAAACAAGGCCACTATTCTATTCTCATCCTGCTTGACCTCTCGGCTGCTTTTGACACTGTTGACCACCCCCTCCTTCTACAGACCCTCAACTCTCTGGGTCTCGGTGACACTGCACTTGCTTGGGTTGACTCCTATTTATCCAACAGGTCCTTCTGTGTGTCCTTTACTGGTAACTCCTCCTCTTCATTGCCTCTATCTGCTGGTGTACCTCAAGGCTCTGTCCTTGGTCCTCTGCTCTTTTCCACCGACACCTCCTCCCTGGGCAAAATCATCAACAGCTTTGGCTTTAATTACCACCTCTACGCTGATGACACTCAGATCTACCTCTCTACCCCTGATCTCTCTCCCCCTGTCCTTTCCAAAGTCAGTGACTGTTCATCTGTCATCTCCTCCTGGATGGCCTCCCACCACCTAAAGATCAACATGTCAAAGACTGAGCTCCTACTTATTCCTCCCTCCAATGCCTCCCCACCTCCTGACTTCTCTATCACGGTGGAGGGTTTCACCATCTCCCCATCAAACCAAGTTCGCTGTCTTGGAGTTACACTTGACTCTGCTCTTTCCTTCATCCCCCACATCAAGTCTTTTTCCTCCTCCTGCCGATACCAACTGCGTAATATTTCCAGAATTCGGCCATTTCTTACCGCTGTCACCACAAAACAACTCACACACGCCCTGGTAATCTCCCGACTCGACTATTGCAATAATCTCTTATCTGGCCTCCCTCTGTCCCGCCTCTCCCCCCTACAATCCATCCTGAACGCCTCCGCCAGGCTAATTCACCTCACTCGCCGCTCTGTCTCTGCCGCTCCCCTCTGCGAGTCCCTTCACTGGCTCCCTATCCACTGCAGAATTAAGTTCAAAATCCTTATCCTTACCTACAAAACCCTCACTAACTCAGCTCCCCACTACCTGTCCTCACTAATTACCAAATACACCCCAGCCCGCTCCCTAGGGTCAAACAGTGACCTGCGCCTAGCTTCTCCCCGCATCACCTCTTCCCATGATAGACTGCAGGATTTCTCATGCGCAGCCCCCACTCTCTGGAACGCTCTCCCTCGTACTGTCAGACTTTCCCCTAACTTCTCTTCCTTCAAATGCTCCCTTAAAACGTTCCTATTTAGGGAAGCCTACCACCCAACTCACTGACGCAACCATCAATCACTCTCACCTTACAGTCCTCTCCTCCTGTTTCCAACCCCAACCCTCCAAGATTTTGAGTTCGTACGGGAACAGGGCCCTCATCTCCTCTTGTACTGTTTGTCAAATGTTGTTCAATGTTTTGTAACCCTGTCTATACTGTGCCTATTGTACAGCGCTGCGGAATATGCTGGCGCTTTATAAATAAAGAATAATAATAATAATATTATAGCGCTAGAAAAAGTGCAGAGACGGGCGACTAAATTAATAAGGGGAATGGAAAGTTTAAGTTAGAGCAAAGGCTAACAAGCTTAAACCTGTTTAGTTTAGAGAAACAGCGCCTTAGAGGGGATCTGATAACCTTATATAAATATATACGGGGCCATTATAAACCATTGTCTGGAAACCTATTCAATAACAGGACTATAGATAGGACACAAGGTCACCCATTTAGACTGGATGAAAGGAAATTCAGCCTAAAGCATAGGAAAGGTTATTTTACGGAGAGAACAATAAAGCTGTGGAATTCTCTGCCTGTTGAGGTGGTTGGGTCAGAGACTGTACAGACTTTTAAAAAACGACTGGATGATTTCCTGCAGACAGAGAATATTAAGGGTTATAATATTTAATATGTGGGTAAAAGCTTCTTGATCCAAGGAGAAATCTGACTGCCATTCTGGGGTCAAGAAGGAATTTTTCCCCAGTTTGTTGCGTATTGGCGAGCATTTCAGACTGGGTTTTTTGCCTTCTTTTGGATCAACAGCAGTAGGTGTTGTGTGAGAGGCTGAACCCGATCGACACATGTCTTTTTTCAACCTATGTAACTATGTAACTTTGTAATGTTACCTCTACTCCATCCAGCCGGTACTCTATAGAATGATTCCAATCATTGTCCACTTGTGGGCAAATATAGGAATCTGGAATGAAGGAAATGTATATTTTACTTATGTTAGTGTTAGGAATGTATTGTTACAGACATACAAGCCATCTCTTATGTTAGAGAGCGAGTTCTTTTCCTATAGTAGGGAGGGTTGCAGTGGCATCTCATCATAGCCGTGTTTGTGTTATGGCTAAAAGTCCACCTCCTCCTCCTCTTCCTTTTTTCCGGGCTGGTGTGGATAACTCTCAGTGAGTAGAGTGGAAACCCTGGATTTTGGGAGGTGGAGCTTAGCATGCAGAGCACAGGAAGGCAGAAGTGGTCTGCAGCAGCACTCTGAGGACACCTCCTAGCAGCCAAACTATAACACCCTTGGTCATTATGGGTGACTGACAAGCCCAGCGTTACATCACAGTACACCTTAGTATTAATGTGCTTGCTTCACCATGACATATTTCCCTACGTGTAGGGCTCTCATGGTGGATGATGTCTGAGACCAAGTGCTCCAGATTTTGTTAACATCGAAACCCATGACTCAGAGAAAATGAGTTACTTTGTATCAGATAATCTGTAAGTATTATATTGGATCCCTAAAATAGTAGTACGTCACCTGTAAAGTGTTGTAAAGATTACTTTTAAATTTGAGGAACGTAGTAGAAAAAAAATTGTGTTTGAGGACTAGTAGTTTGTAGTTCCACAAAACCTGAACGATTTTTGACCATCTAAACTCAGTAGCATGTGATTAGTAGCAGTTGCTGCCACTGCTGTTCTTCTTACCCTCCAAATAGATTGTATGTCTTTCGACAAATTTTAAGTGTTGAGGTGGATGGTAGGCTTGTGCACCGATTTTTTTTTTTCGGTTCGATTCGGTTCGATTCGTTCGGATGTTTAAACTTTTCGATTCGGCTCGTTTCGACCGATTTCTGTTTCGATTCGGTTCGGTTCGGATCGTTTTTCGTGTACATTTTTTTTCGGAATATCGACCATTTTTCGTGTTTTCGTGTCACTTTGCTCGTTTTTTGTATCGACTTTTCGGAAATTTCGGAAATTTTCGTTTTTTCGGAACGTCTGTTCTCCTCGTTTCAAAGTGTCTACGATAATTCTGGCGATTCTATCGTGTTTTTTTTTATTAAATAAAGATCCTTTTTTCTTATGAATAATTGAATATACATTTCACAACTTTATTTAATCATATTAAAATGATAAATTTCGATTTGACACATTTCAAGTCCATTCGAAAATTCCAAAAATTTTTCGTTTCGGCTCGGAAAACTTTTCGGATCTGCCATTGTCGGATCTAAAAATTTTAGGAAAATCGGCCGCATCCGAAAACACGAATCGGGAAATTTCGTGAAAATTCCAAAATTCCGAAACCCGAAACGCACATCCCTAGTGGATGGTCACAACAATGAGGAAGGAATTGTCGTAGTGTTCGAGGCAATGATTTTAGTGTGACGATTCGAGTGCTGGTCGTTAGGAGTCAAACCACTCCAGCCGTGTTTACATCTCTTGCCAGGATAATCAATTACCTGACTTGAGGCCGTTATTAGTTTACAGAATAGTACAGTAATTTAGTTTGAGACCGGTTTTAGAGATCTGAAAGATTACCAGTTGCCAACATGAGACATAAAGACCGATTTAAAGAGAAAGCCTTCCTGTACTGTGATTTCAATGGCGTAGAGTAAGATTATTTGCCTATATTTTTATTCACAGGAATAGAGGGGATAGCTTTACCTGGAAAGTCAAAGTAAAACAAAAAGTAGTGTTCAGTTTCTACTTTCCACCCAAAATAAAAATACCTCCTCCACAAACACGCCACGTAAATTCTGTCTTGCAACTACACACCATTGTTAATGTTTTTAATGTGTGGTACTGCATTGAAATATGGATGTATTGTAATGGGAAATTGGGGGGACTGGTCCCCAGCTTGAGGACCAGACCCCAACCTGTTACAGTGTCCGTACCTTTTCCCAAGTAATGCAGCTCTACAGCAGCTTTCCTTCTATCACAACCCTCGGCCAGAACTTGAGAGAGTGCTGAACAGCTATTAGTAATTCTGCTCAAACGTCAGACACAACTTATTATAATTAGGGAAGAAAAATGATTTTTAATTTGAAATGGAGACCAGTTTATATTGGAAACAGGGAATTGGTAAAATGACACAATCAACACAGCACAATGTCTACAAATGTGCTGAAAATCTCTTCAGGAGATACAGAAAATTATCAGTACACAGACAATATTATTATTATTCTTTATTTATATAGCGCCAGCATATTCCACAGCACTGTACAAAGGGCACAATATAGACAGGGTTACAATATATTGAACAACAATTGACAAATGAGTACAATAGGAAACGAGGGCCCTATTCCATACAATTTAGAGGGGTTGGGGTGGAAACAGGAGGAGATAACTACAAGGTGAGAGTGATGGACTGCAAGATGAGAGTGATGGACTGCAAGGTGATAGTGATGGACTGCAAGGTGAGAGTGACGGACTGCAAGGTGAAAGTGATGACTGCAAGGTGGGAATGATGGACGGGTTGCGTCAGTGAGGTGTATCAGTGAGTCGGGTGGTAGACTTTCCCAAACAGGAATGTCTTAAAGGAGCGTTTGAAAGAAGGGAAACTAGGAGAAAGTCTGACCGTGCAAGGGAGAGCGTTACAGAGGATGGGGGCTGCGTGTGAGAAATCCTACAGTCTATCATGGGAAGAGGTGATGCGGGGAGAAGCTAGGCGCAGGTTTAGCAAGATTGGCACATTATCAACCCAAACCAACAGAAGATCAAACAGATTGGCAGACAGAGAGAACAATATCTCTTAAAAGGATTAATCAACAAAACCAGATTCTTAAACATCCAATTTTAAGCTAGCTATACATTTAACAACATTAACTCTTATTTGCCCACTGTCTGTTAGCATTGGCTTTCCCACATTGGTCCATGGACCCTTGGCAGGAAGCCGGCATCCACACTTCTCCAACAAACGAAGAGGCCGCATATAGTGTGGGCAAAATTGAAACATGTGCCATGGAGGGTGAGGGCACAAAGCCGAAGGGAGCTTTGGTTACATGAATTTTCTTTACTATTGACACTTTGATTATTTGGAAATTTTCCCTTTAAACACTAAGGGCCCTAATGCTAATGTTAGCGCCTAGCTGTGTGAGTGTTAACGTTAAGTGGCCCTAGCGCAGGACCCCATATTACATTCTGAACACGTTAAAAAACCCGTTAGCGCATCAGCGATTGTGCTCGCTTATGCGAGCGTACTGTACGTTGCACTTCCTATGCTTAACATGCAGAGCACAAAGAGTAATTAGCATTAGGATTACAAAGTCGTAACGCTAATTACTGCACCGTTGTGGCTAGCTGAAAAGTAAACCACAGCTACAAAGCTGGTACAAACTGATTCCACTTCTGTGGAATCAGTCAGCACCAGCTGAAAATCCAACCAAAAATCAGATACTCACCTCTCATCCCGCAACGAGAACGGTGGCCATATTCGCCACTTCTGGCTGTCGGGAGCAGAGTGAGATTGGGGGAAAAGTCCCCAATCTCCCTCCGCGATAACTCCCTGGACCTGCAGGATCTCACGAGATCTTTCAGGTCACTTGACCTGGCAGCACAAACCGCCCTGGAGTCTTATGGACTCCAGGAGGGGATACTCGCAGCGGTGCGTTAGCTTACTGCTGCATTACGGGGCAGTCTGCTGAATCAGCACCTGCCCCGTAATATGGTGCTAAAACGTGGACGCCAAGGGAAAACATGCAGGTGCCGGTTTTACGCCTTTTTTAGTGTCCCCGTTTTAGCGCTAGTTTCATAATCGGGCACAGAATAGGATCATAAATGTGATATCCTTGCTTAGGGTTTTTGGACAAAAATGGACAAAGAAGTCTAAAGAAACATGAGCAGCCCAAATAGTTAAATCGTCATCAGAGAGTACTGATGGCAGGGATCACTTGACTGGCACTGTATACATTTAGGAGCTACTTTTCCCAGGGAAGGTGAAATGTCTAGTTAATTAGAAATAGCTGCAGAGGTGCTAAAACAGAAATATTTCAGCTTAACACAAGTCATTTGAATTCCACGCATTGCCTTAAAGTGAGCAAATAAGGAAAGGCTAAGGAAACAATCAAATAATTCTTCCAAATCAACTTTTATTTTACATGTAAAGTTATTAACCTCATGGATCTGACAACCCACTGTTTTGTCATTCTCAGAATATCATGGATGCTCCTGTAAGAATTTCTATATGCAAATGGTGATGTGTCTGCATGTAACACAATTATATTTTAACACATGAGAAAAAGAGGCAGAATGAAAGGTTAGGAATTTAAAAATATCTGTGTCAATACCCGTTGAAACCTGAACACATTTGAAGGACCTGCTACAACATGTTACAAGGTCACAATCTGAGGGTTGCTGTAAGACAGGGCTGCTCAGTCTTGACCCCCCAGACGTTTCAGAACTATATCTCTCATGATACTCAACCACTTATTAGATCAACAGACCCGTGTGGGGAATGTAGTTCCAAAACATGTGGAGGGTCAGGGTTGAACATCTCTGCTTTAACTCTTTCACTACCAAGTGAGTTTCCAAAAAAACATTTTCAGAAACCAGTGGGTTTTTAAAAAAATTTTTTTTTAATAAATTGTACAGTAATAGGTTATTACAGTAATATATATCTATTTACATCTACTGACAAACCGAATTACAGAGGTTTTACCAGAAGATGTATTTTCTTCTATTTCTCCTGCATCGGCTGCTGACAGCTTCTGAAAGCCCGATATTTCAGAGCCATCAGTCATTTCAGCCATCAGCCGATTTTACAGTTTTAGCTCTTTGGGCATTATACCCACTGGGCTAAAACTTTGGGACACCTTCTGCAGCCCAGAAGCAAACAAAATTAATTTTCTTTTGGGCTGCAGAACAACACATCTCAATATCTCAATATCAGGGCACCAGATGGTGCCTTTGAAACCCGAGATATCTTGATATTGGTAGTAAAGGGGTTAAGATTCAGTGATTTTCCTGATATCTCCAACATACAATCCTACATTCCTATAATGGCTTGGCATGTTTTCTTTCATGTCTGTTTGAATGACAGTCATCCTCTCATGACTGGTTATTACCCAATGAAGCACATGATGGAAGACACATAGAACGTTACCCTGTGATAACCGGCTCAAAGCTAAATACCTCAGTTCAACAAATCACAAACTGCTTCACTAATTCCACTCACTATCAGGGTTATTCAAAGACCGCCGAACCGGCCCTGAAATTGCACCAAACAGTGAATTTCCCTGTACGGTGCAATTTCGTGACCATTCAGCTATACAAAAGCTGGCAATTCACCAAATAGTGGCGAATTTCCAGCGAAATACGTGTGATATTTGGCAGCAGTGAAATTCCCATAGAGAAGCAATGTTTAATCTATTAAGAGAACAGTAAAATGTCAGTGAAATGCCTGATGTCCGGTGGTTTCATTCAGCAGGTTCAATCAGGCAAATCACATAAGTTAGATTCTTTTATTTATTTATTTAATTTTTTTTTGGGCTTGCTTTCGGTGAAATTTTTATTCTTTTTTTAAAAAGAAAATGTAATAGGGTTTTTTTTTTCTGTAACAGACCTTTTTAGTATTATTCATAGGACATTATATATTAATTCCAGGCATTTTCGTGCAGTAGTTTTTTTGCAAACAGCTTTTGAAAGTTACGGTGGTTGGTTTTTTCCCCGTTCGTTGGTTTGTTAGCTTTTTCCGGATCTGGATCGGATCCGATGTTTTTGGTGTTTATGTGGCGGTTTTTACTTTTGAGTCGGCATGTTTTCGGCAGCTTACCCCTGCACGTCGGGGACCTTGCGGTGAATGCTGAATTCAACGCAAGGTCGGTCAATTTGATTCCCTGAATTGCGGGTAACGAAAGAGCACCGAAATTCAGGTGGAATTTCAAGGCTCTTTTGAGTAACCCCTTATATCTCTGCATTATTACGACAGTTAAGAAGGATATGACGTCAGGCATGTACTGGCCATTGGGACTACAGGGAGATTCCCGGTGGGCCGATGGCTCAGTGGGCCAGTGAGAATTCTGGTTCACCGCAACATGCACTGGCCTTAATGGGTAAGGTGAGAAATTCCTCACCGCCTGTAAAACAGACGCAGTCTGCCACTATTTCATATTGGGGCCAATGTGCTGGCTGAGACCCGCTGCACATCCGCCTCAACTTAAGACATGGTGCGCACTCAACCTCAGTGCCGCTGCGTTCCTCTCCCCAATCACTCTGCAGCAACTCTGGTATCTGTAGAGCGATTGTTGAGCGATCCGGTTTGGCAGGGCCGGATTAACATAGGGGCAGACGGAGCAGCAGCTCCAGGCCCATGCCCCAGAATAGGCCCAGAGAAAAAATAACAATGTCTGCATTGATAGACATTTGGACCTCATTAACTCCAACATCATAGCAGCTACAGGGACATGTGAGTTATCACTGGAAAGGCTAGAGCATGGCCTTTCCAATGATACCAAACAGGACCAGGTTTAATTTAAAAATAAAATAATAAATATTTCTTTTTTTCTTTCTAACACAGCAATATTTTTCACTTCTCAATTATAAAGTGAACAATGAAGCTGCACTAACTCACCATCTCAAGTGTGGAGGTAATGGGTGATGGCACGATCCATTATACGAATTGTTACACCAAAAACCTAAACTCCCGCACTGCAGCAAAGTGCACAGGGAGGGACTTTGGAACCCTGCGTCACTAATCATTACACCTCACAAGGTCAAGGGAGGTGTCATTGGACAGGTCAGTGTCTGGCCTTTGCATTAATACCAAACATGACCATGTAAAATCTAAAAGGAAAACCAAAAACCAACCTTTTTTTTTATCTACTTATTTTTAGTTCCAAAGTGATGGCATTGTCCATTTGTCACGTATAAAAATGAACAATACCACTGCCATTACTAACCTTGTCATTTCCCACGCTGGGAGCAAGGTCAGTGTTTTATACATAGCCATATTACTCATAAAACAACTTCCTCCAAAACACAAGGGAAATATTTCCTTTTTTTGGTTAAAATTTTATATTTTCTCAGAAAAATACAGTAACAGGATCCCATTTCAATTTTTTTAACAATGCCCTATAGAATATATAACCACAAAGGTTTGGATGATAAGATGTGAAAAAAATATTATACACGCTGTAAATGATTGAAATCTGAATGTAAATTTCCTCCCACAGTATCTTCCTGGTTAGATATTCCCGTTTCTGCACTATTAGATAATCTAAAATGTGCTTTCATTTCACTAAATTCCAAAAAAAGCCCATCAAAATCTTCAGCTCCAGGCCCATAG
This sequence comes from Leptobrachium leishanense, assembly GCA_009667805.1. Classification (NCBI taxonomy): domain Eukaryota; kingdom Metazoa; phylum Chordata; class Amphibia; order Anura; family Megophryidae; genus Leptobrachium; species Leptobrachium leishanense. The sequence goes on along the minus strand of CM019070.1, from coordinate 66,612,387 downwards.
AGATCTTAATCCGGCCCTGCGGTTGTGTTATAAACTATTTTTGTGCATGTTTGCATAATTAAAGTGGGCCGGTCTGGATAAAGTCCAGGGCTGAATTTTTGTTTCAGTCCAGTCTTGTGTCGCTTTTTAATATAGGAATTAATTGCAATAGACACTGCACCTGTATGTATTGCTTGTTGTGTCACATACAGCATTATCTATTGATTTTATTTATATGTAGCTGCATATCCAACATTTTTAACATGGCCTTCAGAAAGCACACACGCAGAGCACCCTGTAACGGTGCAAGCACAAATTTTCCTGCTTACTGTCTCCATGTTAGCGTCAGCAATGAAATAGAGCCCCGGCGTTTAACGTAAATGGCTTACTATTATTTTTATTTTTTTCATTTGTTATAAAAATGTGCTTGGTAGGTGATGAATGGTCTGCATTATCTGTTCTGTATCAGCAGAGGTACGAGTTGAAGCTATTCTCCTTACCCCAAATTACAGGGGAACGGAGAGATTCTTAATTCATTAGTCAACAATGTAGATTCAGTGTCCTAGAGTAGTGTTTCCCAAGCCTGTCCTCAAGTACCCCTAACAGGCCAAGTTTTAAAGATTACCTTGGAAAGGAGGGCAGACTAATCACCGCAATCACTGAGCAGCAAATCATATCATCTGTGCTGTGCTCCAGATATCTGGCAAACCTAGCCTGTTAGGGGTACCTGAGGACAGGTTTGGAAAACACTATTTTAGAGGGAAGACATAAAGGGCACTATTCTGTGCCCCGCGCTAAAATGGGGACGCTAATGAGAAAATCCTGCTCCTGCAGGGTTCCCCTTAGTGTCCCCAGTTTACAGCACTAGGTGCTAATTCAGCAGCCTGCCCTGGAACGCAGCGTTAGAGTGAGAGAAAAAATGATTTGGTCCCCTGCTGAATTTGCACGTTTGCCCACTGACAAAGAAATGATCAATCTATAATTTTAATGGTAGATTTATTCTAACTGTACGAGACAGAATAACAACAAAAACATCCAGAAAAATGCATTTCAAAAAAGTTATAAATCAATATTCTTTTTAATTTTATTTTTTATATGTTTTATATATAGCCCTTCTCTTCAGTAATTATCACATAAAGAGGCTTATTTCTTAAAGGGAGTGCACCTACTATCAGCTTGTTACCTGTATAAAAGACACCTGTCAACAGAAGCATTCAGATTCCAAACTCTCTACCATGACCAAGACCAAAGAGCTCTCCAAGATTGTAAACCTACACAAGAGTGGAATGGGCTACAAGACCATCACAAAGCAGCTTGGTGAGAGGGTGACAACAGTCGGTGCGATTATTCGCAAATGGAAGAAACCCAAAATAACTGTCAATCTCCCTCGGTCTGGGGCTCCATGCAAGATCTCACCTCGTGGCGTTTCAATGATCATGAGGTCAGTGAACTACACGGGAGAATCTTGTCAATGATCTCAAGGCAGCTGGGACCATAGTCACCAAGAAAACAATTGGCAACACACTATGCTGAGAAGGACTGATATCCTGCAGTGCCCATAAGGTCACCCTGCTCCAGAAAGCACATGTACAGGTCCATCTGAATTTTGCCAATGAACATCTGAATGATTCACAGGAGAACTGAGTGAAAGTGTTGTGGCCAAATGAGACCAAAATCGAGCTCTTTGGCATCAACTCAACTCACTGTGTTTGGAGGAGGAGGAGAAATGCTGCCTATGACTCAAAGAACACCATCCCCACCATCAAACATGGAGGTGGAAACACATTATGCTTTGGGGGTATTTTGCTGCTAAGGGGACAGGATAACTTCACTGCATCAAAGGAACGATGCATGGGGCCATGTACCATCAAATCTTGGGTGAGAACCTCTTTCCCTCAGTCAGGGCATTGAAAATGGGTCGTGGATGGGTATTCCAGGCTGACAATGACCCCAAAACACACAGCCAAGGAAACAAAGGAGTGGCTCAAGAAGCAGCACATTAGCCAGTCTCCAGACCTTAATCCCATAGAAAATCTGTGGAGGAAGCTGAAGGTTCGAGTTGCCAAACATCAGTCTCGAAACCTTAATGACTTGGAGAGGATCTGCAAAGAGGTGTGGGACAAAATCCCTCCTGAAATGTGTGCAAACCTGGTGGCCAACTACAAGAAAAGTCTGACCACTGACTGCCAGTGCCAACAAGGGTTTTGCCACCAGGTACTAAGCCATATTTTGCGAAGGGCTCAAATACTTTTTTCACTCATTAAAATGCAAATCAATTTATAACTTTTTTGAACTGCATTTTTCTGGATAATTTTTCCCACACTGTACCTCCCGTGATACTTGTGGTAGACCTTCTGTGCCGCCTTGAGTATCCCCTTCTGGAGTACATAGAACTCCATGGAGGGTTGTACTGCTGGGACGTGAGACTGCACTGGACGCGGATTGATTCACAGAGGTAGACTGGGGACTATTTGTCCCCAGTCCCGCTGTGCTCCCAGAAGCTGTGGATCGGGCCACCGTTCTCACCCTGAGATGAGAGGGGAGTATCTCATTTAGGGTGGGGTGGTTCAGCTAGTCCTAACCGATTCGGATGAACCAGTTAGCACCAGCTTATAGCTGTGGTTAACATTTTCATTAACCCATCGGTGCGGTAATTAGCGTTATGACTTTGTAATCCTAAATATAGAGTGCACGAAGTACAGTAAGCTTGCGGAAGCGCGCACAGTCTCTGATGCATTAACTAATATTTAGAAGGTTTAGCGTTAGGAAGGTAATATGGGGGAATGCACTAAACCTGACGCTTACTCACCCGAACACTAGAGTTACTAGGGAATAGAGCCCAAAGTATTGATGGAGCACCTGAATAGTTTGATTAGTAAGAATGAGTTGTGTTGCAGAGGGTTTTGCCCCTCGCGTTAAAGCATTTTTGCGCGCGTGCACAATTGTGCGCGAAGAATGTAATAGGGCCCATAATCTTTTATTATGCACCTAGACGAAGACCTTTAAAGTTTGAAAAACTTTGTGCCATTGATATTTGTATTTATTTTGTGGTGGTTTTTTTTCTTGCTACTATAATAAAAGTAATAAAACCACTTGTACTGGATGCCTCTGAAGTTGCTGCCTATACTGCAATGTTCTTAGCATTTTTCTGTGGAGCTGTGTGGATAAGTAACCCTATTTGAAGCCCTATTTGTATCATATTCTATTACAGCTTGAACCTGCTATACTTTGCTCGGTGCGGGTAAGATTGTACATCATCCTCAATATATGTTGAACAGAACTATATATTGCACTAATTGTTGTGATTATTCTGTTTTTTTTAGATTGTTACTAGGGATGAGCTGTTCGGTTCGGACGGTTCGGAGTTCGACCCGAACTTAGCCTGTTTGATTAGATTGCGAACACTGAACATTTCCGGGTGTTCGCCGCATGTTCGACCACAATGGACCACAATGCATTTTCCCACTGGCCTGAAGCTCGTAATTGGCTACAGCCTTGCACCTGATCACAATTGGCCGCTGGAGGTTTTGTCACAGACAAAAGAGTGCGTCTGTCCACCGACTCTGTAGACCGGCTGACATTTATAAAAATGAATCAGTCCTGGATCAGCAGCTATCAATCCCCTGATGCTGACGTAACGGAATAGATCGGGGATGTCTTCTGCATGCACAAAACCTCCAGCACTGAACTCTTCCACAATACCACAAAAGGGTTACGGTGTGAATGCACTTGCTGCCGTGAAAGGCACAATATTTGGCTGCACTGACACCTGTGCCAGATTTATATCATTTTAATTTTTTGATCAGCAGGGTCCAACCCTGCACTCTTCCACAATACCACAGAGGGGTTACTGTATGATGATACTTGCTGGCCTGGCACCAAAGGCACACTATCTGGGTGCACTGACGCCCATTACCAGATAAAAAACTTTTCAATATAGGACCACATGGTCCACCCCTGCATTCTTCCACAATACCACAGAGGGGTTACTGTATGATGATACTTGCTGGCCTGGCACCAAAGGCACACTATCTGGGTGCACTGACGCCCATTACCAGATAAAAAACTTTTCAATATAGGACCACATGGTCCACCCCTGCATTCTTCCACAATACCACAGAGGGGTTACTGTATGATGATACTTGCTGGCATGGCACCAAAGGCACACTATCTGGGTGCACTGACGCCTTGACCAGAATCATATCTTTTCAATATAGGACCACATGGTCCACCCCTGCACTCTTCCACAATACCACAGAGGGTTTACTGTATGATGATACTTGCTGGCCTGGCACCAAAGGCACACTATCTGGGTGCACGGACGCCCATTACCAGATAAAAAACTTTTCAATATAGGACCACATGGTCCACCCCTGCATTCTTCCACAATACCACAGAAGGGTAACTGTATGATGATACTTGCTGGCCTGGCACCAAAGGCACAATATCTGGGTGCACTGACGCCTTGACCAGAATCATATCTTTTCAATATAGGACCACATGGTCCACCCCTGCATTCTTCCACAATACCACAGAGGGGTTACTGTATGATGATACTTGCTGGCCTGGCACCAAAAGCACACTATCTGGGTGCACTGACGCCTTGACCAGAATCATATCTTTTCAATATAGGACCACATGGTCCACCCCTGCATTCTTCCACAGTACTACAGAGGGGTTACTGTATGATGATACTTGCTGGCCTGGCAGTCTTGCACCAAAGGCAGAATATCTGGATGCACTGACGCCTTAACCAGATGCATATCTTTTTAATATAGGACCGTAAGGTTCACCCCTGCATTCTTCCACAATACCGCAGAGGGGTTACTGTATGATAGTACTTGCAGGCCTGGCACCAAAAGCACAATATTTGGGTGCACTGCCACTGACGCCTGTATCAGATTCATATCCTCAGAGGGGTTACGGTTTGACGGCACTGTTGGGGACGCTAAAGGACCAATTTTGAAGCACCTATTGTTACTTTCATCCAAAGCCTGCATAAGTTTCACAATAATTTAGCCAAAAAAATCAGTAAACTTTTTCTGCGTGTAAGAAAATGTCTCCTCTTTTCATACAGACTGCCGCCCCAAGCAGTTGTTTATGGATAGATTAAAGGAAAAGCATTTACCGTCATATGAAACGTCATTTTTTGGTTCTTAAGTGTTTCTATACATCCTAGAAATCCGCCACTTCACGGGCAGGTTATGGGGACCTCCTAGGCACGATATTTGAAGGAATTTTTCGTTTTTATTTTTAACCCTTATTTCATGGAAAACTCACTGTCCCTTTAAAAATGTTTTTTTTTACTTTTTGTCCTTGTTTCCTGTCCCCCAGGGCACTACCCGGACCCCCATACACCTTTTATGGCAAATATCTAGCATATATGCCCTCTTGGAGGGCACTCTAAAAACCGAATTTTCAGCCCCATTGACTTGCATGGAGTTCGAGTTCGGGTTCAGGTTCGGACCCGAACATATGGGAAGTTCGGGTTCGGGCCCGAACCGAACTCGGGGGGGGTGTCGGCTCATCCCTAATTGTTACCACTTCTTTGCTGAAGAAATTACCACTAGAAATAAAAGTATATTTTGTGCTTGATTCCCTTTTCCTGTTTATTTTTTACATACACACAGGGTTATTCAGAGAAAGGTGAAAACCAGGAGAATTGGCAGGAGAAAAGAACAATCTAGAACAAATAGTCGATTTGGAAAGTGAGATAAATGGGAGAATTTCTCTGGTTTTGCTATTTTGACCTAGAATTTTCACTTCTCCAGCCATTCTCCTGGGTTTCACCTTTCTTTGAATAGACCTGATAGAATACCTGTACTGTACAGTAAAAATATGTCTACCCTGTTCCTTCCTCATCACAGACTGAGGAATTCATCCACTTGAAGAGTAAAGTTCTTAAAAGGAGCAATGCAGGAATATCTGTGTTAGATATTCTCAAAGGTATTCTACAAGGAAAAGATAATGAGAAACCATTAATTAAAAAAAAAAGGAAAAAGAACGGTGAACTGATATGTGATTTTATAGGTTTTCTGTCTTGATTGGTAAGATTTTGATGGGTCTAGCAGTCATTATGGTGATCACAAAGGAACATCCTTAGCACCATTTCCACTGAAGCCTAATTAAGAAGTCATGGAAAGTGGAGGCTGTTCCACTCTTTCTGTCCTCCTCACAAGTCTCTAAACAGGAGGTCTTAACCTGCCTTGAAGGTTGTCACCCAGAGCTTGCTGTAAAACTTTCCATGGTTTTGTTCTCCGTGATCTACAACAGGGCTCAAAATTTCAATTTAGTCCCAAGCTACTAACCAGGCCTTAAGAGCTACTTGCCACCAGTTAGTACCCTTACCCAGCCCTTAACTCTGCCCCTAAACGCACCCACTTAAATTACCTTATGAGATTACACTGTTAAAGGTTTTATTTAGAATAAAGTTACAAAAATAACATTAATACCCAGACATTAGACCTCAGATACATGTATACCCAGTCATCAGACCCCAGTGTGAGCAGTGCGAGAAGGCAGGGAAGCTCCCCGCCACCCCCTGACAGTGACAGAGAAGAGCTTGGTCAGGTTAGGCAGCTGCTCCCTGGCACCGTGCGGCCTGGGGAAGGGGGGGGCTACAAGGTGGCAACGCCAGAATACGCAGCACGAAATAATTTATTGTGCTGCCTGCGTGTGCATTTCCACTTAATTTCTACTCGCCAAATGCGAGTAGGCGAGTGGAAATTTTGAGCCCTGATCTGTCAGAGGATGATCCTGCAGATTGACCCCAACGGTCATGATGCCTCTTGATGAGAAGCATTTGATTGGCACATCCTAATTCTCCTCAATGCTTCTTTATGAGATACATGTCATTTGATACCTGGATTGGAAGGAAGAAGGGGATGTGGGAATAAAAGACACGTTTTATCCTTTTACTCTTAAACAATAAACAGGGTGGCACAGCAAGGATTAATAATTTTTATTTTTGTTTCCCTTTAAATATCCTTCGGCTTCTGCAGAAAGCTTACATATCCCCAAACTTTAATCTCGTTCACTTTAAGTGATAATTTATTAAAGTTCCCCATGCTAGATTTGAAGAAGAGTAGTTTATTTATAATTAGACAAACTGTTTAATAGGAAATTTGCAAACCATGTAATATTAACTGGCATTATACACAATGACAAAAACATAGATAAGATATTGCACGAGCATTTACAAGCCTTTTAAGCCAAACAACAAAGTATCACTATGGAAATGATAAATTGATAACACAAATAAATGTTTCAGTCTCTGTGGCAGCGAATTACGCATTGTAGAACAGGTGACCCCTTTGCTATAGATTAACATTTACTCATTAGCTAGTTTCGATTTACGTCTTTAACAAACTTTGTCTTATCTTGAACGTTATGGTTCTGAAAAATATGTTCATAGGTTTCCTATTATTACTCATTTTATGTGAGCAAAAGCTAAATGTAGATGTGATCGTAGAATTCGACAAGCATTTTTGCGATGGCATCAAAGAATAAGGTGAACGTTTATTCGTGCATATAGTGGGGACACAGTTGCATTCATCGTTCAGCGAGCTTGTTTTCTTAACTCAACCCACCGACAGCAATGAATGTTGATTGTGACCTTTCATTTCATTTCTCCAAGAAGATGCTTGACCGCCCAGGTGATGAAGCAGACGATATTAAGACCTATGCCAGAACGTGGGCCTAGACACAACTATACAATCCATGTGTTACTTGCAGCTATACACGGCATGTGTTACTTACATAGACGTATAGATATATAATTTCCTTTGTTCAGTAATAGAATGGAATAATAGAATGTTCTATAAAAACAACTGCTACAATAGATTATTAACATACAGAGAGATTGATTGAGGTCTAAGAATGGTCTGATGCAGGAAGAACAGGTTTCCTGTTTAGTATGGGGGTTTAAGGGTGCATTTATTTATGGTTTATTATTATTTTTTGTATTTTGCTCAGTAGAGCGCTCTAAATATTACTGTCAAAAAGCAGTGATAGGCACTATATATATATATATTTATATATACTCAGCATCAATATTGTGTGATATTAAGCTCTTTATTGTTTTTTCTTTAAGTGCTTACTGACCTGAACCTCGGTTAAATATCACAGACTATATTTTACAACGGAGGTTCATGCGCAAAAACCTGGTCCACATTTTCTTTAACTAGACCACTTTTTGTTTAAAAGACTCTAATCTTGGACAACTATTTCCTCTATTCTTAGGATTCAAATGATTTGCGTTTTGGAAAATAAAGCCCATTCAAATAATATATATGACTATTGAAATTGAACAATGTCAACTGACTTATATGATAGTTTAAAATTGGGGTATATTAAAAAAGGACATTTAATGCTCTCATAAGGGTGTGCGGAAAGGTATGTAGTAATCCCAGACGATTTGTACAGTTGAATACAGCAGACAATAAGCTGCCCTTAATGTACAATCAACGATCGATGGTTTGCCTTTGTATACCAAACTCACCGACAGCGTTGAATGTTCACCAAGGAAGCCACAGTCATCAACTCGAATGCCGCAGTGGTTTTAAATCTTACGCATGACAAGTGAACCATCACTTAACATCCTTTAATTTCAAGAGATATGGTCTAATTGGAGCGCACAAGAATATAACAATTAAAATCCGGAGTTATGCTTATTCAACAAGTTCGTGATTTTTTTTTTCCAGATGAATAAAGATTGCTGTAAAGATGATTCATGGCGTCCAGAGCGAAGCTGCCCGTTCATCAGAATAGGTATTCTGTAAAAGAAAAAAAATATATTGTATTCATTCGTTCTGATAAAATGCCAGATCTGAGCTTTTGTCTTTTACAATTAATTGTTCAACAAATTTAAACTCCTCCAAGTATTTGCATTCTGGAATCTTTCACTCAATGAGTAGACTCAGGTGGGATATTTAAGTATCATACCTGTTTTTCCAATACATTCCCAGTGGTGCAAGAGATGCCACCAATCTTTATATATATAGGGCCATATTACATAGTTGGTGCTAACTTAACCAGAGCTGTTGTAAACTTCCAGAGCCATTATAGCCTACGGAGGTTTTAAGTTTACAACTGCTCTGGTTAAGTTAGCACCAACTATGTAATATGGCCCATATATTTTTACATTGTTATACTTTTATACAGTACAGATCCGGTGGAGTTGTTTCCAGGTCCCCATACTATGATCCCCTCCAAGTGTCCAAGTATGAATACGTTTTATATATTTGAATAGGGATGTCAAACTCTGACCTCCCCCCAGGTGTTAATGGCCTTCAAATCCCGGAATTGCAAAGTATCATGGCAATTGTAGTTCAGAAACATCATGGGGGCCAAAGTTTGACAGCCCCGTATTAGACCTTCATCTTCATCCCGCACAAAGAGGTCTCCATGTGTTGATGATTATCAACTAAAACCACTCCTGATTTTTGTTTTTCTTCAGGCGTTACTGCTCAAAGAATTCCGAAAACTGAATACAATGAGATATGTTTAAGATACGCTATTATTGCTTTATTTGATTTCACAACAAACAATAAGTGCACGCAAAAGATTTTAAAGCCTCCAATATAGAGAATTTTTGTCCATATAAATTACTGTGGAATCGAAAATTATCTTGCTAAAGATCGTGATCCACCGTAAAAGGACAAGCGGAAATGTTCCGCGGTAAATGTTTTCACTTCATGTGCTCGGAAGGTGGGGGGGGGGGGTAGTGGGACTAAGATCTTGTTATAAATAAAGAAAGCGCTTTGTTTGCCGTAAGCGGTGGGTTGAAAACTTACATGAGATTTCTCTTTGCAGACATGGGAATCCTAATGCACATTGTCAGGGAGAGGGGGAAAGGACGATGTTTCCTCCCACTCGAAATGCCCGTGGGGACTCTTGCTGGCTCTGCGGCCCATCTCCAGTGGCCTGTGCACCACTGCTGATGGAAAGGACATAATTTAAGTGACTGCATTTGTTACGCGTCCAGCAGCCCAGGGAAGGAACTGGAGCAGAAAAGCAATGTTTCTGCAGGAATTCTCTCCTCTGACCTAAATTCACTTGTGCTTTTGGTGTTAGGGCAGAGCAACTTTTTCATGCTAGATACCAGAATACAGAAGCGATAACGTTAACCCCTTCACTACAAACAATATTCGCTGAATAAGAATAATGTTAATATTTTGTTTGAAACACGAGACAGCAGTGATATACAGTATGCTAAAAAAAATGGTGTAAATGTAAACAACATGTGGCTCGAGAATAGCTCGTCCCTACTGTAATTTAGCATCACATATACCTTTTTATAGGAGGAGTTATTTTGCGCATTACTTTAGAAAAATTAGCTATGCTAAGGTAGCTCGTTCTTCTAATCTGGATCCAGTGCTTCTCAAAGAAATACTGACTCCTAAAATCCGGTGTTAAGTGATATTCGTATTTGAAAAATCACTTAACACACTCTAGGAAAACACCCATACCTTTTCATACCATGGTGGAGACGGCGATGCAATCCACCACTTCCTCTGGCCGGGAACAGCGGGACACTGGGAACAAACAGGTCCCAGGCTCCCCCAACGCTTCACCTATGTGCAGAGCTCGTAGCTGGGACGACCTGGGCTCCATAGAGTCCTACTCTTGGAGCTGATACCAGAGGTGGTGCCTGTCAGAATTCTGGTCAAGGAGCAGGTGGAGAGCATGAAAGGACCTGTGCTAGAGCTGCTCCTGATGTTGCCTAATCTGGCAGCACCTTTCCTGTCCCACCCCTGCTTTGCTATAGATTCCAGTCTTTCTGCTTACCCAGCCTGAATGAAGCTTCAGCTGTTCTCCATCCAGCCTGTTAGCCAAGGACATCTACTTAAGGGAGTTGCCACCCTATGGACCTTGCCTTGGTATTGAGGTTCATGTTGCTATCTGGATTTTGTCTCCTTGCTTGAGTTCCCAGTCTCCCCGTGTTCCAGCCAGTATCCAGCTGTGTCCCCTGATTGTAACTTGTTGTCTCATACCCATAGTAAACCTCCTGGATTTCTATGTACCTGCCTGTTTGTGCTGTATTTCCCCTGCAGTTTGGGCTCTCGCCTGCCACCACGCATCATGACAATGACAGTGCCCATGCAGTATACAGACTATTCATACTCTACAAGGCTTCTCAAGCTGCTGTAACTAACCTCATGTAATCCTCGTACAGGACTGGATGACATTGGAATATTATGCCCCGGTTGACTAATAAGAATCCATCTTTCAAAACTCTAATTTGCACTCCTTATACTTAACATGGGGAGCGCAAAGTGTTAATTAGCGTTAGGATTACAAAGTCCTAACGCGGATTAAGGTCCGGCTCTGCTTAGCGGAAAGTTAACCAGAGCCAGGACTTGGTGTTAACGGATTCTGCTTCTGCAGAATCCGTTAACAGCAGCCAAAGAACTAAAAAGAAGAATCGTATACTCACCTCCTGTCCCGCGGTGAGGACCGCGGCTCCAACTGCCTCCTCCGTCCGGCGGGAGCAGGGAGAGACTGGGGGAAAAAGTTCCTCAGTCTCCCCCTGCGTATCACTACGCCGACCGGCCGGATGTCGCGAGGCGAGATCCGGCAGGTCATGTGAACGCCGGCGTCTGGCTCAATGGAGTCCTATGGACTCCATCGAGTGGATGCTCGCGGCTGCGCTCAGCGCAGTTTTTTCTCCCTACTGCCTCCATTTTAATGCAGGGATTGTATGTAGCCCTACATGCGGTGTGTCTGTGCATGTTATTACTGAATGTGATCATGATGCAAGTTAAAAAATACCAAATTTAAGCTTCAATCCTTAAAAGACTTGCAAAATCACTTCCAAGACTTAGTCAGGTCTCTGCGTATCACACAAAATATATAAGCACAGACATCTCATCCAGAAGAGTAAATTATGGGTTTGTGCAATTGTTGAGACTGATGAAGTACAAAAGCAGGCGATAACAGTTTTTTTTTGGCTTTGCTAACAAACATATCAAACGCTAAAACTCTTTTATTTGACTATCAATAGACATGCAAGACTGTACAGAAAACCAAGTGAAACATTGTTTTGTTTAGTCCCAATTCAGTCAGGTAACTACCCATCTGACTAAGGTAACCACTTCCAAGATCTTCTTTTGGTTTTAAGTGGCTACAAAAATAAAGAACAGAAGCCTAAATTTATCATACTTACTGAACACATACAGGGTTATTCAGAGAGAGCCGATCTGGCCCCAGAATATCACCGAACAGGGAATTTCTCCATACGGTGCCATTTCGGGGCTATTCAGAGTGCAGGCAGTTCGCCCTATTTTGGCCAACTGCCAGCAAGTACGGTGCCTTTTCGAAGGCAGTGAAATCCCCCATAGAGAAGCAATGGTTAATCTATTCAGAGAACATTGAACAGCAGAGAAAAGTTGCCGAAATGCCCTGCTGTTCGGTGGTTTCATTCGGCAGGTTTATTCAGGCGAACCCCATAGGCTTCAATGCTTAAAATATTCCAGTTTTTATTCAATCTCTAATAAACCGTTAATTATTTGAATCTGCAGTAAAAAGTCTCTTTATTTATTGATTTTATTTTAGGATCTTTTAGACATTTTTTTTTTGGCAATTTTTTTTCCCTTCTGTTAAATTTTTTTTTTAAAAGCAGATTTTATTTTTTCTGTAACGGACCTTTATTTTATTATCATTCATATGATCTTATATGTCAATTCCAGGCATTTTCTTTCAGTATTTTGTTTGCAAACAGCGTTTCAATTTTGACACTATCAACTATTGTTTTATTTTTACCCCGTTCATCAGCTTGATGGCTTTTTCCAGTGGCTGGCCTGCACTGTGATCGCCGGCTCGTCGGCTTTTTCTGACACGTTTGGCGTGGTTATTGTGTCGGTTCCAGTGGGGGGTTGGTGGCGGGATTTCCCTTGCACTCCGGGGATCCTACGGTGAAAGCTGAATTCACCGCAGGGTGGGGATCTTTGATTCCCCGAAGTGCAGGGAACCAGAGAGCACCGAAATGTCGAAAACATTTCAGTGCTCTCTGAATAACCCCATAAGCCTATATGAATATTAATTTTAAAAAATGAACAAAGAAAATGTAAATCAGAAGACATTGTAATGATGATCCAGATAAAATCACAAGCAGTCCATGAATGTATGTCTGAGTCTGCATCTACAAATTGTAACCTTTTTTTAATATATATATATCGTGTTAAATCAAAATGTTAGCAGGGATGAAGAGTGTTAGGCAGTCTAAAAGATTTCCTAACACTCTACAGGCCCTATTCTGATCTCGGCGTTAAATGGCAGACGTTAATGGAAAATCGGAGTATCTGCCATTTCTCATTAGCACCTGCCATTTAACATCCGAAGTACGACGGTGCCGCTTTCTCAGCAGCTCTAGCCGTAATACTGACGACTGACGAGGTGTTAAAATCCACAGCAAAAAGCCTTTTTATTTATTGACATTTTAGGATTTTTTTTAGATATTTTTCTGGATTTTTTAGGTGAACTTTTGGGTTTTGATATATACAGTCAGGTCCAGAAATATTGGGACATCGACACAATTCTAATATCTTTGGCTCTATACACCACCACAATGGAGTTGGAATGAAACAAACACAATGTGCTTTAACTGCAGACTGTCAGCTTCAATTTGAGGGTATGTACATCCAACTCAGGTGAACGGTATAGGACTTACAGCAGTTTGCAGATGTGCCTCCCACTTGTTAAGGGCCCAAAGGTAATGGGACAATTGGCTTCTCAGCTGTTCCATGGCCAGGTGTGTGATATTCCCTCATTAACCCAATTACAATGTGCAGATAAAAGGCCAAGAGTTCATTTCAAGTGTGCTATTTGCATTTGGAATCTGTTGCTGTCAACTCTCAAGATGAGATCCAAAGAGCTGTCACTATCAGTGAAGCAAGCCATCATTAGGCTGAAGAAACAAAACAAACCCATCAGAGAGATAGCAAGAACATTAGGCGTGGACAAAACAACTGTTTGGAACATTCTCAAAAAGAAGGAATGCACCAGTGAGCTCAGCAACACCAAAAGACCTGGGACACCACGGAAAACAACTGTGGTAGATGACCGAAGAATTCTTTCCCTGGTGAAGAAAACACTCTTCACAACAGTTGGCCAGATCAAGAACACTCTCCAGGAGGTAGGTGTAAGTGTGTCAAAGTAGACAATCAAGAGAAGACTTCACCAGAGTGAATACAAAGGGTTCACCACAAGATGTAAACTAAAAACAGGAAGGCCAGATTAGGGTTTGCCAACCAACAACAAAGCCTTCACAGTTCTGGAACAAGATCCTATGGACAGATGAGACCAAGATCAACTTGTACCAGAGTGATGGGAAGAGAAGAGTATGGAGAAGGAAAGGAACTGCTCATGATCCCAAGCATACCACCTCATCAGTGAAGCATGGTGGTGGTAGTGTCATGGCGTGGGCATGTATGGCTGCCAATGGATCTGGTTCTCTTGTATTTATTGATGATGTGACTGCTGACAAAAGCAGCAGGATGAATTCTGAAGTGTTTCGGGCAATATTATCTGCTCACATTCAGCCAAATGCTGCAGAACTCATTGGACGGCGCTTCACAGTGCAGATGGGCAATGACCCAAAGCATACTGCAAAAGCAACCAAAGAGTTTTTGAAGGGACAGAAGTGGAATGTTATGCAATGGCCAAATCAATCACCTGACCTGAATCCCATTGAGCATGCATTTCACTTGCTGAAGACAAAACTGAAGGGAAAATGCCCAAGAACAAGCAGGAACTGAAGACAGTTGCTGTAGAGGCCTGGCAGAGCATCACCAGGGATGAAACCCAGCGTCTGGTGATGTCTATGCGTTCCAGACTTCAGGCTGTGATTGACTGCAAAGGATTTGCAACCAAGTTTTAAGAAGGGAAAGTTTGATTTATGATTATTATTCTGTCCCATTACCTTTGGTCCCTTAACAAGTGGGAGGCACATCTGCAAACTGCTGTAAGTCCTACACCGTTCACCTGAGTTGGATGTACATACCCTCAAATTAAAGCCGACAGTCTGCAGTTAAAGCACATTGTGTTTGTTTCATTCCAACTCCATTGTGGTGGTGTATCGAGCCAAAGATGTTAGAATTGTGTCGATGTCCCAATATTTCTGTACCTGACGGTATATATATTTTTTAAAGACTAGGCTTTTTTTCACTTGCGTCTTTTTTTTCTCTCTGCGAGCCGGCATCGGCATTGCTCTCCTTGATGCCGACACATATTTCAGCACCAGGGAGAGGGGGGGTTAATCCCCCCACTCCAGCCTGGTGAGGTTTTTTTCACTACAAGTGGACTGCGCTGGACGGGGCAGTCCTTGATGCTGAAACTCCGTTTCAGCATCAAAGGCAATTTTTTTTCTACCGGCAGCAGGGTTTTTAATTTTTTTATTCAGCCTGTCCATCAGCCGATCTGGGTCATTAACAGACGCTTGCAGTGGACGACCCTGAGGCTAATGTCAGACGAACGCATTCTGAGCACACTCTGTGTCCGCGCACAACTGACGTACTTTCTGACTGATGATACTGTAGACAACACACAGTCCGTTTTTTTTTACTGAATTTTTTTTGACTGATGTAGATGGAAAATAAATTAATATGAAAAACCATTTTGTCCGTCAAAAATGCTGGATGTCAAAAATTCAGTCCGTCTGACTACGTTCCATCACTCACACACAAAGCTACGCGGACGTGGCGCACTCTGTGCGTCCGTCCTACGGATTGAGGTTCTTACCTAAATTTCGTCCGTTTGCCATGTGTGTTGTGCGGGCGCAGTTCGGTGGGGACGTACTTCGTGTGTGGGTCTCTATCGATCATAATTTTATGCTACGACGGATGTTAAAATGTGCGGCAACACGGACGTGATCACTGCGTTCGTCTGACACGGACCTAAATGTAACGTTAGTCAAAATAAGAAAGGTATCACTATGTACTGCTATACTCTGATGATATATATATAAGCATGTATATATTAACTGGTTATTATTTCTATTAAATACATTGCATTGCACTATTAACTACTTAACATAAAAACTAAGCAAAGCAGAAAGTGAAATGGATAATGTGCAGAATACAAAATAAAACATCAACTTTAATTTCTTTTTCAACTGAATTACAATGCCGTTAATGTGTTGTGAGTTTTTCTTTGCTGACTAGCAATATCCTGAATTATCATCCATTTAAATAAACCCTTTTGAGATATTCATATTCTCCCCCGTATGAGACTTGTTAGAGAACACCGGGGGTAATTGTTCATGCATGTATGTACATGTGTGTGTATATTTTTAAAATTCCAAATGGTCTGCCTTTCACTTTGCTTCCGGCAGAGATTTAATGTGGGGTAATACCAATCACCTAATGAAAATACAAGTGCAGGAGTTGACAGCTCATTTGAATTTGAATTAAGTGATAATTAATGCTTTGCATGCGTAAGATTGCACTGTGCCTTCTTTTTTTACATAGTGCTGCCCATGGCTGCTGGTAGCTGTCTCAAGTTGGGGGAAATAGATAAGAGAACACAAAGCAGGCACACATATTATTTTGTGGCTCAGCTATGTTTGTATTATATCAAGATTGATATATTATATATGTGTCCTGACCCAGGGCTGGCACAAGACACTGGGCTACCTGGTTCCAAGGATGAAATGCGCCCCCCCCAAAAAAAAAAAACATGTGCCATATGTAAGCGTATCAGAGCTCTACAGCAGTAAAACGCATAGTAATGTGTGTACAAGAGCATATCACAAAGCTGCACAGCAATAAACCTCATAGTAATGAGTGGTGTGCCTAGTTGCCTAGTTGAGGCCCAAAATGCTGCCCCTGGCAAAGTGTTGCCTGGAGCCATGGCTCCATCTGGCCCCATGGATAGTCCGGCCCTGACCTGTCCTCATAGTTAATAGACCATTAAAGGGACAGGTTTGCTCCTAATTATCTATATATATTCATACCTTTTAGTGGGTTATTCCTACTTAAAATTAAGAGTTCACGGATTTCTTCCACCATTCCACAATGCATGTGTTTGAAATACAAGCTCTGTATCTGTCTCTCAGGGGAAGTAAAACACCTCTTAAACAGGGGTCAAGTCCCTGGGGAACGCGTGGGAAAGGAGTTCCTGCACTATTTTTGCAGAGGGAACTGCATTCCCCTTGGTCCCCCACTCTATAAAGCTTGTTTCAGGTGCTAAATCATATAATTCTCTGTTAAGTCACACTAAATATATGATTTATCATATAATTTTCCTAAATTCCACAAATAGATCTCTATGTATATAAAATGATATCAGATTTGATTGTCTGTTTGTGTTACATGTGAGATGATAATTGCAGAATTGGGGGACAGAAATCTTGGTGAGTTCCCACAGTTCTTTTTTTAGGATTTGACCCCAGCTCTTAAATAAGGTGGTAGACATAGCTGTGCACAGCAGAAGCAGGAACTGACAAAGACAATGAGCTGGGGAGTGAAGCGCATGCATTTCAGTCAAGAGGAAAAGGTCCACGGACTCTCCTTTCAACTAGGTCAATAAAGGTAGGATATAAATAATGGATGTAATTGAGTAAAATAATTATTTTACAATGTTCAATTGATTTAGGTGCTCTTAAAAAAAAACACACTAGCCCAGGGGTCAGCAACCTTGGCCCTCCAGTTGTCTTGGAACTACATTTCCCATGAGGCACTGCCAATCTAATAAGTAGCTGAGCATCATGAGAGGTTTAGTTCTAGAGGTTGTGGACCCCTGATCTATAATGTACCTTTCAATACCCTGAAAATACTAAGGATGAATTTCAGAATGGGATTGGAAAATTGAGATTCTTTGCTGATGCAAAATATATATCATAGGGTCTTAGGCCGGGGTCATATGAGGGTTTTTACGAGCGGAAGAAACGTCAGCGAGAGTAGACGTTCCTTCCACTCTGACGCCCGTCTGGCCACCTCACTGAGCGCAGTTAGTGCGCCCAGCACTGTAAGGCTCGATCCTCCTATGGAGGATTGCGCTTTGAAGCCCCGTTGAACGCGCGTCGTAGCGCTTCGATGGGGAGGGTTTCAGAACCTCCACAGGATGACTGCGGTAGCGCAAGCAATTTGTGCGCGTGCTTGCTACAGGGTCTGGCCGGCCACGTTGAAGCGTCACAAAGCTGCGACGGACGCCGGGAGGTACGGTATTACTCCTAAAATCCATATTTCTAGGTTTAGAAAAAAAGCCAGTCACTGATCCTATCAACTATATCAGCCAGCGCCACTTCACCACATTACTCAAGTTGCATACAATAATCCAAATAACTATTTCAATGCATAGTGAACAATGTAAATGAAAATAATGCAACAGGGAAAATGAGTATCTGGTTAACCCCTTCACTACCAAGCATTTTTTTGTTGAAATAAATATTATTGTAACATTTATTTGAAACATATGCTGCATAGTCAACAATTAAATATAGGGTAAAATAGCGATTTTATACAGAGGTTGCTGTTCTACGAGTTATAAATTTGAATATTGTAAAATTTGCTGATTTTTAGTTTTTCAGGTACTGGCTTATCCTTTACAGAAATATTGTTAGAATGAAAGGTTCTGAACTTTAGGTAGCATCACTTATCTGGCACAATGTCACGTGGGTCTGTATTATCAGCATACGGGCAGAATGGCATTTGTGTTAGATCAGGTAAATGTGATGCAGATTTTAAAACGGTCAGGTGTCCTGGTTATGGGGATTTGTAGTGATCATAATGAGATTATTAGCAATGCCGCTTCAAAAAATTACCAACAGAATGTAAAAATTAACTTTGTGTCATAATGCCTGTAGATGTTAATTACAGTAACAACTTGTATCTATACTGTACAGGGATTTTACCTCATTATAACCCCCTGAACATTATCCCTGTACAGCAGTGAAGGACCCCAGAGCTGTCCTTGTATTCTGCCCACTCCCTGGCTGTTGTAATGCAGCAGTAAAGTTTGTTGAGTTTTTTGTTACAGAGAATGAGGGGCTTCTCCTTGTAACTTCTTTACAGTAACACAGGGTGACAGCAGTGAGATCTCACAGAAAACTTTGGGCCCTATTACAATCTTCGTGCAAACGTCAGCGCGTGCGCAAAAATGCATTAATGAGGGGCAAAACCCATTGCGCTGAATGTCGCATTACAATGTCAGCGCAACAAACGCACGTATACGTCTACCGCGGGTGAACCTGCGTGAACGCTGCGCGAGCTTACTGTACTTTGCGCGTCCTGTACTTAACATTGTGAGGGCAATTGCGTTTGTGCGCTGCTACGTGGATGGTATTACAATCTATGTACATTTTTTAACGCACAGCCTTTGCACACATAATTTTAGCAACTCCTGACAAATTCTATCAACCTGGCCGAAACCAAATACACCAGCCCAAAAAAAAAATGCTGCAAAGTATACAGGGTTATCCAAAGAGATCCGAATTGCTTGAGAAAGGTAACCGAACGCTGAAAATCAGCGTTCGGTTACCTTTCCTGGCCATTCGGCTATCCAGAGAGCAGGCAATTCGCCAAATCCTGGCGAATTGCCTGCACATACGGTGCCTGTTCGGTGCCTGTTCGAGGGCAGTGAAATCCCCATAGAGAAGCACTGCTTCGGCTATTCAGAGAACACAAACCAGCAGTGAAAGGTTCCCCTAATGCCCTGCCATTCGGTGGTTAATTCGGCAAGTTAATTCAGAGAATCCCATAGGCTTCAATGTTAAAAATATTCCGTTTTAATTCAATATCTAATAAACCGTTCATTATAAAATTCTGCAGCAAAAAGTCTCTTTATTTATAGATTTTTTAGGATACTTTAAGCATTTTTCTGAATTTTTAAAAAAAAATTAAAAGTCCGATTTTTTTTTTTTTTTCAGTTGCTTATTTTTTTTGTAACAGCCCTCTTTATTATCATTCCCTGGACCTCCTGTGAAAATTTCAGACATTTTCGCTCAGTAGTTTCTTTGCAAACAGCGTTTCTTTTTCCCAGATTCATACAAATGGTTTTTCTAATTTATTCACTGCCTCCTCTACGTCACAGCTGCTTCGGCTCTGTGTGATTCGGCTCATGTTCGGCTCCTGTTCGGCTCCTGTTCGTCTTTTTCAAAGGTTAATCCAGATGTTTTTGCTTGTTTTCAGCGTGCATTCAGTTAGTTTTCGGTGGGTTTACGGCAGCTTTTCCCTGCAATTCGGGGGCCCTGTGGTGTTTGCTGAATACACCGCAGGGTCACCGAAATGCAATCGGCAAAAGGAACCGAATTGAAGAGAACGAAAAGTCACCGAACCTGCGGTGACTTTTCGAATCTCTTTGGATAACCCTGATAGTTACACATTCTACTCATACCAAACCAATAAATTTGAGAAGTTGTGCGTGTTTTTTTTTATTGATGCAGCATATATGCTCAGATTGACTTTGACAGGCACAAAAACTTAACGTGAGACAATTGTGGCTCTTAATTCTGATTGGCAGAATTGCATGAAAAAAACGGTCCGCACACTGATTTCTGCGCGCAACGTTGCTGCGCGCGCGTTTGTGCGCATCCGTTTTCCGCACGTAATTTTTTGATTTACACGCGTTAGCGTTTAACGCTTCGCGTAAAAATCCACGAGTTGAGCGTGCGTTTTTGCGTGAAGAATGTAATAGGGCCCTTTTGTTTTTTCCACAGGGGGCACACTAATCTTGCAATGAAAATCTGTTCCAATGCAAAGTCGAGTTTACGCCTTTTTGGAATCAAAAGGGTTACTCGCATGGCATTCAATGCATGTTATTTGTCTCTCATAATACAATTAAGAGCTTGTTTAATGGCGTGACCACCTAATGGTACGATCTGTGAGGTGACCAATGCATAGCAAGGAAAGTGCATAAATGTTATTTCTGGATCTCCGCTATATCCTGCTCCCAGACAATTCATTTTCCAACTTCCATATATTAATTTGGCTTCCTGCTATACAACTGAATTCGTCGGCGTCACTGGCAGAGGTACAGAAAACTTTTTATTCCTTTTTATTTATATGCTGCAAAATATGTACGTGATTGTTGCCGTTTCTTTTTATCGCTCCAGTTAGAGCGAAGCTGCAACCTGTCTGTTATCTGCGGACTGAATACTGGAGAATATGTGTCTTCATGCAATATGACGTTAAACAGGAAACATCTGCTCTTCAGTTCAGTCGATTCAGAGCAACGGTTGGGATGACATGAACCGTGTGAAAGGAACGCATGTGGACTTCATATAAACAGCTGCATTCCTGACTAGATTGTTGGACAGATGTCTACCGGTAGGGCAACTGAGGACAAGACATCAAGGAATGTTCTGACGGTCCATTGATAATAATGAAAGGAATATGTCCGAGAGATCTATATTATATACTGATATAAAAAGAACATGAGAAAAAATCGAGGAAAAGCTAAAATGGTAGAATTATCCCTGCAATTCAAAGAAATCCAATGTAAATGTTGGTTACTAGTCCATTCCATAGCTTCCTATATAAATAATATAGCAAGATATTCTGGGCTCACAATGAATATTTAAGATTTTATCTGTGTCTTTATATAGAGGTATATTCACTAAAGGTGATACTCAGGAGAATGACTGGATAAGTGAAAATTCTAGGTCAAAATAGCCAAACCAGAAAGATTCCCCCATTTATCTCACTTTCCAAATCGGCTGTCTGGTCTAGATTGTTCTCTTTTCCTGCCAATTCTCCTGAGTTTCACTCTTTAGTGAATAGACCCGTTAGATTTAGAATACAATTAAAAAAAAATAATAATTTTAATCATATAGAATAGTGAGTAGCATGTCATATAGAGGATTATTTCTTGATTTAGGATTATTTAAGAATGTGCTATATTGCGGTGCCATGCTCTCTCTTTTTTATTTTTCTCACTAGACAGTGAATTGTGTAACAGTGACAGAACTTTCAGCTGAAATAACACTTTTTGCTAAAGTTCCCAGCAGCATTTACTTTCAGTATAGGGAGTACTTTAGAAAATAATCAATTAGGGTTGATCTATGAGAGTGCGTTCCATGCACACCAATCACACGCCAGTACTTTCCTGACGCCAGTGCTTTTCTGCAGGGCACTGCTATGCCCCAGACATAGATTCGAAGAAGATGAGAGGCAATCCAGGTGTAGAATGCACGGACCTTTATTTAGGATGGAGGTAAAATCATGCATGATTAAGGGTTTATGGGCCGAAATGTCAACTTGATTTTACCTCCATCCTTATGGCCAAAAAGGCCTTATGGGCGTCATCGCCTTGATTTTATCTCCATCCTAAATAAAGATATGTGCATACTAAACCTGGATTGCCTCTCATCTTCTTGTACTCCAGTACATTGTTATTGAGTATATAGTTAAAGACTATTCCAACACCAAAGGGGAATTTCACTTGGCAATGTATTTTATTATCAACACACAGCACCCACCCTACCTATCAGTCCTTGACGAACTTTTGCTGAGAATATTCCTGTAAGGCTTTTTTGCGGTCTACTACAATACAATACCTATTCCAACTCATTATCATTAACAATTGAGGCATTAAGTATTACAGCCCCACTCATTAATGATTATGGCTCCTGTCCTATTCCAGTCGTATTTCTCTTGCGTCTAGGCTGTTGCATAATGTTCCTGTAAACTAATGGTTCCTGTGCTATTGTAAGGCGGTCAGCTAGAATAGAGATTGAAAGGGTGCTCGTTATTCTCGCTTGCAGTCGGTTTTGAAAACAATCATCGACTACAAACAGCTGGTGTTAGTTTTATTGTGATAGAAAAATCACAACTAAACACTAAGTGCACTAAAGAAAATCTATACTCACCTCTGGTCCCAAAATGCAGTAGATGGCGCAAGACGATGCCTTCTCTTGCCGCTAGTAGACACTGGGAACAAATAGTCCCCAATGTACTTACAATGGCCATTCAAGATCATGTACGAGGCACTTTTGCCAGTGGTTTTATGGAAAATCACTTGATAGTATAAGGATGAATGGATTAAATTATTTATTTATTTATTTATTAAAGTATTTCCCCAGGAAGGATACATTGCGATTTCTCTCGTTTTCAAGTATGTCCTGGGTTCAAGAACATTGAAATGTTACTATGTCTGCCGGGTTTCTGTAGCTCTCTTTTAGAAGTGACCTTCCTCTCATTTCACCCTTGGGCTGCCCTTTTGGATGGGAATAAGAATGATACACACACATGGCATGGAATTCCTCACAATGGCAAAAGTCGCATTTCTGTGAGACCCGACCAGCGACTACCAAACTGCAAACCTTCTTCCATGCTATTGTCCTTTCTTGGTGCCCATATAATTTTTGCTATAATGATATTTAATGTCAACAACGTTTCTAAAATACCCTTTAGCACATCATGGATTGCGCTCACTTTCGCAAGCTTACTGTACTTGGAGCTCCTTATGCCTAACATGGAGAGCGCAAAGAGCAATTAGCGTTAGGATTACAAAGTCCTAACGCTAATTACTGCCTCACTGCGGTTAACTGAAACGTTAGCACCAGCTTCTAGCTGTGGTTAACTGATGCCTCTACTGCAGAATCAGTCAGCACCAGCTAAACCCCCACCAAAAATCAGTTACTCACCTCTCATCCCGTGGCAAGAACGGTGGGCCGATCCGTCGGGGGCAGAAGGAGACTGGGGAAAAAGTCCCCAGTCTCCCTCTACGAATCCCTCCATGGCCCTGCCTGATCCTGCGAGAGCGAGATCCTGCAAGTAGCGTGACCCCGGCAGCATAAGCCTCCATGGAGTCCTATGGACTTTAGGAGGGGATACTCGCGGTGGTACGTTAGTGCTGCCACGAGTATCAGTGCTTGCCCTGTAAGATGGTGCTAAAACGGGAAGGTTTTCCACCTTTAGCTTCACTGATTTAGCACCTACTTAATAATACTGCCCTTAATGTTTTGGAGCCATTTAATACAGATCACAGATTTGCTTCAGTGTCATGGAGTCTCCAATCTTGTCACAGCATACCTTATGTGCCGATATAAGTAGTATTCATTCTAGTTTGGAATGTAATAGCAGATTGCCAATGTGCATAAATGGCTTGGGGCCTCTTGAGTCTAAAACAGGCCTCATTATGCACATGTGAACAAACACACAAATTTTATAATAACAAGTAACCTAGTTGCGGCATTTTTAGGACTGTCGATCTTTCTCTATTGAAATGAAAATGAGGAAATCATTCAGACCATTGAACTAGATAAACATAATTATTATATTAGCTAATTATAGCCCGTCTAAGCAAATGGATCCTCCAGTGCCAGAGGTCAGGGAGAAGTTATGAATGTGTTTTAATAGAACACATAAGTTGTTTGTTGCATATGTGGCTTAAAATTAAAAGAAATTCTAAAACGCATGGGCTCTGCTTTCACTGTTTAAATGACACATTTTATGACACCATGAAAACGATTATTCGCTTAACTGGGAATTGCAGGGAATTCATCAGAGCACTTGAACTATATTGTTAAAATATCTTAAGCAGGAAAAATCTCTGGCTCGGCAATGCTCTCATATTGACTATTGTGGTCTATGATTTGCGACAGCGCTGTTTGCCTTGACAAATATAAGCTATCATGCCTTTTTCCTCAGCAATTTATTGAAGATTGACAGCTATTCCTAGAGGTTACAAAATTCATGGACATGGTCACCGGAATGACTTACTGACCACCAGTGATAGCCAGATGACAGTAACCAGTATAGTGTGGTGCTTAGTCAACTGCTTGTGTGATTGTGGGACATCAGACAATTCTTAGACTGCTCCATGATGCCCAGCCTAACCTTTAAATACATAATCTTTGGAGAGAATCAAATGTCGATCTGCCTTTGTTTTGAAGAATCCTGTAAACAGATGTCTACTCATTGTGGAGTTTCTTTGGCTGGGGTGACATGTGCCTGTGAATACACCTTTTGTCTATTGTTCGATGAGCAAGTGGTGGCTATACTATTAGAATCAAAGTGCATGATCTGGTTTGATAGGCTGCCACAATATAGCAAAAAAATAGGTGTATACAAAATACTCAACATTTAATGGCAGGACAATCTCCCAGGAGGTGGTTTCAAAACGGAAAATTCTATATCCTTTAGGTCCAATAGATAAGACCAAGTGATAGTGCACTCACGAAATATTTGGAGGGTAAAACATCCTTGAAGTGGATAGAATGGATCTGGGTGGATGGAACTTCCGTGCTCCACCAATTAGGATCTCTATAGAAGTCTCGAACCAGGAAATCGCCACAAAATATCCAAATAAAAATATTTATTTTTAAAAACGTATATTATAAAACAAAAATAAAATTCCAATAAGCCCGACGCGTTTCGTCTGAGATATCAGACTTCCTCAGGGGCAGATGATAGGTCTTATCTATTGGACATAAAGGACATAGAATTTCCCGTTTTTTCCTTCTACTTGCTTGATAGGCTGCCACCACTGAACTATACTACAAACATGTGGAGATTCAAGGACAGGGACATTCGGTGGTGCTCGGAGTGTTCTGCTTTCTGAGTTGATATGGCTGGACAGGAAGATTATTGTGGAAATCAATGGGCCATTAATTTTACAAGAGTGGAAAGGAAATGCATCCTAGGAGGGGTAAAGGATTGTGCTCCAAGATGTCATACTCTCCTATCGAAAAGGCCTTCTTCCTCTAAAAGAGCTGGAACTGCCGTGCTAACATATAACACATTTAATGGAGATGAAGTTACATTGCTCAGTTAATCTTGGCACAAGAACATTGTGGTTCATAGTGTAGTTTCCAGCTATTTGTGTCCCTCTGAAGACAGAAAGGGGTCTTTCTCTACTCTTGGATCTCAGCCAGGTGATTCTATGATTTATTTTAAGGAAGGTGAAATAAAAATAAAAAAAAAATAAAGTAGAATACACCCACCCCAACATTCCAGAATGCTAGAGATGATTTTCTGTGCATATGGCAAATTATTTTTGACAGGATATGGGTAAAAATTGCCATGTTCTTTAGGACAAGCAATTCCTCTGATCAGATACAATTCATCCTGAATGAATCCATAAATTTAAAATTATTTTCACACCATTAGTGATTTTGCTTTTTCAACCAGAAGGTTTATCTCTATAATCCAGACATCTAATTTTATCCTTAATTCAGGCATGGGAGGTTCTCTTTAGTGCTGCAGAAATGAGGCCTCCTAAGGACACAGGGAACATTCATATCATCACAAATCACCAATAAAATGTATTGCATCACTAGCACTCTCCACCACTTGACGCTCTCATCTTGAATATATCAGCAGATATGTTACCTCCTAACACAGTACTTTTAAATAAAACATTTAAAAATCCAATTCATATTTAAACAGCAACATTTAACAAATATTCTTGTAGCATTCAATAAAAACCTACATACTCAGGGTTATTCAAAGAGAATTGAAAAGTCACCGCACGTTCGGTGACTTTTCGTTCTCTTCAATTCGGTGCGATTTGGCGATACCATTTCGGTGACCCTGCGGTGTATTCAGCAAGCACCACAGGGCCGTCGTAGTGCGGGGAAAAGCCGCCGTAAACCCGGCGAACACTCACCACAAAACCCAGGGAACGCACACCGAAAACTGCAAAAACATCTGGATTAACCCCGCCGAATACGCTGGAGGAACCCGAGCAGCCGCCGAACACAGCGCAGAGCAGCTGCCGGAAAAAGCCGACACGCAGATGAATGGAGGGAAAAAAAATAAAAAAACAGTTCGCTTGCATGTTTGAAACATGAAACGCTGTTTGCAAAGAAACTACAGAACGAAAATGTCTGGAATTTACATATACGGTCCAATGAATGATAATAAAAAGGTCTGTTACAGAAAAAAGAAAAAACGATCTAAAAACAAAAACCGAAAAAAAATTGCAGAAAAATGCCTAAAAGATCCTAAAAAATCTATACATAAAGAGACTCTTTACTGCAGAATATTATAATCAACAGTTTATTAGATATTGAATTAAAACGGGAATATTTTTAACATTGAAGCCTAAGGGATTCGCCTGAATAAATCTGCCGCATGAAACCACCGAACAGCAGGGCAATTCGGCAACTTTTCACTGCTGGTTTTTGTTCTCTGAATAGACGAAGCATTGCTTCTCTATGGGGATTCACTGCCCTCAACAGGCAACGAACAGGCTCCGTATGTGCAGGCAATTCACCAAACATTTGGCGAACTGCCTGCTCTCTGAATAGCCGAATGGCCAGGAAAGGTAACCGCACGCTGAATTTCAGTGTTCGGTTACCTTTCTGCCACAATTCGGATCTCTTTGAATAACCCTGATAGTCTATGTACTACCAAACTGCACCATACGTCTTTGTACAGCCTTGAAAAGGATTGCCAAATAGTGATTTTTTTTATACCTTTTAAGTGAATACACTTAATTTTCTGTAAGATTATTTCAATCCCCTTCCCCTCTATTCTACGATACTGGACAAAGTGACAGAAGTCCCACAATGTGATCCAGAAAGATAAGGGGCACTATTATGAACATCACGCTAAAATGAGAACACTAAGGAGAAAAACCTGAACCTGCAGGTTTCTCCTTAGTGTCCCTGTTTTAGCGTGATATTACAATGCTGGCACTAATTCAGCAGTCTGTACCGTAGCACGGCACTAAGCCATAGGATGCTCGCG
The DNA here is from genome assembly GCA_009667805.1 of Leptobrachium leishanense. Taxonomy (NCBI): domain Eukaryota; kingdom Metazoa; phylum Chordata; class Amphibia; order Anura; family Megophryidae; genus Leptobrachium; species Leptobrachium leishanense. The sequence continues at coordinate 66,584,776 of CM019070.1, read as the reverse complement.
GCAGCAAGCATCTTCTCCATGCAGTCCATTGGACTCCACAGAAGCTTCTGCTGCCGGTCACATGACCTGCAGGATCTCGCCTCGCAAGATCCGCCAGGTTGGCGTAGTGATTCAAAGAGGGAGACTGAGGGACTTTTTCCCCTCCAGTCTGTCTCTGCACCCAACGGCAAGAAGAAGCGGATGGAGCCGCCGTTCTCACCGCGTGATGAGAGATGAGCATGTGATTTTTGGGGGGGGGATTCAGCTGGTGCTGACTGATTTCACAGAAGTGGGATCTGTTAGCACCAGGTCCTAGCGGTGGTTAACTTTTCCGCAGCAGGACGGTAATTAGCGTTAAGACTTTGTAATCCTAATGCTAATTAACACTTTGCACTCCCCATGTTAAGCATAGAAAGCGCAAAGTACAGTTCGCTCACGCTGAAAAGTACAAAATGGGTTTTTTGATCCGTTAGCAATCGGATTGTAATATGGTCCGCCTGCACAAGGGCAACCAGAGCTAACGTTAACGTGAGCCCTAACTTTAGCGTTAGGAATGTAATATGGCCCAAGGATTGCAGCTGAAGACTAGAGAATAAATATTATTCCCTTGTAGGCAATACATAAATTGTGTCCGTTGCCAAAATGCTGTTTTACCGTCTGAATTTAATAAGGTGTACTTAAAAGCCAACCAGAATGACCCTTTAATAAGCATTTCTGACTATATTGATCACATTTCATATGATTAGTATACGTTATAGGTATAGGTTAGTCTACTGAATTTTCTGTATTTATCAGTTCCTTTATGTCGCTGGTATGAAACACGGGAACATGCCATAAATGCTAGAATACTACAATTAATAGTTATGCTAACAAACTCAAATGTTTCCGTCTTAGGGATAAATTGGAAATATGGTAGCCGACTCCTGGCAGTGGTGTTATTAAAAAGATTTATTCCACCATGAACAAAAACCACCAGACAACATTTCGACCCTCTCAGGTCTTTGTCAAGTCTGAGACTTGATAAAGACCCGAGAGGGTCGAAACGTTGTCTGCTGTTTTTTGTTCATGGTGGAATAAATCTTTTAATAACACCACTGCCAGGATTGGGGAGTCTTCCATACCGACCGGTGGATCCTTGTGAGTGCAGCATACTTTCTTTATTAGGGATAAGTTGAGCATTTTTCGTGTTCAAGGATTTCGGTGACTGTGATTGGACAGATAATTTCACCTGATGTGTAATTCTGTTTCAAAGTAAGGCTTGACCGGAAATCTATGTACATGGACTTTCAAATATTCCACTTTAACTGTCATTTTTCAAGATGATAACGCTTGTGATGCAACTGCCGCCACTATGTATTGTACACTTACTTGACATACACAACAGGATTAATGTTTTATGTCATTATACTCCACTTTATGTTCCATAAATAAAGGATAAATATTGTGTATAAAATAATCTAACCGTGACATCACAAAAGTGCATCTGTAATATATTGTAAAAACGTATATAAAAACACCAATAGCGTATAATCCAGATATAACTATAATATTGTGGTTATATTTGATGTCATTGGTGGTTTTATACTATTCTTGTTTTACGATATTACTAAAGATTTTTTGTGCTCTCACAGTTAGATTATTTCAAACACATTATTTAACCTTCGTTACATAATTCTTATTCCAGAGGTGTGGGAACTACGGTATTATTTGTGACTGCTTCACTGTATATTTTAACACAACTATTATTGTTTTCCATATTTGGTTCTTCTATATTAAGTGTTTCTATATCTATTTTTATTTCAAGGGATATTTATATAAAATAAATAAAATTGTGACAGATATAAACATTTCGGGCCAAATTACAATCTTCGCACAAAAAAACATTAACGCGAGGGGTAAAACCCTTTGTGCTGAGCGTCGTATTACATTGTCAGCGCAACAAACGCATGTAATCGTCTACTGCATGTGAACCTGCCTGAATCCTGCGCGTGCGTACTTTACTGTGGGCATCCTATACTTAACATTGTTAGTGCAACGCGAATGAAAGCTGGTACGCGGATGGTATTACAATCTATGCGTTGGAATTACCGCATAGCCATTGCGGGCATAATTTTAGCAACTCCTAAAAGCTGGTGTTAATGGCAAATCTGAACAACCTGGCCGAAACCAAATACACCAGCCCAAAAAAAATGCAGAAAGTATAGTTACACATTCTACTCATACCAAACCAATAAAATGGAGAAGTTGTGTGTTCATTTATTATTGCTGCAGCATATATGACAGGCGCAAAAACTTAACGTGAAATAATTGTGGTTCTTAATTCTGATTAGCTAAATCGCGTGAAAAAACAGTCCGCACACTGATTTCTGTGCGCAACGTTACTGCGCGAGCATTTGTGCGCGTCCGTTTAACACGCGTTATGAAAAAATGCGCGAGGATTGTAATTCCAGCGTTGATTTTGCGCGTTAACGTTTAATGCTTGGCACACAAATTCACGCTTTGCGCGAGTGTTTTTGCGTGAAGAATGTCATTTGGCCCTTCATTTTTATTGCGGTTCGTTGCATCTCTTTTCTGTTCCTAAAATAGTTACTTATGTTACCTAAAATTTTTTAATCAAAATCTTGAGTCATCTCAATACGTGGAGTCGTTTCAATGTGTAAACATACAGTGCTCCTTTTGTGTGGAAGAACACAGGAATACCTTTCTAATTACTGGACTCTGTTAAACCTGCCTTATCCTATAGATTTATCAATGTTTGTCAAGGAGGTTGTTCACTAAATTAGGAATTCTGGAGGATTGAGGCAGGAATTGCAAAAATGTGACCATGTCTCAGAAGCAGCAAATTTTTGCCAGCTCAGCCACTATGGAGGAAAAAAAACATATTCAATTTCTTGCTGAATGAATACATTTGGGGCCCAGTTCCAACTGAGCCATTAATAGTGTCTCACAAATGGGTAACTTTCGTATGAACTGTTATCCATATGCGCCACCTCCCTACTAATGGCTCTATTCCAACCAAGTCGCTGTATTATTGGCATGAGTCAAAATATTTGAGAGCCATTGATCAATATTGGCAGTGCCACTAGTATCAGCCCTTGGAGTCCCCAGGACTCCATGGAGCCAAGCACAACACTACGCAAGTTTGCGCAAATGAGTTGCGCCGCAGTCGTGGAAGGAGATGGGGAATTATTTGTACCCAGTGTGTGGAACTTGTCAAGCCAATGGCTCTGTAGGAAAGTATGATTTTAGGGTTTTTTGCCTTCTTTTGGATCAAAAGCAGTAGGTTATGTGGGAGAGGCTGAACCCAATGGACGCATGTCTTTTTTCAGCCTATATAACTATGTAACTCTGTAACTATGTAACATACTAATGGGGAAGGCAGGAATGGAAAGAAATAAGGGCAAACTTTGGTTCTCTCACTACCAAAAATGTGTATGTTTCATTTTGCATTGTAATTCAATAAAGAAACAAAAACTTACATATAATACTCCTTTTGCATATCTTTTTTATGCAAGATTAATGTTCTCCCTGGGGATTAACAACATTTTTGATATTACTGTAAATAATCTAAACAATGCAGCCCTTATCCTCACTGTAACAAAAAGCTCAACAAACTTTGTTGTTGCATTACAACAGCAAAATACACAAGGAGGGTAGCACGCAACCTTTTCAAGCACTCAGTGTGGGTGCATCTCAAGAGTCAAGACAATGTAATACGTCAAACCAGGAACAGAGCACTCCAGTCACCTGGAGTGCTCTCTTCCTGGTTTGTTGCATTATAACAGCAAGGGAGAGAGCAGAATACAGGGAGAGATCTGGGGTCACTAACTATTGCACAGGGATAAGATTCAGGTTCATATACTTGTTTGAAACTTGAAATACGTGTAATAATGCAGAAACCATTTGAAATTGTTCAAGATAAGAGGCGCCATCTGGAGTTTAGAATCTTTCATCCCAGCAAAATGTTTGTAAAGGTTAAACAAAACAGGGAAAATTAAAAAGGCTCTGTTTTAATTATTTTAACATTATTTTAATATTTTTTCTATCTCAGAATGATGACCTTTGTGCAAAATTGCTATTGTTCCCCATGTTTAACTTAACTATTCACCCTATATTTCAAATAACAAACCAGAAGGAGAGCACACCAGCTAACACATTCAAAGACTTCAACAGTAGCTTATACATTTAAACATTTAAAGATTTTACCAAATTCAAACCTTTAAAGATTCTAACAACTCTAAACCCTTTCAGGATTTAAACAATTCTTAACACGTTCAAGATTTTTTACAAGGTTTTTAACCCTAAACTCTGTTAAAAATTATGGGAATTTAGTTCACAATATAAAGTCATAAATTGCTTAAGCCTGTCAAGAGCGCCAATGTATCCCACCTTTGCAAGGTCCTACGGTACATCATCTAATTCCCGCCATTATTGAGTGCTGCCCTCCTGGTGTATTTGTGTGTATATATATATATATATATATATATGTAGGTCATTTGTATATCCTACCCAGAATTCCTTGCTGCATATGGGGAATGTTGCACAGGAGCTCCGGGATGCAATTCTTTGAATTGCTCTGATGTGCAAGTGGCTTCTGCAATAATAAACATAACTATATATACTGTATATATATATATTACATATACATTACATATATATATTTATTTTAAAGGCGCTTAATAGTGAAATGCGTAGCTACAATGGCAGTATGCCAGATCTACCTCTGCAGTGCCCATTTTCACCTTACAAAAATAAAAAACAGAAATGTATTACTATTTTATTACGTTTTCATTTTTATGTCCTACTTTTCTGCAAAATCTCTCACATTCAGCTTAGAAGTAAAAATCATAAATTAAGTGCTGCGGATCTAAAAATGCTATGTCAGCTTCGCACTATGACTACCAGGTTTAAGTTATTTTTATATGTGTATCTTCTAGTACACCCACTTCATGCTTATTTCTTGGGGCCTTCCACCCTCCCCAGTATTTTAAGTTAGATTTATACATGAACGCCAAAAATCTAGTTAGAGGGGAAGAACCCCCGCCGGGTCAGAAGCCTTGGTTTATACTTTAAGACTTTGTAAATAGGTTCTTTGTGCTAAATTTTAGAGGCTTGGTGAGAAGATTTTTTTTTCTTAGAAAAGCAAAATTCCAGCTTCACAACGAAAGATATTTAGAATTTTATGAGAGCCTTGAAGAAGCCGCGATGTTAAGTTATACCGTTATAATGCTTTTTTTTCTTTTTATAGATTTCTCTTTTAATATAACACAGAGGTTAGGACGGGACTGACCAGCTTCAAAGTATAATATCAGCATTAAAGTCTGCTGTAAAAATGATCTTTGAGATTCAATATACAATATGATTGTTCTGGTTGTTCAGCTCTGTGGCTGTAACAGTCGGAGACATGTGTGCCTGGAGAAAAAAAAACGCATTTCACTATTCTGAATACGAAATGCCAACGGATCAGTTCCTTCCATTCATCTCTCGGACCAATGAACAGCCAAGAATTGCTTAGTTGTAGACAATATCAATACATATACATTGTGTCATAGACTTAAGGGACCTTAACTATTACCACGGCTCGCAGTAAATGAATCTATGAATGTCCTTTTCTTTTTTTGCTGGTAAATCTAAACGCTTCGGAATATATTGCATTTTTTTCTATGAGTGGATGAAGCAATGTGTTTATTGTCTTATTTTGATGAGAAATGGAGAAAGACAATGGAGAAGACTCTAACTTGTACGTTAGTAGGCATGCGCAGCCCTTATTATTAGTGTGAGCACACATTGAGCATTTATTACATACAAAATGCAAGTAATCACAGTCAAATTCCATGTTCTTTATTGTGATCCCGATAAGGAACATCCAACATATGTAAATGGGTCTTTAAAGATGGTTTAGCTCGAGCAGTTCATCCAGTTAACACCCCATGTGTGCATGCCTATGGGCAATTTATCAGTTGCAAAGACAAAATTCGCTACATAACTGGCAACAGACACTCTAGTTACCACTTAAAATGTCATTTTAATCTGAAATGTTCTTCCTTCAAGGCATTTATCCCCTTCACCACAATGACCGAGAATATGCGATCTTAAAAAAGCACCTGCAGGTGCCCCAAGATCGAGTATACTCAATCAGGTTTCAGTCTGGAGCAATGCAAAGAAATCAAATTTATTGAAGGTAACATTCATTTGCAAATGGGCTCCAGAACATACACCTAAAGTTTCAACACATTGGTCATGACAATCGTTGTGTTGAAATTGTTTGAAAAGTTTTGAGTTCCTTTTTTTCCTTAAAGAGAACACGAAGTCCAAGTTGTAATGTAAATGCAATATCGCTTTTTGGCCAGTAGATTTCCCTGTCAAATAGGGTTTGCCTACAGTGAAAATATACAGTACAGACGTTTATGTATATTTTTACTGTAAGAGTTCTGGAATGTGATTTTTCCACAAAACCACTGGCTGCTGCCAGTGTTTTTATAGAAAATCACTTGATAATGAAAGTGTTGAAACCAGTAAATCAATGGAATAGTGTTATTTTCCTCAACAGGGAAGTTATTTTGAGTCTTCTGAATTTGCCCCTTATAGATATGTTAGGCTACCAAGATGTAGGCAGCCATTTTGTAATTGCATTACAGTTTTCAAATCCCGAGTGACAGCTATTAGTTTTAGCCCCTCCTCCTCCTCGGGGATGCACATAGTATGTGGTGTCAGCAGCCAATCAATCTCTGTTGTTCAGGAAACAGGAAATGATGCTCTGTGTCCTCTATACCGAAGTCCAACTTGATGGTTTTCTTGATAAAAACCACTGAAGTAATTTAAAAAAGCAAATACTAAATACAGACATTTTTTGGAATGTTGTGGTTTATAATTTTGCCTAAATTTAATATCACTGTTAGCTGCTTCTTACAGCGCAATTATGTACATTATCTGTAATGTTATTTTTTTCCATTGAGCATCGTGAGGTCAGTTTCGCTGTTCAACTCCTCAAGCTAAGATCTGGGAAAATACTTCTAGAAATCGAAAAACTAAGGGGCTATACTGTATGTGTTGGCGTTCGCCTCCAATTCACAGAAGCTTCTCCTGTCGCTCTTTGGATATTATTTTTCTGAAATGCCATTGTTTGTTGGTGTTGCAACACAGTGAAATTTTACAGGTACCCTAGCAGTTACTGAATAGCCCCTAAATATCTTGGGCCCTATTACATTCTTAACGCAAAAACGCATGCTAAAGGCGTGTTTTTTTGCGTTAAACGTTAACGCACGAAAATCACCGCTGGAATTACATTCCTCGCCCATTTTTTCATCCGTCGGGAAATTGCGCTCGTAAAACGGACGAGCAAAAATGTGCGCAAAGTACCGTTGCGCGCAGAAATCAGTGAGCGCATTGTAATTTTTAACGAGAGTCCGTCATTTTGTGCGGACTGTGCACAACAGACGAAAGTTCTGACGGAAGACAAGGTAGTGGCCGCCATTTTTGACGGATCTAGTAAAAGAAAACGTGCACATCGACATTCTCCGTTGTGAATCCGCAGTTTGGTACGGTCAGGTTGTTACAATTTGCCGTTACCTACAGCTGTTCAAAGAAGTTAAAATTATGTGCGCAAACATCGTATGTTAAATTTTGCGCTACGATTGTAATACCAGGCGCGTACCAGCGCACAAACGCATTTGCTCTCACAATGTTAAGTATAGGTCGCGCGCAGTACATTACGCACAGGGTTTGCACAGGTTCACCTGCGGTAGACGTTAACGCGCATTTGTTGGCGGACATTGTAATACGAGGTTCTGCGCAAAGGGTTTTGCCCCTCGCGTTAATGCGTTTTTGCGCACGTGTTAACGTTGGCGCGAAGAATGTAATAGAGCCCAATCTTGGGGAAATGCAGACTGAATCCTTCAATCGCTGTGCAGCAAATCACATCCGCTGTGCTGTGCTTCAGATAGCTGGCAAACCAGGCTCGGTAGGGGTACCTGAGGACCAGGGTTGTCAACCACTTTTATATTTATTGCGGTGCAGCCACTGGGCAGCGGGTCTTCCGAGTCAGGCCCAGTGAGAATAGGTATGTCATGGACCAATAGACTGGCTGAAGAGATCAGAAGATATCCCCAAAAGTTCATCCAACAAGTCCCATTAGTGGAGCTTAATCCTAAAGCAACCATTCTAAAATATTGCACATTAATAAAACCTCTCTCTCCTAATCCCTGTTAATGCCTTGTAAATTTACCGTGACCTTTTTCTAACTAAAGAGGGGTTCATTTTTTATTTATTTTCAAAAATTGCTTCTTTTTTTTTTTTTTTTTAATTGTAAAACATACAGTAATCCAGCAACTCTAATGCACCAACCACCCCCTTCAAAATTCCACATGTCTCGTTCTCCCAGTGAATGTATTATTATCCAGAACTGCATTTGGGAGATAAAACCCAGCTTCCTCGCTGCAAGCATGGAGATAATATTCTGAGAGGGGCGTGCAGGATTAATTGGGAAGAGGATCAGGGATGGAGGAGAGACTGGCGCAGAGCGCACAGGCCCCCATCTGACAGGGTGATAAGATCAATTCATTATTGAAGGCTTTCGTACCGCGTGTCGGGAACATCAGAAAACCACTTTACACAATATATCAAAGGAAAAAGGGATTTCAATCACTAACAATGCTACAGGAATATTTTTAATTTCCTTTTTTTTATAATGAGGGGGTTCTATGGGGCCTCCTTGATATTCACACCATACTTTTAGGGGGAAGAGGGAAACAAGGGAACGTTGAGTGATATGAAGACGAGATGGATACCTTGATGCCAAGTTCATATTGCAAGACATAAGAACAAGATGCAATGTTCAGAATCTTCTGAGTGGCATGTGCATATGAAGAATAAAATAATTGTAGTCTTGAGTACGTATATACAGTTGTGTTCAAAATTATTCAACCCCCAATGCTGTAAAGGGTTTTAGGTAATTTAGTGTACATTTGTAATTGTATTCAGAATGAAATCCTACAAGGACTTTTTAAAGAACCGTATGCCACTAAAATGACATCAATTGGTTTTGTAATACAGTAGTAAATGTTTCTTTTGTGAATTCTTCATTGACACAATTATTCAACCCCTTAAAGACTACCACTCTGAAGAACAGAGGTTCATTCAAGTGTTTTCAATCAGGTATTGAAAACACCTGTGGATGTCACGGAGCAGCAATAAAGCATAATAAGCACCAATTAGGCAGCTTTAAAATGACTGTGATACTCAGCTCCTTCTAGACATTTACTGGTGTGGTTACAAACATGGTGAAGTCAAGAGAATGGTCCAGGAAGACAAGAGAAGAGGTGATTACTCTTCACAGGAAGGGCAGTGGCTATAAGAAGATTGCAAAGATGTTAAACATACCAAGAGAGACCATAGGAAGCATCATTCGCAAATTCAAGGCAAAGGGCACTGTTGAAACGCTACCTGGTCGTGGCAGAAAGAAGATGCTGACTTCGACTGCTGTGCGCTATCTGAAGCGTAGAGTGGAGAAAAGCCCCCGTGTGACTGCTGAGGAACTGAGAAAAGATTTGTCAGATGTGGGTACTGAAGTTCCAGCTCAGACAATACGGCGCACACTGCGTAATGAAGGCCTCCATGCCAGAACTCCCAGGCGCACCCCCTTGCTGTCTCCAAAGAATAAGAAGTGTCGACTGCAGTATGCCAAAAGTCATGTGGACAAACCACAGAAGTTTTGGGATAGTGTTCTGTGGACTGATGAAACAAAATTAGAACTGTTTGGGCCCATGGATCAATGCTATGTTTGGAGGAGGAAGAACAAGGCCTATGAAGAAAGGAACACCTTGCCTACTGTGAAGCATGGCGGGGGGTCAATCATGCTTTGGGGCTGTTTTGCTTCTGCAGGTACAGGGAAGCTTCAGCGTGTGCAAGGTACCATGAATTCTCTTCAGTACCAGGAGATATTGGATGACAATGTGATGCAGTCCGTCACAAAACAGAGGCTTGGGAGACGTTGGACCTTTCAACAGGACAATGATCCCAAGCATACCTCCAAGTCCACTAGAGCATGGTTGCAGATTAAAGGCTGGAACATTTTGGAGTGGCCATTGCAGTCACCTGACTTAAATCCGATTGAGAACCTCTGGTGGGACTTAAAGAAAGCAGTTGCAGTGCGCAAGCCTAAGAATGTGACTGAACTGGAGGCTTTTGCCCATGACGAATGGGCGAAGATACCCGTAGTTTGCTGCAAGACACTTGTGTCAAGCTATGCTTCACGTTTAAAAGCTGTTATAACTGTAAAAGGATGTTGTACTAAGTACTAAGATTGAATGTCACTTGGGGGTTGAATAAAACTGATAATGATGTGAGCACAGAAAAGACATTTGTGGTTATTTCATTATAAATGTTATGTTATATTTGTCTGACCTACACGTGCCTCTTTGATTTAATTGTAAGCAAGATGACTGAATGATCAAAATCAATGTCAAACTGACCAAAACACTCCTCAATTTCAGTGGGGGTTGAATAATTTTGAACACAACTGTATATATATATATATATATATATACTTATTTGGGTTGTGGTGGAGGGCAAAAAATGAGATAAAAAGCCTCCACACTATAATTGATAAAGTTTATTATTGCAGAAGCCATTTCCACATCACAGCAATTCAAAGAACTGCATCCCAGAGCTCCTGTGCCACATTCCCCATATACAACACAGAACTCTGGGTAAGACATGTTGCAAATGACATCTGTCTCACATTTTTGCATCCTGGGTCTGTTTTCACACAGAACTCTAGCAGAGATCAGGTTTATGGAACTTTATGGAACTTTATGCAACTGGTCAAAGCCACTTCTGGACAGTGCTGTTTCAGGTTTATTAGACCCCCATCAGCAGAAGCTAGGCATGACCAGTTGCATATACAGTTGTGTTCAAAATTATTCAACCCCCAATGCTGTAAAGGGTTTTAGGGAATTTAGTGTACATTTGTAATTGTATTCAGAATGAAATCCTACAAGGACTTTTTAAGAACCATATGCAACTAAAATGACAACAATTGGTTTTGTAATACAGTAGTAAATGTTTATTTTGTGAATTCTTCATTGACAAAATTATTCAACCCCTTAAAGACTACCACTCTGAAGAACAGAGGTTCATTAAAGTGTTTTCAATCAGGTATTTAAAACACCTGTGGATGTCACGGAGCAGCAATAAAGCATAATAAGCACCAATTAGGCAGCTTTAAAATGACTGTGATACTCAGCTCCTTCAGACATTTACTGGTGTGGTTACAAACATGGTGAAGTCAAGAGAATGGTCCAGGAAGACAAGAGAAGAGGTGATTACTCTTCACAGGAAGGGCAATGGCTATAAGAAGATTGCAAAGATGTTAAACATACAAGAGAGACCATAGGAAGCATCATTCGCAAATTCAAGGCAAAGGGCACTGTTGAAACGCTACCTGGTCGTGGCAGAAAGAAGATGCTGACTTTGACTGCTGTGCGCTACCTGAAGCGTAGAGTGGAGAAAAGTCCCCGTGTGACTGCTGAGGAACTGAGAAAAGATTTGTCAGATGTGGGTACTGAAGTTTCAGCTCAGACAATACGGCGCACACTGCGTAATGAAGGCCTCCATGCCAGAATTCCCAGGCGCACCCCCTTGCTGACTCCAAAGAATAAGAAGAGTCGACTGCAGTATGCCAAAAGTCATGTGGACAAATCACAGAAGTTTTGGGATAGTGTTCTGGGGACTGATGAAATAAAATTAGAACTGTTTGGGCCCATGGATCAACGCTATGTTTGGAGGAGGAAGAACAAGGCCTATGAAGAAAAGAACACCTTGCCTACTGTGACGCATGGCGGGGGGTCAATCATGCTTTGGGGCTGTTTTGCTTCTGCAGGTACAGGGAAGCTTCAGCATGTGGAAGGTACCATGAATTCTCTTCAGTACCAGGAGATATTGGATGACAACGTGATGCAGTCCGTCACAAACATGAGGCTTGGGAGACGTTGGACCTTTCAACAGGACAATGATCCCAAGCATACCTCCAAGTCCACTAGAGCATGGTTGCAGATTAAAGGCTGGAACATTTTGGAGTGGCCATCGCAGTCACCTGACTTAAATCCGATTGAGAACCTCTGGTGGGACTTAAAGAAAGCAGTTGCAGTGCGCAAGCCTAAGAATGTGACTGAACTGGAGGCTTTTGCCCATGACGAATGGGCGAAGATACCCGTAGATCGCTGCAAGACACTTGTGTCAAGCTATGCTTCACGTTTAAAAGCTGTTATAACTGTAAAAGGATGTTGTACTAAGTACTAAGATTGAATGTCACTTGGGGGTTGAATAAAACTGATAATGATGTAAGCACAGAAAAGACATTTGTGGTTATTTCATTATAAATGTTATGTTATATTTGTCTGACCTACACGTGCCTCTTTGATTTAATTGTAAGCAAGATGACTGAATGATCAAAATCAATGTCAAACTGGCCAAAACACTCAATTTCAGTGGGGGTTGAATAATTTTGAACACAACTGTATATATATACATATATATACCTATTCATGTGTAGAAGCATGTAATATTAAAAATGTAGTCAAGATATTTAATTCTAAATAAATTTGGACAAAAATTGTGAAAAACATATGTCATAGGAACCTCATTTACCATTTAAGACTGATATATATATATATACAGTTGTGTTCAAAATTATTCAACCCCCACTAAAATTGAGTGTTTTGGCCAGTTTGACATTGATTTTGATCATTCAGTCATCTTGCTTACAATTAAATCAAAGAGGCACGTGTAGGTCAGACAAATATAACATAACATTTATAATGAAATAACCACAAATGTCTTTTCTGTGCTCACATCATTATCAGTTTTATTTAACCCCCAAGTGACATTCAATCTCAGTACTTAGTACAACATCCTTTTACAGTTATAACAGCTTTTAAACGTGAAGCATAGCTTGACACAAGTGCCTTGCAGCGATCTACGGGTATCTTCGCCCATTCGTCATGGGCAAAAGCCTCCAGTTCAGTCACATTCTTAGGCTTGCGCACTGCAACTGCTTTCTTTAAGTCCCACCAGAGGTTCTCAATCGGATTTAAGTCAGGTGACTGCGATGGCCACTCCAAAATGTTCCAGCCTTTAATCTGCAACCATGCTCTAGTGGACTTGGAGGTATGCTTGGGATCATTGTCCTGTTGAAAGGTCCAACGTCTCCCAAGCCTCAGGTTTGTGACGGACTGCATCACATTGTCATCCAATATCTCCTGGTACTGAAGAGAATTCATGGTACCTTGCACACGCTGAAGCTTCCCTGTACCTGCAGAAGCAAAACAGCCCCAAAGCATGATTGACCCCCCGCCATGCTTCACAGTAGGCAAGGTGTTCTTTTCTTCATAGGCCTTGTTCTTCCTCCTCCAAACATAGCGTTGATCCATGGGCCCAAACAGTTCTAATTTTGTTTCATCAGTCCACAGAACACTATCCAAAACTTCTGTGGTTTGTCCACATGACTTTTGGCATACTGCAGTCGACTCTTCTTATTCTTTGGAGACAGCAAGGGGGTGCGCCTGGGAGTTCTGGCATGGAGGCCTTCATTACGCAGTGTGCGCCGTATTGTCTGAGCTGAAACTTCAGTACCCACATCTGACAAATCTTTTCTCAGTTCCTCAGCAGTCACACGGGGACTTTTCTCCACTCTACGCTTCAGGTAGCGCACAGCAGTCGAAGTCAGCATCTTCTTTCTGCCACGACCAGGTAGCGTTTCAACAGTGCCCTTTGCCTTGAATTTGCGAATGATGCTTCCTATGGTCTCTCTTGGTATGTTTAACATCTTTGCAATCTTCTTATAGCCATTGCCCTTCCTGTGAAGAGTAGTCACCTCTTCTCTTGTCTTCCTGGACCATTCTCTTGACTTCACCATGTTTGTAACCACACCAGTAAATGTCTAGAAGGAGCTGAGTATCACAGTCATTTTAATGCTGCCTAATTGGTGCTTATTATGCTTTATTGCTGCTCTGTGACATCCACAGGTGTTTTCAATACCTGATTGAAAACACTTGAATGAACCTCTGTTCTTCAGAGTGGTAGTCTTTAAGGGGTTGAATAATTGTGTCAATGAAGAATTCACAAAAGAAAAATTTACTACTATATTACAAAACCAATTGATGTCATTTTAGTTGCATACGGTTCTTTAAAAAGTCCTTGTAGGATTTCATTCTGAATACAATTACAAATGTACACTAAATTCCCTAAAACCCTTTACAGCATTGGGGGTTGAATAATTTTGAACACAACTGTATATACAGTGGTACCTCGGTTCACAAACTTTATTGGTTCCACGACTCTGGTCGCGAACCGAATTGGTCGTGAACCGAATCACATTTTCCCATAGAGTTCAATGTATATCAGGTTAATCCGTTCTGACTCCTACGAACACGGTCGCGAACCGATTTTTGGTTGTGAACCGAATCACATTTTCCCATAGGGTTCAATGTAAATCAGGTTAGTCCGTTCTGAACCATATGGGGAAAAAAAATGTAACTTTGTAAACAAAAATATGCTTTGAAACCTTCTTGTTACCATTCTTGCTCTGCACTTTCTTGTTACCCTCTTTATTGCGCTGCACTTTCTTTTTACCACCATTCTTGCTCTACACTTCCTCGTCACCTTCAATAACGCTCTGCACATCCACATCACCTTCAATAACGCTCTGCACATCCACGTCAGTTTCAATAACGCTCTGCACATCCTCGTCACCTTCAATAACGCTCTGCACATCCTCATCACCTTCAATAACGCTCTGCACGTCCTCGTCACCTTCAATAATGCTCTGCACATCCTTGTCACCTTCAATAATGCTCTGCACATCCTCATCACCTTCATTAACGCTCTGCATATTCTTCTCACCTTCATTAACGCTCTGCACGTTCTTGTCACCTCTCTGCGCTTTCTTTTTCCCACCACGCTTGTTCTGCACTTTCTTGGGAGCCATGCTGGATTTAATACAGTAATACTGAACAGTACTGTGCTACAAAGCACACAAAAAAAGCTTCACAGTAGCCCTGTCTGCGTCCGCGATCCGTGTACGTAACCCGAGGTGGAGTTCGTGAACGGAGGTAAAATGTTGACGAACTTCCTGGTCGTGAACCGAATTGTTCGTGAAAAGGGGCGTTCGTGAACTGAGGTACCACTGTATATATATTACACCCAGGACATACTTGAAAACAAGAGAAATCTCAATGTAGCCTTCCTGGTAAAATACTTTATAAATAAATAAATATATTTTAACATTAGAATATCTGGTATCTTAAAGCATAACAAATCATGTGAGGACCTGTGGACCCTCAGATAATGAGAGCCCACGTATAAATACACAGTGAGGGGATATTTCATGTTTAATGGTGTACATGAGTAATAACAATGATTATCTAATTACTGTATCAGAATAGATACATGTAGCAGTTATACATTTTCATTTATGTCCTGGGGTCCTGATGTTATTGCTGCCCAACAGGACTTATTTTATGGACCCTATGAAAAATGAAAGGCTCTACCAAGAATCCAACCTATATCCCTAACATTCTAAAGCAATCTGCAAGGCTTTCAGAACGGTTGATTGCTGCGCTTATGATGTAGCTTGTTTATGTAGACCTCATAAACATCTCCGCAGCTCTTACTGCCTCAAATAGACATGGAACCCATATTGTTATTTTAGGAAAGAAAAATATAGAGGATTGTTTGGCTGATCGCCTTTTAAAATATATATATATTTAATAATAATTATTTCTGGGTATTAAAGAAGGATTTTTTTTTATTAAGACAGATAACCTAAAAATAAATAAATGCAAGGAAAAAAAATATGCTTATGGAAATGACAAAGAAGAGCACAGATGGGGGAACTGGATACTGAAAGGATGTAAAGCATTGTAATGTGGGGGATTAACGTAACCCCTTCCTGATCAGCTTCAACCGTGATGAGCCATGTAGTGGAAAATCTCATATGCGGTGACCCACTTTCCTCTCACAGCTGGGGTAGGATTTACTGATAGAAAATGTTAGCTATTAAGAAGAATGCCGTTCATGGAAACGAGCGTTTTATTTGTGCTTGGTGCCCTGTATCCGCATTATATGAAGGAAACAATTAATGACATGACATCACTCTGTGATAAAGCCAGCTATAGCAGTGAATTATAGCGAAATATACACAAAAAACCTCACGCTGGTTAACCACTTTCACAAAACCAAGTGATTAATTCACTCCCCACTGGCAGTAGACTGGCGAATGGGAGTCAGAGCTGGAGAATTCTTCCAATATGGCTATTATGGCCTTAAAAATATAATTTACTTCATGTTTCATATATTAATCTGTCTTAATTTGTATCTGTTACGAATCTATATTTTTCGTGTGCATTTCTACAGGTACCGACAATGAAAAAAATTGCTTCCACGTATGCATTTTCTTGAGGTGTAGCCTCCATGGAAGCCAATCCTCGATGGACCTTTAGGCTGGTGTCAGACGAGTGCACTATGTGCGCCCATACTGATGTGCCTACTGGCATCCGTCGCAGCGTTGTGATGTTGCGATGGGGCTGGCCACACGCTGTTGTGCTCGCGACAGCGGCTGTGCTGCAAGCCTCCCCGTTGAAGCGCTACGAGGCTCGTTCAACGGGGCTGCAAAGCGAGATCCTCCTTAGAAGGATCAAGCCTTGCAGCGCTGAGCGCACTAACTGCGCTCAGCGAGGTGGCCGGATGGGCGTCGGAGTGGAAGGAATGTTTACTCTCACGGACATTCCTTTCGCTCTGCAAAACGCTCATCTGACACCAGCCTTAGGTGCTATAATATTTTGGGGCTCTGCTGAGGATGCCTTCTGTACACTTAGCAAAAACGAGAATACTGCACATACAGTCTGCACTGCGTTATAATTGTGGGTTTATGATTAAATATAGAAGTTAATGTCAATGCAGAAGAGTACCATAATAAAAGCACATTTTTATATATTCTTGTGTGCTAGTACTCATGCCTGTTTAATAGACAGATATTAAATCTGTTTTACCACCTCTGCCTTTTTATTTGAAAAGATGAAATAATTGCCTTTTCCAGGCTTTAAATTCAGGTTCTTGCTCAACATTATTCAACTTTATGGAATGCTTGACTCGTTGAAGGTTTTATTCATAAAGCGGTGGATTCGGATCGGTTCACAAACGGAAAGAAATACGTGTGAGACATAGTCAGGTTTTCCTTCATTGTCTACTTTACATGGCTGTCCGTATTTAAATACGATGTTAAGTTTTGTCACCACTTGCTTTTTTGGGAAAAAATACCCTTCTCGTACTGGAAAACAATCTCTACAATAATATTTATGTTTAATCAAATACAATAAAGGACATGGATTATTATATTATATATATATATATATATCTCCCACAGGGTCAACGTTTCAGCTCCAATTAGGCGCTTTCCTCAGGACGTACTTTAAGCCCACTGGCAGGCACCGGGCACCGGAGACGTAGACGTGAAGGTTGGAGTGCATGGTTTTTTGCTATATATATATATATATATATATATATATAAGTGTCTATAAGGGTTGTGGTGAAGGACTAAAAGTGAGACAAAAAGCCTCCACACTATAATAAGTGTGTTTATTATTGCAGAAACCACCTGCACATCACAGCAATTCAAAGAATTGCATCCCAGAGCTCCTGTGCCACATTCCCCATATGCAGCAAGGAATTCTGGGTAGGATATGCAAATGACCTCTGTCTCACTTTTATACATCCTGGATCTGTTATTACACAGAACCCTAAAATCAATGCTATGCCACACTGTGGCTTTGTAGCAAAGATAAGGTTATGCAACTGGTCAAAGCCACTCCTAGGACAGCACTGTTTCGGGTTATAAGGCACACACTACAGGGGTCAGGGAGTCTTGTGAATTGATCTGTTATTGTGTCTACAGAAGGATCAATGTTTCAGTCCTTTGTGGACTTTTATCAAACTCCATTTTATATATATATATATATTTTTTTTTTTCTAGAAGCACATTTGGAGGATATAGAATGCTTATTTTGTAGTATACACCCACTTATAAACAATTGCTATGAAAGCTGATAAACTATGATGGAGATAGTAAGATAGTTTTTGCACTTCTCAGTTTTCACTGTCACGTGCCTGTGACCACAGAATAGAAAAAATTACAATTTTTGTACAACATATATACAGTATATATGCTGCCTGGCCAAAAAAAGTCACCATCTAGATTTAACTAAGTAAATAGGTGTGAGCCTTCAATTGGATAATTACTGCAGTGATTAATATGGTTTTTGGCTGCAAAAAAGTGAGGTCCGCTGACTACCTGGGTATACTGAACGAACAGGTTTTCCATCATTGGATTTTTTCTTCCCTGATGGCGGTGGCATATTCCAAGATGGGAATGCCAGGATACATGACGCTCAAAATTTTGAGGTAGCATGAGACATATTTTTCACACATGGATAGGCCACCACACAGTCCAGACCTTAACCCAATTGAGAATCTTTGGGATAATGTGCTGGAGAATACTTTACACAGTGCCCCGACTCTCCCATCATCAATACAAGATCTTGGTGAGATTAATTAATACAACTCTGAATGGTAATAAATATTGTGAGATTCCATAAGTTTGTTGAAATGTTGCCATGACGTATACATGCCGTAATCAAAGCAAACGCAGTCAATTAAATATTAGCATGTGTGTATATTACGGAAGAGCCCTAGGGCCATGCTAAAAAAAAATATGAAATAAAATTCTGACTTTTAAAGTTTAAAATTCTGAGGAATTCTGACTTTTAATATCAGAATTCTGCCTTTAAAAGTCAGAATTTTGTTTCATATTTTTTTTAGTATGGCCCTAGGGCTCTTCCGTAGTATATATATATATATATATAATGGAAATTAATACTTTATTTTGCCTGCTTAGTAAAGCCTAAACATGTATTTCAATCTCAGTCCATCCTTCCTACCATTCATTAGATTGTTTGTCAATCGTGACATATTCGGTTTGAGACACAGTCAGGGAAGTATTTGTGAAGCTGGAGTAATCTGAAAAAGACATCTGGGACGCTAAACTGGTGGGATTTTACAAAACGATGTGTATTATGTCTGCTCTCCGTGACCCTTAGAATAGCATTTAATCCCCGTGTCAAGAAGCTGAATGACTAGTATTTTCTTCATCGGAATCAGAGTAATGTTATAATCCTCCCCTCCCCAAATCCAATCCTATGAATACAGACCTCATCTCACCTCAGGCAATTTATTTTGAGGGATGATATGTACTTAATCTTTCGGCAGCGAAGACGCCATATAGCCTAAAAGACACAGATTTAAAAGACAATTAGGCGTTGCAATGCACAGTATAAATTTATCAACAACAACAATGAAACAAAAGCATCTCTGTCACCAATAAAAGAGTTCAACGGTATGAAATACAAACAAATATGTACTTACATACAGACATTAATATCATTGACAGGGTTATTCAAAGAGAATCGAAAAGTCACCGCACGTTCGGTGACTTTTCGTTCTCTTCAATTCGGTGCGATTTGGCGATCCCATTTCGGTGACCCTGCGGTGTATTCAGCAAGCACCACAGGGCCATCGTAGTGCAGGGAAAAGCCGCCGCAGACCTGCCGAACACTAACCGCAAAACCCGGCGTACGCACACCGAAACCCGCAAAAAACATCTGGATTAACCCCGCCGAACACACCGGAGAAACCCGAGCAGGAGCCGATCACAACACAGAGCAGCCACCGGAAAAAGCCGACACCACAGACGAATGGAGTGGAAAAAAAAAACAGTACGCTTGAATGTTTGAAAAGTGAAACGCTGTCTGCAAAAAAATTACAGAACGAAAAACATCTGAAATTTACATATAGGATCCAATGAATGATAATAAAAAGGGCTGTTACAGAAAAAAGAAAAAACTATTTAAAAAGAAATCGAAAAAAAAATCCCGAAAAATGGCTAAAAGATCAAAAAAAATCTATAAATGAAGAGACTTTTTACTGCAGAATATTATAATCAATGGTTTATTAGATATTGGATTAAAACGGGAATATTTTTAACATTGAAGCCTATGGGATTCGCCTGAATAAACCTGTCGAATGAAACCACCGAACAGCAGGGCAATTCGGCAACTTTTCCCTGCTGGTGTGTGTTCTCTGAATAGCCGAAGCATTGCTTCTCTATGGGGATTTCACTGCCCTCGAACAGGCACCGAACAGGCACCGTATGTGCAGGCAATTCGCCAACATTTGGCAAACTGCCTGCTCTCTGAATAGCCGAATGGCCAGAAAAGGTAACCGTACGCTGAATTTCACTGTTCGGTTACCTTTCGGCCACAATTCGCATCTCTTTGAATAACCCTGTATATTGTATTTTCCATATCGATATATCACAACTTATAGCTATGCAGCTCTAGGCTTCCCTAGTTTAGTCATTGAATGAGTAAGAGACATAATATCTGAGCATATGTAGCTGTGCCAGAGTGATCTTTTTCTGAAGATAAGTAAATATTTGTTGCAGTTCTACATAAATGGTAATAATAACAAAGTTATAAATGAGAAACATGCCACATATCCTCTGATTTGTTCTAAAAAAACAACTTATCAAGGACCAAAAGTCATCACAAAGCAATGTGTACAGATCTATGCATGACTTCAAAAGATGAAAACATGATCAGCTTCCCTTCACTCCTTCAAACATCGTGGCGCCACAGAAGGGGTTAGAAAATAACACGGTGTTCTTGTTACTCATGCGACAACAAAAGAAGTAAATGATCATGGGATTTTCACCTTTTGTCGCCATTTACAAATCTGTGTATTACCACTCATACGTGATACTCATTAACTGCAAACTATTTTTCGACGATTACGATCACCCGGAGAACATCTCATATATTCATAAAAGCCTCCAGCATCTCTATGGCATTTCTGCTTCTTTTTCGTTTTAATTATGATTTATCTTATACACACAAAGAATGGTGAAGCGTGGCAAAAACTGTGCGTTTTAAACCTTATTACACTTGCAAACAGCAACGGACTTGATCGTTATAAATAAAGCCTCTGCCTTTCCAAGGAAATAGCAGGAATCTCTGGGGAAGACAGGATAATATGCTAGAAGAGTAAGGCTGAGATCATTATATCGATTTTCTGTACAACATAGCCTTGTCATTTATTGCAGGAGATTATACGATATGAAGTTCTTCTTCAAGGATCTTGCAAGTACTGTAACAATTTATGCTCCATTCATGGTTTACGGTGCAAGTAGATCCCTTGTCCCTGTCTTCCAGCATCAATGTTTGTCGTAGGGAGAGCTTTTCTTTTCTCCTGTCCAAACAAGTACTTGTAATGGCCTGTAAGACTGCAAGCAGCGGTTTCTTGGAGTTTTTTTGTAGGTTTCTACTGCAGAAAATTAACACGTGTATAGCAAATCTCTTTCTGTTCAAGCAGATAAGGATTAGGCTAGGGTCAGACGAACGCATTTTTCACGTCTGCTGTCAAAAAGTGCGTTGATGCGTCCGAACGCATTTTTTCACGGAAGACGCGATAGCAGTCAAACGATGCACAATTTCGGCCTTGATTTTTTACGCATCCAAACCAGGAAACTTTGGGTGTCTGGACGTTATGTTGGCCGGACATCGGCAGCGTCTGACGTCTCCTAATCACGCACACACGCCGCTATCTGGACGCAGCGCACTCTGTACGTCAGTACTAATGGATCACAATTTCCATGTCAGGCTGGAGCAGCATTTGCTTCTCAGCAGGGAAATATCAATACTGGAGCAAGATGGGAGAGACGAGCGTTATTATGGCTTTAAATTAGTTTTGCATTTTTTTCTATACATATTCACATTGTTTCGAGGGTGTACTTGTGTAAATTTCAGTCCAGATTTGCTAAAAGAGACAGATATAATCCATGAGTAAATTTTACGCTTGGTACTTCTCAAAGCTAATCAGACTCAAGGTGGGTGCAACAATACCAACGACTTCCGCCAGCCAGGTGGCCTGAGATCAGTGAGCTGTGAGTTTATCTCAGTTCCCACTAAAAGAAACACTGTTTTTTGGATGTATTCTGTAGTGAGTCAAATGATCCCCTCTAAGTATTATGAAAAAAACAAAACACAGAAATGGTTGGCCAACTATTTCTGTTTTTAATGTGTTTTTAAGAAATGAAGGGGTTACATGAATTCTACCCTTCATATTTGAGTTATATCCAGCTCGGATTGAGACAACGACCTCCTTCGGGAATACCACATGGTGGATCGTTTAGGGGCAGATTAGGTGGCCCGTAACACCTAAGAGGCGTACATCTAAGAGCTTGTAGCTCTTACAAACGTGAGTAGGATGTTTTCTCACCAAAGATACTAATTGTACAATATCACACTATCGGATTTTGTCCTTTTCTGTTTTTATTTATTTATGGAAAATCCCTCTGCTGAGGAGGGCTCCTATACAGGAACCACCCGCCGGAAAGCTAATATATGCATGCCAGAGAGACTGAAATATATATTCATTTAGGTGTAAGCTCCTCTCTTCTTCTTTGCATGGTGTGAAGCACGGGTTATGTGAAGCGCTGTCTCTCCATTTGTTGATTTTTTTATGTCAAATTTCGTGACCACTTTTGTGTTCCACTGGGTGACGGGAAGCACCCATGGGGAGACATTTGGCGAATCCTGAGTCCTTAAAGCACCTTGAGTACTTCTGTTCCATTTTTAAACATGAACGTAAGGCCTAAATATTCATTAACTGGCTTAATGTATAATTCTCAGAAAACAACACCATCTAAGACTCCATTTAACCCTCCAATACAGCGTGGTGACTACTATGGGAATCCTCATTGAATGACCAGCAATCACATGATGTAAGTATTGGTACCTGAAAGAAAATTATAAAAAGTGACAATTAAAGGACCACCGATTCACCTTTAGAATCTCTACTGCTGCCAGTTCCAAACATCTGGCAAAAGAAGCTGCATGTATTGTGAAGGAATGTGATGTAAATTGTCCAGGAGAAAGACCCTTCCATGATAGATTGAAACAAAAAGCAGTATTCTCGTTAAAAAGGAAAAAACACTGCTGGAGGAAGTACTTGAAGATAACTCTGGACCAATTTAAATCAGACACTCCACCTTTGGCACAGATAACGACCTCGACACCCCCATGCTTCCAGAACTCCTGCAGGAGAAATATAGAGGTCATCTTGTTGGAGCCCCAGTGTTTAACCAGACTGCAATGACCTTCTGGAGAAACGTGGAACCAGTACTTGCTGTTGACCTGGAATTCCAAAGATAGGCAGTGGGAGGAATAGCAGGTGAAGCTGCGGCAGATATTGTTGGATGAGTTGGACTCAAACTAAGCAAACAAGGGGGCCATGATTAGCGAGCCCTTCTCCCAGTGTTCGTCTCTGGAGCATTGCTGAAATCAGTCCCAGCTTTAGGATCATTATTTGATTCCTGTTTCTGCAAGAACACATGGGAAAGTGTCAACTCCATGCAAATGCTCAAATTCATCATCCTGCGACCAGAGCATCGTAGATGGGTTATACGAGGGCAGCTTGTTGAGTAGAAATTCTTCATACGCTAAGAATTCACAGGACGCAAAGAGAAGGTAGACACGTACAACTCTGCAACATTGTTGAATGTCCCAACCATGCCACCATTATTTATTGGAACAGACCAGGTTAATACAGCAGTCATGGACCAATCTTCTTATGGCTACGATTTGGCTCACTGTAAATTTACAAAACACAAAGTATGTTGAATGTGTAAGTGAATGAGTGGCTGCATGTTTGAGTTCATGAATTTGTATGTGTTTGCATGAACATATGTGACTAGGGGAGTAATGGCAAGTTTTGTCCTGGAGAGCAGACATATACAAACAACTTGTCTAAACCAGACCATTAAACCCCACCCACTGCTTTAAAAATTTCTTAAATGTTTAAAAATGTTTAAAAGTAACAATCAGGCACAGTCATACATAAAAATGCCATATCTTAATATAATACTAGGGGTATTTAATCGGTACTAATGGACTCCTTATAACTAGTCTATAAATAAGCAAATTAAGCCACGGGAGCCTCTCTCCTGTGGTGGTGTCTGTATAGTCAGTCGAGTACTCCTCACCCTGCATTTAATCAGCAGAGGAATAGTACAGGGAGGTTGTGCCCCACGATTCCGACAAGCTGTGTCAAAAGGTTGATTGTCCACCTACTCTCCTTGCCAGCTCTCTCTTATAGTCATATATGAATATGTTTGTACGAGGAAATATCACATATGAATAGATACACTACAAATCACAAAGTAACAGCTGGGTGGAGTAGAGGTAGCATCACTGCTCTGCATGGAGAGAGCCTGTGGAGACATGGGTTCGATCCCGACGAGCACCTCTCCAGTAAGTGTCCTTGGGCAAGACACCCAACGGTACATACTCGCCACCCAGGACATACTTGAAAACAAGAGAAATCTCAATATTTCCTTTCTGGTAAAATACTTTCTCAAAAAAATTCTATATGGGACAATTTCGCTAGCACCAAAGAACACTGAACTGCACCGTATCTCGCTGTCAATTTGTCAGTATTTGCTGTTTGTACAGTTTGGAAAAAAGACGAGACAGAGGAGATATGATAGAAACATTTAAATACGTAAAGGGAATCCACAAGGTAGAGTATATTTAAAAGGAAACGAAGTAGCAAAACAAGAGGACATAGTCTTAGATTACATATTTCTATGTTTCTATAAATCAGTTCGGGGTAAGTGGTTTCTTAGGATTATGCAAAATAATATGGGGTACCGCACTTCAAGATGCAACAGACTGTAACATCCATGACTAGTTTTCCAAGGGTTAATGATGCTATCACAATAACCATCATGTGTTTATAGACCTCACCTCTCACCAACCAGTAAAACCTCCTTTATAGCTCAGTTTCAGTCAAACTCATCCAACAAGATCTGGTTTAATAAATCAATTAAAGTAATTCAAAATTAGAATAAAACATGAAACAGCTAATAACTAAATAGAAAAAATGAAACGAAAGAAAGTAGGTGGATGCCTCAAGTAGTTTTGATTCTGCTGCAAGTTGCTGCACACTGCTGGCAACCATGGAGTTAACAGTGCATGAACCTCCACTGAAACCTGCACCTGGCTACACAATGACAGGAGGCCAAAGGTCAAGCCCAGGCATTAAAACATAGAATAAACAGGCTTTTCTTTGGCAGACAGAAACCCCACAGGGTGTTACCTTATTCCTTGACTATCCCTCCTCTCGCTATGTGCAAGTGTTTAACCCTTTGGCTGCAAAAGATGGGATCCAGACATTGTTTAGAAATGTTTGGTTCTCCGTCTAATAATGGAAAGGTCACAGGGGCCCTCAGCATTACATAAGCCTTTATTACCAAGTCTTGGTTTATCCACTTTCCCCACAAACGTATAGATAAATCCTATTTCATTACACTGCGATGTTTATCTGTTTAGAACTTTTAGGTCAGTGTGATCAAAAAGCCGTGTAATCAAAACTTTAATCTCATTCTTTTACTCTTTATTTCCACTCTCTCGGATTTCTAAACTCTTGTTCTTGCCCCCTTTTCTCTCTCTTTGTAAAGTCTTTTCATTCTTTTTACGCCTCTGATTTGTTTTCTTTCTTTCATACTTCATTTCTCTTCATTCCCATTCTTTCCCTTTTCAATAGTTCATACAGATTCGCGAGCAGTAACAGATAACATTTAACTAAAACATTTTATTTTTATTAACATTATTTAAAAATAGTTATGTCTTTTTTTGCACTAATATATATTTTCACTTTTTTTTTTCTTTTTAAATCTCCGTTCCGCTTTCTTTTAAATTTAATCTCTTTTCTTAATTTTTTAGGTTTTTCTTGCTTTTTATTTATAGTTTCTTGACCTTTTTCATAATTGTATCCAAACCCCAGACTCCGGAGTTTACCAAACCTTTGCTCGATTGAAACCTTGTAAATTTAAATGGGGATTTTTTGCAGCTGTACTGGAAATGTCTGAAAATTATGAGTTAGACTGAGATGAGCGACACAAGGGTCATTATACCATATGTTGCCTTGAAATTACAGAGTATTAAGGTAGAAAAAGGGGTCTCATTCATATTTTGGGAATTTGATGTCTTTGAGAGATCCCGACAGTCTCTCGGAACTTTCACATAGCTTTTCTTCTTGTTATTTTTTTTTTCATAGCCTTTGAGGGACTGGTAGAATAAAAGGCCCTCTTTTATAGTTTAGAACAGTTTATTTGATATATATATATACAATAATAATCAGCTTTTTGTTTTCTTAAAAAAAAGAAACAAATTCAAATCAACAACAAAGAACGTTTAAAATGTGTGCCTTCTTTGTGTATTTACCCTAAATTAACTCCGACCCTTTTGAAGCTTCGTACAATTTGCGGCTTTGGTGAAATTCAGGAAATAGAAGGGAAATGCCAAATGTAACCTGAAATAACCTCTTTATGACAACACCTTACAGTGTTATTCAGTGACTAGTAAAACCTTAACGCAGCTCTTTAAAATACTTTCCAAATAAAACGTCCAGAACACTTAGATAGGCTCGTTTTACCGTTGTGGAGCAAACAGAGCTGCCAATTTTGATCCTTAAATTCAAACACAGGGACTATAGGGGGGAGGGTGTTCATTTTTTTTTTCTCTCTTGTTATTTATTTATTTTACTCCAAAGTCCCAGAAAAGGAAAGGATGTAAGGCAGACAATCAAGGAGTCAGGGAGACCAACATAGGACCTTGACAGGGTTGGAAAAGCACTACACAGAAACTCCAACCATGAAGATAAAAATGATTATACAATCAGGTCTATTCACTTACAGGGTTATTCAGAGAAAGGTAAAACTCTGGAGAACTTTTGGAGAAGTGAAAATTCTAGGACAAAAATAGCCGATTTGGAAAGTGAGATAAATGGGAGAATTTTTCTGGTTTGGCTATTTTTGACCTAGAATTTTCACTTCTCCAAAAGCTCTCCAAATATATTTTACAAAGTTTAAAAGCATTACCATAAAATCGCACATGTAACTTTTTCTTCTATATTTGCGTGTCAAACAGAGCAACTGTTTGTCGATGTGGATACATTCAGTTTTACAATGAAGATTGAATCACAGTTGATGTATCTGAATCTCTTGCATGATCGACTTTCTTTCTGTAATATCTCAGAGGGAAATTCATACATCTATATATATATATATATATATAAATAAAATAATCACGAGTATAGCAGTAGTAGTGATACCTTTTTATTGGACTAATGTTACATTTAAAAGACAAGCTTTCGAGAGGATTCCTCTCTTCTTCAGGTATGGTTGCTTACTAATCAGTATCCTAGAATTGAACATTAAGACATTAAGGGGCACATGGGTGGGGGTTAGATGTCATAAACGGTGAGCATCAAATGGTATAGCTCACCATTTATGACATCTAACCCCCACCCATGTGCTCCTTAATGTCTTAATGTTCAATTCTAGGATACTGATCAGTAAGCATCCACTACTACTGCTATACTCGTGATTTTCGTATCTGGAATAACACGGCCTATCTTATATATACACATATATATATATTTTATTTCGCACATTTTTATGCATAAAACAAAGGTTTTGTCTTAGAGGAACATGGACATTTCTATGGCTAACATCACAAAAATTACAAGCCTATTCTTAAGGGCATCTTTGCTGTTATACAACTGCTCTGATAAGGGAAGTATTTCTTTTTTAGACTTAGTGGCGCTTTGAGAACTGTTTGTTCTTTATCAGTGACTGCGCCGAGTTTATTGAATTTGAACCCTTTACATCTAAATGAGGTCAATCATGTCTGAACCTATCCACATTGTGATGTTAAAAGCAAGTAACATTCAGCAGGACCGACACTCATGGTTAACCATACAGAGTGGAATGATATTGTTCATTGTCTTAAATCCGTGGCTCAGCTACAGTAACAACGGCTCACCTGTGTTTTGTTCACAGACAGCTGCGGTTGCCCTGAAAATAATAAGATCTTTACCGTTGTACCATATCGAAACAGCTCAGGATCACTCAGGATGTTGCGCTAGTATTTTGTGCAGTTTTTGTGACAAAATCTGTTTGTGAACCTCATGCTTAAGCCAAAAGCTTCTATGAGTTGTTCACTAGAACAGTAGTCCCCTGGTCCTGGTCCTCAAGTACCCCCTACCAGGCCAGGTTTGCCAGATATCTGAAGCACAGCACAGGTGATATGATTTGCTGCTCAGTGATTGCAGGATTCAGTCTGCATTTCCCCAAGGTGATCTATAAAGTCTTGAAGACAGGGTTGGGAAACACTGCACTAGAAGAATAAATGTATGGTCAGTAATCATAAAAGCACTTTATGTTTTGTCTCATAACTTTATGGGCATCTCGATAAAGGCTCATATGATTTACATCATCTGATTCCATGTTCAGACAATACATTTTTTCAAGAGTGTTTCAAAAATGTTACTGCATAGTCATACTAAGCTCAGCACTGCGGCAATAATTCTTATTTCACATGTGATGGAGAATGCAGGCATATATATACAGTATATATAATGTAGAATATATGACTTGTATTATTATTATTATATAATATTATGTAATAATTATTTTAGATAAATTATTATTTAATATGTACACATTTGTAGTATCGGCAGTCAGTCAGTACATCTATCATACTTGAGAGAGCTGTAGTCACCTATATTGGGCACTAGTCCATAGTTGGCACTAACCTTATCGCCTCGATATGTAAGCATTTGCACCAGGAGAAGTGTGTTTAACGAATGCCACCGATATTACATTCCCGACGCTACCCCCATTAGCGCATCGTTTTTTTCGCTAGCTTCCATGAGCTTACTGTATTTGTGCATCCTATACGTAACATGTGGAGATGTACATTAATGTTTCGATATGTAAGGTATTACAAAGTGCTAGCACTAATTACCGTAGGGATGAGGAGAGCCAAAAGTTAACACCTTCTAAAAGCTGATGCTACATGATTCTGTATTTGCCAAATTGTTTACAACCCCCTAAACCCCCCCCCACAATAAATCTGATGCTCACCTCACATCCTGCGGTGAAAAAGATGGCCCGATCTGCTGCTTCTTGTCGCGAGGACCAGAGTGAGACTGGGAACAAATAGCTCCCAGTCTCCCTTCGCGATCACTCCGTGTCGCTGCGTGATTTTGCAACGGCGAGATCGAGAAGGGCTCGCGGCCTGGAAGCACAACCTTCCATGGAGTCCTATGGACTCCACAAGGTGATACTCGTGGTGGCGGGAAGCGCTACTATGAGTATGAGTTAGCGTGGTATTCCAGGGCAAGGTGCTGAGCTAGGAATGTAGCGCGGTAACATGGGGAGCTATGGGGAAATCTGCAGGTGCAGATTTTCCCTGTTAGCATCCACATATAAGGCTAGGGTCAGGCAAACGCATTTTCACGTTGTCCGTGAAAAAGTGCGTTCGAACGAACGTACGTATTTTTTCCCGGAATACGCGACAACGGTCATACGATGCGCCTTTTCGTCCGTGATTTTGTACGGATCATCAATAAAACACTTTTTGTGTCTGGACGTTATGTTAGCCGGACATTAGCAGCGTCTGACGTCTCCTAATCACACACACACGCCGCTATGTGGACGCAGCGCACTCTGTACGTCAGTAGTAGCGGTTTGACGTTCTCGAAAAAATGCGTTCGTTGGCCACTTGCGTTGCACGGACGAACGTTCGTGCGGCCGTTCGTCGTATGATCCCCGGCATTGGACGTCATTTGCTGCTAGCACGGCCGTGATTTCGTGCGGCTAAACGCACGTGAAAAATGCGTTCGTCTGACCCTAGTCTTAGAGCGGACAAGGGAATAGGGCCCATTGAAGGGATCAAAACCAACATAACAAACAAGCCGAGGTGGTGTAAGTTATACGAATTCTGACAGATGTAAACCCTGGAATTGAGATTTTCTCTGTTAGCAATACCTTGTTTTACATAAACCACTTTTCCCATTACCGGTAAGGAGTAACAAGAGGGCCAACAGTGTTTGGAATTCCTTGAACATCCCAGAACAGGAATAAATATAGGTTCTTCATATTCAGACCATTTTAGGTTCCCATTCAGGGATACAGTGAGAAATTCTGATTTCCTCTTTTTTTTATTCTATTATGTTTTTTATTCCTCAGGTCAACTTTTTTCAAACTTAGAAGATTATGTCCTGACTTTTTAGCCAAGAAAGAAAAATAGCACCAACATGTATGAAATCTCAACAAGCAAATATTTGGCCTCAAGACTCAAGTTTATGAAGAATATACAGTATGTAGACTTTTTATTCCAAGCTAGCTAATCTTTTCAGTTTGTTTTACTTTTCTGTAAAAATAAGTTTTTGTTGCGTCGCTTATAAGGTTATACCAAAAATGAAAGAAAAAGACAAAGGGAATATTGACAGACGTCCCACAAAGACCTCACTTGTATTTCTCCCCACCATGCTCCACACAAGCCCAATTAGAATTGAAAATTTTGTGTTGATTTAATGCCTTTGAATGTGTAATCAGTTGGAGAATAAAGATGTCATTGAAATGAGAGCTCTTGTCTGAATGAGACACGTGCTTTCATTGGTAGAAGTCATTTCAAACAGAAAGTAACAGCACTTGGAAACAAAAAGTAATTCTGGTAGATAAAGGCGATGCTTTGTGAGGGAAGGTCAAAATGTGCTGGCACCACCACACACAGGGCTTGATCAACCGTTTTATAGTAACACTGTTGCTCCTTTAAAATGTCACCATTAATAAACTAATTTTTTCTTCAATTTCCATTTCTATGTCTGTGTGTATAACAAACAGTAGTTTATTCATGCTGGTTTTGTAAATGGTCGTCGTGGAATGCCTTCTCCTAAAATCACGGTTTTGAATTTACTCCTGCTCCATGCTGGATGCACCAATGGGATCTAACCTTCTCTTCTTTCCAGATCGACTCCCTTGATTCACATTCTTGTTCCACCATTCACAAAGGGCACGTATATTTCTGTATGTGCTTCTTGCATATAGAAAACGCTTTGCTTATGTTCTATCTAGACGTTGGTCAAGACCTAGACCAAATCAAAACCAGGTCAACTCTTTCTCCTACACGTCCCCATCACATTTAAAAGGTATGCAATTTTTTGTTCATACACTTGACATCCTTGTTTGGTTTTGAAATATGGCCTGATTTTGGATCCCTGCCGTTTACTTTGTAGATTCTAAACTCCTTGATCACCAGAGGCAGAGATCTGTCATGTTTCCACTGGTTTAAGCCGTGCCGCCTGGAGGTGAGAGGGATTCAGGTCCACTCTTCACTGTATGTGTTTGGCTATTTTGCCTTAAGCTGATCCTGGGTTCTGCTGTGCTGTTCAGGTCTGGGGTCACATGGCCTAATTGACCAGACCTGTTCCCTATTTAAATGCCAGGAGCACAGATGCTCATTGACCTGCTATGAGTTCTACTGGTGCCATCTTTTCCTGCATATTCTGTATCCTGGTTCCTGTGTTGCTGCTTAGCTTACGTGTATATTTCTCTGGTATTGACCTCAGCTTTCTTTGACTACCCAGTCTGCCTGTTCCCTGTATCTATATTTCTGATCTGTTGCCAACCTCTGCGAGTTTGACATTCCTCCTGGTATTGTATCCCCGGCTCTAGTCCTGACGATTCTTGTATGTTTCTTGTTTTATGGTTCATCTTAGTACAGAGGCCAGTTTAAGGACTTTCTTTTCAGTTTAGGATTCCTGTCTGTCTTGTTTAACCCTCGCCCTTCCTGTTCTCCTGACTGTCATTCTTTATGAGATTTTCATTAGTTAGAGGCCAGATTAAGGACCTTCACCAGTTTAGGGATTCCTTTAGTTTTCTTCCATACCCTCCTGTCCCTCGTGTTACAGTCTTGTTTATTTCCTGTCCGGAATCTGCAGTGTATATATGTGCTTTATTAAGCCAGGAGCTAACCTGCCTCAAGGGCTACAGCCCTCCTTGAACCAAGTCCACACGATGGCCCAAGTTACCAGTCAACGTGACAAGATCCTATTTCAGGAGTGCATGGGGTTTATTATAATACAGGATGTGTTGTAGCTAAAGTACTAGAGAGGTGGACATTCCTCTGTATACAGCCTATATCTAAGCATTTCTGCCCATATGCGGTATCTTTGGGTGTCCCTGATTGGCTTTTTTGTGGACTAGCCTGTCATCCTAGTGAATGGGATACACCCCATCTACATCATCGATGATATCATTTGCATGACATACTCTTATATATCAGCCCCAACTCCCCTGTAACATCCAGGGGAGCGTAAAGAGTATGGCCCAAAATTCTCTAGTTGCCTTTAAGTCAACAACAGGAAACGTTACACATACCGTCTCCTGCCATTAGTTTATCGACGGGAAACACCAGTCCAATCCTGACGCAAGCCAAATTTGCGGCTTGGATGTAGCCATATCCCTGCACAAGGTTACTGTACATTAGCGACTCCTATACTTTTAATTGGAGATGTTAATTGAACAAATGGTTCCTAGTCTCCCTCCGTGGCACTGAGTGATCTTGCGAGTTCATGCAGAGCTCGCGGCTGGGAAACGCAAGGCTCCGTGGAGTCCTATGGACTCCACAAGCCAATACTCACAGCAGTGCGGAGCACCACTGCTGGTATCTGGCAGCTTTGTGTTTCGTTCCGGAGCGAGGCACTAAGAAAGAACCTACCCAGGTGCAGATTTTCTTGCTTACCGTCTCCATTTTATCGTCAACTACGGAATAGGGCCCTATGTGTTTGGGTAAGAATACCTATAGTTAGAGTTAAAATGAAGCCTATTCCTTTAATAATAATACAAAAACTATATTATAGTCTGATACAAGGTTTCTTTCCTTTATAAGGCCGCCACCAACATGCACAATAGATTACACACTTGTTGCTGTCCTAAAAAGCAATGGGAATTTCACATTCTTGAATCGTAAGTATCCCCTTGACGATATGCAATTTTTTAGATTAAATGTACACAGTGTTTAGTGTAATGCATGACACATACTATGTATATTACTATGTTTATCCACAGTGTTGAAGTTGTACTGAATAATTTAATTTAGAAAAAATACTGATGAAATTTAAAAACAAATAAAACTTTTAATTTAAGATATTGTTTGTTTAATGCCGAGCTCAGCTCTGCCCAGCAGCATTAACAAGATACATCATCTCATCGGCTTTTGGTTTTCAGGCCACTACTTACTAGGGATGTGCGTTTCGGGTTTCGGAATTTCGGAATTTTCACGAAATTTCAGAATTCGTGCATTCGGATTCGGCCGATTTTCAAAAAATTTCAGATCCGAAAATGGCAGATCCGAACAAATTTTCGTGCCGAAACGAAAACTTTTCGGAATTTTCAAATGGACTAGAAATGTGTAAAATCGAAATTCATTTTCGTTCCATTCGTGATTTCGGCTCCATTCCTGATTTCGGTTCCATTTCAGTAATTTCGGACATCGTATTTTTCGGTTATATCGCTGATTCTGTAATTTTGTATCATTCCCATCTCAATGTATCCTTCCTGGAAAACCAGAGAAATCTCAATGTATCCTTCCTGGAAAACCAGAGAAATCTCAATCTATCCTTCCCGGGAAACCAGAGAAATTTCAATGTATCCTTCTTGTAAAAAATTAGAAATCTCAATGTATCCTTTTTGTTAAAAATGAGAAATCTCAATGTATCCTTCCCGGAAACCAGAGAAATCTCAATGTATCCTTCTTGTAAAACATGAGAAATCTCAATGGCAGCATTATCGTATCTGCAGAATTATCGTATCGTATAATTATTGTATCCGAAAAACCATTAGTTTACGTCAAAACGAATACACTTTGAAACGAGGAGAACAGACGTTCCGAAAAACACGAAAATTTCCGAAATCACGAAAAAAAAGTCTATACGAAAAACGAACCGAAACGAACCGAACCGAAACGAAAATCGTCCGAAACGAGTGGAACCGAAAATTTACAAAATCCGAACGAACCGAACCGAATCGAACCGAAAAAAAATTCGGTGCACAAGCCTACTACTTACTACAAGATACAAAATCTTATTTAAGTAGAACTGCCACAGAAGATGTATGCCACAGGGCCCCATACAATTCTCTTAGTGTGCTAGTGTCAGAATCATTATGAAAGATAAAGGGCACTAGAGCTGCTTAATTTAGTACAACAGAGGTGTAGAAGAAGAAGGAGCAGACACCTCTTACTTCTCAAAAAAATGTATTATTAAATAAACAGGCAATTTATTCCTAAAACCTCCATCGCCTGAGATGTACATTTCGGCAAATACATGTACATTCTCTACAAGTCTAAAAATTGCAACTTCTGTCTTTTCGTCAGTTGGCCATTTGTCCTGTTTTGTAGGACAGCAGGGTTGATTGTATGTAAAGCAGATCGCATGCGGCAGGACCGCTGAGACAGCAAAAAGAACTCATTTGAATCTTTTATGGCCCAGTGGAAATAAACTTTAGGCCATTCAGTTTATGGGTGTATTGCACCCGAGCCAACAAGCTGTTCATTATTCAGTCAGACCTGTCATTGCCACAGGAACTCCAAACAGGATTGTTTATTATTTCCCTGTAACTCATTCTGTTGAGCAGCAGCGATTCCACTCCCTATAATTGCTATTACAAAAAGTAATGGCTAATTGTAACTCCTCCTTTTATTTATTTTGTGGCTGCCATAAGGCCGTGATTAGCTGGAAGCATTTTTAGTTTGGTCATTTAGAGACGACACCAATGAGACACCTTCCACTTAATTTTAGAGTGTTTTTTTGTAACTCACATTTTTTAGGCGACCTTTGCTGGGACTACCTGAACAACTGAAGAACAGGGGATAGAATTTCTCTGACCTTTTCTTCATTCTCAGGACTTTCTTAAATTATGTTTTGACGTGTTTACGTATGCCTAATGCCTCCCTAAGGCTTGAGGGTGACACAGCCATGGACCCCTTACTGACTATATTTCAAAGTATCAGTTACACACCATGACACTTCAGGGCCAATGAAGATTAGAATGATAGATGAAGGTTGCACACTTCTCTAGTTTTTCTTTTTTGGGGCTTTCCTCTTGGGTGGATTCAGACTGACATGGACATGACATAGGCATAGGGGTTCCTGGTGGTGATGCCGGCTGTATGAATTGGTGTGATTTGTCCACCTTTTAAGTCTTAATCAACATTTTTCGGGTGTTTCATAATTGGTTAAAAAAACCAGTATGAAGAGTTTACGGTGTTTGTTTACAGTTGGCAAGCAATAAATAATATTAATATTAACCCCTTAAGGACGGGAGTAATTTTACAACTTCGGCGCTGTTTTGGAAGTAGAAGTTTGCTGAGCTCATTTTGACCGTTTTTAAGTCACGTATTATTATACCACCCAGACAAATTATATATCGTTCTTTCCGGCAGACTCGGCAGATTAATAATATATCATTATTATATGTATATGTCATGCCCTGCCAAAATGCTATAACAAAAAATGTAAAAAAAAGTAAATAAATGTGAATTTTCAATAAAATTTCAATCTTCCACAGTGTGTAAAGTGTTTTTTTTTTAAATGTTATTATCCGAGGCTCTGCGGTCATATGTTGTGGGGTAGATTTGTTAAAAAAATTAGAACGGGGAACCCATTTTTTTTTGGGGGAGAAATTGCGTGATTTTAGCTAAACCCCCCCAAAAAATCGTTAGTGAAGCATCATTGTTCACATTATAATTGAAATGTGAACAATAGTGCTGCATTAAAAAAAAAAACACGTATTTAATTTTTTATTATTTAATTTATTATATTTTTATTATTTTTATTTTTACTTTTTTAAAACTTTTATTTCACATATAACATGGTCATGTTTGATATCATTGGAAAGGCCATGCTCTGGCTCTAGCTCTTGCTCTAGCTGCCACCGATCAGGAGATAAAGGGGTTCAAAGAGCCCCTTATCTCCTCTAAGGGATTTCCATAGGAAATCCCTTTGCAGCTAGGGGGTTCCCCGGTTAACTGACATCATTGCGCATGGCGCGATGAGTCAGTTGAGCGGGGGGGGGTGACCCAGAGGTGGGGGCTGCCCACCGGAAATAGGCCGCGATCGGACACAAATTAGGGCACAACTAAGGGGTTAATCCCCCATACATCGCTGGAAAGGTCAGGCTGTGACCGTTCCAGCGATGCTGGCCACAGCCGCCTGGTCCCCGGCGATGGGGAGATAGAGGGATCCAAAGGATCCCCCCCTCCCCTTCAGGCGCTTCCCCTGCTCCGGCAGGGGGGGACGCCTGAAACTGACGTCATCGCGCCCCCGGCGGAGGAAACCCTGCCGATCTGACTCCATGGGAGTCAGAGCAGCGAGGGAGCCGCCGGAGGAGGTGAGTATCTCCCGGGGGGGCTGAAAACGCCGAGGACGTACATTTACGTCCTGCGGCGCCAAAGCCCGCCTAATGCAGGGCATAAATGTACGTCCTGCGGCGTTAAGGGGTTAATAATATAAATATTAAATGTTCTATGTGTGCACACTCTGAAGCAATGGGGCTCTACTTTGGCCGTCCATATGTTATGGAACTACATTTTCCGCAAAGCTCTGTCAACCTAACGAGTGGCTGAGTATAATGGGAGATGAAGTTTCAAAACACCTGGAGGGCCAAGGTTGTGCAACTCTGCACTAATGCATGGGCTGCGCACACCTATGAGTATAGGTTTTTGCAAGCCTTTGAATGCAGACTGCTGACCTTCTGTCTTTTTCCATGTGTTCTCATAAAACCTCTTTAGCATATTTGTATTTGGCAAACAAAATCTAAATTAATGTCACCAGTGCCAGTGGAAAAGTCCCATAACTTACTTATTCAGTAAAACCATCTGAGGAAGCCACTGAGGATATCGCAACGGGCGAAATGCTTTCTGGTCACTAATTATTCCCTCATTTTATATTTTTGTTGTATTTTATGCTGTGTTTTATTAAATTTTAGATTTTTACTCCACCGCATGGGGTTTTATTTGACGTTGTACCCTACAACAACTTCTGAGCCTGATTCCTAAGGTCCTAGGTTAGGTCCAAGAAAGTGGTGTAAAGACTTGAAGTATCAAGACTACCTGTACCGAAAAGGGCAAGTGGGTAGCCGTTAATAACCCAGAGGCGCATCATCCAGAGCCAGGAAGGCTCTATTTCACGTGAGTGTGCTGACGCTTCTTTGATTTATCCATGTGGTATACATCAGATCGCACGATGATGTTTTTCCTTTTTTTGAGGTTACCCTAGGAAGAAAGCTCTCTTCAGGATCTGGGAAATCTACTCCTGGGACTTAAAGAAAGGAACATTGTTTTCGCTGCACTCCATCCCCTTGGACTATTGGTATATATTTTGGTGGTTTGGGACAGGAACAGCGTGCGAGTGCCTGAAGCGATCCTTAATATGTTATCAGCGCTGCCATATTGTGTTTGTTAAGTATAGGAAGTGTTAGTATGCAGTATGTAGCTTTAACAGAGTCTCAAGGGATTTTCACGGCTTTGCTGTAATACAAATGGAGCTGGTATGATTTACAAATGGAGCCATGATACTTAGGCCGGGGTTAGACGAGCGCACTATATGCACTCGTACTGATGTGCCTCCCGGCATCTGTCGCAGTGTTGAGACACTTCAACGGGGCCGGCCACATGCTGTAGCGCACGCATGAATTGCGAACACTACAGTGGGCGTGCTGCGGATATTCTGAAAGTCTCCCTGTCGAAGCGCTATGGGGAGTGTTCGACTGGGCTGCAAAGCACAATCCTACTGCATTAGCTGCGCTCAGCAAGGTAGCCAGATGGGCGTCAGAGTGGAAGGAACTTCCATTCTCACGGAGGTTCCTTCCGCTCTGCAAAACGCTCGTCTGACCCCAGCCTTAATGGCTCACTCAGTAATTATAATGGGTCGGTTGGATTAGAGCCCTCAGACTTATGAGAATAACACTCACAATTCTAGAAATCAAGAGATCTGTTATGCCTTATTGTATATTGCTCTTTTCCTATTGGCTGACAGAGGCACGCAGCTACACGTTGCATGATGAATATGTAAAGTGAGTCACAATTGTGATAGATTTGTACTTTGCAGAAGAAAATAAAATCTGTCTATTACAAAGAGAAATTACCAACACAGCATGGCAAAAGGCGTACGTGACACATCGTGAAGGAATATTTTGATGAGGTGTGATTTTTATTTCTTGCAAGTTAGCATCCGTCATGTGCTACAAGACATGGCAACTTATGCAATGACAGATCTGTTATGTTATATGAACACAATGGTTCATTACTGGCAGAATCTGGTTCCTATTCAGTACCGTGCATCCTTTCTAAGCCATGAAACAAAGCAGAAAAACATGAATATGATAAACAGGGAGTAGATTTATTTTGCTCCTATTTATGTATGAAAATGTATTAAAATTTGTGCATGTAAATTTTTTTTATTATTGCAGATGCAAATGGTGATATTTAAATATGCATTATTTTATAATGTATCGCTTGCAGTGTATATATGTATTTCCATCTGAGTTTGCAGCTATTACGATCCTACACTGTGATATAGTGATAAGGCGGGATTCACTCTGTGTTAATAAGGGAGAGATGGGCCTGATATTGATACAAAGCTTCCAATCAGATTCACAATGAACTCGGATTGTGCTTCGGTGTGTAGGGGAATACCATGGTGTCGTGTTGGTGTTGACATAGGCAGGACCCAGGTGCGAATCTCCATTGGCGGCCTCCATGCTTAGTAGGTTTTGCCATACTCTCACTGCGACGTAGCCGCAATACATTGCAATGGGGGATATATAGTGAATCCAGCTCATAGATGGCTAAAAGCTTGTAAAACAATATGGAACATCGCCATTTCAGAGGCTCTATGTAAAGCCCGCAATGACATAATTTATTAATACAGTTTCAAGAAACATTCTATGATTCTATACAGCAGGGGTGCTCAACCTGGATATTTTAGAACTACATTTCACACAAGAATCTGTCGATCTAAAGAGTGGCTGAGTATCATGGGAAATGAAGTTCTGACACATCTGGAGGGACAAGGTTGAATACCCTTACTGTAAACCAACATAATGCAGGACAATGTCTCATGGATTATTTTATTACACAAGGTACCAAGATAAATAATGACTGTGACATTTTGTAAAGATATATTTGCTTCCGTTTGTGTTGGATTGGGCAGAACATAATAGCCTAGGTAGGTCACATATAATTTTCTAAATAAAACTAGTGTTTATCATGATTTGAGGTGGTTAGATAGTGCTTCCTGCAGTGGAAACCACCATTCAAGGGACCCTCCAAGCATTTTCAGAAAGTATGTCACTTGCATGGGTTATGGAGTCTGTGTCTGCCTGCACACGGTATGACACAGAAGGTGTTATAAGCCCGCCCCTCTTGATTATGTCATGGGGAAGCCATCTTTCTTCTTCCGTACTAGTATTTTTTGTGAGATGGCACAGCATGGGGTGTATGTGTCTAATCAGTGGCCGAGTATCATGGGAGATATATTTCCAAAACATTGGGAGGACCAAAGTTGCTGATCACTATCCATATCCATAGTGTCTGTAACTGGAACTTGACGATTGGCTAGTCTGGTTAGAGCTTGTCGCAAAAACCTGCCATTCCTGGCTATTCATAATATACTATTTATTTTACTTGCCTGCATTTACTTATATGCTTGCTGCAATCTAACGTGTCCCCATTTGCATGGCACACTTGCAATGCAAGCAAATGCTATGTTTAGGATGTATCTTTACATGATCCCAAATTGTATCCAATGAATCGGATTAAGCCTTGCATTCCCTAAATCAGTAAAGCATTATGGCACGATCTGCTCCTGTTCAAGGAATAGAAGCCTCTGTTCCACCTACAGGAAGTGTCTTTGGTCTGTGACCATGAACATAAACCATTACATTCCTTAAGGTTGCCATGGAGGCCTTTATTGATCTGTGATCACAAGCTCCTAACGGCTAATAGTCTGACAGCCAGTGCTCAGGAGGAGGTTGCTGAGCTTGGAAATAGCATTGGACAAGCAACCAGATATTTTTAAAACCATTTTCACCTCGGTTTCACAGTGGGGAAAATATAGATTTTCAGAAAAAAACATTGATCAGTTAGCATTGAATGATTGTTCATTCTTTCCAGCAAACTAATCTGTTACAGTACATTCAGTCTGTTATTCCTCTACCCTTACTTTATCACGTGTGATAATTAAGAACCAATAAATTTAAAGGAGGAAAAAAAAATAGGGAAAATAATCCTCCTTTAAGCATAGAGAAAGAATACAACCCATATTGAACCATGTTTACACAGCCGAGAAAAATCAGACTTGGTTTTCCCACTGAGCTCTTTGCCTCACTCTGTATTTTGTAGGGATTTTTGAGTAGCAGCATGCAAATAAAGTTGACAATTTCTCACTTTTTTGTGTCTGTTTTGGGATTATTAGACCTAATCAATATGAGATAGGCTTGCGATGGTTGCAGAATGTGTATTGTCTTATGTGATAATTGATATACAGACCCCAGTCCCCCCAGCTTCATCACTCAAGCTGTGAGACTGAGAAATAATAATAATAATTATGGCACCTCAGTCTGCAAATGTCTCAATGAAAATAATGTATCCGACATAAATACAAATACAGACAACCTTGTTCTTTTGTATGCCTTCCAACCTTATGAGAAGGGTGTACCCACTTTCTATTAACATTTATATGTACAGGGTTATTCAGAGAAAGGTGAAAACCAGGGGAATGACTGGAGAAGTGAAAGTTCTAGGTCAAAATAGCCAAACCAGAAAAATTCTCCCATTTATCTCACTTTCCAAATAGTCTATTTGGTCTAGTTTATTCATTCTCCTGGCAATTATCCTGGCTTTCACCTCTCTCTGAATAACCCTGATAGTGTCTGTGTTTTTCTCCAAACTTTTGGCTTGTATAGAGGACTTTATTTAATTCCACTTATTGGTATTGTTTCAATGAAGCAGAAGGCCATTGTGATGGACATTTCCAGTATACTATGGCGTTCTACAATTTGTTCACCTTCCATTAATATGGAGCAACAAAACCATTTTTGTATAAATTGATTTGCTGGGGAATCTCTAAACATATTTATTTATTTTCTGACATTTTGAGGGGGTGGGATTATATTGTTTAATCAAAGTCTTATGTCATCATCCAGAATTATTCCTAAATACTCCCATGCAGTCCTTTTGATGTAATGGGTTTGCACTACTGGTAGTAAGCATCTTGATTAATTTAGTCATCACCCCCCCCCCCATTATATCCCTAAATATAAAACAATATACTATAGGGTTATTAACTAACCTCCAAAACACCCCCAAATTGCATCAAATGGTGAATTTCACTATTCGGTGCAATTTTGTGGCAATTCATCTATTTACTTACCAATTACAGGCGAATTGACAGCGAAATATGGTGCAATTCTGCACAATTCGGCAGCGTTTGGCGGCACTGAAATTGACCCATAAAAGACTATTGTGTCTTCTCTTGACAGGACAGCAAATTGCACCGAAATTCTACTGAAATGCCATGATTTTCGATGTTTCAATTCGAGAGGTTTAAACAGGGGAATCACATAGGTTTCAACGTAAAATGTAATAACTTTTTAAAAAAAATTTAAACACCATTTACTCAGTTCTTTTCTTGCAAAAACATTTATTTTTTTCTTATTTTTGTAAAAGACCTTTCTGTATTTTTTGTATTTTAGATGACTTTTTTTTTTTAAAAAGGTTGTTTTTATTTTGTAACAAACCTTTTTTTCTATAGGCACATTTTTAAACTCCTATTAGGAGACTTCTTTTTTTAATTTTTTTTTTACAGGTTTTATTTTTTACACGAATTTGCCAATGCCAATTCGATGCAATTCGGCGGTTACTGGCACAATTCCGCTTTTTTCGCCGACGTCCGATAGCTGCTTCAGCAACACCAACTTCCTCAAAATTCAGTGACCATTTCCAAAATAGTGAATTCGCTGTGTTTTCATCAAAATGGAATCGGCAAAGTGCGCCAAAATGTGGCGAAACTCAAAGCACCGAAATTGCACGTGAGTTCTGTGATTTGTAAATAGACCCTTATGTGTTTTTCAACTATTAATCTAAATATCTCCCATTATCTAAATGTCCTGTCAAATGAGACAAAACACCCGCCTCTAATAAATATAATAGATTAATAATTATCCATCACTATTGGGTTAAGGTTTAGTCAAACAGCAACAGTGAAAAATTTAAAGAAAAAAACATTGCAAGAGAGATTAAAATAATAAATGTATTAAATTTCAAACTAGTATGTCTTGAAACATATCATTTAGTGAGTAGATGGTTAAACAAATGCAAACCGAGTAGTTAAATAGAATGCCCAAGTCCGTTTCCAATAGTTGTGCAAGTCTGTCAGCTTTTCCCTATGAACTTCTTCACTACCATAATTAAGTATACTCATTCCTCAAAACACCAGCATGTGTCCCAAGATTGAGTGCACTCAATTCTGGTCTTATTGAGTAAGTGGAGTAATGCAAAGGAATTTGCAAAGGAATTTCATTTATTGGAAGCAAAATTAATTTCCAGATGGCCTCAGAATGTGACCTTAAAGTTTCAACACATTGGACATGACAGGCGATGTAATGAAATTGTTTGAAAAGCTTGACAGTCTGTTTTTCCTTCAAGGAAACACTGACTCGAAGTTGTAAAGTACTATGTAATAGTGCTTTTTGCCAGCAGAGGGAGTCCTCTGCCTGTCAGATAGGACCTACATACAGTGAACATATACACTTTCTGTATATTTTTACTGTTTGGGTAATGGCAACTGATTTTTCATAAAGCACTGGGCCCTGAAACTTGTTTTATCGAAAACCACTTGGTACTGAATGGGTTAAATTAGTTCCAGGTGACTTGGAAAGGACATCACCTGTGTAAGCGATATGAAAGACTTTCTTCAGTTATATATTTGGGGGTATCTTAACCTCTGAATGGGAAATGAAGGGGCTTCCAAATCCAAAGCAACAGAGAGTTATTTGTTTAAATTTGACCCAAATAATGCGTTTTTACCTGTCCCCACCCCCTGAGGCAAAAGACTATTGATTTACGATAACATTTAATAGCACGAAAGCTGGTTGTATGACAATGTATTATATTTACGCACCATTTATTAAGCTAATTATAAATCACATTAACTTGCCAGACTTTATTTTCTTTGTCAAATGCTAAACACCAAAGGTCAACTATTTTGCGAATGAAAGAAATGAATACTTCACTGACATGCTAATGCGTCTGTCATGTAAAAGCACAGGAAAAGATTGATGGTAACATAATAAATACAGGCTTGGACTTGCCTACCAGCTAGCAATCAAAATAGTGGTGTGTACCAGCACTCTTGGCTTCCCTGAGCCTCAAAGCTACCATGCAAGAATCAAAATATACAGGGTTATTCAAAGAGATCCGAATTGCAAATCTTGGCGAATTGCCTGCACATACGGTGCCTGTTCGGAGCCTGTTCGAGGGCAGAGAAATCCCCATAGAAAAGCTCTGCTTCGGCTATTCAGAGAACAAAAACCAGCAGTGGAAGGTTCCCTAAATGCCCTGCCATTCGGTGGTTTAATTCGGCAGGTTTATTCAAGCGAATCCCATAGGCTTCAATGTTAAAAATATTCCTGTTTTAAATCAATATCTAATAAACTGTTCATTATAATATTTTGCAGTAAAGAGTCTCTTTATTTATAGTTTTTTTTTTATATTTTAAGCAATTTTCCGGATTTTTTTTTTTTTTTAACTTTACTCAGTAGTTTGTTTGCAAACAGCGTTTCACTTTTCAAACATTCAAGCAAACTGTTTTTCTAATTTATTCACTGCATTCGTCTGCAGTGTCGGCTTTTTCCGGCGGCTGCGCTGCATATGATCGGCTCCTGCTCGGGTTTCTCCGGCGTTTTCGGCAGGTTAATCCAGATGTTTTTGCGGGTTTCGGTGTGCGTTCGCCCTTGTTTTGCGGTGAGTTTTCGGTGGGTTTGCGGTAACTTTTCCATGCATTTCGGCGGCCCGGTGGTGCTTGCTGAATACACCGCAGGGTTGCCGAAATGGGATCGCCAAATCGAACCGAATTGAAGAGAACGAAAAGTCACCGTCGTGCGATGGCTTTTCGATTCTCTTTGAATAACCCTGATAGTGATGATACACCGACCACTCCATTAAAATAAAATCCACAGGTTTAATATCATACTTCCTGCTTCTGACATGCAAAGAGTCATTGGAGTTGTATTCCATGTTCAGTCGAGAGTGAGGATTTATTGAGTCACCCATGGTATACAAACTAAAATTGTTCATTTCAAATAAATTTGATGTCCCCTCCATAAACCTGCATACACTGCACTTGCATCATTGTGACACATTCTCACGTTCGGCAGATTTTGATAGAAAAAACACAAAGACTTATTTTTGTTAAACATGTTTCTTTGTTAACCATACACTAATTGACAACGTCAATACAAAATACAATATTAAATTCCTATTTTATTGCAGATTGTATTGTTTAAGTTGTAGTTTTAACAAAATGAAAATTAAAAGCCAT
The DNA here is from genome assembly GCA_009667805.1 of Leptobrachium leishanense. NCBI lineage: Eukaryota > Metazoa > Chordata > Amphibia > Anura > Megophryidae > Leptobrachium > Leptobrachium leishanense. Next base: position 66,540,181 of record CM019070.1, on the reverse strand, counting down.
GGCAACGTACGAAGAGGCCCAACGCAAGTCTTTGTCCACTTGTCTTGCATTTAGAGGTTTAAAAGGACTTGAAAGTGTATATAACCGTGAGATGATGGTAGCAAACAATGCAAAGCAGCAGCTCTTTATTAGGGTTTATATATACACACACAGCAGAGAAAAAGTGAGACATTACAATATATGTATAACAATTAAGAAGTACCAAAAAAAATCTTCCACCATGCAAATTGAAAGAGGGAATGTTAAGTCATTGCAAATTTTTTTTTCACATCCATGCAACTCCGAGACTTGCATTGACCACAGAGCCCCTTAGCCATAAACTCCATATGCAGCAGGGAATTCAGCATCGGATACACAAATGAAGCCCACAATGTCACACTTTTTTACATCAATATTATGTGTGTGTATATATATATGAATTGCTGTGATGTGCAAGTGGCTTCTGCAATAATAAACATAACTAATATAGCGTGGAGGCTTTTATCTCACTTTTTGTCCTCCACCACAACCCTTGTAAGCACTGATTTACCCTACGGGTCCAAGCATCCACTGCAACTGGTCATGCCTAGCTGCTAGCTGATGAGGGTCCAACAAACCCGAAAAGTGGCTTTGACCAGTTGCATAAACCTTATCTCTGTTAAGAAGCCACAGTGTGGCATAGCATTGATTTTAGGGCTCTGTGTAATAACAGACCCAGGATGCATAAAAGTGAGACAGATGTCATTTGCATATCCTATCCAGAATTCCTAGCTGCATATGGGGAATGTGGCACAGGAGCTCTGGGATGCAATTCTTTGAATTGCTGTGATGTGCAAGTGGCTTCTGCAATAATAACCACTATATATATTATATATATATATATATATATATATATATGAGAGAGAGAAGAGAAAAAGTGCACACAGGAGGCTGGTTTCAGAATTTTGTAGTGGATATTTATTCCATCAGTCAACGTTTCAGTCCTCGACAGGACTTTTATCAAGACATGTCCTGATAAAAGTCCTGTCAAGGACTGAAACGTCGACTGATGGAATAAATAGCACTACAAGATTCTGAAACCAGCCTCCGAGTGCCCTTTTTCTCTGCTATCTATGCAAACCCACGGCTTTACAGCAGCACCAGAGCAAGTATTGTGTGACGCAGTTAAAGGTGGGAGCCCTTGCTATATATATATATATATATAGTCAACATTTTAAATCCCAAAATACCAGCCAGGCTGAAAAATTATTGAAGCACACATACATAATATAATATATATACACTCATAAATATATCTATATATATATAATAATATGTAAACATAATTGCACAGGATGTGAGATAAACTTCCTAAGGCATTATATGCACTGCATCGTTGTGTTGTATACATGGGTTATGTTGAGTAGGAACACCTTTTTATAAAGAGTCCCCCCCCAAAGTATTTTTCCAAAGGGAATAGCGTTCCAAATTGTCCCACACTCTGTGAAGCTTTTATTCGACTGCAAAATCATATATTTCACACCAAACGCATGATAATTATGACTGAAACCAGTCCTTACATATGACTGTATATAAATATATATTCTGGGTGTTTGCAAGTCATTCTGAAGGCACAAATACATGTGTTAATATCAGGTTTGACAGTAAAGTGGTGGGTACGATGTGAAAGCACTTAATTGGGGGTAGAAATATGCCTGAGTTCCCATGCTTATTTTTTTTACGACTTGACCCATGAATATAATGTAATGTTCATGAACAAATGACAACTTATCAGCAAACAAAAGTAGAAATGTCCCCTGCCGCAATATGAAACTACTGGTCTGGAGTGCACTGAGTGCAGGGCATGGGGTAAAACCAGGCTGGCTTGTCTGTGAGTAAATAAATAAATATGTCTGCCTACATGGCTGGATTCCAGACAGTCTGAATCTCTGCGGATCACTCTGTCTGCATTCAGGTGTCTCAAACATAATGGGCAATGGAAGAGGGGTGGGGGATGGAAGACGTTAACACAAAACAGACAAAGAAGAAAAGGAGGAGGAGGGAGAGAAAAAAAAATATGATTTCAAGGACCCATTCCGTTCCAAATGTGCACGACAACAACCTGTTTGGGAGCCGACGCTCTTGTGGCGCAGGCACATTGGTATTTGATTATTTCTGGTTAAGAATGGGAGCCTGAGAAAAGCTCTTTTCATTGATGTAGCCACGCCCTGTATCGAGACACCTATTACTCTCCAGATCATGCAGTTTCTGAAAATCGTAGTATTGCTACGTTTAACGCCCTCCCAAGAAAATCCGTATGATTGCCCTGAAATGCTCCATGCGATTCCTCAGGATGTTGCATTAAATCAGATTGCGAGTCTTTTATTTTTCTATTTGTTTTCCTCAGTTTCTCCACATTGTCCTAAAAAAACTGATCACAACTGCCCTTTTATAACAGCTTCCTAGAAGCCACGCTATATTGTCACATACGTCTGTGCCTAATATATCATGTATATATCTATATCTCTATATACGCTTTCCTTATACGTTTTGTCCCATGTAACCTCTCTCTATAACACCACATAGTATGTCATATAGTCTATCTACAACTCCACATATTGTCATATAACATCTCTATAACTCCACATAATGTGTCCTTATAACACTACATATTGTGGCATATAACCTCTATAACTCGACGTTATGTGTCATATAACCTCTCTAAGACTCCATATTTTGTGTCACATAACCTATTTTAATCAACACATATTGTACCATATAGCTTCCTTATAACCACATACTGTGCCATATAGCCTTTTTATAACTCCACATATTGTGTCATATAACCCCTCTGTAACTCCACATATTGTACTATATAACCTCCTTATAACACTACATATTGTGTCATATAACCTCTCTATATTACCACATATTGAACCATATAACCTAATAGTGCCACATACTGTACCATTTAAACTCTCTATACCTCCACTTATTACGCCATATAATCTATCTATAACCACCTACTGTGGTTATTACCTATTACCTCCTTATGACTCCATATCATAGTTTGTCATATAACCTCCTCACAACTTTACATTTTGTGTCATATAGCCTTTTTATTACGCCACGTGTCTTATAATGTTACCCCTCGAGAGTACCATAGGGTGTTATAATATCTCAGTACAGCTCTTCCACCTATTCCACAATGTGTTTATCTGTAACTAGTCCTAGTCCATGGCATGCTATATCTGCATATAATATCTTTCTGGGTATCCTCCTCCTACTCCTTGATATAAAATCCCTCCTACTGCTCCATGTAATACCTCTCATTAATGCCTCCCACTGTTCCAAATAATCTCTCCAGAAAATTACTCCATATTACATATTGATATACCTCCACCTCATACTATGTCACCTCAAACGCTCTGTAGAAATGCTCTTATTAACGCCTGCTATGCCGTATAACGCATCGCTATACTATCTCCTACTGGTCCATAAAATGTCTTTCATGTAGCTCCTCCTGCTGCTCCATATAACTTTTTCTATAATACGTCTTCCTGTGAGGTAACGCATTTGCCTAACAGACAACCCTTTGTTCCATATAACCTTTCACAACAATTACCATACTATCCCATGTAATGACATATACATTCATCTATTACTTCATTTACCCCATGTAACATACCTCCCTATAACTGCTCCATATAACGTCTGACTTTTTCCCCAATGATTCTACATGACTTTGTCTATATCACTTATAATACCTAATATGTCATCTGATACAACGTCAACCCTTATTACGTCCAACAATATCTAGGTGTGACTCCTCCCACTGCGCCACGCCATCGCTAGCTACAACTTTTCTCCCTATGCTGTATAATCTACCCCGGAGCTTACCCTGTTGCTCTTTATCTTCCATACCTTCGCAAACTGCTCTCTTCCATCCTATTCCTTCTACGGATAACTATCTGATTAAAATTTAAACGCCATCAAATCCGAAAAGTTTTCAGCATTATTTTTTGCTTTCCATCCATAAGGCAGCGTAGACATTTCTCATCAACATGTGGCTACATTGCTTCACCGAGCGATCATCTTTATGTACAATTTCACCTAGTCAGCAATACTATTGTTTCTTGCATGCTGGAAAAGAAGTCATGTGACAGCCATTCGTAAACTAGAGAAAACCAAATAGAAAAAAAACCACACGCAGGATGATGTGTTTAACTGTAACCGCCGTGTTCCAACACAGACAATTTCATTATAAAATCTGAAACAAAACCCGAGGAGAAACTGAATGCATGTCAATCACTCCTTTAATAACCTACCATTAAATGCATGAATCGACTGAAATCGGGTATAGCTTTCTAGTAAAAATGTGTGTTTTTCACATTCCAGGTCTTTTTTAGTTTTCTGCCAACAAGAATATATGATTTTTAAAGCTAACAAAGAGTCTCCTACTGACTTTTGTTTATGGGACAGAAAGTTTAGCTTGATATACAGGCAAAGGAATAAAAAAATATATATAATAAAGCTATCATTCAAAATGATATTCTACAGGATCCAAAGAAAGCAGGATTCTTTGCTGTAGAAGTATTTGTGTTTGATTGGTATAAGTCCCTTTTATTCTTCAATTCCCTTTTAATTCTACAAGAAGCCCACTCAGATTCTTATGCAGATGGTACTTTAGTTCTGGTCAGTTAATTCAAATCTCTTTTAAAAGGCATGCATATTAAAAAAAAAAGAACAAATATTTCATAAAGAAAATGATAATAGCAAGAATAGGGACATATTTATAAAATAATACATTGTATCGTTTTTATTATGTCAAAGAGTGAAAAGTACATGACAAAGTTTGTATTGTTTTGTTCTCTTCTGCAGTTTTAAAATTTGCAAATAACGCTTTAGTGCGACATCGATCATTGCACGGAAATAACAAAGACAAATTGCAGCCTTTTAACCCTTTGTTCGCCCACTATGAATTTTTTCATCTTTCTATCAATGGATTGTTCAAAACGACACAGATTTGTACAGTGTCTGGCAATGCAGAACATTTAGTGGATGTGGGGCAAGTATGGAAATCTACCGGCTCCTCTGGCATTCAAGAGGTTAATGAATAATCTGCTAATCATACATGTTAACGCGTATTATTTTCGTAAACCAGTTGCAAATCGTCTGCATTTATACAGACATACGCACTTTTAGTATAGACACAAAGGGCTGTTTTGGTCCCTAGGGCCCTGCAAAGTAATCTAGTTCCTTTTTGGAAACATCAGGGTTAAACATAACAATGCTTAAGGTTCCTTCATAAACGTTTCTTTGCGTTCCATCAAAATCTATCACAACCAGATAAAAAAGAACAACCTTAAAAAACAAAATAGTACTGGTTGGTTAAAGTATATTACTATTAAAAATGTCCAATATTTTTAAAAAATGACTTTCTTGTGCGATTTTAAATTTTTACATTTTTTTTAATAATAAAATATGAATTTAAAAGCCGTACTCACCTTACAGAGCAGGATTTCATAGACTTAAAAGATTATTCGGGCCATTCCCCATTCGTAAATCTTGTATTTGGAAAAAGAAACCGCCTGCTTTTGCCGGAGACTGAGATTGTGCATCTCCTAGAACTGCAGACCTTACATGAACTGGAGATTTTTTTTTCCCTGTCTTCTGAAAAGGCAGCAGAAAGAAAAGAAGAAGGGGGGTTATTTTAGACGAGGGCTATCACATGAGACACACTGCGCTTAAACATTGGCTAGCACTACAGACACCAAACAGGCCGGATTGGCCAAGTTAAAAACTCTACGCCTCGGGGGATCCTCCTATTACAGAATTTTGTATGTGTGTCTGTGTGTCTGTGCAAGAATGACTGGAGGAATTTTCTCAGATGGAAGTTCCACTGAGCTTAAAGAATATTAACAGGCAACTGTCATCTGGTCGTCTTTATGCAAAATGGGGAAGAAATAAATCTATTTTCGCATCCTGTTTGACTTGTGACATTTTTATGCTGTTGTCGTGTTATTAAAAGAAGTCTAAAATGCGTCAATCTGTAATTTTTAAAGCAACAATTTTTAAAGCATACGTAAACAAGCTTGTTACTGGCACCCGTCTCCCCCCCCCCAAAAAAAACCAAAGGTTAAGCAATTTGCTGAGCTGAGTAACATTTAGAAGGGAATACAAGCTTTAAGGAAGTTGACAAACAGTACATGCTTTATTGCAGTGATCGTGCTCGCTCTCTTTGTCTGTTCCCAAAGAAACAGGTATATTGGCTTTGGCTCTTTTGTCTTTGTTTCCCCTTTGTTTGCAAAGCAGTCTTAAGGCTGATGTTTGGCCGATAATAAGCTCTTTTTGGTAGAAGCTATGTAGTGCATAGGTGAAACTAGTTTTAAAAAAAAAAATCAGAACGTTAGTACTTGACACTTTTCACATTAAAAATATTTTTCTCCTCTACCGTGCACAATAAAAGTATTAAAACCATAGTACACATGCTTGGTTTGATTACCTTTATACACATTACTGTGTCGTTCATAACTCGTAGTTTTCTTCAGGGTCTTTCTTGTGCTAAGTGATTTTTACTGATGCAAAAATCACTTGACATCAGCTTTTGCCGCCATTATTTAGTGGCTGCAGACGAGAAGAACAAACTCAGTCAGACGTTATTCTCTGGCTCCCACAACGTTTGTGCTGTCCATACGAAGTATAGGAAGTGCAAATATTCGGCAAACCGAGACGCAACCGGGGTTTGTAGTAGCAGATGGGTGGCCAGGCACTCAGGTCACAAAGTGCTAATGTTATTGGAGGTTATCCAAATGAAAATGGTTCGGCTGAAACATCAGCCGTTGTCAGGCAACAGGGGTTTTCGGCTTAGTATGAATAGGAGATGAGTTGTTAAATATAACGACTCCACTTGTTAATGTTAAGAGCTCCCTCGCTAATGTCAACAGATTGAGTAGAATCAGGTCCATACTGCCTATCAGTGTGACTTATATTACCATTGAGTTCTTTGTCTCACTCATCCTGTTTGCAGTTCAGTCATTGGTTACACAATACTCATTAAGGACTAGAGTGGTGCTATTCGTTTGATGTTACTGTTTGACATTCTCAGCACGTCTGAGAAAGAGACACATTCAATAATGATCAGTTTGAGTGTTATGATGGTGGGTTCGTGATAAGTATGTACACAGTGCTCACATACTTCTGTGAATTTTCTTCGTGTGAAGCTCTTTATGCACTTTAGAAACTTCAGAAATAATTCAGTATCATGTATCCTTCTTTACTCTCTTCTTTCTGTTTTCAAGAGAGCACAGTTTGTTCACCCAACCTGATATGATGGTAACCATCTCCAGACCAGCGCCTGATGGGTTGGTAACCATCTCCAGATGTTTCCGAATCAGAATCTGTAAACTCTTTGAGTCACTATAGATTAATACTGTACTTACTGATTTCATTTATGGCTGTAATATGTCACCTGAGCAGACATATTTCTGTAATGGACACCTATAGGCACTGGCAGACAAGTGCGCCTAGTCCTGCTCGGTAGAGTAACTATCGGTATTAGCTGTTACGTTTTTGAGGAGAGCAAAAACAAGTTTGTCAGAGCACTAAGGATGGGCAGCAGCATTAGTCGCCTGCCCTGTGTTTTGTGCATTCTCAGGTCTCATAAAATGACTTTGCCCCAATGGTGCCATCACAGAGAAGACTATATCATATGAATCTCAGCCTGCATCTACTCAAAATGCCAACCAAAGCTTAGATGCCAAGGCAGCCTGTTCCTCGTGTGAGCTATAGCAACCCCCGTGATAGTTTCAGTATTAGTTGGGCCTCATCAGGAGGATATTGCTGATATCTCTCTAGGCACCTCAAGCATGGGGTGGTCCACATCTGGATTACTCTGCAGTTTATGGAGAGCAAACACAAATTTAACAGAGCACTGAGAATAGGCAGCAGCATTGGCGGCTTTCCCAGGTCTCTACACAATCAGGTCTCATGATTTGGTTGTAGCTTTATGGTGCCATTGCAGAGGAATCTTTCAACCAAACGGTCAGCCAGAACTGAAGTACCAAAGAGGCACCTGTTACCCACATCAGACCAGGAAGGTCAAAGTGGGCAGGTACAACTGAAATCACTGTAAAAAAAATAGACACAGAATGTGTTGCAGGCTACCATCTTTAATTTACTGTGGCCAGAGCAGCTGAGTTACTCCTTCCCCCATCACCAACCTCCCTCTACAGGAGGTGCAAAGAATCACAACTCAGTCTCAGCAAAACAATTGGGCACTATCACCTGGTGTGAGTTAACCTTGGCATTGGCGTGTTTTTTACATTAGCGCTGGGTTAATTGAGTCCAGCACCTGAACAACAGATTGTTTGCCTCTTGCTAAAAATGGAAAAAAATCACTTAGCGTGTTGCTATTAGGCTTGTGCACCGATTTTTTTTTCGGTTCGATTCGGTTCGATTGTTCGGATTTTTAAACTTTGATTCGGCTCGTTTCGACCGATTTCTGTTTCGATTCGGTTCGGCTCGATTCCTTTTTCGTGTATATTTTTTCGGAATATCGACCATTTTTCGTATTTTCGTGTCACTTTGCTCGTTTTTTGTATCGACTTTTCGTAATTTTGGAAATTTTCGTTTTTTCGGAACGTCTGTTCTCCTCGTTTCAAAGCAATAAATTTCGATTTGACACATTTCAAGTCCATTCGAAAATTCCGAAAATATTTCGTTTCGGCTCGGAAAACTTTTCGGATCTGCCATTTTCGGATCTAAAAATTTTCGGAAATTCGGCCGCATCCGAAAACACGAATCGGGAAATTTCGTGAAAATTCCGAAATTCCGAAACCCGAAATGCACATCCCTAGTCGCTATTAGCGATACGTAGTGCGAGCTTAATGTACTTTTCATGTCCTATACTTAACATGGGCAGTGCTAGAGATCTCTAGTGCTTTTGTAACTAACAGATCATTTGGTGCCGCTGCTAATTTCTGAAGTGACGCTAATAGCAAAATTTTACTTCTCAATCCTGGTGCTAACACAAAAAACCCCCACAAAAAAATAGGTCCTCACCCAAAATTAACAATTTAAAGGAATGCAGCATAGGTGTTCTCTTGGCCCCATACGCCATAGTAATGGATCTGTTCAGCAATGTCGTTGCTGTTGCAGTAGGCTCTATTATGATATATATGTATCCTTTATCCACATATATCCTAATTCTAATATACTGGCTTATTTTAACCATTTTATGCAGGGGGTTATTCATAGTATGTAAGCGGTTGATTATTAGGGTGACCGTGTGGACCATGTTTAAAGGGACACATGGATAAGTCTTGCACTGAAACATGTATTATTTATATGCTGCAGCAGGGACATTATTGTCGCTCAGCTGGCTTTTCTTTAGGATCTATTAAGTGCAGTGTAATGATTCTACATACTGTTGGGTGGCATTTATCATGCAATGCCCATCAGCCTCAATTAATATGGGTGTGTGCACATCAAAACAGGGATGATACGGGCGGCCATCTTGAAGGATTTTAATAATGCAGGGGGGTGAGAGATATTCGTTGGATGTGTTCATATTTCTACAAGGTTCTATCCTGTCCACAACTGCATTAGCACTGGGTCTCAGCTCAGGTTTTAGTTAGCGTGCGCTAAACGACCTTGTATACAGACTCCCGCGGACAAGGTGATCTGTTAGCAGATCATTAGGCACTGAGTTTTAGAGACTCGCGCTAAATTTGTTCTTTAGCGATGGTGTTTTAGCTCACACCCGGTTATAGCGCCCTTAATGTTTAATGGAAATAAGTAAAATGTATTAACGATTTCAACATTGCAGTACATAAATAAATATAAGAGAATATCTTTTTTTCTGTCTACTCATTTCCTCTCAACTACACATACACTGCACGAGAGTTACAGAAAACCCAGCAACGATTGTTTCAGTCTTTAGTTGGGCATCATATACAGTCAGGTCCAGAAATATTGGGACATCGACACAATTCTAACATCTTTGGCTCTATACACCACCACAATGGAGTTGGAATGAAACAAACACAATGTGCTTTAACTGCAGATTGTCAGCTTTAATTTGAGGGTATGTACATCCAACTCAGTGATATTCCCTCATTACCCCAATTACAATGTGCAGATAAAAGGCCCAGAGCCCAACTAAAGGATTTGCAACCAAGTATTAAGAAGCGAAAGTTTGATTTATGATTATTATTCTGTCCATTACCTTTGGTCCCTTAACAAGTGGGAGGCACATCTGCAAACTGCTGTAAGTCCTACACCGTTCACCTGAGTTGGATGTACATACCCTCAAATTAAAGCTGACAGTCTGCAGTTAAAGCACATTGTGTTTGTTTCATTCCAACTCCATTGTAGTGGTGTATAGAGCCAAAGATGTTAGAATTGTGTTGCTGTCCCAATATTTCTGGACCTGACTTGTCCTGGGAATGACAGGGTGGCACTCATGTCATAATGTGTGATTGCCTCTCTAGTTAGTTTTTTTACTTCATGTTTCATCCATAATTGATTCAGCATAACAGATTGTATCGCTAGTCAGCTGATTCAGTCTGCTTGCCATACTGCATCAATAATCTGACATATTTAATTATCACATGCTATAGTTTACCCTACATGTCCAATATTATAGTTAAACTGTCGCGTGCCATATTCAATCAATCACATGCCATTTTTCCTTCATTATATGCCATTTTTATTAAATCTATTTCGTGCCTTATTTAGTCCAGCGCATCCCATCTGCCATCCAATTTACATCACATTTTGTCCGTCTTAGGCCCGTGTCAGACGAACGCAGTGATCACGTCCGTGTTGCCGCACATTTTAACGTATGTTGCAAAATAAAATTATGATGAATAGAGACCCACACACAAAGTACGTCTGCATAGAAGTGCGCACGCACAACGTACGTGGCACCGGACGCAATTTAGGCAAGAACGTCAAACCGCTAGGACGGACACACAGAGTGCGCCACGTCCGCGTAGCTTTGTGTGTGAGGGATGGAACGTAGTCAGACTGACTGCATTTTTGACATCCAGCATTTTTGACAGACAAAATGTTTTTTCATATTATGTATCAATTTTTTTAATTTTACATATTAATTTTATTTCCCATCTACATCAGTCAAAAAAAAACGTCAGTCAAAAAAACGGACCGTGTGGTGTCTACAGTATCATCAGCCAGAAAGTACATCAGTTGAGCACGGACGCACAGTGTGCTCAGAATGCGTTCATCTGACATTAGCCATATCCGATAGCTTGCCTTTTTATTATTTTCCACACATCATCTAACATAAGTCACCTAACAATGTTTCATGAGAGATCATTTATAAGCTGCTGCCATATTTCATTTCACTTTGTATTGTATTTCACACCATATGTATTGGTATATGACATAGTAACACTGTATTTCATCCATTAGCCAAGTCTCCTTGTCTCCTTGCCAGTTTTGCTATTAAAGTGTCACTACCATCAAAAAACTAAATGTTCTTATTCTGCTTTTTATGTTGCTGATATCTTACACGTGCTTTGTTTTTTCTCTTGTTTGTTTAGTTAAGGAAATATTTTACTCTATATGTGTCACTGTTTGCATCTACTGTGTAATCTTTTGTGTTGTATCTTTTCATCACTTGCTCCTCACTAAGTGACAATGGCCATAACATGTAGTCTATGGGTCGATCATTGACTCAGATCATTGTATTGTGTGAGATGTATTCAAAGGACATCACCAGTAGAGTAGAAGTCTTTTAAGCTCCCCTGTTTTATCTCATTCAGCTGCCATCTCAGTTAGCTGCGAGAAAAATAGCCTCCTGTCACCTTATCTAAACATCTAAACATACAGATACAGTTGTGTTCAAAATTATTCAACCCCCAATGCTGTAAAGGGTTTTAGGGAATTTAGTGTACATTTGTAATTGTATTCAGAATGAAATCCTACAAGGACTTTTTAAAGAACCATATGCAACTAAAATGACATCAATTGGTTTTGTAATACAGTAGTAAATGTTTCTTTTGTGAATTCTTCATTGACACAATTATTCAACCCCTTAAAGACTACCACTCTGAAGAACAGAGGTTCATTCAAGTGTTTTCAATCAGGTACTGAAAACACCTGTGGATGTCACGGAGCAGCAATAAAGCATAATAAGCACCAATTAGGCAGCTTTAAAATTACTGTGATATTCAGCTCCTTCTAGACATTTACTGGTGTGGTTACAAACATGGTGAAGTCAAGAGAATGGTCCAGGAAGACAAGAGAAGAGGTGATTACTCTTCACAGGAAGGGCAATGGCTATAAGAAGATTGCAAAGATGTTAAACATACCAAGAGAGACCATAGGAAGCATCATTCGCAAATTCAAGGCAAAGGGCACTGTTGAAACGCTACCTGGTCGTGGCAGAAAGAAGATGCTGATTTCGACTGCTGTGCGCTACCTGAAGCGTAGAGTGGAGAAAAGTCCCCGTGTGACTGCTGAGGAACTGAGAAAAGATTTGTCAGATGTGGGTACTGTAGTTTCAGCTCAGACAATACGGCGCACATTGCATAATGAAGGCCTCCATGCCAGAACTCCCAGGCGCACCCCCTTGCTGTCTCCAAAGAATAAGAAGAGTCGACTGCAGTATGCCAAAGTTCATGTGGACAAACCACAGAAGTTTTGGGATAGTGTTCTGTGGACTGATGAAACAAAATTAGAACTGTTTGGGCCCATGGATCAATGCTATGTTTGGAGGAGGAAGAACAAGGCCTATGAAGAAAAGAACACCTTGCCTACTGTGAAGCATGGCGGGGGGTCAATCATGCTTTGGGGCTGTTTTGCTTCTGCAGGTATTGGGAAGCTTCAGCGTGTGCAAGGTACCATGAATTCTCTTCAGTACCAGGAGATATTTCATGACAATGTGATGCAGTCCGTCACAAACCTGAGGCTTGGGAGACGTTGGACCTTTCAACAGGACAATGATCCCAAGCATACCTCCAAGTCCACTAGAGCATGATTGCAGATTAAAGGCTGGAACATTTTGGAGTGGCCATCGCAGTCACCTGACTTAAATCTGATTGAGAACCTCTGGTGGGACTTAAAGAAAGCAGTTGCAGTGCGCAAGCCTAAGAATGTGACTGAACTGGAGGCTTTTGCCCATGACGAAGATACCCGTAGATCACTGCAAGACACTTGTGTCAAGCTATGCTTCACGTTTAAAAGCTGTTATAACTGTAAAAGGATGTTGTACTAAGTACTAAGATTGAATGTCACTTGGGGGTTGAATAAAACTGATAATGACACAACTGTAAATACTGTATCTGAAATAAACAAGACCAGTAAAGAAAAGCTTTTGCACAGATTTTGGTAAGTGTTACATCATGGGAAAAATCCTTAAAATGAAACAGGAGATAAATAAAATAAATAAATTTCTTTTTACATGCCATTACTTAAAAAAAGCATGTGTTATATAAAGTGGTTTTGCTTGTAATGTACAAGTAATCTAGTTGCAGCTAATATATGTGGCAGTGTCCATTTAACACAGTCACTTATTTACATTACTTCTTTACTTTAACTCACCATGGCTGCATATATTCTTACTTGTTTATATTCCATGAACAGATGATATAGGCAGCTCTGGCATGATGAGACTTAACCTTTTAAATGTAGGCTGAATTGAGGTTTAGTGCATCTCACTGCCTCCCTCGGCTCTATAGTGAGACACCTCACTCCCCAGGAGATCTTTAGTGAATTTAGTTCACTGTCGCATTTGTCCAGAGAACAGACTTGACTATCTTTGGAACCATGGCCTCTCTGAGTTTATAAAGCTATAGAAGCTGTCTCTTGAATAGGGCAAGTTGATACACTTCCCTGGTATCTAGTTGGCACAGACAGATGCACATATTTGCTGCCAAAACCTTTTAAAGTGTTAGGAGAGTTGTAATTAACCCTCCTCCCAAATACCACCAAGAAAGCAAGTTGCAACCAAACATGAAAAGCCCAACTGCCTCAGTTGCCTCAGACACAAACATGATGAAGAAAAAGAAAATCAGAATTTGATACAAAATTAAATACATTGGGTTAGATTACATACTGAACGCTAACGTTAGTGTTCGGATATGTAAGTGGTAACTTCACGATAAGCGACTTTAAAGCCTGCCCCCCATGTTACAGCCATAACGCTAATCACAGAAAAAAAATTGTTAGCGCATCGGTGATTGCGCGAGCTTAATGTACTTTGCGCATCCTATACTTAACATGGACAGCGCAAACATTAATTAGCGTTACGATAAGTAAGGTATTATAAAGTCCAATGCTAATTACTGCACTGATGCGCAAATCTGAAATTTAGCTAGTGCTAAACCTCCCTCCGATAATTCAGATACTCATGTCTCATCTTGCAGCGAGAATGGAGGCCCGATTCACAGCTTCTGGCTGCCGTGAGCAGAGTGAGACTGAGGACAAATAGTTCCCCGTCTCCCTCTGCGATCACTCCGCGGCCCTGTGCAGGACTCACAGCCTCCATGGAGCCCTATAGTCTCAAGGAGGTGATACGCGCGGCGACACGGAAGTAGTACTGTGAGTATCACCTAGGGTAGCGTGTGGTTCCGGTGCAAGGTACCGGGGTAGCACTTGACCCAGAATGTCACGCTAAAATGGGGCTGCTATGGGGAAACCTGCAGGCACAGGTTTTACCCATTTGCGCCCCGTTTTAGCGTGAAGGATTTAACATGGACCATTGTATTTATTGTATGATTTTCACAGACCGGTATCTGTGCTGTGTATAAATCATTATTACTTTTATAACATTAGAGTATATTAAATTGATAAACTTTCTGCAGTGGTCTTCTAGGCATACTAGGCCAAGGTTAGTAGCCCAGGTCTCTCCAGTTGCTCAACCTCCAAACGTATCAGTCTCAAACCAACTAAAACCTTTAGCTAGCAAAAGAAAGGGGAAGCAGTTCATGAGGATATTTATTGAGGATGTGCATCATGCATGCTACTTGGAGACCAAAGAGAAATGTTCCCTCTAAACAATAGCATCTCTATTTATTCACCTCCTACATCTTGAACCTTGCTCCTGGAGGCAAAAAATAATTTCATATGTCATCACCCAAACAATGAATGAAACCCATTTACACAGCCTTTTCTATGAGTGTCAAGCAGTGGGATGCATTGTAATGTGCCATGCTCCTGGCATTGCTGGGGTTAAATGTATTACAATTTTTCAATTTAAATTATTATTTTTTTTTAAATGAGAGAATTTATTTTGACCATTCTTTTTTTTTTTTTGCAAAATAATAATTGAATCAGCAGTACGAGACTGAAGTTTGTTTTTGATATGCACCCATCAGACGGTGTGAGGTGTTACCCAATATGTGATCCTTTCCCATGACCTCTGACTCGCGGGACAAGGAAGAAGGGAGGTTTTCAGTCATCCAGAGAGTGACTGCCCACCCCCCCTCCTTAAATCCTCAGCATGCTGTGTGACCTCAAATCAATAACTGCCTTTTGTTCTAGAGCAGAGGTTTCCATCTGGACTGATGGTGCAGAATGAGATCACAGTCCTGCTCACTGCATAAACCCACTGCAACGTATAACGCTTAGGCAAATATGCTTTATCTCTGAAAACACCCTGTAACAGTTGATTTATGCAATTGTATTAATTTTCAGAGATTCTAAATAATGGAACTAAAGTGACCATGTTTGCCTGCACACACATCGCTTTATCACCTCCTGCTGCGCACCTGTTGATCCAATGTTATATCTCCTTATAATCATTAAAATCGACTGCATATAAAACCATTTTTAACGTATGATAAAATGCTATATTGTAAAGTTTCTTTTCTATTATGCCCAGCTAAACAGGGTTATTCAAAGAGATCCGAGTTGGCGAAAAGGTAACAGAACAGTGAAATTCAGCGTACGGTTACCTTTCCTGGCCATTCGGCTATTCAGAGAGCAGGCAGTTCGCCAAATGTTGGTATTTTTCGGGATTTTTTTGCAAACAATTTTTTCCTTTTTTTAAAAAAAAAATCGTTTTTTCTTTTTTCTGTAACAGGCCTTTTTATTATCATTCATTGTATCTTAAATGTAAATTTCAGACATTTTCGCTCACTAGTTTCTTTACAAATAGCGTTTCACTTTTCAAACATTCAAGCATACTGTTTTTTTTCTTCACTCCATTCGTCTGCGGTGTGGGGTTTTTACGGCGGCTGCTCTGCGCTCTGATCGGCTCCTGCTCGGGTTTCTCCGGCATGGTTGACGGGGTTAATCCAGATGTTATTGCCGGTTTCTGTGTGCATTCGCCTGGGTTTTGCGGTGAGTGTTCATCGGGTTTGCGGTGACTTTTCCCTGCACTACGATGGCCCTGTGGTGCTTGCTGAATACACCGCAGGGTCGCCGAAATGGGATCGCCAAATCGCACTGAATTGAAGAGAACGAAAAGTCACTGAACGTGCGGTGGCTTTTCGATTCTCTTTGAATAACCCTGAATGTGTTCTTTCCCTTTATCCTCTCTTTTTATTATATTTTTAGTCTCCATTAACTTTTTTTCATATAATATCCCAATGGTCTAGAAAGAAAGGTAAGGTGGGCCGGGCTGTGTTAATTCAATTTAATGTACAATAGTATGGGAACATATACCAAGATCCGTATCAACATATTGACTAATGTTCTTATCAGAACAGAGAGGCCGAATTGTATGATGATTTATTTGCTAATTAGTACCTTATTTTTGAAGCCCCATGCATTATTATTTCATTTAGCATATACATACAAACTCATTTATATACAAGTTTGAATGTGAGGTTAGTGCTAACTATAAAGTATTCCGACCCCTCACTTTTTTACAATTTGTTTATGTTGCATCTTTTATGCAAATTTTTTATTTTTTTTCACTTAAACGTACACTCTCTATATAATGACAAAGCAGATATCAGATTTTTAATATCATTACAAATTTATTAAAAAATAAAGCTTTTTTTTAAAAAAGCAAAAACCCCTGAAATATCACATTGACATAAATATTCAGATCCTTAACTCACTAATTAATTGAAGCACATTAGCCTGATGTCTTTGGGTATGATGTGACAAACTTTGCACACCTCTTTGTTTACTTCATCATTCACCTCTGCAGATCTTCTCAAGCTCTGTCAGGTCATCGGGCCTTGTCAGTGGGCATCTATTTTCAGGTTTCTCATAGATGTTTGGTTGGACTAAAGTCTTGGCTCTGGCTGGGCTAGTCAAGGACATTCACTCAGTTATCTCTAACCTACCTTTGCATTGTCTTGGCTGTGCACTCAAGATTATTGTTGTTTTGGAAGTTGAACCTCTGGCCGTCTGAGGCACCTAGAGCTATGGACCAAAGTTTCACTTATATCTTTGTATTTTGCTGCGTTTGGCTTTCCCTTAACCCAAACCAGTTTCACAGTCCTTGTTGCTGAAACCCCCCCCCAAAATTACTACCATCAAGAGGCTTCACCAGTTGGCATGGTATTGCAAAGGTGATGAGTGGTGCCGCCTTTCCTCCAGACAGTCAATGGAGTGCTATGGACTCCAGGAAGTGATACTCGTGGCAACACGTGCCGACTCTACAGGGAAATCTGCAGGTTAGATTATCCCATTCGCGTCCCCATATTAGCGTGAAGTAGGGAATAGGGCCCTTTTAATCTACTCCCTGCTAATGTCCTTTGAATACATCCCATACAATACAATGAGTTGAGCCAGTGATCAACATATAGACTCCATTATATGGCCAATGCTACACAATGAGAACAAAGTGAGGTAAAGATACTGAGCACTATTACAATCTTCACGCTAAAATGGGGACACTAGGGAGAAAAACCTGCGCCTGCAGGTTTCTCCTTAACGACCCCGGTTTAGCTTGATATTACAAAGCAGGCACTAGAAAAGCTGCCTGCATCATAATCCGGTGCTAAGCCCCGGGATGCGGCACACCGCATGTCAGGTGCACTTAATTACTGGTGGTCCAGCGGGCAGAGATCGATCTGCACCAGCCAGAGATGCAGACCGTAGTAATCGCTCCTTTCAGTGCTCAGAAATGAAAGTCAGACCACAGCCTTGCACTAGGACTTTAATTTATGAGCGCCGGAAGGAGCAATTACTACGGTTTGCACCTCTGGCTGTTGCAGACTAGGGATGAGCTGTTCGGTTCGATCTGTTCAGAGTTCGCATCGAACATCGGCCGTTCGCCGAACTCCTTAACATTTTCGCGTGTTCGGTTCAAGTTTGCCCACATTGCACCACAATGGACCACAATGCACTTTTCCACTGGCCTGAAGCTTGTAATTGGCTGCAGCTTTGCACCTGACCATAGGTCAGGTGCAAGACAGATGCAAGACTATGCCAATCACGGCTCAGAGTCCTGATTGGGCAAATTTTGCTCAATCATGGGCTCACAGAGCTAAGTCCCGCAGCACACTATATAAGGCATCCCTCGCAGCCCCAGCACGTGTTTTTTGAGAGGAGATTGTTCTGTTAGTGTGTGTTCTCACTGTCAGCAGCTATTGGGGGGTCTCACTTCTACAAGATATCTGGGAATTGTTGTAATCTGTGTGTTCTCACTGCCAGCAGCTATTGTGGGGGTCTCACTTCTACAAGATATCTGGGAATTGTTGTAATCTGTGTGTTCTCACTGCCAGCAGCTATTGGGGGGGTCTCACTTCTACAAGATATCTAGGAATTAATGTAATCTGTGTGTTCTCACTGCCAGCAGCTATTGGGGGGGGGTCTCACTTCTTCAAGATATACGGGAACTGTTGTAATCTGTGTGTTCTCACTGCCAGCTGTCATGCCTAAACCCTGGGAACCTGCTATGACCAGTCTGGCTTTCCATTCTCTGCCTGTCTTTATTACTCAAGGGTTAATCCCTGCCCTGATCTGGTGTGTGGTGTGCATAAAACCTGGACACACCCTTCTCTCAGGGCTCTCTCATTTTGTGTTCCCTGCCCTTTACTTGTGAGGTGATGTGAGCCGCCTCTCTCTGAGTCTGTCTATTCCCTACATTCCTCTGTGCTGTTATTGCTATTCTAGTGTTCCTTATTCATCTGCCTGCGTTACATCAAGACCCTTTGCGAAGAGCTCCTGGTTCCAGGCCTGTGGATCTTGTCAGCAGTGGACACTGCTTAGCCCACTATTCCTGCGTATCCAGACTACTCCTGTGGCTATCTGTGTTAAAGGTACCTTTTGTGAAGAGCTCCTGGACCCTACTTGGGGAGCACTACCTAGTCCACTATATCTGGTACAGCAGAAGAGACTACCTTTGTGAAGGACTTGTCTATTTGTTTTCAGTATTCTGCAAGTGTATATAAGACTGTTGCTGTGTGCTTACCTTGAGAATACACTTAATTACTTATACTGCTTCCTGTGTCTGCCTGATTTGCTCTCCCCCAGCGTCTGGGAAAATAAACATAAGGCCACGCCATGACTCCATTCTGGCGCGAGCCCGACACCAGCAGCTATTGTGGGGTCTCACTGATTTATAGGAGGTTTCTGGGAAATGTAATCTGTGTCTTCTCACTGCCAGCTGTGAGGGGGTCCCACATACTTCTAGTAGATTTCTGCAATTTTTAATCTGTGTCTTGTCACTGCCAACCATCAGGTGGTCTCACTGATTTATAGGAGGTTCCTGGGAATTTTAATCTGTGTCTTGTCACTGGCTGCCAGCTATCAGGGTGTCTCACTGAGTTATTCCAGAGTTCTGGAAATCTTTAATCTAGATAACACAGTTGAATCAGAGTTCTACATATCTCCAATTTGTAAAACAGAGTTGAATCAGACTTCTGTATATCTTTAATCTATATATCGCTCACCATGTCAGAAAGACCAAAAAGGACAGGCAGACACTCCCAGACACAGATAAAAAGGCAAGCAGTCTCTGTGTCGGAAGACTGTGCCCCTGGTCATCGTGGACATGGTGTATCCTCTGCAGGGGCATTCTTGTCCTTGTTTCTAACTGGTGCTGGCCATTTTAAGCAGCAGCAACATACAGAGGATTTGCAGGATTGGCTAACCAGGCCATCCTCATCCTCCGAGTCCTCTGTCAGCCAGGCTTGTAGCGGTTTACAGTCCACCTCAGCTGCCAAAACATCTAATTCAGCCTCCATGTCCACAGCTACTCCTGCCGTAGCCTCACTATCAGGGCTCGAGTCGAGCGGGAACGTGCGGGAACGGCGTTCCCGCACTTCTCCCACAGCGGGAACGCTGCGGGAACGCAGCGTTCCCGCTGTGGCCCGAGCCCGAGCGCTTTAGCAGGCGGCCGCCGCACATTGCCGGCGGCCGCGTGCTTCCTATTATAACGGCCGGTGACCGGAAGTGGAGCCGCTCGCCTGGCTGTTTCATAGATCCCAGGCGAGCGGCTGCACTTCCTGTCAGCGGCCGCTGAAGCAGGAAACACGTTGGCCGCCGGCAATGTGCGGCGGCAGCAGCAGCAGAGGTGAGCTGGGCTGGGGCAGTATCCATGAGACCAGGGGCAGTATCCATGAGACCAGGGGCACTATCCATGAGACCAGGGGCAGTATCCATGAGACCAGGGGCACTATCCATGAGACCAGGGGCACTATCCATGAGACCAGGGGCACTATCCATGAGACCAGGGGGCAGTATCCATGAGACCAGGGGCAGTATCCATGAGACCAGGGCAGTATCCATGAGACCAGGGGCACTATCCATGAGACCAGGGGCACTATCCATGAGACCAGGGGCAGTATCCATGAGACCAGGGGCAGTATCCATGAGACCAGGGGCAGTATCCATGAGACCAGGGGCACTATCCATGAGACCAGGGGCACTATCCATGAGACCAGGGGCAGTATCCATGAGACCAGGGGGCAGTATCCATGAGACCAGGGGCAGTATCCATGAGACCAGGGGCACTATCCATGAGACCAGGGGGCAGTATCCATGAGACCAGGGGGTAATATCCATGAGACCAGGGGGTAATATCCATGAGACCTGGGGGCAATATCCATGAGACCAGGCAGTATCCATGAGACCTGGGGGCATTATCCATGAGAGTTGGGGCATTATCCATGAGAGCTGGGGCATTATCCATGAGAGCTGGGGCATTTATCCATGAGACCTGGAGCAATTATCCATGAGACCTGGGGCAATTATCCATGAGACCTGGGGGCATTATCCATGAGACCTGGCATTATCCATGAGACCTGGGGGCATTATCCATGAGAGCTGGGGCAATTATATCCATGAGAGCTGGGGCAATTATATCCATGTGAACTGGGAAAATATATCCATATAACCAGTGCTGTGCATATTATTCTTGGGGTTCAGTGCTGTGTATATTATTCTTGGGGTTCAGTGCTGTGTATATTATTATGGGGGCTCTGTGCTGTGCACGTTATTATGTTATTGTTGGTGCTCAGTGCTGTGTATATTATCCTGGAGGCTCAGTGCTGTGTATATTATTCTGGGGGCTCAGTGCTGTGTATATTATTCTGGGGGCTCAGTGTTGTGTATATTATTCTGGAGGCTCAGCGCTGTGTATATTATTCTGGAGGCTCAGCGCTGTGTATATTATTCTGGGGGCTCAGCGCTGTGTATATTATTCTGGGGGCTCAGCGCTGTGTATATTATTCTGGGGGCTCAGCGCTGTGTATGTTATTCTGGGGGCTCAGCGCTGTGTATATTATTCTGGGGGCTCAGCGCTGTGTATATTATTCTGGGGGCTCAGCGCTGTGTATGTTTTTCTGGGGGCTCAGCGCTGTGTATATTATTCTGGGGGCTCAGCGCTGTGTATGTTATTCTGGGGGCTCAGCGCTGTGTATGTTATTCTGGGGGCTCAGCGCTGTGTATATTATTCTGGGGGCTCAGCGCTGTGTATATTATTCTGGGGGCTCAGCGCTGTGTATGTTATTCTGGGGGCTCAGCGCTGTGTATGTTATTCTGGCGGGTCAGCGCTGTGTATATTATTCTGGGGGCTCAGCGCTGTGTATGTTATTCTGGGGACTCAGCGCTGTGTTTATTATTCTGGGGGCTCAGCGCTGTGTATGTTATTCTGGGGGCACAGTGCTGTGTATATTATTCTGGGGGGCCTGTGCCTGGATATATATTATTTATATAATAATGCGTTAGTCCAGTTGCCACAATCACGAGTATACCTGTACGTAGTGATACCTTTCACTGATCAGTATAGTTTTCAGTTTACACTCTTGAAAGCTTGTCTTTTAAATGTAAAGTTAACCCAATAAAAATGGTATCACCGGCTCGTCCGGCTATACTCGTGATATATATATATATTTTCTTAAGGTAATGGGGGTTGTGGAATTCGTGGGTGAGTTCCCTCACTTTTTTTCCCAGGACTTGACCCCTGCGTCACTATCATACACGGAGGAGTCAGCTGAATTGTTTGACTACAGTGACAGTGTCAGTGACAAACTGCTTGAGGATGCGCAGCAACTCCAGTGCTCTGATTCAAGCTCTGAGGTTGAGGATGGAGTAAAATCAGCCTAGAGGGAGGGGGTGCCAGTGACACACAAAGAACTGGCACTCATGTTCCCCCAGCAGCTGCAGCATATTGCGAGGTTGGCTCCAGTGACGAGGAGATAGGGGGTGATGACGATGATGAGGTCACTGACTCCACCTGGGTGCCTGATCGAACAGAGGAGTCAAGGGAGGAGGAGGCACAACAAAAACGAGGCAGAACGTCCTCTATGACCAATGTAGCCAGTCCAAGGCATCAGAAGTCACAGCTGCTCAGGTGCAGAGCGTTGTTGTCTCAAAGCACATGTACAGGAAGTCTGCTGTCTGGGAGTTCTTTAAGAAATGTGCAGCAGACCGCACCGTTGCTATTTGTAATCTATGTCAGATGAGGATCAAGTGTGGGAAAGACGCTTGGGTACCACGTGCTTGAGGCGACATATGACCACCAGCCATGCATCCCATTGACACAACACTTTGCATAGGTCCTCCTCCTTCTCTTCTGTCTCTACCCCCACTTTATGTCCTGCCATGTCATTGCCTACAACCTCCACTGACAGGGATGATGCTACAGTAATGGGTGTACCAGGTCCTTCCTCACAATGTGACACCATCCCATCAGCCGAAGATTTATGCAGTCAGATTATGTTGCCCCAGCTGCTGCAGCGTAAGAAAAAATATAGTCCCAACCATTCCCAAGCACAACGTCTAAATGCCAGCTTAGCAAAATTACTCGCATTACAGCTGCTGCCTTTCCAGCTGGTGGACTCTGCTTCCTTCCGTGAATTTGCTGAATGTGCTGTACCACAGTGGCAGGTTCCAAAACGCCATTTCTTTTCATGGAAGGCTATTACAGCAATATACCAGCATGTGGAACACTATACAAAACAGAGGTAGTGTAGCGATAACAATGTCCTTCTTGAGTATGATGGATTTCAAAAACTTTTCATAATCCTCTTCAGGGTATCCCTCAAATGAAGAGAGAAAAAGACATCATAGTGCGACCCGTATATCACTTAGTGGAAAGGATAGATGAATAGATCTCACTCACATGAAGTGGAACCCTCCTGTTTCTGGGTCAGTCGTTTTTAGGGTCGTTCACTGGCCGTATTTGTTATTAAATATTTTACTCATTTAAAAACATTTTTAATGTTTTCATTTACCCTATACTCTTTGGAGTTTTTTATGGGCTCCTTCGAGTGGACTCTTTGGATTCAGTAACCTCCGGATAATCTGGATATCTATCCTCGCCAGGAGAATCGATCCTTTCCAAGAGGGGCACTTGGGTGGCCAGTGAACGACCCTAAAAACGACTGACCCAGAACCAGGAGGGTTCCACTTCATGTGAGTGAGATCTATTCATCTATCCTTTCCACTAAGTGATATACGGGTCGCACTATGATGTCTTTTTCTCTCTTCATTTGAGGGATACCCTGAAGAGGATTATGAAAAGTTTTTGAAATCCATCATACTCAAGAAGGACATTGTTATCGCTACACTACCTCTGTTTTGTATTCTTATGTTGATGGTTGAGTAACAAGGACCATTTAAGTGTTTCAGCGCTTTTCCATATATATCTGATCAGCGCTACATTGTGATTGTTTTTAATGTGGAACACTATGTTATGGAGTCATTGGGAAAGGCAGTCAGCAGCAAGGTGCACATGACTTTAGGCACGTGGTACAGCAAGAATGGACAGGGCCGTTACATTTCCTTCACGGCACACTGGGTAACTCTGATTGCAGCTGGGAGGGATCCAGGACGGGACTCTTTGCTGGAGCTTGTTCATCCACCATGCCTCCAGAAAGCTGCTTGTATGAGGTCTGTCTGTTCCACCACCTCTTCCTCCTCCTCCTCCTCCTCCTCCGTCTCTGTCTCTGGTGAAGTGGCAGTTAAACTGACGCGTGGCAGGGGCTATGCAATGGCTCAAGCAAAAAGAGGCCATACTGTGCTTGAGCTGGTTTGTTTAGGGGACAGGAGCCGCACCGGGCCAGAAATTCTGTCAGCTCTGCAGAGGCAGGTGCAGAGATGGTTAACACCACGCCAGCTTCAGCTGGGAATGGTCGTCTGTGATAATGGCAGCAACCATCTCTCCGCCCTATGCCAGGGTAAGTTGATGCATGTACCATGCCTAGCACACGTCCTAAATCTGGTGGTACAGCTTTTCCTAACCAGGTACCCAGGGCTGGCAGAGCTTCTCAGCCAGGCCAGAAAAGTCTGCAGCCACTTCAGACGGTCATTCCCAGCAAGTGTTCGCCTGGCAGAAATTCAAAGAGAATTCCACCTTCCCACAAACCGTCTGATCTGAGTCATGTCCACCAGGTGGAACTCGACATTAGCAATGCTGCAGTGTCTGCAAAAGCAGCAGATGGCCATCAATGAGTACCTGTGTGAGTATGGCACAAGGACAGGTTCAGGTCAATGTGTTCCCCCCCCCCCGCAGTGGCTGGTGATCAAGGATGCATATACTATACTGTCACCATTTGAGGAGGCAACGAGGATGGTGAGCAGGGACAGTGCATGCATCAGTGACACAATTCCTTTAGTGTTCCTGCTGGAGCGCACTCTGCTGGGAATAAAAGATGTGGCACTAGAGGCAGAGCAGCGGGAGGAAGAGGAGGCCTTCCCTAGCTCTCAAGGCCCCAGTGTTTACGCAGACAGCATTCCTGCGGGTTCTCAGATCAGACAGGAGGAGGATGAGGCGGAGAAAGAATATTTAAGTTGTGGGGGCAGTGAAGGTGGGGATTCCTCAAGGGAGGGTTTTGTGTCCCCAGAAACCCAAGGACTAGTACGTGGCTGGGAGGAGGTAGTGCACGATACGGTCATCCTCAGCGACCAGGAAGACTCGGAAGCTAATGCCACCTCCAACATACGGTGCCTGGGCTCCCTTATCCTGCAAAGCCTGCTAAAGGACCCCAGGATTCGTGCTATCAAGGATAGGGATCATTACTGGTTGGCAACCCTTCTTGATCCACGATACAAGGGTAAGGTTGCAGAGCTCATCCTGCCCTCACGGAGGGAGGACAGGATGAAAAAACTTGAGGACGCTCTAAAGCGACACTTGTGTAACACCTTTCCAGGCACTGGTAGGTTACCAAGTGATGACACAGGTGCTTCTGAGGCTGCGGTTTATCAGAGGAAGAGCGGTGAAGGGGGCCACTTTACTGATGCTTTTTGCAAATTTTTTTAGTCCACGACACCCAGGGATGTCAAATGTAGGCACCCATTGCCAGCGTCTTCACCATATGTTGCAGGACTACCTAGGGGAAGGGCAGACCTGGATACCTTTACAGCAGATGATCCACTGGCTTACTGGGTGTTGAGATTGGATCACTGGCCAGAATTTAGTCAATATGTTATGCAGGTACTAGGTTGCCCTTCACCCAGCGTGCTTTCTGAAAGGACGTTCAGTGCCACTGGAGGTTTTGTCACAGACAAAAGAGTGCTTCTGTCCACCGACTCTGTAGACCGGCTGACATTTATAAAAATGAATCAGTCCTGGATCAGCAGCTATCAATCCCCTGATGCTGATGTAACTGAATAGATGGGGATCTCTTCTGCATTCCCAAAACCTCCACCACTGCACTCTTCTACAATACCACAAAGGGGTTATAGTGTGAAGGCAGTTACTGCCACCAAAGGCAAAATATTTGGGTGCACTGATGCCTATACCAGATTCATATTTTAATATTTGACCGCAGGGTCCAACCCTGCACTCTTCCACTATACCACAGAGGGGTTGCTGTGTGACTGCACTGTTGCCGACACTAAAGGCCCAATTTTAAAGCACCTATTGTTACTTTCATCCAAAGCCTGCATATGTTTCACCATAATTTAGCCAAAAAATCACTAAACTTGTTCTGCGTGTCCTAAAATGTCTCTTCTTTTCATACAGGCTGCCGCCTCAAGTAGTTGTTTATGAATAGATTAAAGGAAAACCATTTACCGTCATTTGAAATGTCATTTTTTTTGTTTTTAAATGCATCCTACAAATCCGCCACTTCACGGGCAGGTTATGGGGACCTCCTAGGCACGATATTTGAAGGAATTTTTCATTTTTATTCTTAACCTTTATTTCATGGAAAACTCACTGTTCCTTTAAAAACGTTTTTTTTTTACTTTTTGTCCTTGTTTCCTGTCTCCCAGGGCACTACCCGGACCCCCATACACCTTTTATGGCAAATATCTTGCATATATGCCCTCTTGGAGGGCACTCTAAAAATCGAACTTTCAAGTCCCATTGACTTGCATTGAGTTCGGTTCGTGCGCGAGTTCGAACTTGATCTTTTGAAATTGTTCGAGTTCGAATGCGAACCGAACACAGGCGTGTTCGGCTCATCACTAGTGCAGACCGGTCGCTCCCCATTGGATCAATTGGTCAATCAAGTTACAGATTTCGACATGACACTATTGTTCTGTCAAAATCTGTAATCTGTGAGGCATGTTATCGCGCATGCGCAATCATGCTCATTACACATTACACTTCTCGACAGAACACTGGCTGCAAATGTTTGTTTCCTATACAAAGTAAAGGAAGCATTAATTCACAGTAACCTGTCCCAGCAGCTGAACCACAATGTGAAGTTTGGACTGGAATAGCAGGGGAGCCATCATCATTTTTTTTTTCACTTATATTACTTGAACTGCTCCAACTGAGCCAGTAAAATAGTATTTCACTCTAGATGTTCTCTCTGTATATTCCCACATATTTCTGTATGTTTAATTTCCTCTTTATAGTTACTTCTCCTTCCCATTACTTCAGTCTCTCACTTTAGCTCTGCTTTTTTCCTCTTGCTGATGTCTGCCAGGGTAGTCTGTAAGGGGTACGGAGCAGAGTGTTTCTGAAAGATGCTTTTTTATCCTGTATGCTATAAATGTTTAAATTAATTAGTGCAGTGTTAATAATGGATGTTTGGAGAGAAAGCACTAGATGGATACATTACTATGTTCTTCTGAACTGAACTTTAATTTAACCCTACATGTTATCAGTGCCAGAATAAAAAATATGTTCCTTTTTACCCTTTAATTGCTGTAATCTACTGATAATTTTCATAATTTGAGAGTAATCCAATGAGAGGTTTCTGAGTGAATAGGATCCCCTACAGAAAAAGGCCAGGGCGTCCACCCTGAATAGTAAGATTGCCAACGGAGTTAGGGAACACTCAAATGATTGAAAAGGCCGTCCATAGAGTGGTAAGCCATTCAGCATTGTCCTTTGAGCGAGAATACTCTGCGGTTATTGAGGAAACAAATTAATAGACTGAAAGAGAATGCAGTATGATAAATTCCCCTTCGTGCCGGTAGTAGATATTTTTGTCTATGGATTCAGAAGATACTATAAATAAATTAAAAAGAATAAATTCCACGCAACCTCTCCAGGGACGCCTGTCACAAGTATGGAACCTCAGAACATCACTTCAAAACCTATCGTTTGATTTATAAATGTAGTAGATGGTCTGTCCACTGGTTGAGAAGACTCATATCTATGAACTCATACTTGTGTAAAAAGGCTGCCAACTGATTAAGAAAACCTCTCTTTGAATGGGCAGACTGTCTAGTCATGACAGCTTAAACCTGGATCCTCTATGCCTATGCCCTGAAATAAACACGCAGGCCACCGTATATTTTGGAAAAGGGCATAGGCCACAGCTTTATTTAATTTACACAAAATTCCATACATATATCCAATGCCACACACTTAAGTAGATTTGATCCTACCTGCAGTAGGCAGTTCTAACTTAACCCAGAGCTAGTTGCTCAGCCTGACTTACCAGGAACAGCACACGTCTCTACCAGAGCCCACTTTTCTTGGCGGCTTATCCAATACACTTCTTCTTCGCTGGCCAGGGATACCGCCAAGCTGTGACAAAATAAAGGAAACCACCCTCAACAGGGCGGGCGGAAACGTGCAGCCTCTTCTAATCACAAGCACATGGAACAGGTAAGCGCACACACTTGTGTATATATAGGACCCCCACCTCATTAACATAATTTTTTCCTGACCAATGATGATTGAGCATCCCAGACCAATAGTCATGCCCCCCTTTCAGAATGTTCCAGTGAGTTGCTTTCTGAAAGCTCACAGCTGCGCTAGAAGGCCGTCCACTAATTCTGAAGTATAGCCATTGAGCAAGAAGTCTTTCCACTGGTTCTGAAAACTTATCAGTGGGCGAGAAGACTATCCGCTCATCCAGAAGACAATGATTGAGGCTTTTTTCTGGTTGAGCAGGTTTATATACTCTTTGAGAAGACTCATTACTAAATGAAGAAGCTGATGGGAATTCAAATGATTCAATGTGGAATGAAAACATTGTCCACAAATTGAGAACTCTCACCATTGAGTGAGTGGGCTGTCCAAGGTTAAAAGATGAATCACTGAGAGAAATGTTTTTTTGACTTATCAAAAATAATATCCACTGAGTACAATGGCTGTTTCATGCATAGGTTCTTATTCAGACAATATCTATCTAGTGAGAGAGAAAAATATTTGTGAAAACTCTGTACTCCAGGAACCCCAGATAACCTAAGTGGTTTTGAAATTATGTCATACTGGGATTTATTTGCATTACAGAGTGTTCAGTAAATCACTTCAATTCACTTAAATCCTTCACTATCTTTTCAGTTCATGACATGTGATTGTCGCGCAGGAAATGTCAGTAGAAAATGGCCCAGGGCATGAATTTGTGTAGAAGGCTATGATAATACTACATGTAACATTGTTATATGTAATATTAATACATTGTAACATTGTTATATGCAAGATTATTACACTTATAACCTTGTTGAGCTCTTAGTAAGGTATTCTCCATTTCTTTGTTAATTTGTAAAGGGACACTAACACTAACATAAGCGGTAACTAAATTACTTGTGCATTACAAATAAAACCACTTTATAAAACACATGCTGCAGGTTTTTTTCTTTGTTTAAAGTAATTGCATGTAAAAAGGAAAAATAAAGTAAGGTTTTGATCTCTTGTTTCCATTTTGTGTATTTTTCTCATGATGCAACATTTACCATAAGCTTTGGTTTGTGGCTCTCGTTTATTAAATCTACACACTAGCGTCGCTAGGTGGGGGTGGGGGCGCGGTCCGCACCAGGTGACACCTGCCCTTAGGGTGACACCGTCACCAAAGTAAGACTTTGATTTTTGAACCGGCCGCACTGCAGGTTACTAACTTTGGACCAAAGTTAGTAACCTGCAGTGCAGCGGCCGGCGACCAGTTCAAAAATCAAAGCAGACGGTGTCACCCTAAGGGCGGGTGTCACCCTAAGGACATCAGATGGCAGCTGATCCCACCCCCTCTGACGCCACACGCCAGAGGGAGTGGCGCACCGGCCGTCCAACGGGCTGACGTCTCTGCCAAGTGAGTCATCAGTGGCAGCCCGCCCTAACAGCTCCCTGGCGCCTTTTCTGTCAAAGCGTGCGGCCGCACCCTGCCTGCCTCCCAAGTCCTGATGGGTGAGCTGCTGGGGCAAATTGCAATAAATCCATATGTGAGCTGGGCAATATAATTCCATATGTGAGCTGGGCACTATACATCAATGTGTGAGCTGGGGCACTATACATCCGTGTGTGAGCTGAGCACTATACATCCATGTATGAGCTGGGCACTATACATCCATGTGTGAGCAGGGGCAATATACATCCATGTGTGAGCAGGGGCACTATACATCCATGTGCGAGCAGGGGCAATATATATCCATATGTGAGTTGGGGGCAATATATATTCATATGTGAGCTGGGGCAATATATATCAATGTCTGAGCTACTGGGGCAATATATATCCATGTTTGAGCTACTGGGGCAATACATATGTGTGTTGTAAGCTGCCCCCCCACCCACCAGTATCTTCACATCACTTGCTTCTCACTGTGTGGCTTTGGCCATATAATGGAGGACATACTTGAAAACGAGAGAAATCTCAATGTATCCTTCTTGGTAAAATCCTTTATAAATAAATAAATAAATATATCCATGTATGAGCTACTGGGGCAATATATATCCATGTTTGAGCTACTGGGGCAATATATATCCATGTTTGAGCTACTGGGGCAATTTATATCCATGTTTGAGCTGCTGGGGGCAATATATATCCATGGGTGAGCTGCTGGGGGCAATATATAATTGTGAGCTGGGGCAATATATCCATATGTGAGCTGGAGGTAATATATCCAGAGCTGCTGGGGGCAATATATATCCATGTGTGCCTTCACTTTCACTGCTTTCGAACAGGCACTGTACTTGCTGGCAGTTCGCCAAAATTTGTGTGTGAGCATATGAGAGTGCTCCACAGCAATAAACCTCACAGTAATGTGCACTGTGCATGAGCATTCAGTGTTATATGGGAGTACTGATTTATGAGTAAGAGTAGTTAAAAAAATCCGTAAAACTCGGGGGTGGGGACACCATAAGTTACCGCACTGGGTGACACCAACCCTAGTGACGCCAGTGAATCTACATAATTTAACAGTTAAAGAGATGGAGGAAGGAATGTTTAGATAATGCTGTAGGAGGCTGTTGTTCTCTCTGCTAACTGAGATAAGAGATTGCAGCAAAATGAGATATGACACAGAGCTTAAAAGATTTCTACTCCCTGGTGATGTCCTTTGAATACATCCCACACGGTACAATAATTTGAGCTAGTGAATGACCCATAGACTCCATTATATGGCCAAAGCCACACAGTGAGAAGCAAGTGATGTGAAGATACTGGTGGGTGGGGGGGGGCAGCTTACAACACAAAAATTCACACAATGGATGCACACAGTGACACATATAGAGTAAAATATTTACTTAACTATACAATTGTAGCGCTCACTCCCGGAGGAGCCGCTGAATTTAAACCTCGGGTCAGTCTCCCCGCACTAGGGAATAAATATACTCCAGCACCGCTGTGGATTTTATAAATTATATAGTTTACTGAATAAACTGCCATATAAAGAGTAACACGGTATACGTATATATATTTACAGTAGTTCGTAATGCGAGAAATGCGTAGCGGAAAAGGAAAAGGAATTTTAACCCCTTCGTGGTTGGAGTGTGAGTCCCGTACAGGTTGTGTCCCAAGAAAGTGTAGGTGTATGCGTGTATTGGTACCCGGGTACAATATTCAACTGGCCAGTGAATTATTTATGAGGTATCTTGGACTAGTCACGTTGGGGCCCTGTAGGTTTTGAGAAAACTGCAGCGTACTTTAGTACTTTACAGTGGCCGGGAAGGCCTCTCACCCATCCGACAGATACTCTGCGCTCCGCTCGACCCAGGACGTCTCTCCGCTCGATTTTGACTGGGATTCTCTGTGTCACCGGATCCACTGTCTTGCTTGTCTGTATCTGCCACAAGATGTCCAGCTCACCGCCTGCACTCCCTGTTAGATCGTCTGCGGTCTCCTAACTCGGGGTCCTTCAGCTTACTCTGTATCTGCGCTCTGGCCTGGTCGCGATCGCTATCTCCGTCACTTGCGTCTTGCTCTTCTCACTCCTCTGCGCGCTCTGACGGCTCTCTCCACGAGGCTGCTGATGTAACTCTCTCTTTCCCGCTCACTTCCTTATTTCCCCCGCAAAGCATGCTGGAAAATGTAGTCCCAATGTCCAGTGTCTTACATTGCGCTTATCCAGCACAATCTTACCATGGTCTCTGTCTCCCTCTGGTGGCCATTGCAAGTAAATGCAGCAGAACAATCTTTTTAACACAGCGCTACACAATCAAGAGAAAAACAAAGCACTTGTAAGATATCAGCAACATAAAATAAACACAATAAAGACATTTCGGGCCACATTACATTCTTGTTGCTAACGGTAGCACTCACTTGTGTGAGTACTAACGTTAGCTGCGGTGTCTAACGCATATTACAATCCAAACGCAAACGGGTTAAGTAACCCGTTTGCATTTGGTACCTTGCGCTTTTCAGTGCGAGGTTACTGTACTTTGTGCTCCCTATACTTAACATGGGGAGCACAAAGTGTTTATCAGCATTAGTATTACAATCTACTAGCGCTGATTAACGTCTGTGTTAACCTCAACTTAGACTTGGTGTTAACGGATTGCGCTTCTGCAGGATCCGTTAACACCAGCCTAAAAAAAAAAACAGAATCCTATACTCACCTCCTGTCCCGCGGCGAGGACCGCGGCTCCAACCGCCTCCTCCGTCTGGCAGGAGCAGGGAAAGACTGGGGGAAAAAGTCACCCCAGTCTCTCTCTGCGTATGATTACGCCAACCGGACGGATCTCGTGAGGCTAGATCCGGCTGGTCATGTGACTGGCAGGGGAAAACTCAATGGAGGAAGCATTTTTTGCGCCTGCAATGTAATCCAGCGTTTTTCCTTCCTTGCTCCCGCGTTTTACCGCTAGGATTGTAATGTGGCCCTTCATTTTTTTGTGGTAGTGTCCCTTTAAATATGTAATACAATAACTAGTATGTCTACCACTGTACAGTAAGAAAACATTTGCTATTTGATAATATAAAATATATTGATAATATAAAATCTAGTAACTATATCAGAACAGTGTGTGTGCGTGCGTGCATGCGTGTGTGCGTGCGTGCGTGTGTGGAGGATTCAGACAAAATTTAGATTGAAATGCCCATTGCGCTTATAAATGGAGACTGCTAATTTGACTTCACGCCTGTGTTTTATGAAGCCGTTCACATGCGCCACATAAAGATGAGATCTTGTTCCTGCAAAGGGAGGCACAGAAAGCCCAAAGCATTAGGAATTGGAGCATGGATAATGTTGGGATGAGATATTCTGTTGCTGAAGTGATGCATCAAATCAGTATTTTGCAATGATTTTCCATGTTCATATTTTTACAGTTTTACCAGATTGTGCAACTAAATTAGTTCTAAATAGACATTTACTAAATTAACAACTGATACATTATTTATATTAAATATATATACAGTATATATATGTATATATATAATTATTTTACTTGCACTACATGTTCATTCACATTTTTCAAGATGGCGCCATGACCTTCTGAGTCAACAATGATGGGCATAATGGGACTATAACAATTATTTTATTAACTACTTTCGTTAACTACTAAGTTTAATATAAAGGTCCATATCTACTTATCAATTATACAATCAGGTCCAGAAATATTGGGACATCGACACAATTCTAACATCTTTGGCTCTATACACCACCACAATGGAGTTGGAATGAAACAAACACAATGTGCTTTAACTGCAGACTGTCAGCTTTAATTTGAGGGTATGTACATCCAACTCAGGTGAACGGTGTAGGACTTACAGCAGTTTGTAGATGTGCCTCCCACTTGTTAAGGGAGCAAAGGTAATGGGACAGAATAATAATCATAAATCAAACTTTCCCTTCTTAATACATGGTTGCAAATCCTTTGCAGTCAATCACAGCAGTGGCGGAAGTACCAGGGTCGCAGCGGTCGCAGTTGCGACCGGGCCCTGGCATTCCACCACTGGAGGGGGGCCCGGCGCCGCCCGCCAGATTCCGGCAATCAGCGCCGGGATCTGGGAGCCGCACGCTGGCCGTCCCTCTCCCTGCGAGCGGCCGCTGACATGCAGCTTGGCCGCTCACGTGGGATAGGAACCACCTGACGAGCGCACGAGAACCTCTCGCGAGACCTCTGCGCTGATCAGGTGGTTTCCGGCGAGCGGCCAAGACGCATGCTTCCAGCGGTCGCTCGCCTCGGAGAAGAGCGGGACGCCGGCGGAGCCTGCCCTGGGGCCAGCAGAGTTGAGAGCTGGGGGCCCTATATACCCATGAGAGCTGGGGGCCCTATATACCCATGAGAGCTGGAGGACCTATATACCCATGAGAGCTGGGGGCCCTATATACCCATGAGAGCTGGGGGCCCTATATACCCATGAGAGCTGGGGGCCCTATATACCCATGAGAGCTGGGGGACCTATATACCCATGAGAGCTGGGGCAATATATATCCATGTGAGCTGGGGGGCAATATATATCCATGTGAGCTGGGGGGCAATATATATCCATGTGAGCTGGGGGGCAATATATATCCATGTGAGCTGGGGGGCAATATATATCCATGTGTGCTGGGGGCATTACATAGCCATGTGAGCTGGGGGGTAATATATATCCATGTGTGCTGGGGCAATATATATCCATGTGAGCTGGGGCAATATATATCCATGTGTGCTGGGGCAATATATATCCATGTGAGCTGGGGCAATACTATCTTTGTTTTATTTTGCAGTGAAACATAAGTAAAAATATAGAGCTTTTTTTGGGGGGCCCTTCATGGATTCTTGCACCGGGGCCCTCAGGTTTCTAGTTACGCCACTGAATCACAGCCTGAAGTCTGGAATGCATAGACATCACCAGACGCTGGGTTTCATCCCTGGTGATGCTCTGCCAGGCCTCTACTGCAACTGTCTTCAGTTCCTGCTTGTTCTTGGGGCATTTTCCCTTCAGTTTTGTCTTCAGCAAGTGAAATGCATGCTCACTGGGATTCAGGTCAGGTGATTGACTTGGCCATTGCATAACATTCCACTTCTGTCCCTTCAAAAACTCTTTGGTTGCTTTTGCAGTATGCTTTGGGTCATTGTCCATCTGCACTGTGAAGCGCCGTCCAATGAGTTCTGCAGCATTTGGCTGAATGTGAGCAGATAATATTGCCCGAAACACTTCAGAATTCATCCTGCTGCTTTTGTCAGCAGTCACATCATCAATAAATACAAGAGAACCAGTTCCATTGGCAGCCATACATGCCCACGCCATGACACTACCACCACCATGCTTCACTGATGAGGTGGTATGCTTAGGATCATGAGCAGTTCCTTTCCTTCTCCATACTCTTCTCTTCCCATTACTCTGGTACAAATTGATCTTGGTCTCATCTGTCCATAGGATCTTGTTCCAGAACTGTGAAGGCTTTGTTAGGTGTTGTTTGGCAAACTCTAATCTGGCCTTCCTGTTTTTGAGGCTCCCCAATGGTTTACATCTTGTGGTGAACCCTCTGTATTCACTCTGGTGAAGTCTTCTCTTGAATGTTGACTTTGATACACATACACCTACCTCCTGGAGAGTGTTCTTGATCTGGCCAACTGTTGTGAAGAGTGTTTTCTTCACCAGGGAAAGAATTCTTCGGTCATCTACCACAGTTGTTTTCCGTGGTCTCCCGGGTCTTTTGGTGTTGCTGAGCTCACCGGTGCGTTCCTTCTTTTTGAGAATGTTCCAAACAGTTGTTTTGACCACACCTAATGTTCTTGCTATCTCTCTGATGGGTTTATTTTGTTTCTTCAGCCTAATGATGGCTTACTTCACTGATAGTGACAGCTCTTTGGATCTCATCTTGAGAGTTGACAGCAACAGATTCCAATTGCAAATAGCACACTTGAAGTGAACTCTGGGCCTTTTATCTGCACATTGTAATTGGGGTAATGAGGGAATATCACACACCTGGCCATGGAACAGCTGAAAAGCCAATTGTCCCATTACCTTTGGTCCCTTAACAAGTGGGAGGCACATGTGCAAACTGCTGTAAGTCCTACACCGTTCACCTGAGTTGGGTGTACATACCCTCAAATTAAAGCTGACAGTCTGCAGTTAAAGCACATTGTGTTTGTTTCATTCCAACTCCATTGTGGTGGTGGTGTATAGCGCCAAAGATGTTAGAATTGTGTCAATGTCCCAATATTTCTGGACCTGACTGTATATTTTACCTTTTCAACCACGTGTCTTTAAATGATATAATCTCTTATTTTCATAGCTTTCATTTACAGTTTAATAATATCCCTAAGCATGATTGTATTATCTTACAGTGTGTGTTTTTCCTTCCATAGATATAAAGTGTAAGTGAATAATCCACACAAATATTACAATGGAAATGTGCACCATCTTGAAAACCTGTGAGGTTATTTGCTCCATTTATAATCTTTGTAAATTCCAACTTTAGGGTCTGTCATATAACCTGTGGGGGAAATCACAAAATTATAATGATGTCACTTATGCTTGAGTGCACCTTTACAACTGTTACATTCACAAGAACAGTGGAAGTTTTACAAAGCAGTTAGATATGCAGTTATTTTCAATCATTACCAGGTTTATGGTCATGGGGACCATCAATCCAGGTTAATTATGAGTATAGTGTAGCTACAGTTTTTGGTTGCTGTGTGAATTTCATATCTCTTTCTCTATACTGCCGAGCGAAAAAAAAGGTCACACATACCAATATTTTGTTGGGCCTCCTTTTTCTTTGATTACGTCACAAATTCACCATGGAATCATTTCGATAAGCTTATGCAATGTCACGACATTTATTTCTGTTCAGAGTTGCATTAATTTGTCGCCAAGATCTTGAATTGGGGATGGGAGACCACTGCATAAAGTCTTCCCTAGCATGTCCCAAAGATTCTTAATGCCTTTGCTGCTGAGCCATTTCACCCTGTGTGTTGAGCTCATTGTGACCGGTTTGTGCTCAATACAGTGGTGGATCAATGTTTATTTATTTGCAAAGTATTTTACCAGGAAGGATACATTGAGATTTCTCTCATTTTCAAGTATGTCCTGAGTTCAACAACGCTTTGTGCCATCACCTCAACATTTGTTCCTGGTGTGGGATATGAGAAGGTGAGTTAGTCCAGCAGCACTGTTTGCTTTATAAGTAAAAGCATATAATGTCGCTGCTGTAGAAATGACTAAAAAAGTAAATTCTGTATTTTATTTCCATTTTTTACACATAACATTGTTATATTTGGTATCATTGGAAAGGCCAGACTCTGCACTTTCCAATGACACCTCACTTGAGGCAGAGACACAGGGTTCTAAAGTACCCCCTGCACCCCTCGCAGCAGTGCAGCGTTTGAGTTTTTCAATGAACCAATGTTTAATTACACATTGTGCCATCATCTCCACATCATGGACAATGAGAAGGTGAGTTAGTGCATCTTCATTGTTCAAGTTAGAACTGAAAAGTGAACAATAGTACTGCATTAGAGAGAAAAAAAAATAATTCTATTTTTATTTTTTAATTTTTTAATTTTTACATATAACCTGTTCATGCCTGGTGTGATTGGAATGGCCATGCCATGACCCGCTACCTATTATGGTTCAGGAGTTACAGGCGGTCCTAAGAACCCCAGTATCTTCTCCATGGGGAAGTCCCTTTCTGACATCATCATGCCTATGACATTGGCGGGTGAGGGGAGGTCCTGGAGGCAGTCGGCACTGACCTGCGAAACTGCAAACATTTAGCAGGAAAGAGGAGTACGCACTCATCGCTTCGTCTGCAGTCAAGCGGTTAATGGGGTTGTGGTCTGAAGTCTGTGGTGCCCAATCTATGTGTGAAAATAATGTGTCATGCTCCCTGAACCACTCTTGCACAATTTGAGCCCAATGAATCCTGGCATTGTCATCTTGGAATATGTCCGTGCCATCAGGAAAGAAAAACTCCATTGATAAAAAAAACTGCTCATTCAGGATATTCACGTACCCTGTTGACTTATTTTTTTGCCGACTGAAACATGTTAATCACCGCAACGATATCCAATGGAAGATTCATTTGCTTAGGTAAATCCTGGTCGTGCATTTATATGCACTTACATATAAATGTATATTTATATGTATGTGCAGAACATATTTATATTTTAGAACAGTTCGTCAAATTTTGTCTGTAATATCATTGCTACTAATTGCAAATGTAAGCAAAGTACCAGCTTCTTTTTGTACAGAACACTGTATAGTATCATGTGTTTCATGTCAATTGCAAACTCTTCTTCAACCCTTTGACATTGATTATCTTTCCCTGGAACCCAAACCAAAGTAAATGTAATACTGCATACTGTTAAAATGTGCATTTCATTTTATTCCATATTTTTATTGCACTTGCCAACTCTGGTATTCGCTTAAGAGCTGAATCAGCAGTCTCTCCTGAGGCTTTGGTTTTCAACCATAATGGTAGATGCACAAGATAAATGGACAAAAGCTCCCACATACATGCTGCAACATAAAGTCTCATGCATTAGAATATGAAATCATACAAATTAGAGCATACAGTCTTTGGTTTGCTCATTCGTGTGCTTGAAGAGTTTTAGTATCTGATGTTACTTTCGTATTGCCTATACCTACTAATTTTCAGATTCTCTTTTGGAGTAATATGTTTTACCATTTCTACAAAGTACTGAAAGGGATTTATTCACAAAGCACCGAAATTGCATTCAAAAGGCAAATGGAACCCAATTTTAGTGCTGTGAATTTCGGCCCATTTTGGTGCACTTTAGCGCTTCCATTTCGTCAAAAGTTTGGTGCATTCACTACTCACCAAATAGTCACGGTATTTTGACGAAATTGAGTAGATGTAGTAGTTATTCGACATCGACAAAAAGTGCCGCATTACCTCAAATTACTCCGAAATTGCCTCGGCAAATTCCAACAGAGTAAAAAAAAAAAGAAATTCTTAAAAATAAAAAAGAATGGTCTGAATGTTTTAAAAAATGTATAAAACAAAAATTTCTTAAAAAAATAAAAAGGGTTTTAGCAAAAAATAATAAATGGGGCGTGTCCTAGCCGACGAGGAAGAAGGCCACCTGACCTTGTGGCTCCGCGCCCGTGCAGCTCCGTTTTCACTTTCAAAGCGACCTGCCCCACTGTAGTTTTGCACGATCTGCGGGGAAGCCCCCTGGACATGCCCAAGATCAAATCCAGCCACACTCCGGGCAATCTGACATTTCCTGCTGCTTCCCTCCCCTCCGGCCTGCAGCCGACTCACCATCCAAGATAGTGGTGCCCCCTCGTGAATCCGTGGCCCCAGACAACCCCTGCACACGCCGCAACATCCAAGACCTTCACCAGCTTCTCCTGACGATCAAAGAAAATCTGCAAGGAGACCTTCTCTGTGAAATCCTTTCCCGGACCCCCTTACCTACCTTTAGCCGTTCAAATTGCACGGCTTTAGCCACCCATTTATCGGCAGATGAGGTGCTACAGGTTATTAAACACTTACATTCTTCTAAAATTTCCGACCTGGATGGTTTCTTCGCTACCTATTTCAAGGGCTTACACCCAGTTTTACACCGGCACCTCGTTCAATTGTTTCATGCCTACATGATGAGGGAGGAGGTCCCATCTTCTGCCATGCTTTTGGGCCAGGATTGTAGTTATCCCCAAGCCGGGTAAGGACCCTGCCATTTGTCCCAGGTGCAGACCCATCTCCCTGATAAACGTTGACATGAAAATTACGCCAAAATTTGCATCAATTGCCTGTGTCGTTGCATCTTGGACACAGGCAAGGTGGGGTTCACCCCCAGTACGGAGGCCCCTGCTAACATCAGGAGAGCCCTCAACCTGACCCACGCAGCTAAGACCTCCGGTAGTGGCTCTTTTCTCCTATCCCTAGATGACGAGAAGGCCTTTGACCACTTTGACTAGGGCTACCCTTGGCAGCGATGGACTCGTTTGGTCTACGGGGTGACTTCTTAACGGAGGTTTAGGGTTTGTATGTTAACCCCAGGGCACTGGTAGATACTGGAGGCTTTCTCTCTGACCCCTTTCTGATCCTAAATGGGACCCAACAGGGATACCCTTGTCACCACTCCTGTTTGCCCTCTCTGTTGAACCCCTTGCGGCCTACATTAGAGCCAATTCAGACATCCGGGGTGGAGATGGGGGGGAGACAATATAAGCTTGACCTATTGGTGGATAATATCCTCCTCTCCCTAACTTCCCCCATTTCTACAATTCCTACCCTACTGTCGGTCTTGCGTAACTTAGGTATAGTTTTGGGATCAACATGGATAGTTACTGGATCAACATGGACAACAGCGAGACCCTGGATCTCACCTTGACAGTTGGCGAGATGGCTGTCGTCCATGACCAGTTCCCTTTCCATTGCTGCCAGCCCTCTTTGGGTTCCTTGGGGATCCAGCTGATCCTCCACTGGGTTAATTTGTACACAGCAAAATATGGAGCCCTGCTTCCCACTCTCCGTGCTTTACGGACCACCTGGTCTCACCCGCACCTCTCTCTTTTTGGTCGCATATACGCCGTCAAGATGACCATACTCCCAAAATTGCTCTATTTTTCCCAAACATTGTCGATCTCTGTTCATAGAGTGGAATTGACTTTCCTTCGGACAGCAATCCACTCCTTCATCTGGGGGGCAGATACCGGCAATGTTTCAGTCCAAGCAGAGGGGGCATGGGGTCACGCACCTTTACTCATACTATAAGGCAGCTCGGTTAGCAATGCTTTCTTCCATTAATGTGCGCCATGGGGGGCCCTGACCTGGACACTAATTGAACAGGTTATGGAAGGACCTAGACCACTACACACGATCTCGTGGGCTCCTAAAAGCACTTCCCAGATTCTTCACAGTAGCCCCACTTTGCAATGATAACTTCATTTCAGGAACATCTACAGAGATGGGGAGGGACTGTCCCCACCAAGATTGGGCTTGCTTTCCCTCTTCCATAACCTTCAGTTTCCAGAGGGTAACCCTCTGGGTGCTTTGGCTGGTGAATCTGGGCCGGCATCACCGAAGTCCGTTACTTACTTCTTCAGGGCAGTCCTGTCACTCTCATGTATCTACAGGAGTCGCGAGCACTCCCCCCGTAGTTAGTATAATGTAATACTAATGCTAATTAACACTTTGCGCTCCCCATGTTAAGTATAGGGAGTGCAAAGTATGGTAACCTTGCGTTGAAAAGCGCAAGGTACCAAACGGTATGAGAGGTGATCATTTGATCTTTGGTGTTTTTTTTTATCTGGGTCAGAAGTGGAATCAGTTAGCACCAGTTCCTAGCTGTGGTTAACTTTTCAGTTAACTGCACGTAACGTAATTGCCATTAGGACTTTGTAATCCTAATGCTAATTAACACTTTGCGCTCCCCATGTTAAGCACAGGGAGCGCAAAGTACAGTAAGCTCGTGCAGAAAAGTGCAAAATCGGAATCCCTAATGGGTTTTTTATCCCGTTAGCATTCGGGATGTAATATGGTCGGCCCAGACTAGGGCCACTTAACCTAACGTTAACGCTCACACAGCTGAGCACTAACATTAGCATTAAGAATGTAATAGGGCCCTATAGTGGCATTGGTAGTTTACAACAGCTCTGGTTAAATACGTTACCATCAACCTTAAAATAGGAGCCTAGACGTTTACTCCAGACATGTTTTAATAGCTTCTTTGTCTTTGGGAAGCTTTTTGTTTGCATATGGTGTCTGACAAAAACACAGAATCTGTCCAGAAACAGGTGTATTCAATCTGAGCTCATGTGGCACTTTAATTGCATGCAGGTGGGCTCCATTGGACTAATTGCTTTACACCTTGTGGCTGTCATTGCATATTTAAATTTCCCAGAAAGAAAGTGAATATATACAAAATCAAACGTGATCCTTTTATTCTTATTTATAAATATTAGTATTTTAAA
The DNA here is from genome assembly GCA_009667805.1 of Leptobrachium leishanense. NCBI lineage: Eukaryota > Metazoa > Chordata > Amphibia > Anura > Megophryidae > Leptobrachium > Leptobrachium leishanense. The sequence continues at coordinate 66,498,410 of CM019070.1, read as the reverse complement.
GTATCTAGATTTGTTTTCCCATTGTTAATAAAACATATTTGGTAGTATTATTTATCTGACTGACACCGCAAAATGTAAAGTAGCAAATACGTTGATTTTTTTTATCCTGAGGTTTAGATACTTTAATAGACTTAAATTGAACGAAAAAAATAAATAACAGCTAATTATTTCTTGATGTGATTCTTGTCATTTTCTTATTCATAAATACATTCTCTCCTGACCCCCAAGGCTGGTAAGCAATTGCATCTAACAACACACACATTTGTTGATGTTTAGCTTTCCTTTATGATCAGCCCACCAGTGCTGCAATTATCACTTAATCCTTCATGAATCATCAGATTCTGCAACCTTCACCCTCCATCTCCTGCATTTCACTCCCAAACCTAACACCCAACATTATCAACATGTCATGGGTTTATTCTGGTAATAGGGAGACACTTCTGCTCCATAGGGAAAATACTGCAGTTGTTAACCCTTAGGCTAAGGTCAGACAAAAGCATTTTTAACGTGCGTTTAACCGCACGAAATCACGGCCGTGCTAGCAGCAAATGACGTCCAATGCCAGGTAACATACGAAGAACGGCTGCACGGAAGTTCGTCCGCGCAACGCAAGTGGCAAACGAACGCATTTTTTCTAGAACGTCAAACCGCTACTACTGACGTACAGAGTGCGCTGCGTCCGCATAGCGGCGTGTTTGCGTGATTGGGAGACGTCAGACGCTGCACACGTCCGGCCAACATAACGTGGAGACGCAAAAAGGGTTTTATTGATGATCCGTACAAAATCACGGACGAAAATGCGCATCGTATGACCGCTATCGCGTATTCCGTGAAGAAATACGTCCATTCGTTCTAATGCACTTTTTCACGGACAACGTGAAAAATGCGTTAGTCTGACCCTAGCCTTAATGGCTCCCTGTTACCATCTCTATTATGTGTGACATGTTACGGTAGCTCAACTCATAATAAACCGGAGTTGTTAACAGCTACCGGCAGCAGCGCTGTCACTGCTACTGTCTTCTGGAGTCCGTTGTAGACGAAGGAGGCCAAAATAAGCCCTCTGCGACAAGTATTTCTTCATAGTTTCCTTTGTTAATCAGTGAGAGGAGATGGCAAATCACGCCGCCCTGTTTACCATGGGACCAGAGAAGTGTATAGATTTTTGATGTGCTTATTTTATGTGTTACATGCTTTGGAATTACAAACTCGCTAAACATGAGGTTTTGAGAGCAAGAATTCCATTTTTTAAAAAATACTGGCTTTATACGAGAGTAATGCACAACCTTAGAATCGCTCTTTATTCACTGGCTGCTGACAAATTAGTGCTTCCCATACAAAGAATAGGAAGTGTTAATTTCTGCTGCAACAGCCAAACCACAAGGGAAATTTGTCAGTAGGTGATGTGTGAAAGGCTGAACCCGCTATACGCATGTCTTTTTTCAGTCTATGTAGCTATCAAATGGCAACAAAGTCAGCAAATCCAACCAATACCTTAGATATCAACACATCTTCTTCAGGAAACTTTATTGGTATTAAGATGAAAAAACATAAGGTATCAGCATCTTTATACTAAGTAATACAAGACATACTTGTGTTCATGAGTAGGGCCCGTTCACACTGTCAGGGTTATTCAAAGAGATTCGAAAAGTCACTGCACGTTCGGTGACTTTTCGTTCTCTTCAATTCGGTTCCTTTTGCCGATCCCATTTCAGTGACCCTGCAACAAACACCACAGGGTCCCCGAATTGCAGGGAAAAGCTGCCGCAAACCCGACGAAAACGAACTTCAAAATCCAACGAATGCACGCCGAAAAACCTCAAAAACATCTGGATTAACCCGCCGAAAACCACGGAAAAATCCGAGTAGGAGCCGATCACACGCAGCGAAGCCGCCGGAAAAAGCCGAGACTGCAGACAGAGGGCAGTGAATAAATTAGAAAAACAGTTTACATGAATGATTGAAAAGTGAAACGCTGTTTGCAAAGAAACTACTGAGTCTAATGTCTGAAATTTGCATATGAGGTCCAGGCAATGATAATAAAGAGGGCTGTTACAGAAAAAATAAGTAAACTTTAAAAAAAAAATCTGACTTTTAAAAAAAAAAAAATCAGAAAAATGCTTAAAATATCCTAAAAAATCTATAAATAAAGAGACTCTTTACTGCAGAATTTTATAATGAACGGTTTATTAAATATTGAATTAAAACGGGATTATTTTTAACATTGAAGCCTATGGGATTCTCCTGAATAAACTTGCCGAATTAAACCACCGAATGGCAGGGCATTTCGGGAACCTTTCACTGCTGGTTTTTGTTCTCTGAATAGCCAAAGCAGTGCTTTTTCATGGGGTTTTCACTGCCCTCGAACAGGCACCGAACAGGCACCGTATGCGCAGGCAATTCGCCAGGATTTGGCGAATTGCCTGCTCTCTGGATAGCCGAATGGCCAAAAAAGGTAACCGAACACTGATTTTCAGCGTTCGGTTACCTTTCTCAAGCAATTCGGATCTCGTTCAATAACCCTGTGTGCAATTTGAAAATCGCGCGATTTTCCGTGCGATTTTCATATTCGCGACATAGTGTGATGTCGCGCAATGTCGCGTGACGTCGCGGTTTTGTGCTATTTTTGCAAAGCACCACCAATACAAATAGCAAAATCGCAGATAGCAAATCGCAAAACAAGGGTCATGTACCAGCGACATGATGCAGCTCTTTAAAAGCTTGGTTTCAAGTATCCTCAGACAGGGACATCCACTATTTTAGGCTAGGGTCAGACGAACGCATTTTTCGCGTTGTCCGTGAAAAAGTGCGTTCGAACGAATGGACGTATTTTTTCACAGAATACGCGATAGCGGTCATACGATGCGCATTTGCGTCCGTGATTTTGTACGGATCATCAATAAAACACTTTTTGCGTCTGGACGTTATGTTGGCCGGACATTAGCAGGGTCTGACATCTCCTAATCACGCACACATGCTGCTAGCGGACGCAGCGCACTCTGTACGTCAGTACTAGCGGTTTCACGTTCTCTAAAAAATGGGTTCGTTTGCCACTTGCGTTGCACGGCCGCACTTTCGTGCGGCTGTTCTTCGTATGCTGCCCGGCATTGGACGTCATTTTCTGCTAGCACGGCCGTGATTAAGTGCTGCTAAACGCACGTTAATACTGCGCTCGTCTGACCCTAGCCTTAATCAGGCTGTTCTGATACAATTAGCTTTAAAATAAACTTTTTCCAATTCTAAAAGTCTTTACAAAATGTTAAAATGATATAATTTTATGTGTTATACCTTGATGTTTTGATGATGTTTTAGAGGGAGTTATACAGTATGTAACAAAAAAAGGTCGCTGGAAAAAAGTTTAGTTTTTTCTAACTAATAAAAGTACTGTATATATTGTAAAAAAAATGTGCAGATGCTGTCAGCAGAGGATAAAGGGGGGATTTTATGAAGAGCCTCCCTTTAAGTTATCAGGGCGAGTAGCCTGTCCCTTTCATTTGTACTAGCACTGTAATAATAAATTAGCAGATTAACCTCATGGAAGCCCCTCTCTTGCATTGCTGTGTGTATAGACCGCCCAGCGCACCAAACGCTGCATGTAATCAGCAGAAGAATGGGGCCGAAAGGTTGCGGCCCCCAATGCCTGTATGACAGTGACCTAGGGGGGTTCCTCCTAGGCCAGAGGACATTGTATTTATTCTGTGATTTGTATTGTGTAGAATAAAGCATTCACAAGAAAAGCAGAATTGCTTATACATTGGTATAAAATAAAATAACCAAAAGCAGGATAGGAGTTGCAGCCTGATGGAAATGCTCGGCATTATGAGGTCAGTGTTCAATCACCAAATTACAATGCTCAGACATGTAGCATTACTATAATTCAGCTTTAAAGTAGAAAATGCATTTGGTAGACACTTTTCCACTGTTGTAATCAAAGCGTGAAATATTTTTTTGACCTCTTCATGACAAGCGTCATATAATCCCATTATATCATGATAGTTCTGCCAACCGTTTACAAACGTTGCTTCTAAAATGCTGGGCTTCAAGCGCTGAACCTCAACATGTCATTAAGAATTTTTATGCTATATAATGTCACTGTGCTCAAAATAAAAAGGGTTGTTCAAAAAGACGAGTGTCATTGATGCATAGTGCACGTATTTCTGTAAAAGTCCTTTATGAATGAGGATAAACAAATACATCTTGCAGGCCTGGGATATGCTGTGATATTCTGGAGATTCCATAAACTAACTCAGCCAGGAGTGTGAAGAGTTAACCTGCACAACATATCTAATGCAAATATAGCCAACATCAGGGATCAGCATCCTAGGCCCTTCAGATGTTTAAAACTATATTTCCCATGATGCTCAACCAATCTAATGATTGGAAGAGCATCAAGGGAGATGTAGTTCTAAAATATTTGGACAGCTAAGTTTTTTGACTTCTGCCTTACATAATATTGACAAGTCCCAAACCTGAGATCACTATTACAATGAATAGCACACATAAAAGTTGCACAGTAGCGTGGCCTTGGACAAGAGCAGCAGATTACTTACCAACTTGGTCATGGACTTTAGGGCAGCATATTGGAGGGTAGAAGAATTACTTTTTCCTTCTGTACATTTGTTTAAAGGTCCATAATTCATAACAGTTCCATACTGGTGAAAGGTGGAGGGTGGTAGCAGACTTTGGAGCACCTGGAGCAGCAAAAAGCCTACAAATGCATCTATCTGTAGTATGTGATGCAGAGATTCCACATGATAATTATTATTGTTGTTATCATCTTCTATTTACCGGTATATAGTGCCTCAATTCTGCAACGCTTTACAAGATCAGTGTACAAGGTGATCAGTGATACCTCAGAATACCACACATGGATGAGATGGCCTGATTTAGGGGGACACTGTTCCCAAGGGAACTTACAATGTATGAGAAGTACAAGTATTTTGTGAGAGAGGCGCATCCATATCATTAAGTGTCTTGCCCAAAGGCACTCGCTGGTGGAGTCTTCTGAGTGGGATCGACGATTGTAGATCAGCGACCTGGTGGTTAACGTAACAACTCCATAGACGATAATGGCCCTGATAAGTTTACAACATCTCTGGTTAAGTTAGCACCAGCTTTGATACTGCCCATTGTGTGGTTGGCAAGTATGTACAGTTAGGTGTCTTGCCCAAGGACACTTACTGCAGTGGTGCTCTGGCTGGGATTCCAACCTGGGTCTCCACGGTTATAGAGCAGTGCTGTTACCTCTTCTCCATCCAGCCGGTACGATAATGTTTCATTTCTGTAAGTAAAGCAGATTCTGTTATTGTCAAGGACACTAAACCTTGGGCCACATTACATTCTCCACACTAAAACGGGGGCGGTAGGGAGAAAAAACTGCGCCCGCAGTTTTCCCCCTACCGCCCCCGTTTTAGCATGGAATTACAATGCATTTAAAAAGTCCATAGGACTCCATTGAGCCAGACGCCGGCTGTCGCCTCGCGAGATCCGGCCGGTCAGCATAGTGATACACAGGGAGAGACTGGGGGGACTTTTCCCCACAGTCTTTCCCTGTTCCCGCCGGACGGAGGAGGCAGTTGGAGCCGCGGTCCTCGCTGCGGGACAGGAGGTGAGTATACCATTCTGTTTTTTATTTTTACAGCTGGTGTTAACGGATTCTGCAGCAGCGGAATCCGTTAACACCAAGTCCTGGCTCTGGTTAACTTTCCGCTAACCAGAGCCAGACGTTAATCAGCGTTAGGACTTTGTAATCCTAAAATGATTAACCCTTTGCGCTCCCCATGTTAAGTAAACGGAGCACAAAGTACAGTAACCTCGTGCTGAAAAGCGCAAGGTACCAAGCACAAATGGGTTACTTAACCCGTTTGCGTTTGGATTGTAATATGCGGTAGACACCACGGCTAACATTAATGCTCACGCAGGTGAGCGTTAACGTTAGCGTCAATATTGTAATGTGGCCCCTTTGGTCCTAATCAATACATGTTTAATGTGCTCCATTCAGCAGAACAGGTGGTACATATTTAATGGAACAATATGTTAAGTTTGCTCAACTACAAATCACAACATCTGTTCGAAGAAGTACATGATTAGAGGTGCCAGATCGGCCATGATTTCCTGGACTCATAATTTATTCATGCTGATAGGCACTGGATAAATAATACAACCCTGCAGGATGTAGAATCTATACGCTGCAGGTAAGAGATGAAAAGGGAATCCTAGGTGACCTGCCTTGATTTCTTTCCTGCAGCATATGAATTATACATGTTGCTGGGCAGCACTTTTCGATGTGCTCTCCCTCTGCAAGAAATAGTAATATGTGTCCAGTAAAACATGGCCGACCTGGCAACCCTATACACAATACAAAGGCTCATGTAATCTAAATGTGACGCAGTACTTGAGTTTGAAGTACATACAATACTGTGCAAAAGTTTTAGGCAGGTGTGAAAAAATGCTGTAAACAAAGACTGCTTTCACAAATGGAAGTGTTACACATTTATGTTCATAAATGAAGAAAATGCAGTGAATGAACAAAAGAAAAATCTAAATCAAATCAATATTTGGTGTGACCACCCTTTGCCTTCAAAACAGCAGAAATTCTTCTAGGTACACACAGTTTTTGAAGGAATTCGGCTGGTAGGTTGTTCCAAACATCTTGGAGAACTAACCACAGATCTTCTGTGGATGTCGGCTTTCTCACATCCTTCTGTCTCTTCATGTAATCCCAGACACACTCGATGATGTTGAGATCAGGGCTCTGTGGGGGCCATGCCATCACTACTTCTTGTTCTTCTTTACGCTGAAGATAGTTCTTAATGACTTTGGCTGTATGTTTGGGGTCGTTGTCCTGCTGCAGAATAAATTTGGGTCCATTCGTACGCCTCCCTGATGGCATTGCATGATGGATAAGTATCTTCCTGTATTTCTCAGCACTGAGAACACCGTTAATCCTGACCAAATCTCTAACTCCATTTGCAGAAATGCAGCCCCAAACGTTCAAGGAACCTCCACCGTGCTTCACTGTGGCCTGCAGACACTCATTATTGTACCGCTCTCCAGCACTTTGACGAACAAACTGCCTTCTGCTACAGCCATATATTTCAAATTTTGACTCATCAGTCCAGAGCACCTGCTGCCATTGTTCTGCACCCCAGTTCCTATGTTTTCGTGCATTCTTTAGTCGCTTGGCCTTGTTCCCATGTTGGAGGTATGGCTTTTTGTCTGCAACTCTTCTTTGAACACCACTTCTGGCCAGACTTCTCCGGACAGTAGATGGGTGTACCTCGGTCCCACTGGTTTCTGCCAGTTCTGAGCTGATGGCACTGCTGGACATCTTCCAATTTCGAAGGGCAATAAGCTTGATATGTCTTTCAACTGCTGCACTAAGTTTCCTTGGCCGACCACTGCGTCTATGATCCTCAACGTTGCCCATTTCTTTGTGCTTCCTCAAAAGAGCTTGAACAACACATCTTGAAACCCCAGTCTGCTTTGAAAAATCTGTGTCTGAGAGACCTTGTTGATGCAGTATAACTAACTACCTGGTGTCTTGTTGCTGTGCTCAATCTTCCCATGACATGAAACTGTCTTTCGCAACCTCACCTTGGTAGCAGAGTTTGGCTGTTCCTCACCCAGTTTTAAGCCTCCTATACAGCTGTTTCTGTTTCAGTTCATGACTGGGTTTCAACCTACATGTGTCATTGATGATCATTAGCACCTGTTTGGTATAATTGGTTGATCATACACCTGACTATAATCCTACAAAATCCCTGACTTTGTGCAAGTGTACCTATGAGAATTAATGCTGGTTTGAAGGCAAAAGGTAGTAACACCAAATATTGATTTGGTTTCGATTTTTCTTTTGTTCGCTCACTTTGTATGTTGAAAATTGACAAATATAAACAATCATTATTTATATTTCTGAATGCATTCTTTGTTTACAGCACTTTTTCACACTTGCCTAAAACTTTTGCACAGTACTGTATATCCAAAGTCTAGCTATGTTTTCATGTTCCAGAATGAAAACAGGTTCACAGCAGGGAGATGAATGAAGGAGAAAAGATGGAAGCAGACCATGCATGGGGAAGATGAAGGGATGACCCTTCCTGACCCTGACATGATGTTAATTACTAAAGGATTAATGCTTCATTCAGGGAGTGGTGAGAACAATCAATATTGCTCACTGACGCATGGTGGGCACATAGTGTAAAATGATCAAAAGGGCAACACCTTCTGTGCCTTTATAGATTGATAATGCCTGTGCAAAGAAATGCATGTATTGGCTATCTTGGTCTGAGCTTGTTTTACTACTTATATGAAAACACACTTTAAAATGAATGAAGACATAAGGGGTTATTCAAAGAGAGCTGGTGTCTGCCGATGTTATAAACCGCTTTGAAAATCGTCATTGTCGCAACGGAAAAAGCGGGCACACAAAAGCTTGTTCACAGTGAACATTCTCCTGCTACAATTTGCACTTCCTTTATCTGAAACTCCGACATTTCTCGTTGGTGCGACAATGACAATTTCTGCCGTTGTTTGCAGGTTCAGCAAATGCCGGCATTCTTTGCATAACCCTGTTTGTATTGATCACATGGACCTTTTGTAGGAATCCTTCTACCTCATGTTTACAATCTTATCTGCCAAGGAAATAAACATAGCTATACTGTTTCTGGTGTTGCACTTTTCTCTGTTCAGTCTTGAGAGCACGTTTTAAAATGTACTTTTTAATTTAAAAGAAAAAAAACACATACAGCCTTTTCCAGATGGTGTTTAATGTTGTAAGAGTGATCTCTCTCAATATAAAGGGGATGTGACAAGAACTTGTACAAGTCAAACATCTTTTGTCAACAAATAAATATTTTTAAACAAGTTGTTCCCACAAGAATATCTCAATCCATTTTTTTTTCAATTTGTTCCTATGGGGCTATAGTAATGTCTACATAATCTATCTATCATATCTCCACTAAAAGTCTATTCACTAAAGGGTGAGCTCTGGAGAATTGGAAGGAGAAGAGAACAATCTAGACCAAATAGCCAATTTGGAAAGTGTAAAACACTATGGGCTCTAATACATCCTTCACGGAAAAATGCACACAGAACGCGTGAATTTTTGCGCGAAGCGTTAAACGTTAACGCGCATAAAACATCACTGGTAATACAATCCTCGCGCATTTTTTTCATCCATCAAAAAATAACGCGCGTAAAACGGACGCACAAAAACACGCACGCATCAATGTTGCGCGCAGAAATCAGTGTGCGGATTGTTTTTTCACGCGATTCAGACAATCAGAATTAAGAACCACAATTGTCTCATGTTAAGTTTTTGCGCCTGTCAAAGTCAATCTGCGCATGTATGCTGCATCAATAAAAAATGCACACACAACTTCTCAAATTTATTGGTTTGGTATGAGTAGAATATGTAACTATACTTTGCTGTATATTTTTTGTTTGGGCTGGTGGATTTGGTTTCGGCCAGGTAGATAGAATTTGCCTTTAACACCAACTTTAAGGCTAGGGTCAGACAAATGCATTTTTCACATCTACCGTCAAAAAGTGCGTTGATGCGTCCGAACGCATTTTTTCACAGAAGATGCGATAGCGGTCATACGATGTGCAATGTCGGCTGTATTTTTTGACGGAGCTATAAAAACCAAATGGATGTTATGTTGGCCAGACATGTGCAGCGTCTGACGTCTCCTAATCACGCACACACGCCGCTATGCCAGTACTAGCGGTTCCACGTCTTCAAAAATTGTGTTCGTTTGCCGTTGCGTTGCGCGGCCGAACATTCGTGCAGCCGTACTTCGTATATTGGCCATCATTGGACATCATTTGCCGCTACTACGACCGTAATAAAATGCGGCTCAACGCACTGTCGCACTCCGTTCGTCTGACCCCAGCCTTAGGAGTTGCTAAAATTATGCGCGCAAAGGCTGTGCGTTACAAACTGCGCACAGATTGTAATACCATCCGCGTACCAGCGCACAAACGCATTTGCGCTCACAATGTTAAGTATAGGATGCGCGATGTACAGTAAGCTCGCGCAGCGTTCTCGTATATGCGCGTTTGTTGCGTTGAGATTGTAATACGACGTTCTGCAACGTTTTGCCCCTCGCGTTAATGCGTTTTTGCCCAGGCGCAAACGTATGTGCGAAGAATGTAATAGAGCTCTATAATCACCCACTGAACATCCTCTTAAAACAGCTGCAGAAACCATCGTGATATCCACCTTGGACCATGAAGCACACAAATCCGAAAATTGTGGTCGTCTTGCGCTATAAAATACATTTGTGTACAGAGTGACAATCCAATCAATATATAACTTTGATGTAACCCGATTTCGTAGTGTGTGTATACGTGACACTTCTCACAACAAACCATGCAGTGAAATCACACACAAATATATACAGGGTTTTCCAGAGAAAGGAGAAAACCAGGAGAATTGGCAGGAGAAGAGAACAATCTAGACCAAATAGCCGATATGGAAAGTGAGTTAAATGGGTGAATTTTTATGGTTTGGATATTTTGACTTATAATTTTCACTTCTCCAGTCATTCTCCTGAGCTTCACCTTTCTTTGAATAGACCTGTTAGATTTTGCAGTGGTCTTCTATATAGTATCGTAGGCAGAAAAACAACACAGCGCTTTAAAAGACCGGAGTCCAAGAAAAGACAGTGGGGTAGATCAGTGGCGTCACTAGGGTTGGTGTCACCCAGTGCGGAAACTCATGGTGTCACCCCCTCGACTCGAGCGACGAGCCGCCCCTCAGTTTAACACAAAATGATGTAAACTATTGTTACTCATATGCAGCACTCCCATATAACGCTAAATGTAAGATAATAGATATATTAATTCCTAGCAAAATTACACCATAATATTACCAGATCATATGACGAATACAAAGGAATTCGAATTTATTTAAAACATTTAGAAAATGTTTATTTTAAGGAATAAACTTAATGCCATAAAATAATATGGGGCTTATTTATTTTCATAAAATGCCAGTGTTTGATTTTGGCAATGTGGTAACTAACAACAGACTGTTTTTTGCCTGTGTTCTCTCAAGATTTCAAAATAATAATATAACCCCATATATTCTAAAATTTTAGAATTTGAGATGAGAAGAACACAGGCAAAAAACACTTTTTGATTTTACTTTTAATTGGATTTTACAATTGATTTGTCAGGCTCAGCTCAGCTGTTTCACACAGACTCACACTGTCTAGATGCTCTGTCTCTCCCGACTCGAGTCCTCAGAAGACAGCCAGAGCCCAGAGCTGCCCAGGCAGCAGGTGAGAGGGACTGGGACTGGGAGCAGCCGAGCAGGAGGCACCACGCACCGCACACACGCCTCAGCTCTCGCGCCCTTCTAAAGAAAATGCGCCACGGCACGAGGGAGCTGTTAGGGCGGTGGGCGAGCTGCCGCCGATGAGAGGCGTCAGCGCGCAGGCGCGGCTCTGAATTCCCTTGAGCGGCGTCAGAGGGGGTGGGATCTGCGCGGCCATCTTTGATGCGTCACGTGCAGCGTGGCGACGGCGTGCGCTCGAGTGTCGCTGTGTGCAGATAGAGAGTAATGCGGCACAGCGCGGCAGCATGATGCTCCACCTCCACCCATCATGGATGGATGTGGAGGATAATGCTGCCGCGTTGCGCCGCATTACTCTATCTGCACTGCACAGACACTCGAGCTGCACGCCGTCGCCACGCTGCACGTGACGCATCAAACATGGCCGCGGGCGCCGGGCGGCACTGGCAGCATGATCCTTCCTCCGGCTCCAGGCTCCAGATGACTGGCGGTGCCGGAATCAAAGATGGCCGCGGGCGGCGTGGCGGCATGATGAAGATCCACAGTCCACTCCAGACCAGGAAATGGAATCCTCCACTGTCCACATCCGATCCGGATCACCTCCTCCATGGAGGGGGGGGTCCTCCATGGGGGGGGTAACCTGCACGGCGGACAAAAAAAAAAAAAAAAAATCCTCAAAAAAAACTCAAACAGCTTGTGACGGTGTCACCCCGCCAAGGGTGTCACCTGGTGCGGGCCGCCCCCCCGCCCCCACCCAGCGACGCCACTGGGGTAGATACTCGATATGTCCATAAACTGAAATTGTTGTCTTTGAGGGTCTTTGCACATCACTGCAAGCCTGATCCTGTTATTGCTGCTGTTTATCTCCTGGACTATTCCTTCTAGTATCCAGTTTCTGATGTTAACCACTGTGTTGGTTCCAGTATCCACACTCCGGTGAATCCTGAGGAGGTCGCTTGAAGGTTTTATGGGCACCTAACCTAAAGTCCCTGCTCGCTTTATTCCTGGGAGCCGGTTGTAGGCTCCACAGAATGTGAGTTGAAAATTGATATATAATACTCTCACTGTGGGTACTGTCCTACTGCGCAATTTTGGTCCCTTGTTTTTGTGCTTCCTCCCTACAGTGCATACCTCATCGGCATTGTTTTGTGAAGATCTACCCTCAAAGACAACAATTTCAGTTTATGGACATATCGAGTATCTACCCCACTGTCTTTTCTTGGACTCCGGTCTTTTAAAGCGCTGTGTTGTTTTTCTGCCTACATTATTGTCATTCGGGTATTTAGAGGAACCCCCTATACAGCATTCAGCGAATGGGATAGATACCATTCCGGTGGGCGCTTCACCCCCTTTTTCTTTCGATTCTATATAGTATCGACCATATGTCCTGCCCATTGTACAGCGCTAAGGAATTTGTTGGCGCTTTAGAAATACTTGTAACTGTAACTGGATTGGAAAGAAGATACACAATCTAAAAGTAGAGTCTGTATATTAAAGTATTATTATTAATCCAAATTGTTAGAATCAAACTCACTAATGAGGAGCAATCTCGTGTTGCTCTCACGGATATAGCCCGAAAAGTGAGGCCTCCCGATTAATGTTGTCGAGGAAACTTCTCAGATCCCACAGCAATCATCAGCTATCACCTTTAGGGGGGCTCCAAGCCTGCTTCTCTTTCTGGGCGTTTTTCACGCCCACCTCAGGAGACACTTTGAGCTAACCAATAAGAGTGCATACCTGCTGCCAAGGCTGCTGCTGCTCCTTCTGCTGCTGCTGCTGCTCCTTCTGCTGCTGCTGCTGCCCCTTCTGCTGCTGCTGCTCCTCCCAGCACACCATGCAGTGAAATCACACACAAATATATACGTACTTATATTTTGCAGTGGTTTTCTATATAGTATCGACCACATGTGCTGTATAGGAAAGAAGATACGCAATCTAATAGTAGCGTCTGTGTATTATTATTCCAGGAATCAATTTACGAAATCAGGTTACATCAAAGTCATATATTGATTGTCTGTCATGTCCCCCGTCACTGATTGCATTGTGCTTGCCATCCAGGTTCAGGCAGCACATGTAAAGTGCTTCCCATACTCAGCACTGATATCCTGAAACCTGAAACAGTTAAACACAGCAACACACACCACACACCTGCCCAGAATAAAGGACAACTCCCCCCTTCAGAGCGTCAGCTTTAAAGTCCTGGCTGTGTTTCTAACCAGACCAACCTTCCTGAAGCTTGATCTGTTCCTGAACTCCCATGTACCAGACCCCTGTGCTTTGCCCACCGATTGTCGCTCTCTAACAGCACTTGACCTACAGACCGTCCCTTAATCACTCTCTCTGGAATACACATTGTACCTCATCTGGAATCCCCTTGTGCCCTGTCTACCACCCCAAGGTACATTTCCAAGTGTCTCCCAAGTATCCCGGTCCCTCCTTTCTGTTACCTGTGTGTTCTTGCTTACTGGGATAAGACCACCCATAACCGTTACATTGTCACTCTGTACACAATTGTATATTATAGCGCAAGACTACTAATTTTATGATTTTATGAATTTGGAAAATGTGATAAATATGAGTATTTTTCTGGTTTGGTTATTCTGACCCATAATTTTCACTTCTCCTGCCAGTTCTCTTGAGTTTCACCTTTAGTGAATAGACCTGTAAGTGTGTTGGTTACAGGTTATGAATTGATATGGACTGGCAGTTTGATATGCACCAAAGAGCTCAGCTTTTTACGTTGTAGGCAGTAATCCACAAACAACTGGTTTACAGCTATCCCACCCTGGTGTTGCATATTAATAACTCAGGCGTTGTCTGATCGTATACGATCTTAATTGAAAACGAGAGAAATCTCAATGTATCCTTCCTGGTAAAATCCTTTATAAATAAATAAATAATTCCAAATGTGGTTTCCGTTTCCGTATCACAACAAACAATAAAACAAGTCCAGGGGTGAGGTCAAACAGGAATGCCTGGCAACGCACTTGCCCCACTATTTTAGCAGGGGGAGCTTAGATCTCATTTGTAATGATGTAATGGAAAGCCCCGACGCATTTCTATTCAGACACAATTTGACAAATATTTCTAAATACAAGGGTGTTTCCAGGTTTCAGTACATTGGAAACACATGGGAATGCCAATATCCCTCTGATTACAGGGGAATGGCATTATTATACATACATAAAGAAGTCATGGAGCTGCTAGAGCTTATGAGCTTAGAATTTCATATTTTTTTATGACAGCAATCATGAATGGACAGTATCCTTGCTCAGTTCCCACCCTTGTTTTTTTAGGATTTGTCCATTAACCTTCTTAAAGTCCTTAACATCTCTAATCCACCTTGCTAAAAATATGTAATAATAAAAACTCAGACACTGTCTGACAGATGCCAATAAAGCGTTCAACCTAATACTGTGAGGAAGAGTTCCTTTACTATTCCTTTACTATTGTCAATGCTCTATTGGCTTCAGGGGAGGATCATCCTGAGCATTCAAATTCAATTGGTCGATTAGGTAGGACCCACCTGACCAAGAGGTGCTGTGACGTGGCAGGTGGGGTTACACTTCAATGGCCATTCAAGTAAACCAAAACCTCTAATTGTGTTTTGTTTCGCATGGAGCTAAAGTGGTGAGTGCAAATGACAACCTTTTTTTCCTGTTATGTTTTATACATGAAGCAGGCTTGATACTTCCGGTCTACGCAGCCAGACTGAAAGGGGATAGGCGTGAAACCGTTTTCTCTGAATATTAGGGATGTGCATTTCGGGTTTCGGAATTTCGGAATTTTCACGAAATTTCCCGATTCGTGTCTTCGGATTCGGCCGAATTTCTGAATCGGATCGGACCCGAAAAACGACAGATCCGAAAAGTTTTCCGAGCCGAAACGAAAAAATTTCGGATTTTTAGAATGGACTTCAAATGTGTCAAATCGAAATTTATTTTTGCTCTATTCATGATTTCGGTTCCATTCGTGATTTCGGTTCCATTTCGGTAATTCTGGAAATCGTATATTTAACTATTATCGGTTATATCGCTGATTCTGTAAATTTTGTATTTGTAAATGCGTATCACTTGTTTCTTGTGGCATTCGGGTCAGTTTAGCGTTTTTTAAATCGTTTTGTTCATTTTTTTTGTTCCTTGGCTTTCATACCATTTTAATATGATTAAATAAAGTTGTGAAATGTATATTCATAAGAAAAAAAGGATCTTTATTTAATAAAAAAAAAACACGATAGAATCGCCCGAATTATCGTATCGACAGAATGAATTATCGGATCCGAAAAACAAACCAAAAATTAATTATAAAAAAAAATGTAAAGTATGAAAAAAGTAAACCATAGTAGTTTACGTCAAAACGAATAGAGTTAGACACTTTGAAACGAGGAGAACAGACGTTCCGAAAAAAACAAAAATTTCCGAAATTACGAAAAAGTCGATACAAAAAACGAGCAGAGTGACCTGAAAACACGAAAAATGGTCGATATTCCGAAAAAAAATGTATACGAAAAACGAGCCGAACCGAACCGAATCGAAACAGAAATCGGCCGAAACGAGCCGAATCGAAATTTTAAACATCCGAACGAATCGAACCAAATCGAACCGAAAAAAAAATCGGTGCACAAGTCTACTGAATATACGTATATTTTGTTGTATCCCCAGCCAGGTCATTATTGCTGCTGCCCCTTTCCATGTTTTCTTTTTAATCCCAAAGTGGAATTGTTCCCGGTGAGGGTATAAATATAACCCATCAGTTTGCCTCTTAGCTGTTAAGCAGCATGGTGATATATGGTTGCTTTGAAAAGCAGCTCTTTGTTCATTAGGTAGAACCTCCCCTGACCAGGAGGTGCTGTGACATGGCGGGTGGGCTGAAACTTCATTGGCCATTCAAGTAAACCAAAACCTCTGATTGTGTTTTGTTTCACATGGAAGTACAGCGGTGAGCGCAAATGACAACCTTTTTTTCTTGTTATATTTTATACATGAAGCAGTCTGGAACCTTCCGGTCTCCGCAACCGCCCTTTATAGGGAATAGGCGTAAAACCATTTCTACTGCATATAAGTAATACACAAACACCTGGTTTATAGCTATCCCACGCTGGTGTTGCATAATAATAACTCAGGCGTTGTCTGATTGTATAGGATCGTAATTCCCAATGTGGTTTCCGTTTAACCCTTTCACTGCTGAAGACGTGTGGGACACGTCCTCATTGATGCACGTTGCATGCTGAGGACGTGCCCCACACGTCATCAGCTGTGCGGGACCCCCGGCGGAGATACTCACCTCTCTGTCCGGGGTCCCACGGCGTTCTGACTTCAGCGTCCTCAGACGCTGAAGTCAAGCTCCTCCCGGCGTAAATGACGTCATCGCGCCATGCGCGATGACGTCATTTCCAGGCGACCCCCGGCAATGCCGGGAGATAGCCTGGAAGGGAGGGGGGGGATCCGTTCGGATCCCTCTCCCTCCCGATCGGGAAGGAGCAGCGCTAAAAGCCAGGCACCGCTTAAAAGGGGAGAGTCTCCCCTTTTAAGCGGTGCCTGGCTTTAACCCCTCAAGTGCTGGGTTGCACTTCAGCGCCTTGTGGCGCCGAAGTGCAGCCTATCTCCGGTGGGGGCCGCCATCTTGGATGGCGGCTCCACCCCCGGGACTCCCCTCACTGTCTGACGTCATCACTCATAGCGTGATGATGTCAGATAGCCGGGGAACCCCTAGCTGCCGGGGATTTCCCAAGGAAATCCCCTGGTGGAGATAGGGGGTTCTTGTGAACCCTGATATCTCCAGAACCGTGGCAGCTAGGGGGTCATGGAGGGTGTCATTTGAAAGGCCTGAGCATGGCCTTTCGAATGATACCCAACATGACTAGGTAAAATTTAAAAAAAAAAAAATAAAATAATAAATAAATTTAAAAAAATAATAAAAAAAAACATGTTTTTTTTTTGTGTGTTGTTTTTATTAATGCAGCAATATTGTTCACATTTCAATTATAATGTGAACAATGATGCTGCACTAATGATTTTTTTCTATGGGGTGCGTTTGCTAAAAATCACGTAATTCCCCCCAAAAAAAGTAACAAGTCCCCATTTCAAATTTTTTGTACAAGCGCACCCCATAGAAAACATAACCGCAAACGCTCATGTGATAAAATGTGAAAAAAAACACTTTACACACTGCAGATGATTAAAAATTCAATTTTTATTGTATTTTTTGTTATAATATACAGGCAGGACATGACGTATACATATAAAAATGATATATTATGAATCTGCGTAGTCTGCCGGAAAGAACGATATATAACATGTCTGGGTCATTTATTAAAATGTGGCTTTAAAATCGCGTTTAAACATGATGAGCGAAAGCGGTAAAAATGAGCTCAGCACACAGTGGTGAAATGCCTCAGCAGTGAAGGGGTTAAGTATCACAATACAACAAGTCCAGGGGTGAGGTCAAACAGGAATGCCTGGCAACGCACTTGCCCCACTATTTTAGCAGGGGGAGCTTAGTTCTCATTTGGCTGATTTAATGGAAAGCCCCGACGCATTTCTTCAGACACAATTTAATAAATATTTCTAAATACAAGGGTGTTTCAATACATTGGAAACACATACTCAAGGCAGCGCTAACGCACTGCTGTTAGTATCACTTCCTGGAGTCCCTACAGTAGGACTCCATGGAGGGTTATGTTGCAGGGCTGTTTGTTTTATCTTACATGTTGTACATCGATGCTGAATATGTTAGCGCTTTATACAATATAGGCCCTATTACAATCTTCGCATTAAAATGCTCGCGCAAAACACGTGAATTTGTGCGCCAAGCATTAAACGTTAACGCACGGAAATCAACGCTGGAATTTAAATAGTCGTGCATTTTTTCATCCGTCGAGCAATAACGCGCGTTAAACTGGCGCGCACAAATGCGCGCGCAGCAACGATATGCGCAGAAATCAGTGTGCGGACTGTTTTTATAACGCGATTCAGCCAATCAGAATTAAGAACCACAATTATCTCACGTTAAGTTTTTGTGCCTGTCAAAGTCAATCTGAGCATATATGCTGCAGCAATAATAAATGCACACACAACTTCTCCATTTTATTGGTTTGGTATGAGTAGAATGTGTAACTATACTGTGCTGTATATTTTTTTTGGGCTGGTGTATTTGGTTTCGGCCAGGTTGATAGAATTTGCCATTAACACCAGCTTTTAGGAGTTGCTAAAATTATGCTCGCAACGTCTATGCATTAATTCCTGTGCATAGATTGTAATACCATCCGCGTACCAGCGCACAAACGCATGTGCGCTCACAATGTTAAGTATAGGACGCGCGCAGTAAAGTACGCTCGCGCAGGGTTCGCGCAGGTTCACCCGCGGTAGACGATTACGTGCGTTTGTTGCGCTGAGAATGTAATACAACGTTCACGCAAAGGGTTTTACCCCTCGCGTTAATGTTTTTTTGCACCGGTGCAAACATTGCACGAAGATTGTAATAGGGCCCTATAATGGTAATGTTGCATCAGGTACCACTGTTTATTAAATAGAATAAAATTATTACCCAATGTGACTTTTCTCTGAGCTGTGACTCTGAGCTCCCAGGTTGGATCTCGCTCAACGCCAGTTTTTTCTGCATGAGCTAGAAATGTGATTTCAATTTGATTTTGGCTCCACATCTGTCACAGATTGTGGGGAAGCCCAGAAGTATGCGGCTGAACCATTTAATTCCAAAGACATGACCGAAGCAGCAGTGGAAATTTACTGTACCTACGTATGCTGCTGAAATAAAATATGACGGATGGCATGATTTCTAACCATTTACTTGCCAAAATTATGCATTTTATCACTTTTTTCCTTATGTCAAGAACTAGCTTAAGTTTGACATTCACTATTCATCCTGTAAGAACTATCCCTTGCTTCAAAGGGCAGTATTACATAGTGCACGCTAAAACGGGGACGCTAAGGTGGAAAACCTTAGCGTCCCCGTTTTAGCACCATATTATGATTCAGTAGCCTGCCCCGTAATGCAGCGCTGCGACCCTAGATACTCATGGCAGTGCTAACGCGCTGCCGTAAGTATCACCTACTGGAGTCCATATTACTCCATGGAGACTTGTGCTGCTGGGTCACGTGACCTTTAAGATCTCACTCTGATTCACGAGGGAGACTGGGGACTTTTTTCCCTAGTCTCACTCTGCTCCCAGCGGCCAGAACCGGCGGATCGGGCTACTGTTCTCGCCATGATATGAGAGGTGATTATCTGATTTTGGGGGGAGATTTTCAGCTGGTGCTGAACTGAATCCGCAGAAGTGGAATCAGTTAGCACCAGCTTTTAGCTGTGGTTAACTTTCAGTAACCGCAGTGGGGCCGTTAATTAGTGTTAGGACTTTGTAATCTTTGCACTCCCCATGTTAAGTATAGGGAGCGCAAAGTACAGTAAGCTCACAGAAGTGAGCGCAATCCCCGATGCGCTAACAGCTTTTTATAACCCGTTAGCTCGGAGTGTAATATAGGGATCCTGCACTATAGGGCCACTTAACCTAGCGTAAACACTCATATATCTGAGCGTAACGTTAGTGTCAAGATTGTAATATTGAATGAAAACAATGGAGGAGACTCAATGGCGCTAAAATATGGTCATGAATTCAATAGTGGACGGGTGCTGCTCAATAACACTTTGTAAACCCTTTACAATAGTCAAATAGAAAAAATGGGTATTAAACCCAGTGTGAGCGCACTTAACTTTCAAGAGTGGATCTTTCAGCAATAATCCTGGGAGATCTTGGTGCCAGAATCAGAGTGAATAGACCTAATGTTAAGAAATAGAGACAATTCCATGGTGCAAAATAACGTTTGACATAAATAAATAGTTGGAAAATTATGATGTGGTAACAAACTCACAAGGGTGGAGCCCTAATCGGCTCAGATGGTATACGCCTCTTGACCACTCTGGGGGCTCACACCCCTTGTGGAGAAATCTTCAAATGTTCAAGTATATAGGTATCTTCACATTCAATATTCAGGCATCATCACACTCAATATTGATGGCTTCTTAGTGCTTAGAGACAAGAAGAAATCTCCATTGCGCAATGGTAATGTAACCCGGAAATATGATAACAGATGGGTACTCACGGTCTCCAGAGCCTCTGTTGGCAGTGGCTCAGTAGATAAGCATATATGAAAATTGAATCTCAAGCTGGAAAGTAGGTAATCATTAATGAAACAAAAAAAAGGTTTATTAAAACACAATTTAAAATAAAGTTAAAAGAGACGCGTTTCGTCTGCATACACTGTAGACTTCCTCAGTCTTATGCATTAACAATCACATCAATACATTTATAGTCGTGTGATAGCAAATGATTGTCGGCACCTGCAGTTCCTGACCGCACCTTGCGTGTCAACTGCGATGTCGGCGTGCGTTTCATTCTAGAGCTTCCGGTCACATGGGATATCGGCATGCGTTCCATTCTAGGACTTCCGATCTCATGACCGGATGTCAAGTCCTTTTGCGATTTTCAATGTGCGTTCCACAAATGAAGCTTTCCAATATGCGTTCCACAAATACGTTTCACACAGTCACAGCTTGTAGATGGAACTCGCTGATTTCATCAAAAAATATGATGAATCTTCGTTTCTTGCCTTAATTACTAGGCCTAATAAAAGAAAACCATTCACTAGTGTGCAACCAAATACTAAACATCGATAGGCAGCAGTAATCATATCAACTGAATAACACATAGTATAAAACTGAAATGTTTCAGTAAATACACATGAGAATTAATAATATCCAATTTCTTAGTGGAGAAAGTGACAAATCTCAAAATCGGCGTTTAGGCCGTTTGGTTCAAGAGTGTTAAGTTGAAATATCCATTTCATTTCAGTTTTAGCTAGTTTTAGATCAAGATTTTCCCCTCTCCAATGTTTCGTTACTTTTTCGATACCAAAAAATTACAGACCAATGGGATTGTTATTATGATTAAATTTGAAATGGTTAGAAACACAGTGTTTATCATAACCTTTTAAGATGTTGTTAATATGCTCGTTCACTCGAACTTGTAATGCCCGTGTGGTTTTCCCTACATAATATTTGTTGCAGGGACAACGTAACACGTAAATGAGATATTTAGAAAAACAAGTTAGTTTGTCTCTAATTTTATAACTGTTGTTAGCGATGCAGAATGTGGTTATGTGTCTTTTCTTATTGTGTGATTTTCGGCAACTGGTGCAGTCTCCACAACTGTAAAAACCGGGTGAGAGTCCAAACCAATTTGTTTGTGTCTTATTTTCCCATATATGGTTCTTTACTAGTTTCTGTTTTAAACTACCTCCACCTCTATATATAACTTGAGGTTTAATTGGTAGGATATCCCTAAGTATAGGGTCCTCTCTAAGTAATGGCCAATATTTCTGAATGTGTCTTTTAATATTTCTATTTCCAGAATTGTAATCCATAATGAAAGGGAATGCAATATGATCGGATTTATTTTTAGTTTTGTATTTTAATAACATATTCCTATCTGAATTATGAACTTGTTTCCTTATATGTTCCAATTCCATCCTTTTGTATCCCTTCTCAATGAAATTATTCATTACTTTATTAGACTGTTTTTGGAATTCTTGAATGTCTGTGCAGTTTCTACGGAGACGGGTCATCTACCCTTTAGGGACAGCTTTTAGCCATGGGGGGAAATGATCACTTGCTAGACTAATATAACTTTTAACGTGGACATCCTTGAAGTGTGTTCTGGTCTTCATAATTCCACCTTCAATGTATATTTTTAAATCCAGATATTCCACCTCTGTGTTACTGATTTTATAGTCCAATTTAATTCCCCATTGATTGGTATTAAGATACATTAGAAATTCATTCAGGGCACATAAATCCCCCTTCCAAATGATGATAACATC
Organism: Leptobrachium leishanense; assembly: GCA_009667805.1. Classification (NCBI taxonomy): domain Eukaryota; kingdom Metazoa; phylum Chordata; class Amphibia; order Anura; family Megophryidae; genus Leptobrachium; species Leptobrachium leishanense. The sequence goes on along the minus strand of CM019070.1, from coordinate 66,476,219 downwards.
GTCAATGTATCTTCTATACAGGACCAGGTGTTGCCCCCAGCAATGCCCTGTCCATACCATCTGGTGCTCCCAGTATGCCATGAACAGATTGGCATAACTGGGGGCAAACCTGGTCCCCATAGCCGTACCAGTTAACTGTAAATAGAAACCATAATCATACCAAAAATAATTATTCTCTAGTATCAATTTGATACCCTCAGTTATGAAATAAACATACTACCCTTAAAAAGAAATCCAAATTCTATCCTAGACATATGATATCCAAAGAGATGGAAGCCTTCGACTTGATGATATTATCTGAAATCAGAAAAGAAGATAAGAAGAATAAACTTATAAGAAGAAGTAACATCACAAAGGAAGAAACACAAGCATTAAACTCTCTATGTAAAAATAAAGAGTTAGTCATTAAACCTGCAGATAAGGGAGGTGGTGTAGTAGTCCTCAGTAAGGATAAATATGAGAGAGAGGCATTGAGGCTGTTGGGGGACAATAACACTTATAGACATCTGGAGGGAGATCCAACGGCATTAGTTACTACCAAATTCTCCACTTATTTGGATAAAGGAAAAGAATTGGATATTTTAACAGAGAACGAATTTGAATATCTAAATGTGCAATACCCGAAAGTTCCAGTTTTTTACTTTTTACCTAAGATTCATAAAGATCGAGAGAATCCCCCCGAACGACCTATAGTATCTGGGATAGGGTCAATCTCCTCCAATCTATCTGAATATTTAGATCATTTGTTGCAACCTTTAGTTGTATTAACCCGCTCATATGTTAAGGATAATATGGCCATTATTAACACACTAGGTAATATAACATGGGAAGACACTTTCCAACTAGTCACCTGCGATGTCAACTCTTTATATACCATAATCCCACACCATATAGGATGTGAAGCTGTGCAATTTTTCTTGAGAGAGATGGGCCATTTTGAAGAAGAACAAATAGATTTCATAACTGAGGGTATCAAATTGATACTAGAGAATAATTATTTTTGGTATGATTATGGTTTCTATTTACAGTTAACTGGTACGGCTATGGGGACCAGGTTTTCCCCCAGTTATGCCAATCTGTTCATGGCATACTGGGAGCACCAGATGGTATGGACAGGGCATTGCTGGGGGCAACACCTGGTCCTGTATAGAAGATACATTGACAATGTTATCATCATTTGGAAGGGGGATTTATGTGCCCTGAATGAATTTCTAATGTATCTTAATACCAATCAATGGGGAATTAAATTGGACTATAAAATCAGTAACACAGAGGTGGAATATCTGGATTTAAAAATATACATTGAAGGTGGAATTATGAAGACCAGAACACACTTCAAGGATGTCCACGTTAATAGTTATATTAGTCTAGCAAGTGATCATTTCCCCCCATGGCTAAAAGCTGTCCCTAAAGGGGAGATGACCCGTCTCCGTAGAAACTGCACAGATATTCAAGAATTCCAAAAACAGTCTAATAAAGTAATGAATAATTTCATTGAGAAGGGATACAAAAGGATGGAATTGGAACATACAAGGAAACAAGTTCATAATTCAGATATTTATTTATTTATAATTTATTTATTTTATTTATTTATAAAGGATTTTACCAGGAAGGATACATTGAGATTTCTCTCGTTTTCAAGTATGTCCTGGGTTCAAGAACATTGAAAGTAATACAATGCAAGATATTAAAAAACAACACAAATATACAGATTAACAGAAAAATATGTAGGAAATATAGTCACTAGGTTACATGTTTACAGGTGCAGATAGGAATATGTTATTAAAATACAAAACTAAAAATAAATCCGATCATATTGCATTCCCTTTCATTATGGATTACAATTCTGGAAATAGAAATATTAAAAGACACATTCAGAAATATTGGCCATTACTTAGAGAGGACCCTATACTTAGGGATATCCTACCAATTAAACCTCAAGTTATATATAGAGGTGGAGGTAGTTTAAAACAGAAACTAGTAAAGAACCATATATGGAAAAATAAGACACAATAAATTGGTTTGGACTCTCACCCGGTTTTTACGGTTGTGGAGACTGCACCAGTTGCAGAAAATCACACAATAAGAAAAGACACATAACCACATTCTGCGTCGCTAACAACAGTTATAAAATTAGAGACAAACTAACTTGTTTTTCTAAATATCTCATTTACGTGTTACGTTGTCCCTGCAACAAATATTTTTGGGGAAAACCACACGGGCATTACAAGTTCGAGTGAACGAGCATATTAACAACATCTTAAAAGGTTATGATAAACACTGTGTTTCTAACCATTTCAAATTTAATCATAATAACAATCCCATTGGTCTGTAATTTTTTGGTATCGAAAAAGTAACGAAACATTGGAGAGGGAAATCTTGATCTAAAACTAGCTAAAACTGAAATGAAATGGATATTTCAACTTAACACTCTTGAACCAAACGGCCTCAGGGGCGGATCCAGAGCCTAGTCTCGGGAGGGGCAATGACCGAAAATAAGGTGTTGCTTACAGAACTGAACTGTATATTTATTCATTTCTCTTGTGTTTTATGACCAGGGCCGGCCCAAGCCACTGTGCTGCCTGGAGCGATGGATGAAATGCTGCCCCCCCAAAAAAACGTGACATGTATGAGTGTATCAGAGAGCTCCACAGCAATAAATCTCACAGTAATGTGCGCTGTGTATGCGTGTATCACTGACCTCCACTGCAATAAAACTCACAGTAATGTGCATGAGCGCATCACAGAATCCACTGCAATAAAACTCACAATAAAGTACAGTGCACATTAGTGTGCCACTTGCCCCTGCTAGGTGTAGATAAGATCATGGAACTAGTACAGATAGTCCTGCAGGATATGGCTTGAAATGTCAGGTCTCTGATGTATAGATGTCTACCTGGCACAGGTAAAGTCTGGGTGTCACAGACAGTGACTTAATCTGGAAATTCGGCACGACGCGGTCACTGTACTGTCGACGTAACAGAATCGCCAAAGTTAGAAGCAGTGCAATTTAGGTGCTTAGTGAATAGACCCTATAGTGTGAGGATATTCCAGCAGAGAAGCACTCATAGTTTGACATAACTGAACTGTAACACCCATTACTCACAGCCACGTACATCCAAGCTACAGGTGAGTCTATTTACAGACAGCAGCATCTCCTGTGTTTTCAGCACCTACAAAGCCACACACTGTGCCTGATATGTCTGTTGACACTCGGACAGTACTATGTAACATATGCGGCGATGCACTAGGTAGGGCAGTAACACAGCCTAGGCTATAGGGATTGCTATGCTTAAAGGCTTGTAACACAAGCTTCTTGAGTAATGCTTATTCTCTATTTACTGACTCATTACAGCACAGTAATTGTCATATAGGACATTCAATCAGCTGCTCACCTGCCCGTCTTCATAACTTACATTACATCTATATGTAATGTGTGTATATATATATATATAAGAAGAAAAAAACACACAAACCACAGATACAAACAAATGCAATGCTTCCCCATTTCCTGCATGTATCTATAGCTGCATGCCCAGCCCTGGCACTATTTTCCATAAAAAGGATGTCAGAGCCTTAACTATCACCCCCCTAGATGCACCTCAGCTTCACACAAGGATCTGCAGGTAGCAAGAACAACCAAGTAGCAGCTCAATGAGAGGAAATGAAGCTGCACAGAGGGGGGGGGGGTCTTCATATCTCCACATACTGCGCAAAGAGTTTCAATCTGAGGCTAAAACTTAAAGTGCTAATTTGATTGTACCTAAGGGGAGGGGGGATCCGACCCAATAGGAATGCATGGGGTGGACAGGCATTGTTTGGGTGCTGCCATCAGCAAATGAGGAGACACGTAGTAGCTATGTGAGGCCTGCACACTCAGTGAGGTCTGCTCTGCCGGAGTGAGTGGACATAGAAGCACAGCTTCAGAGTGGTGCGTGTCCCTGAATTTCCTTTAAGTGGGAAAGTTTGCTGATTATCCAGGCATGAGAAGCACAGAGGAGAGGGCAGTGTGCCAGTGAGTGCAGTGGATGCGTGTCTAGGGTAAGAGCTCACCTTTCTGTAGATGAAGACAAGGTGCAGCGTTGGAGGGACTCACACACAGGGCCCTGGAGCTGATCTGCTCCTTCAGCCCAGCCTGCTGAGGGTGTCTGGACAACTCTCCTCCTCCGCTCAATCCCAGACTCCCAGCAGACTGACACATACGCTGGTGGGTAGTAGCTGGCTTGTCCAGGGCCCAGCGGGAGCTGGAGGAGAGGGAACAGACAAGTTGTTGTGGCTGCCGCTGCTCTGATACAATCACCGTGCCTGAGCATCCACCACGCGTCTCGATCCCGCGCCCCCTGTGGACGCTGGGACGCACGTGTGTGGAGTGGGCGTGGTCAGCGGCGGCATCACTCCCTGTATCCATGCCCCGGCCGCCAAATTAGATAGTGCTGCGCAGTGCGCTGTTCGTTCTGACAAAAGATAGTGCAGCGGCAGCGGTGTCGGCGATGGCGGCGCAAAAATTTGCTGCTTCAGGAAATAAATTAATTTTCTCAGAATCTCGGGGGGGGGGGCAATTGCCCCGTTGCCCCCCCCTGGATCCGCCCCTGAACGGCCTAAACGCCGATTTTGAGATTTGTCACTTTCTCCACTAAGAAATTGGATACTATTAATTCTCAGCTTATCTATATATAGTACATGTGTATTTACTGAAACATTTCAGTTTTATACTATGTGTTATTCAGTTGATATGATTACTGCTGCCTATCGATGTTTAGTATTTGGTTGCACACTAGTGAATGGTTTTCTTTTATTAGGCCTAGTAATTAAGGCAAGAAACGAAGATTCATCATATTTTTTGATGAAATCAGCGAGTTCCATCTACAAACTGTGACTGTGTGAAACGTATTTGTGGAACGCATATTGGAAAGCTTCATTTGTGGAACGCACATTGAAAATCGCAAAAGGACTTGACATCCGGTCATGAGATCGGAAGTCCTAGAATGGAACGCATGCCGATATCCCATGTGACCGGAAGCTCTAGAATGAAACGCACGCCGACATCGCAGTTGACACGCAAGGTGCGGTCAGGAACTGCAGGTGCCGACAATCATTTGCTATCACACGGCTATAAATGTATTGATGTGATTGTTAATGCATAAGACTGAGGAAGTCTGCAGTGTATGCAGACGAAACGCGTCTCTTTTAACTTTATTTTAAATTGTGTTTTAATAAACCTTTTTTTGGTTTCATTAATGATTACTTACTTTCCAGCTTGGGATTCGATTTTCATATATGCTTATCTACTGAGCCACTGCCAACAGAGGCTCTGGAGACCGTGAGTACCCATCTGTTATCATATTTCCGGGTTACATTACCATTGCGCAATGGAGATTTCTTCTTGTCTCTAAGCACTAAGAAGCCATCAATATTGAGTGTGATGATGCCTGAATATTGAATGTGAAGATACCTATATACTTGAACATTTGAAGATTTCTCCACAAGGGGTGTGAGCCCCCAGAGTGGTCAAGAGGGCGTATACCATCTGAGCCGATTAGGGCTCCACCCTTGTGAGTTTGTTACCACATCATAATTTTCCACCTATTTATTTATGTCAAACGTTATTTTGCACCATGGAGTTGTCTCTATTTCTTAACATTAGGTCTATTCACTCTGATTCTGGCACCAAGATCTCCCAGGATTATTGCTGAAAGATCCACTCTTGAAGATTGTAATATTGCCCGAGGTCTTTACAAACTCCCTGCATCCCCATTTGTTCAAGATAATGTATAAGTTTAATTTGAAATGCCTCTATTTGCAGCGTTATCACCATATACAGCTTGCCATACAAATACATAACCTTGAGATGTTTTGCACAAATTCCATTTCGCACATCTGTATAAATAACTATATCCAGAAAATGAATATATAATAAAATGAACAAACAGTACACTATCAGTTGATGTTTGCACTCCTAACAGTGGCGGTTGATGAACTTTTTAAGAGGGTTGGGATTGGAAACCAGATACTCCACCCCTTGCAAATGGACCTCACCTATATCTGTGTGTAGCCCGAAGTTTAACAGTTTAAATGAAGCTTCTTAAACGTATACATATATACTAGATAAAATGTTATATTGACACAGAAATGGGAGTCTGTGAAAAGACTATCAGGTCTATTCAAAGACAGGTGAAACTCAGGAGAATTGACAGAAGAGAACACTCTAGACTAAATAGACGATTTGGAAAGTGAGATAAATGGGAGAATTTTTCTGGTTTGGCTATTTTGACCTAGAATTTTCACTTCTCCAGTCATTCCCCTGAGTTTCACCTTTCTTTGACTAGATCTGTATCTATATGAAAAACCTGATTGTACGTGGTATAAAAATCACCAATTAGTGCTAATTAGTCCTGGTTTAAGATTTCTGTGGCACTTTCACAGATTTCTCTTCAGAGTCTCATTCCAAGATGACAATTTTGCTTCATACCAATGCACCCTACAGAAACACTCTAAGGAGAGAAGAGCAGTCATAAAGAGGCTGGCCTGACCAAGCAGCCAGACCAATGTGTCCCTTTTCTGACTCAACAAAAACGGACCACATCATAGGTGTAACCTATGCAGCAATATAGAATAGAACGTATAAATGAAAGGGGCAAGATGTGTATCTAAGCTACTGTAGTTAGAATCAGTTTAGTTCTTGCATATACTTTGACAGAACTGTTTTTATTTGCTTTTTTAAAAGAGTAATTTATTTATGTATACTTAAATAGTGCAGCAATCAGAGATAGCATTCAAGTGTCTTGGATACGATTTAGCAGGTATTTGTGAGCAACCAGTGTAATATAGAAAGCATTTAAAATGCTGTTGTCAAAATCACATTTTTTTAACACGAACTGGTATCTCGGTGACATATGTTAATGCATTCAAAATCCTTACCCTGACCTACAAAGCTCTCACTAACTCCCCACTGCCTGTCCTCACTAATCACCAAGTATATCCCAGCCCATTCCCTAAGATCAAACGGTGATCTGCGCCTAGCTTCTCCCCTCTTCCCATGATAGACTGCAGGATTTCATCCTCTGGAGAGCTTTCCCTCGTACTGTCAGACTTTCCCCTAACTTCTCTTCCTTCAAACGCTCCCTTAAGACATTCCTATTTAGTGAAGCCTACCACACAACTCACTGACCCAACCAGTCCATCACTCCCACCAGTCCATCACTCTCACCTTGCAGTCCATCACTCTCACCTTGCAGTCCATCACTCTCACCATGCAGTCCTCTCCTCCTGTTTCCACCCCAACCCTTCTAGATTGTAAATTACCACGGGAATAGGACCTTAGTTTCCTCCTGTACTGGTTTGTCAAAATTTTGTTCTATGTATTGTAACTAGACATGTGCACGGCGGTATTTTTCGGATCATTTCGTTCCGTTTTTTTCCTAGTTTTGGTTAATTTCGGATCGATTCTTTTTTGTATCGGACCATTTCGAATCGGATCGCGATTCGTTTTTTCGGATCGATTCGAAATTTCAGACGGCCGATTTTCGTTTCGGAAATGCATCCGAAGTAACAAAAATGGAAATCTCGAATGAAAACGAAGATTGGGCGAAATGAAATGCACACGCCTGCCAGTTTATGGCTTACATTGCTTTAAAAAAAATACAGCCGGTACTACCAAGAAAGCAGTGTATGTCTTGTTCAAATCCACGTGTGTGTTTCACTTCTCTTTTCTTATAGGATTCCAACGCTGCATTAATTATACTGCAGAGAAGTGCTTCCTGGCAGTTTGCGGATTTATATGCTGCATTAAAACTTTGTTTTGGATCATTTTGTTCCTTTTTTTCCGTTTCGGATCATTTTGGAACGATTTCTTTCCGTATCGGATCATTTAGAATCGGATCCCAATTCGTTATTTCGGATCGATTTGAAATTTCGAAAAGTTGATATTCCTTTCGGAAATGCATCTGAAATAACGAAAATGGAAATCTGAGAGAAAAACTAATCTTGGATAAAACGAAATGCACATGCCTAATTGTAACCCTGTCTATATTGTGCCCATCTCATTCAGAGCTGCGGACTATGCTGCGCTTTATAAATAAGGAATAATAATAATAACATGTTGCCACCATAGCTATGGTTTATTCAAAATGTCTCCCTAACATATTGGGAGTTTGTGGTAGGGTTAAAATCTGAGATTAGATTTAGTTGGTATATAAGAATTAGAGGAGTTGTATAATCCAGTAGGCTTGAGGTCCCTTGATTCCAATACCATTGGGATATAGAGACACACAGGGGCGTAACTAGAAATCACAGGGCCTCATAGCCAAATGTTGTATGGCCCCCCCGCCTGCAACCTAACACCCCCCCCGCATCCTACCCCACACAAAATTTAACTAATGTCATTGAACAACACATTGCTACACCCCCAGAATTATACACAGTAGACCCCAGAATTATATATACCCAGTAGAGCCCCCAGAATAATATATACACAGCAGAGCCCCCAGAAATATATATACACAGCAGACCCCCAGAATTATATACACAGCAGACCCCAGAATTATATGTATATACAGCAGACCCCAGAATTATATACACAGCAGACCCCCCAGAATTATATATATATATACAGCAGACCCCAGAATTACAGTATATACACAGCAGACCCCCCAGAATTATATACACACAGCAGAACCCCCAGAATTATATACACAGCAGAGACCCAGAATTATATATACACAGCAGAGCCCCTAGAATTATATACACAGCAGAGCCCCAAGAATTATACACACAGCAAACCCCCAGAATTATACACACAGCAGACCCCAGAATTATATACACAGCAGACCCCCAGAAGTATATACACAGCAGACCCCCTATAATTATATACACAGGACATCAGACACCCACATAATTATATACACAGGACATCAGACCCCCAGAATTATACACACAGGACATCAGACCCCCAGAATTATATATACACAGGAAAGCAGACCCCCAGAATTATATATACACAGGACAGCAGACCCCCAGAATTATATACACAGGACATCAGACCCCCAGCATTATATATACACAGGACAGCAGACCCCCAGAATTATATATACACAGGACAGCAGACCCCCAGAATTATGTATACACAGGACAACAAGCCCCCAGAATTATATACACAGGACTACACTCTCCATTTCATTGACCCCCCACACTCTTCATTTCATTAACCCCCACACATACACTTCATTTCATTAAAGCCCCCCCACTCTTCATCTCATTAACCCCCTCCCACACTCTGGAGGCGGCGCACTGGTAGGAAGTGACTTCATATCATCACTTCCTCCCAGCGCCGCAGCTCACAGTAGCAGGCAGCTGCAGGAGGTCTTGTGGCAGCGCTCGGCAGCCGGTGATTCAGACACCGGTGGGGAAGCAGGTCCCATCGACCAGCAGGCGGGCGGTCGCTCCCTGGAAACTGCCGACAAAATACACAACTGGCTGGGCTGCCGGGCCCCACTCGGCTGCGGGCCCCATAGCGCCCACGTGGGTCGCTATTTATTTATTTATTTATTTATTTATAAAGGATTTTACCAGGAAGGATACATTGAGATTTCTCTCGTTTTCAAGTATGTCCTGGGCTATAATGGCGGTAGTTCCGCCATTGGAGACACATCATTGATTTTAATGAGATTTCCTTTAAAAGGGGCACATATAAAAATGTACTTTTTTTATTTTAGGAGGCTATATAAAACAACGGTATTAAATTACAATAAATATGCAGCATAGGGTGAGCATCTGAGTCACGGACGTCAGCCCCTGCATGGTGAGTTTCCACTGGAAATAGCAGCACGGAAGGCTGTTCAACGGACAGGAGGGCTGATAGGTAAATCCTGACAAAATTATCCATAGATTTATAGAACCAAGCTTTAGAAGCGACCACAGGAATAAAATAAGTAAATCAATCACTCACTAAGGGGGTTATTCAGAGAGCACCAAAATGTTGCCGACATTTCGGTGCTTTCTCGTTCCCTGCACTTCGGGGAATCAAATTTCCCCACCCTGCGGTGAATTCAGCATTCACCGCAGGGTCCCCAAAGTGCAGAGAATCGGCCACTGTTTGCCACCGCAAATCCATTGCCCGCCGCCACCAACCCGCCGAACATCCACCACAAACATGCCGGACAGCCTCCAAACGCAGCCGACGAGCCACCGAACACAGCGCCGACCAGCTGCAGGAGAAAGCCGACAAGCTGCCGGAGAGGTAAAATAAACAAAAAAACAATACGATTGAAAGTGTCAAAATTGAACTGCTGTTTGCAAAAAAACTACTGAAAGAAAATGTCTGGAATTAACATATAAGGTCCAAAGAATTATAATAAAAAGATCTGTTACAGAAAAATGAAAAAACGCTTTAAAAACAAAATCCCAAAAAATGCCTAAGAGATCCTAAAAAAAAATCAATAAATAAAAAACTTTTTATTGCAGATTAAAATAATGAACGGTTTATTAGATATTGGTTAAAAAATAGAATTTATTTAACATTGAAGCCTGTGCATGGGGTTCATCTGAATAAACCTTCCAAATGAAAACGCCGAACAGCAGGGAACTTCGGCAAGATTAACCATTTCTTCTCTGTGGGGGATTTGGCAAACTGCCTGCTCTCTGAATAGCCGAATGGCCCCGTAATGTCACCATACGGGGAAAATCCCTGTACGGTGACATTTCGGGGCCAGATTGTCTCTCTCTGAATATATAATCCCATAAATGCCCAAATTAAAATTTTAAATGTTTCCAAACAGGTTAAAAAAAATGACACATTTGAAATAGGTGCTTTCATAAAGATTTAAATTTAAGATCTATTTATATAGCTTGTATGATTTTTAGCTAATCGAAAAGCACCCTTATTAAGGCTAGGGTCAGACTAACGCATTGCGAACGCGCGTGCAGCCGCAGTTAATCACGGCCGTAGTAGCGGCCAATGACGGGCAATATACGAAGTACAGCCGCGCGAAAGTGCGGCTGCACAATGCAAGTGGCAAACAAACGCATTTTTTCGAGAACGTGATACCGCTAGTACTGACGTACAGAGTGCGCTGCGTCCGCTAGCGGCGTGTGTGTGTGATTAGGAGACGTCAGACGCTGCTAATGTCCGGCCAACATAAAGTCCAGACGCAAAAAGTGTTTTATTGATGATCGGTACAAAATCACGGACGAAAATGCGCATCGTATGACCGCTATCGCGTATTCCGTGAAAAAATACGTCCATTCGTTCGAACGCACTTTTTCACAGATGACGCGAAAAAATGCGTTAGTCTGACCCTAGCCTAAGGAAACCAAATCTGAGGTAAAGCTTCCCCCTTATGAATGCACGTTTATAATAAAAAGGACATAACGATGTCTACAGAGATACTGAAACAGGTTAGGGGACATAGATCAACACAATGGAGACAGGTGACAGTGGGAATGCAGTGTTTCAGGATCATAACATAGCAACTTGTGGGGTATGGGTCAAAAGGCTAAGGAAAGCTAAAAGAAGCATTGAAAAGAATGAAACAGGGAGAAATGTGTACTGTCAATTCTTAGAGGCAGCTGGGCTTAACGAAAAAAAAACAAAGAAGGGAAAACAGGACACCTGCAAGCTGCTAATCATAGTCAAAATACATACCAAGGTCAGGGTCAACATCGCTGGGCAGCTACACTAAGGTATGAATAAAGAAAACTGAAAATAAGCTAAAGGTGAAAATATGAAGCAACAAAACACAAGCAGGGTTATTCAGAGAGAGGTGAAAAGCAAGAGAATGACTGGAGAATGGAAAATTCTAGGTCAAAATAGCCGATTTGGAAAGTGAGATGAAAGGGAGAATTTTTCTGGTTTGGCTATTTTGACCTAGAATTTTCCATTCTCCAGTCATTCTCCTGCTTTTCACCTCTCTCTGAATAACTCTGATAGCGAAAATCAAGAAAAAAAATCTAATTGTCACAGGTCAGGTAGAGGTTGCAAAAGCAGGTGGTTCCTAAACTCACTTAAAAATATTTCAAGAAAACTTTGAGAAAATTCATGAACTGGTAAAGTGAAGACTGCTTGAGGTCTCTCAACCCTGAGGAGATAACATTGCAATGGGTATAATTCATATTGACCTTTTAGAAAGGAAGGATGAGATCTCAGTAAGCTCATTAGTAAAACAAAAAATTAGTAATTTGTTACTTTTCACTCAAGATGCGCTTCTTAGGAAGTGAACATAAAGGAATGGGCCGTAAAGTTTCCCATCAAGATGGTTAGCTGTTGATGAATGCTCCTGTGCAGGGGCGTAACTACCAGGGGTGCAGAGAGTGCCACTGCAACCAGGCCTCTGAGTTCGGGGGACCTACACAGTCGGCTGTGGCCTCGCCTGGGTGGCTTGGCAAGGGCAAGGGCCTCACCTATGATTCGCTCATACACAGCACACGTTACTGTGAGTTTTATTGCTGTTAAGCTCTGAGATATACATTATATTGCCAAAAGTATTCGCTCACCCATCCATATGCGAGTCAAAGCAGGTGAGCGAATACTTTTGGCAATATAGTGTACATGATGCACATTACATTAAAAATAGGATGGACTGAATTGGTCATAATTGACCTGGAAAAAAATGGAACACTGATTGGAGTCAACTTTGTGGACCTGGAGGGGTCCAGTGCATGGGGATGATGGGGGGATATGTTTTTGCCAAGGGAGGGGGGCCCCTTCATGGATTCACGCACCGGTGCCCTTAGGTTCCTTGTTACGCCTCTGCTCCTGTGTCTGATTTGCTTGCTCCTGTTGCATGGCTTTTGCTGTATGATTTTTTCTTTGGCAGTGCTTGATCTATTAAACACATGGGTCTTCATGAAGACCAAGAGAGCAGAGCAGAAAACCAAAGTACTGAGGAGGACAGTAGTCCTACTGAAATTTGGAAGTAGATACAGATATCCAGGGCCAATGACTGCAGAGTCTTGCCGATCTCCCTGCCCCGACTGCTTTAATACTCTTTAAATACGTTTAAAAACATATGCCTGTAGTTAAAACCTCTTGAAATCCTTTTTAGCCTAATACCTTCCCCAACAGAAAAGAGAAATGCTGAGGTGTGGACAGATACTGTGCCAGAAGACCAGATCGAAAATCATCGAAGATGTTGAGAGGAAAAGGCAGACTGAAACCGAAAAGTGATAAATGGAACAAATACAAAATAAGTAAATATAATTGATAGGTCTGGGAGGTATGCTCTTATGGCCTTGCTGATGGAACATGGAAATCTTTATAGATCATGATGTCAGGTCCTTTGAGGCCCGTGTCAGACGAGCGCCCTGATCACGTCCGTGTTGCCGCACATTTGTACGTCGGTGGCAGCATAGCATTCTGACCATTGGAGCCCCACACACAAAGTATGTCCGCACGGAAGTGCAGACGCACAACAGACGCGGCAAACGGAAGCAGGTTAGGCAAGAACGTAAATCCGCTAGAACAGATGCACAGAGTGCGCTGCGCCCGCAACGTCCGCATAGCTTTGTGTGTGAGTGATGGAACGAAGTCTGACGGACTGCATTTTTGACGTCCAGCATTTTGACAGACAAAATGGTTTTTCATATTAATTTATTTTCCATCTACATCAGTAAAAAAAACATCAGTCACAAAAACGGACCGCGTGGCCACTACCTTGTCGTCAGTCAGTAAGTACGTCCGTTGTGCACGGACGCACAGTCCGCACAGAATGCGCTCGTCTGACATTAGCCTGATACCTAAAGCATACTGAATTTCCCACGGCAACTATGATTGCAAGATAATGGGCAGATACTGATGGTATTTGGCAGCATACCAGTATGTGTCTATGCAAACACTGGAAAAAACGTGTAAAATTAATTAAAAGAAATAATTTGATGTATTCTTGTTGTTATATCTGTACGGATGTATTAGTTGTCTCACTCAAAACCGGTTCATTACATTGTAGGTCTTTTAACAGAATTGTGTAATGAATGAGTTTCTGTGACATCAGTTGAACATTTAAGTAATAATTTGGCTTGATATAGTCACATAACCTGTCACTTATATATTATTAAAATTTCACGTGAGTAAATGACAAAAAAATGGCCAAATTTTCCAAACCTCAGCAAAAACAACATTTTCATTCTACCTTTTTCATTTTTTCCCCCCTAGAAACCATGATATGAGTAGTATGGAATTATTATTGATAGAATTTGTAAATTACTCTCTTTTAGGGTTACATCAAGGCGAGGATTTCTCTTGTGAAGCCATGATATTGTAATCATTCGTTTCTATATTCACAGTCAGCAGGGAGAGGATAACTGTATTTGTGAAGGTCAAACATGCTTATTTTTTCTCATTTTTATTGCCACGGATTATTTTGGTATGGTATTTAACCGTTCTGTTGCTGTTCCTGCAGCAGAGAGATTAGGTTAATAGCAAGAGTAAGTATCATTCTTTCAGTTCAGTATATTGGGTAGGAGAGGAAGGTGAAGATAAAGCTTTTACAGAAGCTGGAGCAGCTAAAGCTGCTTTAGTATTTGTATAGAGGTGCACATCTGCTGCTTAGCTTTCATGAAAATTTTCTACGATATATATATTCATCCTTAAATGTAGTAGACAAAATTGTAGGGTAGGACTGATATAAAGTAGTACAGTAGTAGACGTTAGTGTATGTAAAGATTACTTTTCAAAAACCAACATACACATAATCTGTACATTGACAAATAAACAAAGTGAAAAAGCAGGAAAAGTTGTAACTATAAAATAAAATATATAGATATATATTTACACAAAACAACAAGTAAGCTCATACATGACTTCTTGGTATTTCCACCATATGTTTACAATCACCATAATATGGAAATAACTGGTTTATTGAAGCAAAACATGCATACAAATACATTTTCAAAAGAACTGTAGTCGTTTCACTTCTCTGTGGACTTGTAAAGACTTAGGGCCCTGTTACATTCTCTGCGCAATTGCGCTCGGGCAGCGCAATTTTTTTTTGCGCACAAAAAAATGTTATCGCGCGAAAATTAACTTGGTATTCCGATCCGAGCGCATTTTTTCTTCCTTCAAGATTTTTCGTGCGCAAATCCGACGCGCAAAGCCGTTCGCAAATGAGCGTTGCGTGCAGGAATCGGTGGGCAGACTGTTTTGTCACGGGATTTGTCACGGGAATCAGCCAACATCAATCACCAATTTCCAATAAAATATTTAGAAACTAAAAAAAAAAGGAAACAAAAAGAATTAACAACCACCAGCTAAAAAAAGAAAAAATTTGCAATGACACAATTTATAAATTTTATTGTTTGGGTATGTGTAGAATGTGTAACTGTACTGTGCTGTGTTTTTTTTTTCGTGCTGGTGTATTTGGTTTAGCCCAGAACGATCACATTTACAGTTACCGCCTGCTTTTCAAAGACGTAGCGAAAATGGGGGCAAACTTTCATTGCGCGAAGATTGTAATACTATCCGCGTACCAGCGCACTAAAGCATTGGCGCTCACAATGTTAAGTATGGGATGCGCGCACGAACTTGCGTTCGCGCAGGGTCACTCGCTTTGGACGTTAACGAGCATCGTTTGCACGAACGTCGTAATACGACGTTCGTGCAAATGGTTTTGTCCTCGCGCAAATGCGCATCTGAGTGCGCGCAAAACCGATGCGCGAGGAATGTAAAAGAGCCCTTAAGGGGTTATTCAGAGAGAGACAATCTGGCCCCGAAATGTCACCGAACAGGGAATTTCCCCATACGGTGACATTTCGGGGACATTCGGCTATTCAGAGAGCAGGCAATTTGCCAAATTTTGGCGAACTGCCAGCAAGTAGGGTGCCTGTTCTAAGGCAGTGAAATCCCCCATACAGAAGCAGTGGTTAATCTATTCAGAGAACACCGAATAGCAGTGAAAAGTTGCTGAAATGCCCTGCTGTTCGGTGGTTTCATTCGGCAGGTTTATTCAGGCGAACCCCATAGGCGTCAATGTTAAAAATATACCCGTTTTTATCCAATATCTAATAAACCGTTTATTCTTTTAATCTGCAGTAAAAAGTCTCTTTATTTATTGATTATTTTTTTTTAGGATCTCGTAGGCATATGTAAATTCCAGGCATTTTCGTTCAGTAGTGTTTTTGCAAACACCGTTTCAATTTTGACACTTTCAATCATTTTTTTTTTTTTGCTTGTTTGTTTACCCCATTCGACTGCTTGTTGGTTTTTCCCGGCGGCTGGCTTGAGCTGTGATTGGCGGCTGTTTCCGACGTGTTTTTTGCGGTGGTTCGGGCAGGTTTTCGGTGAGATTTCAGCGGCTGTTTGGCAGGTGTGCGACTGTGCGGCAGGTTTGCAGCGGGTTTTCCCTGGACTCCGGGGACCCTGCGGTGAATGATAAATTCACTGCAGGGTGGGGACCTTTCATTCCCTGAAGTGCGAGGAACGAGAGAGCCCTGAAATTTCGATGCTCTCTGATTAATCCCCATAATAAATGCCCCAAGTATTGATCAAATTCTCACAGTGAAGTGGTTCCCAACTCTGGTCCTCAAGTACCCCTAACAGGCCAGATTTTAAGGATCACCTTGGGGAAATACAGACTGAATCCTGCAGTCACTGAGCAACAAATCATGTCACCTGTGCTGTGCTTCTTGAGGACCAGAGTTGGGAACCACTGTCATAGAGGATTGATATGCCAACAGCCCTTTGAAAAGGTTGTATTCATGTCCTATTCATATCCCTATCTGCCCTTTGTTCCAATGACATTATATCATCTACAAACAATCTTCTCAAACTCTTTCCAACACTCATGTACCAGGAGATTAATCACTTTATATCATTATAAGTTTACAGAGTACGACACCCAACATCGTTTTAAAATAAAATACTCCTCATCCTGAAGTGTGGGAAGGAGGGAGCTTCTGCACCATTGCAATAGGGTTGTGCATGACTTTTTTTTAATTTAGTTTAGTTTCCTTTTCTTGGGTCTTTTTTTTTAGTTTCGGGTCATTTTGGCAAGTTTTAGTTCGTTCGATTTGCAATTCGGAATGATTTTGTGATTCGGACTGATTCGGCAATTCGAATCAGTTAGTTTTTTGTATTTTTATGAGTTATTTAAATTTTTATTGGTTATTTAAGAATGGAAAGTAGATTACTATTAGAATGAAAGTTACTTTTTTTATGATTTTTTTAGGCATTTTTTGGGTGAAATTTTAGAGAAAAACCAAGCATGTCCCAAATGGATTGAAATGGCGTCAGCCAACAGAGAGAACGCTGAATTGATCAATTCTTTCAGTATTCGTAACTTATATACAAATTCTTGAGCCACAAAAAAGAAACCAAATAGAGCAAGCTGTCCAGATATTACATTAAACATAGAAACATAGAAAATGTCGGCAGATAAGAACCTTTCGGCCCATCTAGTCTGCCCAATTACATGGATACTTTACCTGTATTTATCTAATGTTTAGGATTGCCTTATGCCTATCCCATGCCTGCTTAAATTCAATTACTGTTTTGGCCTCTACCACTTCTACTGGAAGGCTGTTCCATGTATCCACCACCCTCTCAGTAAAATAATGCTTTCTGATGTTACTTTTAAACATTTGCCTTTGCCCCTCTAATCTAAGACTATGTCCTCTTGTTTTGCTATTTTGTTTCCTTTTAAATATACTCCCTTCCTCTACCTTGTGGATTCCCTTTACGTATTTAAATGTTTCTATCATATCTCCTGTCTCGTCTTTTTTCCAAGCTGTACATGTTAAGATCATTAAGCCTTTCCTGGTAACTTTTCTCCTTCAAGCCGTACACCATTTTAGTAGCCCTTCTCTGAACTCTCTCTAAGATGTCTATATCCTTCTGGAGATACGGTCTCCAGTACTGCACACAGTACTCTAAGTGAGGTCTCACCAGTGCTCTGTACAATGGCATGAGCACTTCCCTTTTCCTACATTATATGAACATTCCCGGGAAACTACCTTCTCTGCAATTAATCATTGAAATGGAGATACAGGGGACACGAGGACCTAGCAATGGTAGTCGAGATAGCTTTTTAGCACTTGTTAGCAACTAGACCACCCACCACCTCCACCTTCATATTAAGATTAAACTTATCTTGATTTAAATTATTTTTGTTGATTATGTTTGTTTGTTGATGTAATACACTTATCATATTTTAAATCAGAAATTACTTTATAAAATATAAACTATTATTATTTACTTATAAATAATTAGCAGTTGGAATTTTTATCCCTGACACTATACCATACTATAGCCCAGGCCTCAAAATTTCTATTCGCCTGCTCGCATTTGACGAGTGGAAATTACATGAGGGCGAGTGGGAATGCAGAGGCAATGCTGGAAAGGGGTTAGGTGGTGCAACTAGTGGCGAGTAACTCTTAAGGCCTGGCTAGTAGCTCAGGACTTGAAATTTTGAGGCCTGCTATAGCCCATACTATATTCATGCAATCATTTCCTAATAAAATGTAATAAAAACACGAATGCAAAGAAAATGATGCCTAATGATAATATTATACTTATATTATACTCATATATTTAATATAAATTTGTTTTATATATTTATTATAACAGTGACTCCTTCATCTCATGTAAATAGAAAGCTCTCTTTCTCGATTCATCCCCTCCTGGTCTAATTATTCCATCAAATATATTGTGACAGTTGTGTGCACCCGGTAACATTGTGTCTGCAGCCTGGCTCACACTGTCTACATCACTACTAATAGATTCTGTCAGCTGGAACAAAGCTGAACTGTACAGCGACCGTTACAATCTGGGTCATTAAAAGACATTTGAAGCTTTCACTCTCTGATCTCCCAGTGTACAAGATTCATGAACAAGGGTTACATCAACATCCCAATACTCTTGCTTCAACCTTATAGAATAATATACAGCATGTCCTGTTTGTATGTAAGAACTACCCAACTGTAAATCAGTTCTATTTTGATGTGTTAAATGCATTATTTTATTCTTCATATATAGCAATATCATTCAAAAAGAACACTGTAAGTGCCAATGGGTATTTTTTTTCCATAGCAACTAGTCATTACAGTTACAGGAAGTAACAGGTAGGGGGTAGATATATTGAGTTTACTATTAGAAGTGATATGTCATTAGGGTATTTGGGGTTAAAGCGACACTCTAATAAACCCCCCTTTCCTTTAAATAATTGGGCAGATGCCGCTGACAGCGTCTGACAAAATATTTTCTTTAAAGCAAGAGAAAGGGTTCCGGGCGCACCCTAGTGGTTATGTACTAAAACAGCATATATATGTATATATATAATAAAAGCAGTTTGCAAGAGAAAATGTGATATACACTGAATAATTCACACAGAGGATGTAAGTACTGTAAGATTGGAATACTTACATTTAGTTGATTTCTTCTCTTTTCCTTGGTTCCGGCGATGTAATCCAGATTCCAGGGTGGGAAGAACAAATTAGTGGGCTCAGGATAAAATGTGTATCGATGTAAAAGACCAGGCAGCAAGACATGTATAAAAATAAAAAATATAAACTTTTATTTAAATAAAAAAAGCCATACGGCAGGAGTAAATCTGAATTTTTTTTGGTATAAAATAATACAAAAGCTTTAAAAGGATCACCAGAATGCGTTTTCGCCATATAGGCTGCCTCAGTGAGTGTCCTTTTGAGGCAGAGTAATCTCTAATAGGACTCCAATGAGTTTTCCCTGTGCTGGGCATATGACCTGCCAGATCTCGCATTGATCCAGCAGGTCGGCGTAGTAATCCGCAGGGAGAGACTGGGGGACTTTTCCCCCAGTCTCTCCCTGCTTCCGCAGGAGGGAGTAGGTGGCCGGAGCCGCAGTGCTCGCCGCGGGATAGAAGGTGAGTATCTGACTATTTTTTTATTTTTCTGCAGCAGCAGAATCCATTAGCACCAAGTCCTGGATATGGTTAACTTTTTGTTAACTGCAACCAGACGGTAATTAGCGTTAGGACTTTGTACTCCTAATGCTGATTAACACTTTGCGCTCCCCATGTTAAGTATAGGGAGCGCAATTACAGTAACCTTGCGCTGAAAAGCGCAAGATACCAAACGCTAACGGGTTACTCAACCCGTTAGCGTTTGGATTGTAATGTGCGGTGGCCACCAGGGCTAACGTTAACGCTCACGCAGGTGAGCGCTAATGTTAGCACCAAGATTGTAATGTAGCCCCTAAAGAGTCCTGCTGTGTAAAGTGTTCCCTTAGGAACCATAGCATTAGTCAGTCAATATTAAGTGTGTATTGGAATAATAGCTGTAATAGAATAGAGGTAAATGTACTTGGACAAGCAGCAGGGGGTGTGGCATTTGGGTTACAGTTGAAATAAATGTAGATGTATATAGTAAATTAGATATGAATCATCTTTTCCCATTCTGAAGGTGGTAGGATGTTGATGAGGAGAGAAGATACAGATGTTGGATGGAGAGCTTGAGGACTTCCAAATAACAGAACTTCCAGATAACTGACTAAAGGTGTGCTGTTATTTGCAAACCAAATATAAGAAAAGGATATGATTATAAAATCAATATCTTATAGATAAAAACTAGCTGTTAGAGTGCATCTTTCATAATTACCTGCAGGGTAATATGATGACATTTGCACAGCAATCCGAGGTTCAGTCTTTACTGCCAATAGAAGACAGATGATGGTGGCACCCAGCTTGAAAGTATGACAAATGTATAATTAAAATTGTATTGATAATGATTTATATTGGTTAAAAAGTGTTGTCAATGTCTTTTCATCCCCCAAGTAACTGGACATCAGTATAACATCACAAGGAGACGTTAGACAATCCAACTTTAAACATGAGTACAGATTGTGAAACATAAAATCCACAATCAACTCCTGCATCTGTTGCCTTGACTTGATGGTTATTGTATCTTTGTGTGTCATGTCTGTATAGCATCCTGTTTGCAACACTGTGTTGACTAAGCAAATATACGATTGCTCTTTATATTCCCTCACCAACTCTCTCACTATGAGCCAAACAGTGACTCAGGATACTGCTCGGAACAATGATACAGTAAAATACAGAATTTGACTTGGGAATGGGATTTAACTGGAAGAAAATGTTGCGCATCCTGTCGGTAGGAGAAAGGTTAAAAAACTGTAGCTTTTTAGAAAAGGAGAGACCTCCTGAGATGTCAGGACATCTAGACACTAATTACAATTATCCAATAGCTCCTTTTGTTATCAGCAGATGGAGAGTAATGACAGTGTTTAGGAACCTGGACAGATTACAGCATTTAGAATGTCTGCCTGAACAAACCACTTTCAGCACAGAACCCAGGGCATTGTCCCACTGTCACCACAACTAAGCTAGCAAAGGGCAGCCATACTGACTATAGAAGAGTGCCCAGCCATTTCACACCACTTACTACATAAATATGGATTTGTTAGTGGATAGCACGACATTTTATGTAGTCCTGTTTACAACGTTCCAGGATTCAAGCATGAATTTGCCAAAAAAGAAGATAATATTTTTTCCCTCTAATGCCTTTGTTGAATCAAATGATACATATACAGTATATAAAAAAGAGAATGCGCCTTGTTGATGTGACATTTGTGACTTTAGTTGAAATTGCTGGTTTCTTCCATTTATATTGAGGGTTCTATACTACGATTCCACACAGTGCATCAGAAAACTGATTGTCGTTTCCTTGGTTGCAGTGCGTAGCGATGAACTGCAGCGGAGCAGAATTGCTTAATACTAACAATGCCGTGTGTCATAATGATCCAGATTAAATTACAGCATGCCTTTGGGATTAATAAAACCTGATTGTGAGAGAATGAGTGTGCAAAAGTAGTGAGTTCTGGACACTGCCGCATCTACAGTGATGTGATGTATTGTGGTCACAACCACTGCCATCCCCTTCACATCATTAATGATGGATTGGAATGTGGATCCACTGACAAAGGGAAAATGCATAAATCTTATCACTCTCCTTTTAGTTTCGGTACAATAAATCCATCAGACACTATTGTTTTGTTCTATTTTCATTTTTGGGAGTACATATCATTATTGATTACAAGTCATTGATTGTAAAAATGCTTTTATAAATATGATGTGCCCTAATGCATCCATATGTACCTGACAACCACCTCTAGTGTCATCTCTACCATGTACAGCCCTATGTGTTGCCTAGCTTTGAACTTACACACACAGAGTTATTCAAAGAGAATCGAAAAGTCACCGCACGTTCGGTGACCTTTCGTTGTCTTCAATTCGGTGCGATTTGGCGATACCATTTCGGCGACCCTGCGGTGTATTTAGCAAGAACCAAAGGGCCCCTGTAGTGCAGGGAAAAGCCGCCAAAATATGCTGAACACTCACCGCAAAACCCAGGCGAACGTATCTGGATTAACCCCGCTGAAGACGCCGGAGAAACCCGAGCAGGAGCCGATCAGAGCGCAGAGCAGCCGCCGGAAAAACCCAACACTGCAGACGAAGGAGGCGAAGAAAAAAAAACCCAGTATGCTTGAATGTTTGAAAAGTGAAACGCTGTTTGCAAACAAACTACTGAGTGAAAATGTCTGAAATTTACATATAAGATCCAATGAATGATAATAAAAAGGGCTGTTACAGAAATATGAAAAACGATAAAAAAAAAACCGGAAAAAAAATGTTTGCAAAAAAATCCCCAAAAATGCCTAAAGTATCCTAAAGATATATAAAAATAAAGAGACTTTTTACTGCAGAATATTATAATGAACGGTTTATTAGATATTGGATTAAAACGGGAATATTTTTAACATTGAAGCCTATGGGATTCGCCTGAATAAACCTGCCGAATTAAACCACCAAAAGGGAGGGCAATTCGGCAACATTTCTCAGCTGTTTTGTGTTCTCTGAATAGACAAAGCATTGCTTCTCTATGGGGATTTCACTGCCCTCGAACAGGCACCGAACAGGCACCGCATGTGCAGGCAATTCGCCAGGATTTGGCGAAATGCCCCCTCTCTGGAAAGCTGAATGGACAGGAAAGGTAACCGTAAGCTGAATTTCACTGTTCAGTTTCCTTTCGGCCCCACAAATCGGAGCTCTTTGAATAGCCCTGACAGTAAAATATTAAAATATTTTCATGTGTCATTTTAAATGTGCAATCACAGCCTGAGCTTCGACACCCATAGCTCGTTCGCAATTCTATTGCATGTCTATGAGAACCCAGAATTGTTTTGGCAGGCATTAATAAGATTGTGTGAGCTATTAGCTGTCAGCATGAAAAAGCCAGAGGTTGACCTTAATTTAAAGATAGCTGCATTTATGCTTGGTGCTACAGCTAGCTGTTCATCTAAATTTTATTACATTTTATCTACTACTAACTATAAGATTGTGAGATAAAATTATCACTGTTGCATAGCAGCCTTTTCACTTTTATTTAATGGGTTTTATTGATAACATAAAGGATTTGAAGTTGTGTGGAAGACCCACCACTGTGATACAAATGAATGTTATTTTGTAGGAATGGATAATCCATGGCTGCAATAACCACCCAGTGGAAGCAGTAAATATCAATATTATTAGAGTATAATATAACAATAAGAAAATAAGCGTTCTGGTGTGTACATACGTTTATCTGGAACACCAAATTTATTTTATCATGGCAATTGTGGAATCACAATCTAAATTACTCTGTATCATGTTGCACAAAATAACAGGGTTATTCAAAGAGAATCGAAAAGTCACCGCACGTTCGATGACTTTTCGATCTTTTCAATTCGGTGCGATTTGGCGATCCCATTTCAGAGACCCTGCGGTGTATACAGCAAGCACCACAGGGCCATCGTAGAGCAGGGAAAAGCTGCCGCAAACCCGACGAACACTCACCACAAAACCCGACGAACGGTCACCGAAACCCACAAAAACATCTGGATTAACCCCTCCGAACACGCTGGAGAAACCCGAGCAGCCGCCGATCACAGCGCAGAGCAGCCGCCGGAAAAAGCCGGCACCGCAGACGAATGGAGTGTGAAAAATAAAAACACAGTACGCTTGAATGTTTGAAACGTGAAACGTTGTTTGCAAAAAAACTAGTTAACGAAAATGGCTGAAATTTACATAAAAGATCCAATGAATGATAATAAAAAGGGCTGTTTCATAAATAAGAAAAAACGATTAAAAAAAAAACGGAAAAAAGATTTTTGCAACAAAATCCCGAAAAATGCCTAAAAGATCCTAAAAAAATAAAGAAACTTTTACTGCAGAATATTATAATCAACGGTTTATTAGATATTGAATTAAAAGCTGAATATTTTTAACATTGAAGCCTATGGATTCTTCTGAATAAACCTGTCGAATGAAACCACCGAACAGCAGGGAATTTCGGCAACTGTTCACTGCTGGTTTTTGTTCTCTGAATAGACGAAGCATTGCTTCTCTATGGGGGATTCACTGCCCTCGAACAGGTAACGAACAGGCACCGTATGTGCAGACAATTCGCCAACATTTGGCGAACTGCCTGCTCTCTGAATAGCCCGAAAAGCACGTGCGCATCTTTTCACACATGGGCAATGCATGTTGCAATGGACGCCAAGATGGTATCGACATGAAAAGCTACAACGGACGTTGAGAAACCCCTGCATACAGCTTTTTTTTTCAATGTCAGTCATAACTAACTGATACAATGTAACTACAATCCCATCCTTTATAAAGTGCATCTATTTAAACAGACGCACTCTGCGCAATCAGTGCACTCGTGTGACCGCAGCTTAAAAGAAAAGACATTGGGACAAAAATGCTACCCTGTCAGCTATTGCCCTAGGCCCAGGCCTAGTTGACCTATGCAAGAACACACCACTGACAATACAACTTGACTTTAGAATCTCTTACACTAAGACTGGAGTCTTTCCTATCTACCTTCTTATTTCTACCTATTTCAGATTTTTGAGGAGCTCCATCAAACTCACTTGATTTGTTTCCAATCGTCCAGACAAGTGATATTTATTTTTCACCTTCCAATACCCTTTCTTTGACTTCGGAACGACTGGCATCCAATCAATAACACACTTTTTGATGGAGTGAAATGAAAAGGTTTGTAAAAGCTCAATATGACAAGAAGAGAAAACAATAACATAGCATAGTTCCAGAAATATCTAATCTGCACTGTTTTTTAGTGGTATAGGGTCATGTGACACACCTTGACCACTTTAGCTTTTTAAAGGGACTCTACCACTAACATAAGGCGTAACTAGATTACTTGTGCATCACAAACAAAGCCACCTTATAAAACACATGCTGCTGTTTTTTTTCTTTGTTTGAAGTAATTGCATGTATAATGGAAAAATAAAGTTAGACTTTAACTCCTGTTTCCATTTTGTGATTTTTTCTCCGTGATGCAACATTTACCAAAATCTGGGCAAACTGTAATTTAGCTTCTACAGTATTTAACAGTCAATGGGGAGGAGTAGGGAATGATTGGATAAGGCAGCAAGGGGCTATTGTGTGGGGAATGCTACTCAAGATAAGAGATGGCAGCTGAATGAGATAAAACAGAGAGCTTAACCTCCCTGGCGGTGTTCCCGAGTGTGTCTCGGGGTAAAATTTCACCACTGAGAGCGGTAACCCCGAGACACACTCGGGCTGTATACATTACCTCTCCGTGCGCTCCCTCGCTGATCTATGCAGTCTCCTCCGGCGATCGCGACCTCATTCTTCCTGGATTCCTTCTCGCGAGGAGGAAACCAAGTGTAAAATACTCTATTTTCTTACATGTAAGATATCAGCAGCATAAAATAAAATGCGAGCATTTCATTTATTTGTTAAGAGAGATCCTTTAACGCGGCCAGGCTGTCCGGAGTGCCCATCCACTTCCCTATTTGGCAGGAAGAGTTATGTGAAGTGGAGGATTTTCCTCCACCCTCACGTCCATCACCAGGCAGCCGGGATTTTGTGTTTCCTGCCCGTCAGTCACCAGATCAATGTGGAGGATCGCAAATTGCATAAAAAAAACTTCAGGGACATCCAGATTTTGAAAGCACTGAGCAAGAGAGGAGTTGCATGGGACGAGGAAACACAGTGCGTATTATAAGCTTGAATAAAAAGAAAGTAAAGAAAAGTACATGGGCAGAGGCTGTCAGCAGCATTTGCCCAATTATTTAAGGGCAAAAATGGGGAGGGGGTGGGTATTTTTCTTATTAAAACAGCCCTTTTAGCATATATTTATATAATGCAAGGAAGCCAAAGGCATGGAGCCAATACTCCAATGTTTCAACACAACCATCTTCTTGCAGGTGATGTACAATTAGAAGTCAATAGGCATCTCAGACTCTACTAAAACCTCAGTTTTTGATTTTGTTGATGGGGCAATAAGTTCAAAATGGGACGTTTCAGACTACCAGGCCTTAATCATGCTAAATACATTTGTCCACTGACTTCTTACTGTGAATTTACTACAGAAATATGGCCATCTAGCTGTGGAGCACCGATTCACTGACCGGCTGTGTCAGTGTTCCTGTAGAGCTGCACGTTCTCCTAGGTCACCTGGAAGAAGAGCATTGTTTTACACTCTATATACTTCTATAACATAAAAAAATAAAATAATAAAAAGAGTTCATGTGAAATTTCAGACGAGGATAAGTTAAACACATAGTGAAACCACTTTATTATGGGACTTACTGTCATTTCCATTACATTATGTTTCTGGTTGGAAGCAAATTAAAGACTTGACTAACCTCTCTGGAGGGGAAGGAATGATATGTGTGTGTTCATTTTGAGTGAAGTATTTTTATATGACTTTTTTTCTTGTTTCTATGGTGGAAAACCACAAACTAACAGCAAAAAATGTGAAAGTTCGGATATGGAATTTACATAGATTTGAATTGGATAAAAAATAACAAATATTGGGCTCTATCACCTCCTTCAAGCTAACACTAGTGTCAGCGTTAAGGCTAGATTAAAGGAGGTTATAGCGCTGCGCCCACATCGCCCTTGAATCGTTAAAATACCCGTTAGCGCTCGTTAATTTGCAATTCGTTGAACGAGTTTAATGTACTTTGCGCTCCCTATACCTAGCATGGGGAGTGCAAAGTAAAAGCACCAATTAATTAGCTTTAGGATCACTTGGTCCTAACGCTAGTTACTAAGAGCTGGCGCTAACTGAAAAATTTACCGCCAGCTCAGAGGTGTAGGTAACGGATTTTGCTGCTGCAGAATCAATTACCTGCAGCTCACCTCCCCCCCAAAAAAATCACATACTCACCTCTTATCCTGCGGTGGCTCAATCCGCTGCTTCTGGCTGCTGGGAGGAGAGGGAGACTGGGGGAAGATAGTCCTCTGTCTCCCTCCGCGATCATTCTGCTGACCAGCAGGTTCTCGCAAGAGGTGAGATCCTTCTGGTCATGTGACCTGGCAGCACGCCACGATCATCCATGCAGTCCTATGCACGCCATGGAGGGGATGTTGGGGACTGCGCTGTATCGCTGCCCCAGCATCCACAAGCCTAGCGATCGCTAAGTGGCAGGCTGCTGGACTCGGCGCCTGCCCCGCGATCTGCTGGGGAAACCGGGACGCTAAGGGGAAGTTAGCGAGCGCTAATTTTTCCCCTTTGCATCCCTGTTTTAGCTCAGGGCACACAATAATGCCCATTAAGTTTAATTAGATGTAAATTAAGTAAATTTTCAGATGAGAATGCCATTGTAGCCTATAACGTGTTCAAATTCTAGACCTCAAGTACCTTTCCCCATTAGTTTCACTCACCATTTTGAATCTATATAATATACACTGGTAAATTGGGAAATAGTTAATAGAATATTTTTATTATTTTATTTGAATAAACATGATTTTTATTATTTTCCTGGTGAAGAAGAGAGCTATATAAATTATTTTCATGGGTCAGGGATATTTATACAGACATATTGAAAAAAATAAATACAAATTACCAGAGAGTGATGCCTTACAGAAACCAAAATGTATTAAGGAAATAAATCTGTGACCATTTATATTCTGATGCTACATAACTACTATTTAAATCTCAGACAGGGTGGGGAAAATTGTATTTTGTTTATTGTCACATGGTATAGTTCTAAGAATAAAAATTTCTTAAAATAATTTATTTGGTTTGTTTGTTCTAAGAATAGAAGAATCTAGACAGCCACCGCGCTCTTTGTATGTCTGCTAACTAAGCAGTTCAGAGGTTTAAATGTTATTTCTGAAAAGTATGGGTTGGATTGAAAGTAAATACTGGTTTAAAAAAGAATTTCAAGCATTTGGAATAAACATATATGAGATAGAAGATTAAAAAGCAAAAGTCGGTGTTCTGTTAAACCCACAACAGACAACAAGAACTATAGTAACATGTCGACCGTGTAACCAGATGAAACAAAGATGGTAAAGAAAACATAACGGGTGGAAAGTGCATGTAAATTATAAGCCACCGACCCTGCATGGGATTTAGTACTGCCAATACTTACCTAATTACAAAGCTATTACTAGTGTTATTATTGAATTTTAAGTACAAAGACCCCTTAGGGACCATTACAAGACACCTGGCAGGTGCCAGAGTAAATAATATTCCATTTATATAATCCAATGGTACATAAAAATAAGAAAAGATATGAATTGTACCGGCTGGATGGAGTAGAGGTAACATCACTGCTCTAAAACTGTGGAGTCATTTTGAATCCCGGCCAGAGCACCTCTCCAGTAAGTATCCTTGGGCAAGACACCTAACGGTACACACTTGCCTACCACACAATATCGGCTGTGGAGTCCAGTGGTAACATCTCTACCCTCCGATCATGGAGAAGCAAGTCAAAGTCCCATTCGGCACATACCTCTGGTACAACTGTGGAGAAGTCGCGACTTTACGAGAAGCGAGTTCAACCTAACCACCAGATCGCTGATCATCGCTACAATCATGGAAAAGATGACTTGATTCCACTCAGAAGACGCCACCAGGAAGGGTCCTTGGGCAATACACCTAACGATATGTTTCCGTCTACCTCACAAAATACTTGTACATCTCATAGATTGGAAGTTCCCTTGGGAACAGGGCCCCCCTGAAACAGGTCATCATCCATGTGTGGTGTTCTAATATATCAATACCTTTTACACTGAACCTGTAAAGCACTGCGGAATATGTGACGCTATATAAATAAAGGATAATAAAAAAAGAATTGTATGTCTAAGGACTATGGGCTCAATTTGATTCTATCAGATGACTTTTTGAAGAAAATATTGTCTACTTGCGAATCCCAAGACATGTCCCTGTTTAGTAAAAAAAATATCTGCCGCAGTAAAAATCCTGAGTGTGATGGTAAGGAGACTGGCCATAGTGAGGAGCAGTTCAGAGGTTTCAATATTGCGACCCTGGGTTATAAGAACTGTCAAAGATGGCATCAAAAGTAGTCTGCGCATACGCAAAGTGGATGAACACTATTGGTGGAGCGAGACGGAACCGAAAGATTGAGGGACTCTTTTGCGTTCCACGACTGGAACGCAAAGTCACGGGATGGGACGGTTGAAATAGCTGAGTGTGTTTTATTTGTTCTTCGTTCCTGATGAAGTAGGCTTGACCTACGAGACGCGTCAAATGTTTTTTAACTATTCTGTTAACAAATAATCACCTGTTTTTTCTCGCAAAAAAAACCTGAGTGAAAATACGTGTCCACAGCTGTGTTGTTTCACTGTCTTACTGTTAACCCTGGACTAATGCCTTTTAAGCTCAACATGCACGTTTTAATATTATGTCCTGGAAATGCAGGTCTTACTCTAAATTCCCCAAATGTGAGCTTTACTGTGAATCCCGAACATCCATGTTTTTACTGAAACAGTACGGACTTGTAGATTGTAAAAATAACAGCGAAATATTAAATTAGGGAGTTGCAGGTCGTAAGTATAACAGTGGAATATTAAAGTAGGGACTTGCGGATTGAATATAAGTGTAAAATGTTAAATTAGGAACTTGCGCATTATAACTATACTAGATATAAAGCCTGCCCTGAGGGCAGTCATATATATATGGGGGTTACCTGTAACCCCGTGTGTGTATATATATATATACATGCATACACACACGCACCCTGTAACCCCCATATGTGTGTGATAGATATATATATATATATATCCAAGCTTAGGCGAGCCCCCGGCTTGGCTTGGGCCTAGAGGCCCAGCCGAGCCGGGGACTCGCCTGAGCCTGGAGGACGCCAGAGCAGGCAACTCGGCCTGCCTCCATGCTCAGGTGAGCCCCTGGCTCGGCTGGGCCTCTAGGCCCAGGCCAAGCCGGGGGCTCGCCTGAGCCTATAGGCCCAGGCCAAGCCAGGCGCTCGCCTGAGCCTGGAGGCCAGCCAAGCTACTTGCTTGGCCGGCATCCAGGCTCAGGCGAGCCCCCAGCTTGGCCTGGGCCTAGAGGCCCAGCTGAGCCGGGGGCTCACCTGAGCATGGAGGCCGGCCGAGTTGCCTGCTCAGGCGTCCTCCAGGCTCAGGCGAGCCCCCGGCTTGGCCGGCCTAAAGGCCCAGCCGAGCCGGAGACTCACCTGAGCCTGGAGGCCGGCCGAGCTACTTGCTTGGCCGGAATCCAGGCTCAGGTGAGCCCCTGTCTTGGCCTGGGCCTAGTGGCCCAGCCGAGCCGGGGGCTCACCTGAGCATGGAGGCCGGCCAAGTTGCCTGCTCGGGCATCCTCCAGGCTCAGGTGAGCCCCGGCGTGGCCAGGCCTAGAGGCCCAGCCGAGCCGGGGACTCGCCTGAGCCTGGAGGCTGGCCGAGCTACTTGCTTGGCCGGCATCCAGGCTCAGACGAGCCCCCAGCTTGGCCTGGGCCTAGAGGCCTAGCCGAGCTGGGGGCTCACTTGAGCATGGAGGCTGGCCGAGTTGCCTGCTCGGGCGTCCTCCTCTAGGCCCAAGCCAAGCCGAGGGCTCGCCTAAGCTTGGATGCCGGCCGAGCAAGCAGGGTGAATGTTGGGGGGGTGGAGAGCACATACTCACCTACATAGGCCTCGAGTCCTCCTCCGGTTCCACACGTACTCACCTACATCGGCCCTTTGCTCCTCCAGCGATGACAGTCCTGCATCCTGTGCCCGCTCTGTGTCGGTCGCCGGTATGACGTCACGAAAGCCTTTGACCCAGGGTCAAAGGCTTCCGTGACGTCATACTGGCGACCAACGGAGAGAGGACACTGGAAGCAGGACTGCCATCGCTGGAGGAGCTCTGGGCCGATGTAGGTGAGTACGTGTGGAACCGGTGGAGGACTCGAGGCCAATGTAGGTGAGTATGTGCTCTCCACACACCCCCAACACCACCCTGCTTGCTCGACCGGCATCCAAGCTTTGGAGCCCCCGGCTTGGCTTGGACCTGGAGCCCAGCCGAGCCGGGGGGCTCGCCTGAGCATGGAGGCCAGCCAATTGCCGCTTGGCATCCTCCAGGCTCAGGTGATCCCCGCTCGGCTGGCCTAGGCCCAAGCCAAGCCGGAGGCTTGCCTAAGCTTGGATGCCGGCCGAGCAAGCAGGGTGGTGTGGGGGTGTGAGAGCACATACTCACCTACATCGCCTCGAGTCCTCCACCGGTCCACACATACTCACCTACATCGCCCTTAGCTCCTCCAGCGATGACAGTCCTGCATCCTGTGCCCGCTCTGGTTGGCGACGATATGACGTCACGGAAGCCTTGACCCTGAGTCAAAGGCCATTCGTGACGTCATACCAGCGACCAACACAGAGCGGATGCAGACTGCCTTCGCTGGAGGAGCTAAGGCCAATGTAGGTGAGTATTGTAGGCAACATCCTCCTACATCGGCCCTGAGCTCCAGCTGTGACCTCCTTCGGCTGTCGCAGGCTGCTCGGCTGGCCTCCAGGCTTAGGCGAGTCCCCGGCTCGGCTGGGCCTGTAGGCCCAAGCCAAGCCAGGGGCTCACCTGAGCCTGGATGCCGGCCGAGCAGCCTGCGACAGCCGGAAGACAGTCACCGCTGGAGCTCAGGGCCAATGTAGGTGAGTATTTGTAGGCAACATCCTCCTACTTCGGCCCTGAGCTCCAGCGGTGACTGTCCTCCGGCTGTCGCAGGCTGCTCGGCCGGCATCCAGGCTCAGGCGAGCCCCGGCTTGGCTGGGCCTACAGGCCCAGCTGAGCCGGGGCTCGCCTGAGCCTGGATGCCGGCTGAGCAGCCTGCGACAGCCGGAAGACAGTCACCGCTGGAGCTCAGGGCCAATGTAGGGAGGATTTGTAGGCACACATCCTCCTACATTGGCCCTGAGCTCCAGCGGTGACCGTCCTCCGGCTGTCGCAGGCTGCTCGGCCGGCATCCAGGCTTAGGTGAGCCCCTGGCTTGGCTGGGCCTACAGGCCCAGCAAGCCGGGGACTCGCCTAAGCCTGGATGCCGGCCGAGCAGCCTGCGACAGCCGAGGACAGTCACCGCTGGAGCTCAGGGCCATGTAGGAGGATGTGCCTACACATACTCACCTACATTGGCCCTGAGCTCCAGCGGTGACTGTCTTTCTGCTGTCGCAGGCTGCTCGGCCGGCCTCCAGGCTTAGGCGAGTCCCCGGCTCAGCTGGGCCTGTAGGCAAGCCAAGCCAGGGGCTCGCCTGAGCCTGGATGCCGGCCGAGCAGCCTGCGACAGCCGGAGGACAGTCACCGCTGGAGCTCAGGGCTGATGTAGGTGAGTATGTGTAGGGGACTGTCCTCCAGCTGTCGCAGGCTGCTCGGTCAGCCTCCAGGCTTAGACGAATCCCCGGCTCGGCTGGGCCTGTAGGCCCAAACCAAGCCAGGGGCTCGCCTGAGCCTGGATGCTCAGGCGAGTCCCCGGCTTGGCTTGGGCCTACATCCTCTCCTGGATGCGCGCGCATCCAGCGTCTGTCCGAAGCTGCACATAGGGTTTTTGTTGGCTGCGCGCGCAGCCAACAGAAACCAGATGCGCGGCGACGGACATTCGATTTTAAAGTTATAGGTAGTGAAAAATTTATTTACGGATTTGAGTGATATAACTGTAGGAGTGGAATCTTAATACACGGACTTGTGCATTATAATATGACAATGTAATTGGTAAACTATGACATGTGAGTTTTTGAATTACATTACACAGTTTGGTCATTATCCTGTAAATGCAGATCCTAAATAGTAATGAAGGGGGATGTCCTGGGTGGTTCTACCCTGGAATCAAGGGTTGCAGAGTACCCTGTAGTAACCTGTGAATATTCAAAGAGTTGCTTTTTCTATAATTCATCCAGTGTGTAGTAGGCTTCAAGATCAGGATGCCAGGTTCAAGGAATTAATCTCCCTGTCATATATAATTGGTGCATTGTATCAGACCAAGATCCACAATGTGTAATATAGGCTTCCCATGATGTACTGTATAATAAGAGTTCAGTGCCAGGAGACATGACAATGGACTCAGAAATGCTAATTCCCTTATTTTTCTGCCCAAACACCCCAGACTAGTGTGCAGCAGGAACATCTTTCACATGATATTAATTACCCTTTTATGAGATCCCAGACAACCCAGTTTTGCTTTTATGGAGAACCATTCCCAATGATACATATATCGTATTTTTGCAGATTGGTTATGATAACTGACAGCACGTGGACATGTTGACAGCCACAAACAATTTGCCTTTCATGTTGTCTGCTTGCACGCATTAGTGAGATTACATGTGAAAATAGTAAGCAAAGTGGTCCCGACTAAAGCTTGAAATTTGTGTCACCTTTTCATAAAAATGGTTTTGCTCTGCCTGTAATGTTGGCAAGTATGGAGGTGCTACCTGTGTTCCTGTGCTGGCAGGTTTCTGATGTTTTAGATAGAAAGAGTGAGCATTCACTACAGCTCAACAGAAATAAAAGGTGGTCCTATTGCAGTTGGAACCTCGCTCAATCATAACTACCCGACTTCTATTACTGCCCAATGTTATTTATGTTTCTGAGAAGAATGAAGGAAAAACAAAAATGAAAATAAAGGGGTTATTCAAAGAGGTCCGAAATGTCACCGAAATGTAAGCGGATGCTGAAATTCCCCATACGGTGACATTTCAGGGCCTTAAGACTATTCAGAGAGCAGGCAGTTCGCCAAATTTTGGCAAAATGGCTGCAAGTACGGTGCCTGTTCGATGGCAGTGAAATCCCCCATATAGAAGCAATGGT
Organism: Leptobrachium leishanense; assembly: GCA_009667805.1. NCBI lineage: Eukaryota > Metazoa > Chordata > Amphibia > Anura > Megophryidae > Leptobrachium > Leptobrachium leishanense. Next base: position 66,442,178 of record CM019070.1, on the reverse strand, counting down.
TAATCTATTCAGAGACACCAAACAGCAGTGAAAGTTGCCGAAGTGCCCTGCTGCTCGGTGCTTTCATTCGGCATGTTTATTCAGGCGAACCCCATCAACTTCAATGTTAAAAATATTCCCGTTTTAATCCAACATCTAATAAACCATTTATTATTTTAATCTGCAGTAAAAAGTCTCTTTATTTGTAGATTTTTTAAGATCTTTTAGGCATTTTTCGGGATTTTGTCGGCAAAACTTTTCTTTCCGTTTCTTTTTTTAAAGCGTTTTTTCTTTTTTCTGTAACAGACCTTTTTATTATCATTCATTAGATCTTATATGTAAATTCCAGGCATTTTCATTCACTAGTTTTTTTGCAAACAACTTTTTAATTTTTGCACTTTCAAGCATACTGTCTTTTGTTTTTTTTTATCCCGTTCACCAGCTTGACGGCTCTTTCTGGCGGCTGGTCTGTGCTGTGATCGTTGGCTCATCGGCTTTTTCCGGCATGTTTGGTGTGGTTTTTGTGGCGATTTCTGCGGTTTTCCGTGAGTGTTCGGTGAGTGTTCGATGTTTGTTCGTCGGGTTTGTGACGGGTTTTCCCTGCACTCCAGGGACCCTGTGGTGAATGCTGAATTCCCCACATGGAGGGAAACTTTGATTCCCCGAAGTACAGGGAACTGCGGGGAACGAGAAAGCACCGAAATGTCGGCGATATTTCAGTGCCCTCTGAATAAGCCCTTAAGCTTATATAGTAATCTGAATTTTTATGTTCTCATTCCGTTTTATCGTTAGAATATGAATTTCATATAGCGTTTTACTATATAGCAATTTTTAATGTAACAAATTTTACTTAAAAATCTTTTACCTATTGAACTCATTGTAGACAGTCTCATTTACAATGTTTGTTTTATTGCCAGTTTACATTTAATCAGTTTTTGACCACTGTATCCTTGGAAACAAATCTTCCATAGCATGACATCTGATATTTTTACCTTGGGTTTTCACCTGAAAGAATCTTTCTGTGTCCTTGTTTGACGGTACTACCAGGGTCTGACGCAGAGCTGGTGACTTTGATCAATTCAAAAACTTATTTATCCTTTGCCCACACTAACAAACAGAATTGAGGAAGCCAACTGTTGCTCTGCATAACATTTGAAGGAAATTTTGCCCACACACGCAGTGAAAGTCCAATTAAGGATATATTTCCTCCCTGGGTCAGTAGCTGTGCACTGGATAACTCAATGTGAAAGGGCATTTCGGTGACATGCGAACAGCTAGTTAAATCATCACGTTGTCTTCAACACTATCCAGAAACAAGAGGCATGGCATGGATTATTAGTCCATATGAAGATACAAGGTCAGGTAATGAGCTCAGTACCCCTGGCAAGAACAAATAAAATATTTCCAGCAAAACAGGTTTCAAATGTTACAAGGGATTTTATTTAGATTGTGAACTACTGTATATTCTTTGAGCTACTGGAAAATTACCAGTATGGTATTTATCTCACCTTTACCCAAAACAATCCACCCATAAGGACGGAATAAAAGTTTTCCTTTGAACAGACAATACATCTTCTGAGATATGACGTTAGCTATAGGTTACTTTGTACCTAGTATCTTTGATACTGCCAATTCTGAATATTTCTTTTAATTTGCACTGGGGAGCTACAGTTCATTGAGGGAGCCATGAATATCAACATGTACTGTGACATACTGAAGAAGAGCATGATCCCCTCCCTTCAGAGACTGGGCCTCAGGGCAGTATTCCAGCATGGTAACGACCCCAAACACACCTCCAAGACGACCACTGCTTTGCTAAAGAAGCTGAGGATAAAGGTGATGGACTGGCCAAGCATGTCTCCAGACCTAAACCCTATTGAGCATCTGTCGGGCATCCTCCAACGGAAGGTGGAGGAGCACAAGGTCTCTAACATCCAACTGCTCCAGGATGTGGTCATTAGGGATGAGCTGTTCGGTTCAATTTGTTCGGAGTTCGCATCGAACATCGGCCGTTCGGCTGTTCGCGTTCGGTTCGAATTCGCCCACAATGCACCACAATGGACCACAATGCACTTTTCCACTGGCCTGAAGCTTGTAAATGGCTACAGCCTTGCACCTGACCACAGGTCAGGTGCAAGGCTATGCCAATCACGGCTCGGAGTCCTGATTGGGCAAATTTTGCCCAATCATGGGCTCACAGAGCTAAGTCCCGCAGCACACTATATAAGGCATCCCTCGCAGCCCCAGCAAGTGTTTTTTGAGAGGAGATTGTTCTGTTAGTGTGTGTTCTCACTGCCAGCAGCTATTGGGGGGGTCTTACTTCTAAAAAATATCTGGGAATTGTTGTAATCTGTGTGTTCTCACTGCCAGCAGCTATTGGGGGGTCTCACTTCTACAAGATATCTGGGAATTGTTGTAATCTGTGTGTTCTCACTGCCAGCAGCTATTGGGGGGGTCTCACTTCTACAAGATATCTGGGAATTGTTGTAATCTGTGTGTTCTCACTGCCAGCAGCTATTGGGGGGTCTCACTTCTACAAAATATCTGGGAATTGTTGTAATCTGTGTGTTCTCACTGCCAGCAGCTATTGGGGGGGTCTCACTTCTACAAGATATCTGGGAATTGTTGTAATCTGTGTAATCTGTACATATATATCAACACGCAGACCTATATATACGTATATATCAACACGCAAATATATATATACACCCACCCACAGACCTCAGACCATATATCCACATACGCACATGGGGGGTGGCATGTTGACAATCTCAACTAAATGCACCCCCCCCCCATTTGGCACCTATTGTTACTTTCATCCAAAGCCTGCATACGTTTCACCATAATTTAGCCAAAAAATCACTAAACTTGTTCTGCGTGTCCTAAAATGTCTCCTTTTTTCATACAAGCTGCCGCCCCAAGCAGTTGTTTATGAATAGATTAAAGGAAAACTGTTTACCGTTACCGTCATTTGAAACGTCATTGTTTTGTTTTTAAATGTTTCTATACATCCTACAAATACGCCATTTCAGAGGCAGGTTATGGGGACCTCCTAGGCACGATATTTGAAGGAATTTTTCGCTTTTATTCCTAACCTTTATTTTATGGAAACTCACTGTTCCTTTAAAACCTTTTTCTTTTTTAACTTTTTGTCCTTGTTTCCTGTCCCCCCGGGCACTACCCGGACCCCCATACACCTTTTATGGCAAATATCTAGCATATATGCCCTCTTGGAGGGCACTCTAAAAATAGAATTTCGGGTCCCATTGACTTACATTAAGTTCGGTTCGTGTTCGAGTTCGAACGCGAACTTTTGAAATTGTTTGAGTTCGAATGCGAACCGAACACGGGGGTGTTCGGCTCATCCCTAGTGGTCATGGAGGAGTGAAAGAGGATTCCAGTGGCAACCTGTGAAGCTCTGGTGAACTTCATGTCCAAGAGGGTTAAGGCAGTGCTGGAAAATAATGGAGGCCACACAAAATATTGACACTTTGGGCCCAATTTGGACATTTTCACTTAGGGGTGTACTCACTTTTGTTGCCAGCGGTTTAGACATTAAAGGCTGTGTATGAGTTATTTTGAGGGGACAGCAAATTTACACTGTTATACAAGCTGTACATTCACTACTTTACATTGTAGCAAAGTGTCATTTCTTCAGTGTTGTCACATGAAAAGATATAATAAGATATATAAAAAAAATGTGAGGGGTGTGCTCACTTCTGTGAGATACTGTGTATGTATATATATATATATATACAGTGGGGCAAAAAAGTATTTAGTCAGCCACCAATTGTGCAGGTTCTCCCACATAAAAAGATGAGAGAGGCCTGTAATTGTCATCATAGGTACACTTCAACTATGAGAGACAAAATGTGAAAAACAAATCCAGAAAATCACGTTGTCTGATTTTTAAAGAATTTATTTGCAAATTATGGTGGAAAATAAGTATTTGGTCAATATCAAAAGTCCATCTCAATACTTTGTTATATATCCTTTGTTGGCAATGACAGAGGTCAAATGTTTTCTGTAAGTCTTCACAAGGTTTTCACACACTGTTGCTGGTATTTTTGCCCATTCCTCCATGCAGATCTCCTCTAGAGCAGTGATGTTTTGGGGCTGTCGCTGGGCAACACGGACCTTCAACTCCCTCCAAAGGTTTTCTATGGGGTTGAGATCTGGAGACTGGCTAGGCCACTCCAGGACCTTTATATGCTTCTTACGAAGCCACTCCTTCGTTGCCCGGGCGGTGTGTTTGGGATCATTGTCCTACTGAAAGACCCAGCCACATTTCATCTTCAATGCCCTTGCTGATGGAAGGAGGTTTTCACTCAAAATCTCACGATACATGGCCTCATTCGGTCTTCCCTTTACACGGATCAGTCGTCCTGGTCCCTTTGCAGAAAAACAGCCCCAAAGCATGATGTTTCCGCCACCATGCTTCACAGTAGGTATGGTGTTCTTTGGATGCAACTCAGCATTCTCTATCCTCCAAACACGACGAGTTGAGTTTTTACCAAAAAGTTCTACTTTGGTTTCATCTGACCATATGACATTCTCCCAATCCTCTTCTGGATCATCCAAATGCTCTCTAGCAAACTTCAGACGGGCCCGGACATGTACCGGCTTAAGCAGGGGGACACGTCTGGCACTGCAGGATTTGAGTCCCTGGTGGCGTAGTGTGTTACCGATGGTACCCTTTGTTACTTTGGTCCCAGCTCTCTGCAGGTCATTCACTAGGTCCCCCGTGTGGTTCTGGGATTTTTGCTCACCATTCTTGTGATCATTTTGACCCCACGGGGTAAGATCTTGCATGGAGCCCCAGATCGATGGAGATTATCAGTGGTCTTGTATGTCTTCCATTTTCTAATGATTGCTCCCACAGTTGATTTCTTGACACCAAGCTGCTTGCCTATCGCAGATTCAGTCTTCCCAGCCTGGTGCAGGTCTACAATTTTGTTTCTGGTGTCGTTCGACAGCTCTTTGGTCTTGACCATAGTGGAGTTTGGAGTGTGTCTTTTTGAGGTTGTGGACAGGTGTCTTTTATACTGATAACAAGTTCAAAGAGGTGCCATTCATACAGGTAATGAGTGGAGGACAGAGGAGCCTCTTAAAGAAGACGTTACAGGTCTGTGAGAGCCAGAAATCTTGCTTGTTTGTACTGTACTGTAGGTGACCAAATACTTATTTTCCACCATAATTTGCAACTAAATTCTTTAAAAATCAGACAATGTGATTTTCTGGATTTGTTCCTCTCATTTTGTCTCTCATAGTTGAAGTGTACCTATGATGACTGTTACAGGCCTCTCATCTTTTTAAGTGGGAGAACCTGCACAATTGGTGGCTGACTAAATACTTTTTTGCCCCACTGTATATATATAAAGTTTATTATTGCAGAAGCCATTTGCACATCACAGCAATTCAAAGAACTGCATTCCAGAGTTCCTGTGCTACATTCCCCATATGCAGCATTGAACTCTGGGTAGGACATGCAAATGACATCTGTCTCACTTTTTTGCATCCTGGGTCTGTTTATATATATATATATATGTATATATATATATTATATATAGGCTTGGTTAGTCCAGAAGCCGAAATCACACATATACATATAGGCTCATGAAGAACTGAAATGTTACTATTAATGAACCTCCAATAAACCTGCCCTGCAAGAAAGATTTGGCTAGCCCATTCCATGTTTATTCTGTACAGATGCTGCTGGACGTTACCTCTAGGGTTGCCAGATCGGCCATATTTTCCTGGATACATATCATTTATTCATGTTGATGGGTAGTGCATAAATGAATGCCACCACGCAACATGTATAATCCATACGCTTGCAGGTAAGAGATCAAAAAAGGAATCCTAGGTGAACTGGCTTTAGTGCCTTCCTACAGCATATGAATTATACATGTTGAAGGGCAACACGTTTTCCTGTGCTCCCCTCTGCATGAAGTAGTAATTTGAGTCCAGGAAAACATGTCCGACCTGGCAACCCTAGTTACCTCTCCTGGGTTCTGTTGTTGTGTTGGCACCTATCTATTTCTATAAATTTTTTTGCTGTTCCTGTATGTCTGTGGTTTAAAAAGTGACACTCTATTATTTTTATTTAGTATATTTACGTATATATAATGTGTGTGTTTAATTATGTTGCAAACGAAAGTCAGAAAAAAATCAGATTCACATATCTCTTGTTGTGGTTTACTGAGGCACTCAGGAGACACTATCTGTAGATATTTATCACTTGTGACACAGCTGGGTTGATGCTAGGCACTTGGTGTGTCTCAGCGGAGTGGAAATGGTGAGACGGAAACTAACCGTTGAACTAGTGGTTTAGAAACTCAGTTCTCTGAGGCTTTGATAGGAAATGTACGTTGGGCAAAAGAACCAGGAAGCTGCATATGCTCAGAAGGTCTGTCTTGCTCCAGGTGTGGAGGATGATACAGGGGAAAGTATAACCACAGATTGTACTCTCGATTTCATCCACGAGCCGATACTTAGAAAAACAACAGTCCACAACGTACAACGGTCATTAACTAAATTAAGCTATTCATCAATGACCAATGTGAACACCACAATGGAAAGAAACTGGTTAAAATAGAATTAAAGCCGTTTTTGGCAACAAATTGAATGTTTTTCCCTGCAGAAGCATATTACACCCAACATTTCCGTCTCTGTCAGGGAGCGTGTATAGGGTTAACGAGTCCAAGATGAAGCAAATACAGGAGTCCAGGCCAAACAGGTTTCAAGGCAAAGCAATGAATTTATTTAATAGAGAACAAAGGCAGGATAAAAAAAACACAGGAGACTGGGGTTAAAAATAATGGCGGTAGCTTGGTGGGACAGGAATAGGGCCTGGATAGACGCAAAAGACAAAGGACAGAGAGCTGAGACAGAAAAAGGATGACAATATTGGCAAAACTAAATAGAAGAAAGACAAAGGAGCGACACAAGAAGAGGACTGACTAGGAGAACAGGTAAGGATAGTGGGTGAGGTAGTCTTAGGATAGAAATAGATCAACAGAACCAGGGAAAACAGAAAGAGAAAGAGCACAAGAATGCACTGAACAATGAATAAAGACAAAAGGGGCAAAGCAGGAGTAGCTGAGGGCCTGAGGGGCGAGGGCATGATGACATCAGTTTCAGGTGCCCCTGGTGTCTGCCAGGGGAGAACCTGAAAAGGGGATGGGTCATTTGGACCCCTCTTCCTCACGTATGGCTCAAGACAGAAAAAAAAAGAGAGGCACCACTGGAAAGGGCAGAAAATTTGGTCTGGGTTGTATAATAAATTAGGACTTCATATCACATTTAAACATGATGAGCATAAAATGGTCAAAATTAGCTCAGCACACAGAGGTGAAATGGCTCAGCAGTGAAGGGGTTAAAAAGCAAAAACATGTAAAAATTGGGTATTTCTAAACTCAGGACAAAATTTAGAAACTTTTTAGCCAGGGGCTTTTTTGGCAGTTGTAGACTTTGGGGGTAAAAGTATGACAAAGTGTGTTTTTTGTTTTCAATTTTTTCATCATATTTCATACATTTTTTTTTTAATAGTAAATTATATGATATGGTGAAAATAATGGTATCTTTAGAAATTCCATTAAATGGTGAGAAATACGGTATATAATATGTGTGGGTTCCATAACCGAGTAAGAGGAAATTTTGAGCTAAACACAAAAAGCGCAGAAATGTAGAAACAGCAGTGGGTACTTACGGACAAACAATGGTAAAATTGCCTGGTCACTGTGGGGTTAAATAAGCAAGCATATTTACTATATAGTTTGTGATTCCTTATCAAATAAGCCTAATGTTGGTAACACCAGGGTCACTTTAGTATTGTTTGACTCTGGAGTTCTAATGAACACTAGGCTCAAAGTATTCATGACCTTACAGTCACTGTAATCATTCATGTTCCATATTTACCGTCTTGACTATGGAAGAGAAAAATAATAATGGACCAACTCAGTAAGATAAAAAGCTCCGTCAAAATGTTCTCATATACAGGTGTCTGGAAAGGTTAAATGTCATTGAGATATTTTACAGCCTTGTTAAATAGTATTGTCATGTATGATAGGTAAATTGCACTACAAAATATTTTGAAACTCCCTGCAATTCAATAAATTAGTGAATATGAGAGGTTTTTTTGGAAAACCTGTATATTAATTTTTTTTGGGTAACTTAAAAAATACAAGCCTTTTTTGTATGTTGAAGTGTGTGGTTTAAGGCTGGGGTCAGACGGACGCACTATGTGCGTCCGTACTGACGTGCCTTCTGGCGTCCGTCGCAGCTTTGTGACGCTGCAACGGGGCCGGCCACTCTCTGTTGAGCGCGCGTGCGACAGTGGCCGTGCTGCACCCGTGCAGCAAGCCTCTCGGTCGAAGCACTAGGACGCAGTTTCAATGGGACTGCAAAGCGCTATCCTCCACAGGAGGATCAAGTCTTGCAGCGCTGAGCACACTAACTGCGCCCAATGAGGTGGCCAGACGGGCGTCAGACGGGCGTCAGAGTGGAAGGAACGTCCACTCTCACGAACGTTCCTTCCGCTCTTAAAAACACTTGTCTGACCCCAGCCTTAATGTCAGTTCTTCGATTAATTGTATTAAACCGCTGAGTTGATTTTCAGACTCAAATACATTAAATATATGAGTCCAGTAAATATCTACACTATGTTAAATAACAAGACACCTACATACAGTAGAGCTAAGTCATATATATATATATATATATATCAGTGCTGCTGTTCTACACCTAATTATATTTATAGCACAGTAAAAAGGTCACCAACATCCCACTGGTTTCCTAAGTGCTAAAACGTTGAAGAAATTTGATGCTGAGCAACCACCCTTCTTTTGCAGATCTTATTATATTTGGTGGTACATCCGATTTCACTTTTTTATTGTGTTCAATGCATGAGAATCTGTGAACAACTGCCCATTCTTTCATTTTAACTGATCTTGTGATGAGTAATCGTCAATTGTTTGTCACCACAATGGCCATCTCTTGCTGAAAATTAGCATATAAGACATTTCTATAGAAAACCAGGCACTTTTAATAATCCACAACTGACTGACGAAAAATAGAATTGCTTTTTTAAATACATAATTCATTTTTTTAAATAATAATTAATATTATAAAGCATTTTAACACTGTTGTGCAACGCAGTCAAACTGATCAAAACTATGCCTTACCACAGGATAACTGTTTTAGGGCCCTATCACCTCTTTAACACTAGCGCTAGCACTCACATAAGTGAACATTAGCGCTAGGTTAATTAAAGTGATAGCATTACACCCTGATCGCTAACGGGTTAAAAAATCTATTAGGGCATTGGTAAGGTATTAGTGCTTTTTAGTGCACGCCCACTGTACTTTGCTCTCCCTATGTTTAACCTGGGAGCGCAAAGTGTAAACTCAGATTAACTAGCGTTAGGATTACAAAGTCCTAACGCTAATTACTAGCCGCTGCGGCTAACTGAAAAGTTAGCCACAGCTCTATGCTTATTATTCTTCTTCTTATTATTCTTTATTTATATAGCCCAGCACATTTCGCCGCGCTGAACAATGGGCACAATATAGGCAGGGTTACAAAACATTGAGACTGAGCAACATTTTGTCAGACCAGTACAGGAGGAAACGAGGGCCCCATTCCTGTGGGAACATACAATCGTCGTCGTCCTGCTGGTGATGGTGCACACCACCCAAGTGGATTTCAACCACTGATGGGTATAAAAGAAGACACCGGACGGTGAGTCTATGCTCGAGTTTTCTTTCTGCGAGCTAGTCATTAATATATCACTGAATTACTGTGTATTGACCTTGTTTGTGACCCTGACTGCGCGTCTGCTATATTCCGACCTCTGCTTAAGACTTGGAAAACACTGCCTTCTATATTCCGACCACTGCTTAGGACTTGGAACACACTGCCTTCTATATTCCAACCACTGCTTATGACTTGGAACACACTTCTTTCTATATTTCGACCTCTTCTTGTGACTTTGATTACTCTGCCTTCTCCAATCCTGAACCTGTGCTACATGACCCTGACTATGCTGCTCTCTCCAGTCCCGAACCTCTGCTATGTGACCCAGACTACGCGCTCTGAATAACGATTCTGCAACACTATCAAGTATGCCAATCCTCTTCTGGTGACACGACCATCCGCTGACAATGCTGTGCCATATTTCATCTACCGGCTAGTTGCCGGTGTTTGCACACACAGGTTACTAAGTTTGCATCACCGAGGTTCCTTTTCATCTTTCGACGCTCACCGTGACAGGTGTGTGGACAAAATGTGAATACATACTTCCAGGCTGATGAAGAGAGAGGGGAAATAGACATGTGTTAGAGTATGCCCAGGGAGAGCGCAACAAATATCTGAACTGGATAATAATATAAATACATCATATAAGGGTCATACTTTGAAATTTTGGTTGCATTTCAAACCTAGATACACCATGAAATATGATAAGAAACAATAAAAGTGCATTTCGGGGCACCAATTTGCTTTTAATAAATGAATAATTCACACATTCATGTTAGTAATTTTTCTGGGTGTATTGTAGTGTTATTCAAAAATTGCAGGACAATAAATTCCACTGTCTTTGATAAATGCAAGTTAAAAAGGCGAGAATGCAGAATCGTGGTACAAACAGAGATGGCAAAAGCACTTATAACTGAGCGTCTTTGTCTGACAATTTGCTGGAGCTCCATCTACTGTCAAGACTACCAAACAAACATCCCATGATCCATCTGTTGTAGAAGATGTCACAACTCTAGCAAAACATAGTAGCAGCTAATCTATAGTTGCATAAAGCTCAGCTTGCTATGTAAAGTCTGAAAGAGAAGCCTACAAAGACTTGCAGGGTTATTCAGAAAAAGGTGAAAACCAGGAGCATAGCAGGAGAAGAGAACAATCTAGACCAAATAGCTGCTTTGGAAAGTGAGAAAAATGGGAGAATTTTTCTGGTTTGGCTCTTTTGACCTAGAATTTTCACTTCTCCAGTCATTCTCCCTGTTTTCATGTCTCTCTGAATAACTCTGTATGTATCCCTAGCATAAATCAGGATGTGCAATTTAACTTAACATTAAATAATATGTGGCTATGAGTAATTCAATTCATGTTTTCAGTCTCCTGCCAGTAGCTCAATACAGACAGTTCCAATTGCCTTGAAATATTGATCAGTGAGTTATGTGGTTTCCATTCCACTGTCTTTTGACTGTTTTTGTTTTACACTTCTAATGATTTGGTGTGTTAATATGAAAATGCCTATCCAAAATGAAAAGGAAAGACTTTCAAAGTTGGTTGGAGCATTGATTTCCACAGGTGATATACTGACTTTGATTGAATAGTTTACTTCCATCATTCCCTCTGTCTCTTTGAATTCCACTGTTCTCACAGTTGTCTTTCTCTTGGGAAATGCAGCAACTTGTTCCTGCTTTCTAGTGAAAAACCTGCTGCCTGTCTCAGCGTTTTTATCCTGCGCCATAGAAATACTCAAAACTACCTTTGTTCTTTTCAGCTTCTCCCTTACATTGCCAGAGAGAATGTGATTTCTCAACATCCAGGTATTGTGTGTAAAGATGCTGTTTAGGAGTGATAAGGAGCTCCAAAACTGTCTTTCCAGCTGGAGAATGGAAGGACAACTTGATGCTGAATAGACCAGGTGAACTCCACCTATGGCCCCACCGTTCCCAAACCACTGGCACCAATGATCCTGCTGTACAGTAAAATTCCCCTTGTCTTCCTCAACCCTGTAATCACTCTAGACTGTAAGCTGCTATGAGCAGGGCCCTCTACACCTCTTGTTTACATCCTATGTCCATTTATCTGTATCTTGTTCCTTTTGGTTATTGTAAAGCGCTGTGGAAACTGTTGGTGCTATATAAATGGTGACAATATTAATAATAACCAGCTGGGAAGAGACAAATTAAGACATAATGGGGCCCAAGGCTGCTTTCAATTTTACAACTCCCAAACCTTTGAAAAAAACTGATCAAGGTCTAAAATGTAACAAAATACATGTGTGTTTGTCTTCGTCCCCCTCCGTTTCCACAGAGTGCATGTCCTTGTTTTCCCTGTTTAGTGAGCCAATGGGTGTATCTAAGTAGGCTGATGAGTAGGTCAGGATTTTAAAGCGACAACCGCATTGGAGGCGCTGCAAGTGTCCATTGCTGGACAATTGATAGGCTGGGGTTATTAGAGATCAAGTTTGGTAGCTCAGAGGTGGTTTCAGCCAGCTGAAACTGCTTCTGAGCTGGTTTGTTGCAGGGCGAAAATCTGAACAGCTGATTGGTTAATCAGCTGTTCAGCAGCACGAGCCGTTGGGCGTGCGATCAAGGGCGGGAAATTTCAAACAGCTGATTGGATATCAGCTGTTTGAGAGCTCGAGGCAAGTTCCAGGGTTTTATAAATTAAGAGTTCTGAGGTAGTTTTGGCAATTACCTCAGCTGTTTTAGAAGATTGGATCCTGTAGCAGCGTTTCCCCCCCCCTCCCTTTTTTATTATGCATATTGTCGAAGTTGTTTAATAAGGGTAAAGATCGCCCCTTATTGGCATGGATGGAGGCAGAAGGGTTCCCAAGCTGGCTGAGAACAGGGGCGGTTTGGGAATTGTTACAATATTGTTTATAAGGTTTAACAGGTTATTAAGTTCGGTATTATGGTTTAAGTATTTATGCCTCCAAATTACCCTTAAATAAAAGCTACGGCCAACTATTCCAAAGTTAATTGGTGTCTGTCAGTTATTTGGTAAAGATATTTATATATACATATATATTTGGATTCATAGTCCATGCAAGGGACATGGTGCAAGTACCTGGGGGAGGTTATCTGGACATAATGGTATATATGGTGGGAGGAGCAAGTGACCATTTTACAAAGACTCAGGAGAGGGGAAAGAGAAGATTCCCCACCCCTTTTTATCTTCACAGCTGTTTTTGTTATTTTTTTCAGATCTGTCACAGCTTTTGACGGGATTGGAGTCCCTGGTCAGTACTAAGTCAAGTGGAACTCCATAATGGGAGCAAGGGAGACGGGGTTCCTGACGTAAGAGGAGCAGGGACCAAACTCTGGTGAACGGTAACTGCCTGCTGGGAAAAAACCCACGCAACTGGCAGCTGGAATGTATACATAGCATATAAAAGGACGGTTATTTTTACAATAAAATGCTGACCAGGTCGTGTTTTCTTTGTTTTTTCATGTTAATAAAGTCATAATAATAATAAAGCTGTGGCAAGCCATTTCCACTTAAATCTGGGTGTCTGTCTCTTAATCGAGTGGGAACAGGACTGGTCATAGTGTTACATTTCAGGAGGGCAGGCAGTAGGCAGTTCAGCCTTATTGCCAGTGCAGCATCTTTTTGCAGCACTAGGCTCTCGAGCAAGGTCCTCTCTCCCACTGTTCTGTGTCTCTAACTTAAAGGGACATGTATGCTTTGATAGTGTGCTTTTAAAAATGTGCAATGCTCTTTGAATGAGTCAGTAGTGTCTTTCGGCAGGCATAAAAAGCAAGTAAATATGATACTTTTTCATATTTACCTGCTTTTCTTTCATGCCGTTTTCCACACCCACTTTAGGAGGCACTTTGAGCTAACTAATCAGTGTGCATTCCTAGGTATAGATAAAAAAACGCACTGAGCATGTGTGACTGAGTTGCTCCTCCTCCCTCCTGCACTGTGAGTTGAGGGGAGGGCAGGGCTGAACTTTCACCCCCAGCTACTGCAGAGACAGGGAAGGAAAGAAATCCAAACACACAGGGAGAAAAAGAGACAGCGGAGAGAGGAACAACAAAGAAAAGCACAGAGACACAGCAAGAAACGGTAAAGAGAGAAAGACCGCAAGATAAAGCAGAGAAAGCACAAGAAAAGGTGCAGTGAGAGAGAGAGCGCTCGTACAAGAGACAGACAGCACAAGAAAGAGTTCGAGGGAGTGACTGTGTGAGGGAGTTTGAGTGAGACAGTGAGTAAGTAAATCTTGAAATAGCGCAAGTGAGCGTGTCAATGGGTGAGTGAGTGAGTCTGTGTGTGAGCGAATCAGCGGGTGAGTGTGTCAATACACACAGGGAGAAACAGAAAAAGCAGAGGGAGGGACAACAAAATAAGTACAGAGACACAGCAAGAAAAGGTAAAGAGAAACACAGCAAGATAAAGAAGAGAAAGCGCAAGAAAAGTTGCAGTGGAAGAGTGCTCACATAAGAGACAGCACAAGAGTGAGTGAATGAATGTATGAGGGAGTTTGAGTGAGACAGTGAGAATGTAAACCATGAAAGTGTGCAAGTGAGCGTGTCAATGGGTAAAGGAGTCTGTGTGTGTGTGAGAGAGCGTGAGTATGTGAGCAAGTCAGCGGTTGAGTGACTGAGTCTGTGTGTGCAGGGGTCAAGTCCTGAGGGAACGCTTGGGAATGCAGCTTCTCCACTATTTTAGCAGAAGAAACTTAGTTCCCTCTTGTCTGATATACTGGGAAGCTGCAATACTTTTCTATATAGACACAATCTTATAAAACTGTTATAAATATAATGTTTTTTCCTGGATTTACAGGAAGTACATTGGGAAGGCATGGGAACAAGACTGTTTCATTGTTTTCCAGAGGAATGCCATTGGGAGCTGCTGCGGCTCCCAGTAATCTTTAAGGCCGGAATGGACAGAAATGTTGGTGAGTTCCCACACATATTTTTCTTATCACAGGACCCCTGCGGTGTGAACGAGTCTGTGTGTGAGCAGGTGAGTGTGTGAGCGACTGTGAGTGTGTCTAGCTTTCAGTTACAAAGATGCTAATATTCAGTTCCTCTGTTTCGCCAGTATGAGGTCCTGAGCGTGCAGAGGGTTTCACGTGCACAGCTTTTGCTAGTTCATGTGAAGCTTTGATGGGTGGAGAAGTGGGCAGGGAGGAAGCGGAGAATATTCAGGAAGTAGGAGCTAGAGAAACATCCCTAGCTGAGGTCCTTCCCCAAAGAAGATGAAATGACAGAGTTTAATGCAAGAAAATAAAAATTTTTTACACATTTTTAAAACTTTTAATGATTTATTCTACTTTGTCTATAGGTATATAAAATGTTAAATATCTATTTTTTTTCTCTAGACATGTATATCCCTTTAAATGTATATTTGTTGGTATGTATCACTCATTGTACAGCGCTACAGAACTTGTTGGCACTTTATAAATACTTCTATCTAGGTTTGCTTTTTCCCATTAGGGTATGGAGGGTCAAGTCATATGACCAGATACCGATCCTGAACTTCTGCTGCAAGGGTCTGTGTAGACTGCCAAAAAGTAGGCTTGTGCACAGATTTTTTTTTCGGTTCGATTCGGTTCGATTTTTCGGATTTTTAAACTTTTCGATTCGGCTCGTTTCGACCGATTTCGGTTTCGATTCGATTCGGTTCGGCCCGTTTTTCGGGTACATTTTTTTTTCGTAATTTCGACCATTTTTCGTATTTTCGTGTCACTGCTCGGTTTTTGTATCGACTTTTCGTAATTTCGGAAATTTTCGTTTTTCGGAATTGCACATTTTTCGGGATATCGACCATTTTTCGTATTTTTCGTGTCATTTTGCCCGTTTTTTGTATCGACTTATCGTTTTTTCGAAAAATTTTCGTTTTTCAGAAAATTTTCGTTTTTCGGAAAATTTTCGTTTTTCGGAACATCTGTTCTCCTCGTTTGACACATTTCAAGCCCATTCTAAAAATCCGAAAATATTTCGTTTCGGCTCGGAAAACATTTCGGATCTGAACTTTTCGGATCTAAAATTTTTCGGAAATTCGGCCGCATCCGAAAACACGAATCGGGAAATTTTGTGAAAATTCCGAAATTCCGAAACCTGAAACGCACATCCCTACCAAAAAGCCTCAGAGTGGCAGGAGGCATTAATTACATGTGGCTTGTCTACAGCACCCATAGCTATAGGTTGGGGTGTTTGCCCTGCTAGCCTAGATGGGAAACCTACGCAAATGCCTAATGGGTGAACCAGCTCTGCAGCTAGGGGTTGAGCTCCCCTGACTGACAGGGCCACAAACCGCTCTTCTGTTTATGGACTCCCCAAGCACATAACCATCATAAATTATGATTCACTAGTAGAATAAATAACCTGGATCGGCGCAAGTATTGCTCTCTGGGGTCCTGGGATCTCGCATATATATATATATAAAAAAAAAACATTAAATTATATTGCATTGATTAATAATTTATTAACTATCAAATGGGAGGGCACTGTAATAAATTTCAGGCATATTGTTTTAAAATGAAATAAATATTTTTTGGTAATAACTTTAATAAAGTATTGATGCACTAAGCACCTTTTTTGGATAAAGGAGGTTATTAAACGAGATAGTATCCATATGGCCACTATTTGAATATCTAAGACATTATTTATATTGTTTTTACTCTTATAAATAGTGGATGTTATAAGACAGCACCTTAAATATTTCACCATACATATATTTTGTTGAATAGCCCCCATTTCCTCTCATACTGGCACCACATATAATCGATATAGGTGTACTGCGAGCCGATAGGAGACCCTGCGTGGTGCACTATTGATTTATATAATGTTAATCTCTCCACATTTTAATATATGTAATCTTTTATTTTTGGGATGCATTTGGTGGAAAAAAGGGAGGGTTTTTGAAGCCCAATGTCTAAGAACCGCATGGAAAAAATTTTTTTTACATTCATTGCCACTCTCTGGCTGAGAACCGCCGACCGGAAGTAAAAGAGCGGCATTTGGAACGCGGTGGAACGCGGAAGTAAACCGCGCATGCGCAAAATGGCGGCGCCCAACATCAGACGTTGATGAAAACGGAAGTATCAATTAAAGCAGCAAACAGGACATATGGGGACAATTAAGGACGTTTATGGACACTATAAAAGGGTCTACAGGCCCATTACAACCATACCAGCTGATGAAGCCGCTACTTTATGCGGCGAAACGCGTTCTGGAGGTTATTTTAATTATGTTTCAATAAATTTTATTTTTTTTCATCTCCAATCCTGTTTCTGCTTCGCTGTTTTCTGGATCCTTGGTGGTTTTTCCTCTGGGTTTTTCTCCCACCCTAAAAAAACCTATGGGCATACACCCACGAGCTATGTGAGCTCCTCAGAATGTGAGTACGATTCCATCTGTATATGATATTGTGACCTTTTCGCAGACCTGCACAAGGATTTTCTCCTTTTCTCTTTCCACTGCATGACTTTGGATAGAGCATTTGCTGTAAGGTGGGGGTCACCTGAGAAATTGAAGACAAATTACCCACACACCTGGACCCACTCAGAGCCAGTGTTACGGCTCTTTACTTGTGAGTGGGACACATATTATATACACTCAAAGTATATATTTTATATATCTGTGTTGCACTATTATTGTCTCATTTTTTTTTATATATATATGCGAGATCCCAGGACCCCAGAGAGCAATACTTGCGCCGATCCAAGTTATTTATTCTATTATTGTGTGTATTGGTATAGGGGAAACCACTATATCATGTGATTGGCTATCTGGGTACCTTGGTGGTGGATGCATGTTGTGTGGCGCTGCACCATCTCTTGTTTATATGATTCACTAGTACCCGGCAGCTGGAAATTAAAATTCCCCGGCTGCTAATGAAGCTGATTGGGGTGGAGGAAACTCCTCCACTTCACCCAGCTTTTCAACCAGTGCGGCTAGACTGGGAGGGGAGGAGGAGGAGAGGGGGGCACATTTCACATCCTGGCCACTTCAAAGAGATAAAGTGGTCAGGAATCAGATGTGTAGAGTGTTCCTTTAAGGCGAGTTGCACACATTTGTCTGAACAAATACATGTTAATATTAATAATTAACTATCAGGGTTATTCAGAGAGCGTGAAAAGCAGGAGAATGACTGGAGAATGGAAAATTCTAGGTCAAAATAGCCAAACCAGAAAAATTCTCCCATTCATCTCACTTTCCAAATCGGCTATATTGACCTAGAATTTTTCATTCTCCAGTCATTCTCCTGATTTTCACGCTCTCTGAATAACCCTGTGACAGGGTTATTCAGAGAGCGTGAAAAGCAGGAGAATGACTGAAGAATGAAAAATTCTAGGTCAAAATAGCCGATTTGGAAAGTGAGATGAATGGGAGAATTTTTCTGGTTTGGCTATTTTGACCTAGAATTTTTCATTCTCCAGTCATTCTCCTGATTTTCATGCTCTCTGAATAACCCTGTATGTCTACTGAAACTGCATCATGTATGTCTGAGTCTGACGCTCAGTGCATGCAATGTCTGGAGATTCTTGTGAATTGGTCAGGAGGACGAGAGACAAACGTCTGATTAATCTCAAGGGAAAACAAAACAGTCGTGGATAATTAAAAAAAAAAGTGGATCTATAGTAACTTAAAAAAAAATATGATAAAGATAATATGTATGATAAAACAAAATCGTGATCGTAGAGTTGTCAATCAAGTCATTACAGATAAGCAAAGGAAGACATTTAATGAGCAGAAGCACAGACATTATCCTCACATTTTTCCCAGAACGTTCCCGTGGCTGTGTGTCTCTCGTTCATGTGTGCTGGCAAGCAAGATTCATTGACTGTAACTGCTCTGGGACACTTACATGTCATATTGCATTAATATCTCCATTACATCTCGCTACGCTGAGTTTGATTCTGCCCCCTCGCCTCGTGAGGGATGCGAGCAGATCAAAAAACATACATCAGCTATAGTTGATTTGCAAGGATAAAGAGCATTGTTAGAAATGTAAATGATGTTGATGGGAGATGATTATGATTAAATAAGGTCATTAACAGAAGCTCTGTCGCAGTTTTTGTTTTCAGTATATAGGTTAAGAGAGCAGTTCTGCTTTTTATAACCTTTGAGTTGCATTTGATTAACCAACTTCACACAGTTCTTTGAACAAAAAAATTGATTGTTCAAAAAAAAAAATGCTTGAAAAATAATATAATTGCCATTGAAAAACATATGACTCAGAAAGGTGTTGCTATTATTGCTAGGCTTAATTATGTATATTGCAACCATGTCAGTGACAGACAAATAGGTGCCACAGAGTGTAGATACAAATAAATCCATTCTTCCAAATGGCTCAGTAATTTCTTATCCCCCAAAATCAATGAATCTGGTGCAAGTCTTTGCAGTTCCTTAAAACCTGCTCATTTATGAGTTTGCTGCTGTTAAAGTGTCTGGACTCATAATTGTTCTGGCTGGCAGTTGAGTACTGACGGCATGAAAGCAGTGAAAGAAAATGCCAAGGAGACCAAGGGCTCTATTACATTGTTCGTGTTAAAACACGGGTGCAAGGGAGGAAAAACTGCGCCCGCAGTTCCCCCCTTGCGCCCGCGTTTTAACGCTGGATTACAATGCAGGCGCAAAAAATGCTGCCTGCATTGTTATCGTGAGTTAAAATCAGGGATGCTCGCGGCAGCGGTGAGCGCAGCTGCGAGCATCCACTCGATGGAGTTCATAGGACTCCATTGAGTTCCCCCCTGCCAGTCACATGACCAGCCAGATCTCGCCTCGCGAGATCTGGCCGGTCAGCATAGTGATACGCAGGGAGAGACTGGGGGGACTTTTTCCCCCAGTCTTTCCCTGCTCCCGCCGGACGGAGGAGGTGGTCGGAGCCGCGGTCGGAGCCGTGGGACAGGAGGTGAGTATAGGATTTATTTTTTTATTTTTAAGGCTGGCGTTAACGGATTCTGCAGAAGCGGAATACGTTAACACCAAGTCCTGACTCTGGTTAACTTTTCACTAACCAGAACCAGGCGTTAATCAGCGCTGGGACTTTGTAATTCCAGCGCTGATTAACACTTTGCGCTCCCCATGTTAAGTATAGGGAGCACAAAGTACAGTAACCTCGCGCAGAGAAGCGTAAGGTACCAAATGCAAACGGGTTTCTTAACCCGTTTGCGTTCGGATTGTAATATGCGGTAAACACCACAGCAAACGTCAACGCTCACGCAAGTGAGCGTTAACGTTTGCGTGAAGAGTGTAATAGGGCCCCAAGCATTTTATCCTAAATGTGGAAATTTATTAGATATATATAATAGTAACAGTAACTGTTTCAACTGAGCCCCGTTCAATACCTCAGCAACTGCTGAATTGCTGCATTCCAGCAATTCAGTTTGCTCCAGCAGTGTCATTGAACGCTTTGGATGCGAATTTCGAAGTAAAATGGCCGACGATTTCTTAATGAAAAATTCAGATTGTTTTTCGTATGACTCGTACAACAGTTGAGGTATATATGCAGGGCCGGATTATTGTAGGGGCGGCCCCATTTTGAAAATAGGCCCACAGCTGGCATGCCCCACACTGAAGGCCGAGGCCGCCGGACCCAGACAAAGCAGCCGCCGGATCCGGACAAAGCGGCCCGACCTTTGCGTGCTATTTGGCGTCGGATGATTAGAAACAGGCCTTTCATGGTTTGTGGACGTCGGGAGGAGACACAGCTGCCGGCGGAGGACAGAAGGAGAACACGTGACGTGACGTGTCTTGTCAAGTGCCCCACCTAGTCCCTCACATGTGCCGGCCCAGGTGATATGGTGAAGGCAAGCACGAGCAGGCAGTGCGCAGGAACGCGGATGAATCTGCTCAGCCTGTACTGTCCTGCGGCTGCCTCACCATCGCGCCCAAAAAATAAAATTGTGACACGCACTGCCCAGGGCCCCAGTCCACCAGCGACATCGCATCCAGCCCAGGCCAGGTCCAGGATTCATTTAAAAAAAAGGGAAAAAGAAGCCTGTCGCTGTGTGCAAGGCCAGCCCAGTCCAGATACCTCTCACCCCACCTGCTATCCTGTCACTGTGTGCCAGTGCCGCCCACTGCCAGTCCAGACCTGTCTGTCTCGACTGCCACACCTCACCTGCTGCTGTCAGTGTCACCAACCAGCGACAGCCCACCAGCCACGACAGTCCACAGCAGTGTGCCACACTGCCACTGCAGTGCCAGCCCAGTACAAGCGGCAGCGCTGGACAGTGGACAAGAATTTATTTGGAGGTGGTATGCGACAGCGTCCAGCTAGCAAGCAGTGTCTGCTACGCCTAGCCTGCCTGTCACCAGTGTGCCCCCAGCGATCAAGATCGGTGCCACACACAGCTGCTAAGACTATTAAGGTTAGTTTGAAGCCAACTATTTATATCCAAATGCAATGCAAAGCTTTATTGTAAACTAGGTGGTTAAGCCTGCCCGGTGGTGGTGATGTAGAGAATCTGGCTGCTCGGTGCTCCATCGTTTCCTCATGTACTGGTTTGTCAAATGTTGTTCAATATATTGTAACCCAGTCTATATTGTGCCCATTGTACAGCGCTGCGGAATATGCGGATGCTTTCTAAATAAAGATTATTAATAAATAATAATCTGGCTGCCCAGTACACCCCGGGATTTGGCTGCTCTGTGGACCCTGGGATCTGGTTGTTCAATGCCCTCCTGATTGAGACCTCAATCATTGGGAACAATATTGCTGCATTTAAAAAAAAAATATTTTTAATTGTATATTGTTTTTACTTTTAACATGGTCATGTTTGTTGTCATTGGAAAGGCCATGCATCCGGCGACGGACATAAACCATTTTATTATATAGGATGAGTATTTTCAATATGTTTCTGTTATGGCACTTTGATGGTAATTACAATATTTAATGAGTGTTAACAAACAATGCTTTGCGCTTTTCATTTTATTTCTATAAAAAGGCCCACGAAAATCCTCAGCACCAGGCCCATGATACTCTTAATCTGGCCCTGTATATATGATAAAGAAAAGCAGTCAGCACAATACCGTTTTGTATGCACACACCACAAATGATAGTTTTTATTGAATAAAAGTAATGTTTACTACTGAAACAAAACATAATTGAACTGTAATATATGTCTGTGCAGGGGTAAATAATAAATAAATATTTTGTGCTTTGGTGAACAAAAACCTCAAAATTAACATTGCCGTACTGAATTGTTACTTGCTTCATGGCGGCGGCCATCTTTACTACGTCACACTCAGCTACTCACAACATCTCCTCGGGTCTCTGCAAGTGCTAAATTAGCAGTGCTGAGCGTTGAGCGACAGAACTGCGTTCAATGACAAGTTGCTAACTTAGGCTAGGGTCAAACGAAAGCATTTTTACATGCGAACGTAAAAAAGTGCGTCCGAACGCATTGACGTATTTTTTCACGGAATACGCGAAAACGGTCATACGATGCGCATTTTCGTGCGTGATTTTTTACGGATCCAAACCAGGAAACTTTGGGTGTCTGGACGTTATGTTGGCCAGACACGAGCAGGGTCTGACGTCTCCAAATCACACACACACACCGCTATGTGGACGCAGCGCACTCTGTACGTCAGTACTAGCGGTTCTGCGTTCTCGAAAAAATGCGTTCATTTTCCACTTGCGTTGCGCAGCCGGACTTTCGTGCGACCGTACTTCGTATATTGGCCGTCATTGGCCATCATTTGCTGCTAGTGCGGCCGTAATTAAGTGCTCCAGAACGCACGTTAAAAGTGCGCTGGTCTGACCCCAGCCTTAGCACTTACAGCGGCTGAGGTATTGAAGGCGGCTCTGGACTAGTAGCCTTTATCAAGACTGACAGCATTGTCACAGGAGAGTCGATAGAACATCACACACAATCCCATAAACACTATCTAGCAGGACCATGGTTCTTGGCTTATTAAGATGGAAGGATGACAAAGAGCTATTTGTTCTCCCACTCCTTCCATTTATTTTGACTGGAGGTGGGGAATCACTCGCTCCTCTTTACAGCAAAATTAGAGTAAAGATTTCAATTGAAATACTTATTTTTGATTGTAAGTGGTTTCACAGTCACAAATTAATTTTAAGAATAACTCTTGCAAGCCAGTAACTTTTTTCCTTACACAGTTGAATATCTAATGACTGGAAATTGTTCAATAGTCACCAGCTCCAATCACATTTTCTCAACCTACAGAGCAGGTGTGGGCAACTACGGCCCTCCAGATGTTTTGAAACTACATTTCCCGTGATGCTCGGCTGCTCATTAGGTTTGCAGAGCCTCAAGGGAAATATAGTTCAAAAACATTTGGAGGGCCAGGGTTGCTGACCCCTGATTTATAGGAATATTTAATATTACAATATGTCATTTTGCTGCTCTGTCCTGGGATACTTAATAGAAATCCTGGTGTAATTTGTTTCTGATAGATATTTGTTTATCAGAAACTAGTTACACCAGGTTTTCTATTCAATACAAGTATCCCAGGACAGAGCGGCAAAATGACATTTTGTAATATTAAATATTCCTATAAATCAGGGCTTAGCAACCCTGGCCCTCCAAATATTTTGGAACTATATATCCCTTGAGGCTTTGCAAACTTAATGGTGTCTTTTAGCTTTTTTTCTCAATTTCGTTGTATTAAAACCATTTTTACTCGTAATAAATAGCCATTGGATAATTGCATTTATTTACTGTCGGCCTAGTTTTTTTAGTAGTCCAGACAATTACTGAGCTATTCTCTGGGTTATTTCAGGACACATGGCCACCGTTCAGGGTCGATTTACAGACGCTTCAGTTCTGAACTAATTCAAGACAATTCAGAGTTTGTTCAATTCAGTTGATAACAAATATGTTGTCTAGTTGTTACTTTTACTATCCCTGAAAATCTTTCTCTCTGCCATTATTTTATCTTTGTGCAGATTTTTCTGGTCACTGACCATGATCTGAATGCCAGATGTAAGTCTAATTTGGCTGAAAGCACCAACTGTCAAAACAGAATACAGTTCAGATTGGTCGGTTATTTATTGTATCTTGCCTTGCAGCATACGGGGAGTCATGTAGGATCGGAAGGGCAAATTCCATTCTATATTTATTTATATTCTCATACTTCTGACCTTTTTGACAAATATTATCAATTTTACAAGATCTGTTTTATTCCATTATATTTCAAACGTTATATGAGGGTGTTACACCGGCCTGACCAGAAACTTTAAATTCTCCTTCTCTGTCATCTTAGCAAGAGGATTGTGAATCGAATTAGTGTTAAAGAGACAGTTTACTCATCCTGACCACTTTAACTTTTAACCCCTTCACTACCGAGATTGAGATATCTCAGGCTCCAAAGGCACCATCCGGTGCCCCAATATCGAGATGTCTCGATCTGCAGATCTGCAGCCCAAGCGCAAATGAAATTCGTTGTAGCAAAAGAATTGAGTTTGCTTTTGGGCTGCAGAAGGTGCCCCCAAAGTTTTAGCCCTATGGGCAAAACGCCCAAAGAGCAAACTGTGTAAAATCAGTTAATGATGCCCTAACATCGGGCAATCAGCAGTCGATGCAGGGAAAAAAAATCCAGCTGCAGCTGTAACGGCTGCAACTCTATTTGGCAGTAGATGGTCCCATCTACCGGCCAAATAGGTTATTTACAGTATGAAATGCATTGGGAATTTGCTCAAATATTTCTTATTGGGTAATTAATTTAAAATGATTTTACAAAAAGAAAACATTGGTTTCTGACAATTTTTTTTTTTTGGAAAATCACTTGATAGTGAAAGGGGTTAAAAGTATATAGGATGTGAGGAGTGCCGCCTCCCCCCTCCTGCCACAATCTGCAGATATTGCTGGGTGAAGTTGAGGAGTGTCCCAGTGTCAGGATTTAGAATTTTCAGTCAACAGGACGGTCATTAGTGAGAGCTAGTGATCAGTGACTAGTGAGATTGAGTCACTAGCTGAGAGCATGTTGATCATCACCATCTCTGAGACCGACCGCGATTGCTAAAGTGTCAGGGAAGCAATCCGATCCATCACTCTGCGCAGGCACTATGGAACTTGCATACATAAATTGCACAAAGAGGAGGAGCTGTACGCAACGTGGGACAACAGGGGAGTAAAATCCTCCAAAATAACAAAATTAAATAAAAGATAATTGAGCAGAGGCTCTCAGCCTCTGCACAATTACTTAATTGCCAAAAAAAGGGAAATCTATTTCTAATAAAGAGTGTCCCTTTAAGTTAAAATGGTTTTATTTTGTTTTTAACTGCTTTGTAAACAGTTATTTAAAAAGTCTATTCAAAGAAGCTTACATAATTTTTTATTAAAATTGACATATTTTAAGCTCTGTTTTCTAGTATCGTATCAGGGACAGATTGATTCAGAGTAGAGCTGTATTATGGCATGCTTATATTCCCCTTTTTGATTATTTTTTTATCATCTACCTATGTATAGACTGTTGTTTAAAGTGAAACAAAAGGGAGCAGAGGGAGTGTGGAGATAATAACCAGAGAGAGTATGGCAGACACTGCATAATGATAGACCAAGAGCTTGGACATGATAAGATTAAACCGAGAGAGAAGTGAAGGAGCTGGAAAAGGAGTTTATATAGATGGGATAGGGGTTGGGTGGTTGGGACAGTAGAGATGAGGCTGAGGGTGAATGGGCCTGTGTGGGTAAGAAAATACAGAGTTTACAGAGAGGGCCATTGCATGAAGGAATTTATGATGGGGAGGAGCAGAACAGACTGAGGATAAAAAAAAACCCATAGAATTAAACTAAGAAAAATGGAGGGAAAAGAGAAAAAAAAATGCATAAACTAGCAGTCAGGATCAAATATTATTGGAGCAGTAACAATGTGGCAAATATTGCTTGTTTGAAGAACACCTTGCTTGTTACAGAAGGGAAGATTGGGCTGGTTTCTAGCTTTGCTGGTTGCCTTCAGAGAGAAATCTCAATGTATCCTTCCTGGTAAAATCCTTTCTCAAAAAAAAAAAAAAAAGAGATGAGGCTGGAGGTGAATGGGCCTTGCTTTACAAAAGGGAAGACCTTAATGCCATTGAGAATCTTTGGGATGTGCTGTAGAAGCTCTGACTCTCACATCATCATCAATACAAGCGAATTGCTTGAGAAAGGAAGGTAACCGAACGCTGAAAATCAGCGTTCGGTTACCTTTCCTGACCATTCGGCTATCCAGAGAGCAGGCAATTCGCCAAATCCTGGCGAATTGCCTGAACATACGGTGCCTGTTCGGTGCCTTTTCAAGGGCAGTGAAATCCCCATGAAAAAGCAATGCTTCGGCTATTCAGAGAACACAAACCAGCAGTGAAAGGTTCCCCTAATGCCCTGCCATTGGGTGGTTTAATTCGGCAAATTTATTCAGGAGAATCCCATAGAGTTCAATGTTAAAAATATTCCCGTTTTAATTCAATATCTAATAAACCGTTCATTATAAAATTATGCAGTAAAGAGTCTCTTTATTTATAGATTTTTTAGGATACTTTAAGCATTTTTTCTGATTTTTTTTTAAAAGTCCGATTTTTTTTTTAGTTTACTTATTTTTTTGTAACAGCCCTTTCTATTATCATTCCCTGGACCTCCTGTGTAAATTCCAGGCATTTTCGCTCAGTAGTTTCTTTGCAAACAGCGTTTCAATTTCACATTCATACAAACGGTTTTGCTAATTTATTCACCTCCCTCTGTCTGCGGTCTCAGCTGCTTCGGCTGAGTGTGTTTGGCTCCTGCTCGGGCTTTTCGACGGGTTTAGCCAGATGTTTTTGTGGCTTTTCAGTGCATTCGGTGGGTTTTGCGGTTAGTTTTCGTCAGGTTTGCGGCAGCTTTTCCCTGCAATTCGGGGACCCTGTGGTGTTTGCTGAATACACCGCAGGGTCACCGAAATGGGATCGGCAAAAGGAACCGAATTGAAGAGAACGAAAAGTCACCGAACGTGCGGTGACTTTTCAAATCTCTTTGGATAAAGCTGAAGATCTTAGCAACAAATTCATGCAACCCAAGATGGAAATAAATATTGTCATACTGCACAAGCTTATTGAAACTATGCCACAGCTAATGCGTGCGGTAATCAAAGCAAAAGGAAGGCCAATGAAATATTGTGTGTGAGGTTTTTTTTTTGACCATGCTGTGTAATAGGGATGAGCTGTTCGGTTCGATGTGTTCCGAGTTCGATTCGAACATCGCCAGTTCGTATGTTCGCGAACTTCGAACATTTCCGCGTGTTCGCAGCATGTTCGCCACAATGCACCACAATGGACCACAATGCACTTTTCCACTGGCCTGAAGCTTGTAATTGGCTACAGTCTGCACCTGACCACAGTTTAGGTGCAAGACAGGTGCAAGACTATGCCAATCACGACTCAGAGTCCTGATTGGGCAAATTTTGCCCAATCATGGGCTCACAGAGCTAAGTCCCGCAGCACACTATATAAGGCGTCCCTTGCAGCCCCAGCACGTGTTTTTTGAGAGGAGATTGTTGTGTTAGTGTGTGTTCTCACTGCCAGTCTGCCAGCAGCTATTGGGGGGGTCTCATTTCTACAAAATATCTGGGAATTGTTGTAATCTTCCACAATACCACAAAAGGGTTACGGTGTGAAGGCACTTGCTGCCACCAAAGACACAATATTTGGGTGCACTGATGCTGACGCCTATATTACCAGATTTATATCATTTTAATATTGGACCGCAGGGTCTTTTTTTTTGTTTTTAAATGTTTCTATACATCCTACAAATCCGCCACTTCACAGGCAGGTTATGGGGACCTCCTAGGCACGATATTTGAAGGAATTTTTCATTTTTATTTTTAACCATTATTTCATTGAAAACTCACTGTTCCTTTAAAAATGTTTTTTTAAAAACTTTTTGTCCTTGTTTCCTGTCACCCAGGACACTACCTGGACCCCCATACACCTTTTATGGCAAATATCTTGCATATACGCCCTCTTGCAAGGCACTCTAAAAATCGAACTTTCGAGTCCCATTGACTTGCATTGAGTTTGGTTCGTGTTCGCGTTCGAACTCGAACTTTTTAAATTGTTCGAGTTCGAATGCGAACCGAACATGGGGGTGTTTGGCTCATCACTACTGTGTAATTTGATTTAAATCTAAAAGGTACTAATGTATTGTATGTATTTATATTAAATATTATATAAATTGTATAGACAATATATATATAAAGCATTTTCAGAGACTTAAAAGGAATCATGATGCAGCTGGTAGTAGATTTAAAAAGTAATTTGTTTACAAACAGACATAATCAGAATATCGATTTAAAATTCACCCTGCAGAGTAAATCCAGACAATGTTACATGGCTGTAACGTCACAATCATTTAAGCACCTCTTGAGTAGTCATGTTGTCCTCCGTCTAGACAACTCAAGGCTCACTGTAATGACTTTTTTTTGTTTCCAACCCTGTTCCTAATTTATGATGTTTTAAAGGTTTCTTAAGGATAGTGCTTTTGTGAGTTTAATTGCATTCTAGATGGAAACAAATCACATTATACCTCATTACTCTCCAAAGCATGATAAGCTTTCCCATACACATACACCAGAGTGACAAAATCCTGTAGGACTCCGCATGGGTTTTATAAAAATTTATGTCAATAATGGAATAACTATTGGTGTCATGGTAACCTCAAGCCTGGCCTATCAGGCAAAATTTTAAAGGCCAAAAAAATGACTAATTTACTGCAAATAACAGAAACCGGCATCAGCACACAAAAATATACAGGGTAATTCAAAGAGATTCGAAAAGTCACCGCACATTCGGTCACTTTTCGTTCTCTTCAATTCGGTTCCTTTTGCCGATCCCATTTCGGTGACCCTGCGGTGTATTCAGCAAACACCACAGGGTCCCCGAATTGCAGGGAAAAGCTACCGCAAACCCGACGAAAACGAACCGCAAAACCCACCGAATGCACGCCAAAAACTCGCAAAAACATCAGGATTAACCCCGTCAAAAAACCCAAGCAGGAGCCGATCACACGCAGCGAAGCAGCCGAGACCGCAGACAAGGCAGTCAATAAATTAGCAAAACAGTTAGTGTGACTGTTTCAAAATGAAACGCTGTTTGCAAAGAAACTACTGAGCGAAAATGTCTGAAATTTGCATATGAGTTCAAGGGAATGATAATAAAAAGGACTGTTACAGAAAAAATAAGTAAACTTAAAAAAAAAAAAAATCGGACTTTTTTTAAAAAAAAAATCAGAAAAATGCTTAAAATATCCTAAAAAAATCTATAAATAAAGAGACTCTTTACTGCAAAATTTTTATAATGAACGGTTTATTAGATATTGAATTAAGACGGGAATATTTTTAACATTGAAGCCTATGGCATTCTCCTGAATAAACTTGCCGAATTAAACCACCAAATGGCAGGGCATTTCGGGAACCTTTCACTGCTGGTTTGTGTTCTCTGAATAGCCGAAGCATTGCTTTTTCATGGGGATTTCACTGCCCTCGAACAGGCACCGAACAGGTACCGTATGTTCAGGCAATTCGCGAGGATTTGGCGAATTGCCTGCTCTCTGGATAGCCGAATGGCCAGGAAAGGTAACCGAACGCTGATTTTCAGCGTTCGTTTACCTTTCTCAAGCAATTCGGAGCTCTTTGAATAACCCTGATACTGTTCAAGTCGTGAAAGGTTAGGTTTTTAAAGCCAACTAACTCAATCAATCTGTTAGGATTTGATAGAACGATATGACCCTGCTTCCTAAAGTCTCCCTCTATATCAGAGTAATACAATATTGTTGCGTTCAAGAGTATATGTAATATGGGAGAAAACAAGCAACTTGTTCCATTAGTTACATTTTCTCTTTGGGCAAATACAATCTAATCTAATGATATTTTCTGTTGGGGCAAATACAATAAAAACAACAACAACAAAAACATAATATAATTGACTTGTATGACCAGATTTGAAAGACTGCATTCAAAATAACAAATGATATTGTTTTCTGGAAGAACTACAGTGGCAAGAAAAAGTATGTGAACCCTTTGGGATTACGTGGAGTTTTGCATGAATTGGTCATAAAATGTGCTCTGATCTTCATCTAAGTCACAACAATTTGAAAAACACAGACTGCTTAAAATAATACAACACAAACATTATATGTTTTCATGTGTTTATTGAACATAACATGTAAACATTCACAGTGCAGGGTGGAAAAAGTATGTGAACCCCTAGCCTAATGACTTCTCCAAGAGCTAATTGGAGCCAGGAGTGAGCCAACCTTGAGTCCAATCAGTGTGATATTATTGGATGTGTTGCTGAAAGCTGTCCTGCCCTTTAAAAACACACACCAGTTTTGGGTTTACTGGTTTCAAGAAGCACTGCCTGATGTGGACCATGCCTCGCAGAAAAGAGCTCTCAGAAGACCTACGATCAAGAATTGTTGACTTGCATGATCTGGAAAGGGTTACAAAAGTATCTCCAAAAGCCTTGATGTTCATGTGTCCACAGTAAGACAGACTGTCTACAAATGGAGAAAGTTCAGCACTGTTGCTACTCTCCCTAGGTGTGGTCGTCCTGTAAAGATGACTGCAAGAGCACAGCGCAGAATGCTTAATGAGGTAAAGAAGAATCCTAGAGTGTCAGCTAAAGACTTACAGAAATCTCTGGCACATGCTAACATTTTTGTTGACACATCTACAATAAGGAAAACATTAAACAAGAATGGAGTACATGGGAGGACACCACGGAGGAAGCCATTGCTGTCCAAAAAGAATATTGCAGCACGTTTGAAGTTTGCAAAAGAGCACCTGGATGTTCCACAGCACTACTAGCAAAATATTCTGTGGACAGATGAAACCAAAATTGAGTTGTTTGGAAAAAACACACAACACTATGTGAGGAGAAAAAAAGGCACAGCACACAAACATCGAAACCTCATCCCCACTGTTAAACATGGCAGAGGGAGCATCATGGTTTGGGGCTGCTTTGCTGCCTCAGGGCCTGGACGGATTGTTGTCATTGATGGAAAAATTAATTCCAGAGTTTATCAAGACATTTTGCAGGAAAACGTAAAACCATCTGTCCGCCAACTGAAGCTCCGCAGAGGATGGGTGATGCAACAGGACAATGACCCAAAGCATACAAGTAATTCAACAAAAGAATGGCTTCAACAAAACAAAATACGCTTTCTGGAGTGGCCCAGTCAGAGTCCTGACCTCAACCCGATTGAAATGCTGTGGCATGTGTCATGACCTTAAGTGAGCGATTCACACCAGACATCCAAAGAATATTGCTACACTGAAACAGTTTTGTGAAGAGGAGTGGTCCAACATTACTCCAGATCATTGTGCAGGTCTGATCTGCAACTACAGGAAACGTTTGGTTGAGGTTATTGCTGCCAAAGGAGGGTCAACCAGTTATTAAGTCCAAAGGTTCACATACTTTTTCCACCCTGCACTGTGAATGTTTACATGTTCTGTTCAATAAAAACATGAAAACATATAATGTTTGTGTTGTATTATTTTAAGCAGACTGTGTTTTTCAAATTGTTGTGACTTAGATGAAGATCAGAGCACATTTTATGACCAATTCATGCAAAACTCCACGTAATCCCAAAGGGGTTCACATACTCTTTCTTGCCACTGTATATATAAATGCATATATATATATTGAACATTAAGAAACGTTTAGTAACACAGTTAAAATTAAGATCACTGTGCAAAAAACATACAAAAATACTTACATATCTTAGAGCAGTGTTTCTCAAACCTGTCCTCAGGACCCTCTAACAGGCCAGATTTTGCAGATCACCTTGGGGAAATGCAGACTGAATCCTGCAATCAATGAGCAGCAACTCATATCACCTGCGCTATGCTTCAGATATCTGGCAAACCTGGCGTGTCAGGGGGTCCTGAGGACAGGTTTGAGAAACAGTGTCTTAGAGGACAGCTCCGGTATGCAAACACCTCAAAAACAAAAAGCAAATCCTAGAGGGTAGTCCTTGTCCTTTTGTTACAGTCTTCTATCCGCCTTACAGCTCCAACGTTCCTCGAGAGAGGGTAGGACACCACCCACGGAAGGTGTCTTCTGCGCTATGCTAGAGCCAGGTTCACGGGCTCTAGTCCAGGTGAGCATGGTGTATTATAGATCCACTGGATTGATTTGGAGTATGATATACTGAATGATTGCCCTATGATATTATTATTATTATTGTCATCATTTATATAGCACCAGCAGTTTCCGCACTACCTCTGTTTTGTTAAGTCTGTGGTGTGATTTTCCCAGAAGAACATCAGGTGAACAATGCCATTCTACAAGTTGGCACAACGCAAATGATATAGAGCCAATTATTTACAGGCTCTAGAAGATGTGAGTGTCCACTTTTATACAGTAAATATTACATCTATATAATTCAGACTGTATTGCACTATTGTTTGTTTTTTCTTTTTTCTTGGCAAAGCTGACCGCTAAGATATATAAGTAATTTTCTATGTTTTTTGTCTACACAAGCACGTGTTGTTCACTTGATTCACATTATTTGTTATAATATTTTAGATTGCATTGGAGGAGTTTATCTTTTGGTTTATATTATAAGCGCTATTATATTTTTAATTTGCTGCCGTTGACCGTGTGGAGTGGGTTTAGTGGATTTTCATGCAAAAAGGACACATGTCTGGGGCTAAGAGCCAAGGACGGTTCCACCCAAAGTACGAGGAAAATTTTCCCTATTTTAAAATATTCTTGCTCAGATCTATACAGAATTACGCAAGGGGTGGCACCCTCTGCTTGTTTCTATGCTTTCAATCTAAGGAAAATGGAGAATACAAAAGCATAAGGTGGATGGGCACCTGAGATACTTGAAGAGAACACCCATTGGTGCATGCACCTGGAGCTGCTATGAGGCTCAGAGCTGTGTGAGTTGAACCTTGAATATCATTTTAATAATGGAATGTGCAAATATACTACACTATGTTGGATATAGTTTGTTTTCATTTTTGGTCCTTTTTCACAAGTTTCATTGGAATAGCAATTTGAGAGATGATTGCCTTTGATATGATGTAGGTATCCTGTTTGTAACCCTCACATGTCACCTTCTGGGTGATGTGCGCTGTTCCTTGCTGTGATTTTTTTTTAATTACTGCATTTATCATTCATCAAGCATAGAAGTCGCTACAACCTATCATCTTTCTTCTGGATGTAGAAAATACCTTTATAAGCCTATGGGATTGTTTTTTTGTCAACGAACAGTAAGTTGAGGATAAGGGGAAGTCCAATTTTCTAAATTTAGGTCAAAAAGGGTATAGATTTTGTATTTTTATTTGAATAAAACCTACAAATTACTTTAAAAGGGTCATATAAAGACCTCATGGTCTCTTGCGTACACTTATTTTTGCCTTAACACTCACAATGTATTTATTCAACTATCCTTTGAAATTCTGCTGCTTTTTAACTCACTTTGCACTGGAAGGTCATGATGCATCTCATAATTATCTATTTATATGCCTCCTGTCTGACCCCTGATCATATAAACTCAATGCTTGCAGGGGCTTTAGGTTCAAAAAAATTTTTTAGAGCATTTTTCCTATCTGTTCATGGTTTTGACAGTTGTGAACCATTAGCTGTGGCAGTGGTGTTGTCAGACCAGAAATAAAGGTGTTATCTAGTTTTGTTCTGATGTTATTAAATCCTCAGGCAGTAGGGATGCTCACAGAACATTTCCTCCCATTGTGGGTTAAAAATCTTCCAGCATTTCTACATTAGATAAAAGGCAAATAGCACCAAGTGATAACATTCTTAATAATGATAGTCTCCATGGAAACTGAATTTTCTCTAATAAACAAGTTTTTTTAAAAATGGGAATTTAAACCAAAAATGATAAAGATGAAAGGAGAAGGAAAATAAATCAAGGCACTTCATTGTACAGAAAGCATGAGAAATCAGTATAGATGCGTTACCCTGCAGGGTTTGAATATATCTGTCTGTCATTACCAGCTTGTTCTAAATAAGAGTAGCATAAAATCTGCAAAAATGATCTTGTATCCATTTTTCCTTTAATCCTAAACAGTCTCTAAAAGTTGCCGACCGTTGAATGAATTGGATTTTGTAAATCACTGCCAATTGCAAGCGTGGTACAAATTAATATTAAACTGTCTAAACTTGTTCTTATTTATGTCACTAGAACTGAATAATTTTGCCGAAGAATTCAGTTAATGGGTTTTAAAATTAGCTGAAGAAATATGTTGCCTTAAATTTGTCCAGTCATGTCATCACCAAAAGTTCTAAGATAAATATAGACTATGGTCCTTTGTCATGTAGAGGTTGAGCAACCTTATCCAGAATTCCAAAATCCATAAGACTCCAAAAACTGGAATTTTCAGGGAATTTTTTAGTATTTTACTAATTTCGCTCTGAACGTACACCGCTGCTCGTAAACAAGGCTCCTGGGTGCTGCTGCGGACTGTGGTACTTGTTGGGAGCCTCTGGACAGCCCTCGCATAAGACAAGCTGCCAAGAGGCCCAATAACACTGGGCATCATGTCCGTCCAGAAATGCTGCTCTCAGTGGGCTCTATTTACTTGTCCGCGCAAAAACGCACGCGCAGCGCAATTTTTTTGCACGCAGCGTCAAATGTTAACACACGAAAAATAACAGTGGTATTACAATCCGAGCACATTTTTTCATCCGTCAAAAAATAACGCGCGGAAAAAAGATGCGCAAAACCGCGCATTAACGTTGTGCGCAGAAATTGGTGTGCGGACTGTTTTTTAACGCGATTCAGCCAAACACAATTAAGAACCACAATTGTCTCCCGTTTTAAGTTTTTGCGCCTGTCAAAATCAATATGAGTATATATGTTGCAGCAATAATAAAAACAAGCACAACCTCTCAATTTTATTGTTTGGGTATGTGTAGAATGTGTAACTATACTTTGCTGTATTTTTTTTTTGGGCTGGTGTATTTGGTTTTGGCCAGGATGTTCAGATTTGCCATTAACACCAGCTTTTAAAAGACGTTAAAATTATGCGCGCAAACGTTGTCCGGTAAAATTTGTGCATAGATTGTAATACCTTCCGCATACTAGCGCACAAACGCATTTGCGCTCACAATGTTAAGTATAGGATGCGCAACATACATTACGCTCGCAAAGGGTTCTCGCAAGTTCACCAGCGGTAGACGTTAACGCGCATTTTTTGCGCAGACATTGTAATATGATGTTCTGCGCAAAGGGTTTTTCCCCTCGCGTTTATGCGATTTTGAGCACGCGTTAATGTTTGCGCGAAGAAGTTAATAGAGCCCAGTGTGTCTACATGCTTGGAGATGCAGCAGGAAGGAGATCACAATCTCCTTCGTCTAAAACATCAGATTCTCCAGAATTCCAAAATCCGGAAGAATCTAAAATATGGAAGAATCTGAAATACGGACTGCTTGAGTTTTCTAGAATTCCTGATAAATGGTGCCCGACCTGTATATCTAAAACCTATTTTTGAAATAGCAATGAAAAACTGATACAGAAATGTAAATATACCTTCTGTTACACCGTCACTCTTTCTTATCAACAATTTTTCTGTGTTGGCTCGATGACAGCTCCTTCTACAAAGTAACATTAATTCAAGGTAATTCATTGCACTGTGTCATTTGTCTTGTGGAATTTGTCCATGAAGGTAATTGGGGTTCCAAACTGTGAGAGTACTTAAGCTAGGCCCAAATATGAGGCCACCTTGCTTTTCGCAAAACTTCAAAATCAACCCAAAATAATCAAGAAAGGTATGTGAATGCAGGAGTGTATTTGTGTGGATCATCGATATAATGGCATTCTACCAACATTCCATCGTTTGAGCCCCCAACAAGAAATAGGTCTAAGGCGGCTGCCTATTTTGTCTAATTATAAAGCTGCTTCTGCATGGAGTCCAATTATGAAAATATGAAAGTGTTAGAAGTGACAGAGTTCTTGGTTAGTGTGGTTGCCAAGGTTTGTGAAAAAAAGAAGGTAATGTCAAGACCAATCTTCTGTAATTGAACTTGCTGTCTCTGTTTTTGGACTTGGTTCTGGAAATGTCATCGATGAGCTGCTTCCAAGTTATAACTACTCTGTGATAAGGTCACTTTAATACTGTAAATCAGCGGTCTACTGGCATGCAGATATTATAGTTTAGCATTTCTTTGAACGATTTTCCATTAATAAACATGTATATTTGCATTAAGAGAATTGATAGAGCACCAGAAATTTCAGTGTCTGAAATGACTTATTATAGCAATATTTTAGTGCTGTATGCGTAGACCGCAAGGCTCGGGTCAGATTTCCAGTGCTATATTAATAGGTTTCAGTCTGTTATATATTTCAGCAACATAAAATACTGGAGTGGTTAAAGCCGTTTGGTAGAACAGCTGGGTTTACTTGTCACTAAGTAATTTTATGCTTTTCTAAGTGAGATAGATGGTTATAGGCTACAGATATCACTGTTTATCAGTTCCTTGCAGTCATCCACATACTCCCCCGTGAGACATCTGTACAAGGAAGGATACCAATACATATATTACTTTTCAACATTCAAAATAAACCAAAATATACATATTTTATTTACAGAAGGAAGGTTTAGTTGTGGATTAGACATATAGTGATAAATTAGTAAATTAGTGATCACAATTGAAATTTATGATTCCCTCTTTGCTATCAATACTTTTAACACAATGGACATGCAGTGCATGGTGACATCATTAAGGTGAACGGGCACAGATTCCAAAAGGTGCCAAACACATTCAACTTATTTTTTTGATTCCGTTGTTTCTTAAACTTTAGTCTATTTGGCTGCTAGGGGATTCATTTTGGAATATCTTAATGGGAGGTTTGGAATGATATGTGGTAAATGAACAGGCTAATACAAAACATTGTGGGACCTTTCAAGACATTGTTTGCTTTAGCTGTGGGACAGTTCACTTCTGGAAATGTGTATCAAAAGTTAGACATTTTTGTCCGTCTTCTGTAGAGGGTGCAATCTGAGCACTGGGATTAACTCGCACGCCATTGCATAGTTTGTATATGTATGTACTCGAATACTCTTCTCATATATCCTACTCTTTTGATTAGTGAAAAGTTAAGAACTGGAAGAATATAACTTGTTTCCCCCAAAATAATAAGCGGGTATTACATGTCTGGGTATTGAGTGGCAGTTGCCTCGAGTCTAACCCCAGAAAGAGCCCTCTATCCACAATAGTACCCACTTCTTCCTGGACTTCCTGGGAGAGCACGGCCCCATCTCTGCTCTACAGGCCCAGTGACTATCTCAGTCACCAAGAATTCTGCTCATGCTGGCTAGGTGGAATGACCCATGGGAGTTGATTTACATTTTCCCATTTTCCCTACATTTTGCCTCCACTTCAACCAATATCTATCCCAGGCCCATGGAAAGAACAAGTGAAATGTGTAATACTATCTATTTTTGATCAGTTTTTGTTTTTTCTTTAATCAGTGCCATGATGTTTAACATTTGGGGTTACCTGATGCTAGGCACTTGAATGTTATGTTTCATCTCTCTTTGCCAAGTCATTACAAAGAGAATTTTAACATTTTGGGGGATTATCCTCATCATGTTAACGGTTAATGACATGTTCATTTTATTAGGAGATGGTACTGTTGTGCCCATAATATGTTGTATCATGTGTCCTGCAGACAGATACCCAACTTTTAATTCATAATATAAGATTTAAATGCAAACATAATAAAGGTTATTATAATTAATAACTAGAACATAATGTAACCCATCGCTGCTTCATCTGGAAAGCATGCAGGCACCTTGTTAACATATGACAACTTTATTAGTAGATTAATGTTGTGGTTCTTCGCTTTGGATTAAAAATAACTACTTTAAGTTGATTTCTCATTCTCACATGATTATTTCCAAAATATAATTATTGCACTAAGCATGTAGGCGTACATGTACATGTTGCACTTTTATAAATTTTGAGATGGTAACACCTTATCACGTGCATTTTTATATGTGCCGTATTTGTTAGTACCTTTAATCACCTAGTGATGTTTTCCCAACAAGTGTTTAAAATTATTCTAAACTTTTCAATATAGTGACTTTTTGTATTTAGGTACAAACACCAATACTATCAGGGTTATTCAAAGAGATTCGAAAAGTCACCGCACGTTCGGTGACTTTTCGTTCTCTTCAATTCGGTTTGTTTTGCCGATCCCAGCGAATGCACGCCGAAAACCCTCAAAAACATCTGGATTAACCTGCCAAAAACCACAGAAAAACCCGAACAGGAGCCAATCGCAGCCTTCGACACAGCAGAAGAGGCAGTGAATAAATTAGCAAAACAGTTTGTATGAATGTGTGAAAGTGAAACGCTGTTTGCAAAGAACCTACTGAGCGAAAATGTCTGAAATTTACATATGAGGTCCAGGGAATGATAATAAAGAGGGCTGTTAAAAAAATAATAAGTAAACTTTAAAAAAAAAAAAAAATCGGACTTTTAAAAAAAAAAATTTCAGAAAAATGCTTAAAATATCCTAAAAAATCTATAAATAAAGAGACTCTTTACTGCATAATTTTATAATGAACGGTTTATTAGATATTGAATTAAGACGGGAATATTTTTAACATTGAAGCCTATGGGATTCTCCTGAATAAATTTGCCGAATTAAACCACCGAATGGCAGGGCATTTCGGGAACCTTTCACTGCTGGTTTGTGTTCTCTGAATAGATGAAGCAGTGCTTTTTCATGGGGTTTTCACTGCCCTCGAACAGGCACCGAACAGGCACCATATGTTCAGGCAATTCGCCAGGATTTGGCGAATTGCCTGCTCTCTGGATAGCCGAATGGCCTGGAAAGGTAACCGAACGCTGATTTTCAGCGTTCGGTTACCTTTCTCAAGCAATTCAGAGCTCTTTGAATAACCCTGTGTATATATATATATATAATATATATATATATATATATAATGATATCAAATGATATGTAATATATTATAGGTTATGAGGGTTAATCACAAATCGCTGCAATTTCTTAGTTGCTGCAATGACTATAAACTTTGACATTTTTTGAAAGGAAAATTCAACAGCGGCTGGAGAATCTTCATTGAAGAATTTTCTCCTGCCGTTGTTTTAATTTCCCTCTCGGAAACCCCAAAGTTGATTGTCATTGCAACAACAGTGTAACAACAGCAAACTATGGCAAGTTTTAATTAACCACCTATATTTTTTTAAAGTTTATAATAATAGCTCTACCTATACATTTATTATGATAAATAAATTAAATCATATTTATAAATAAAAAATGTTTTAGTACGTATTTTTAAATGAAATTCAGATGTAAATTTTTGAGAAGCTCCACTAAAGGCCCTCAAACAATTCTATCAGGGTTATTCAGAGAGAGGTGAAAACCAGGAGAATGACTGGAGAAGTGATAATTCTAGGGATAAAACAGCCGATTTGAAAAGTGAGATAAATGGGAGAATTTTTCTGGTTTGGCTATTTTGACCTAGAATTTTCATTTCTCCAGTCGTTGTCCTGGTTTTCACCTCTCTCTGAATAACCCTGTATATCTTTGATTACTTCTTTGTTAGAGTATAAAGAAATCTCCTTTTAGTTTGTCTAAAATACTAAAAATATATTTTACTAATATATTTGCGTTGTTTAATAAAGGTCATTAAGCTACGTTCATTGATTTACATTAGTATGTGAAACAAATAATAAACACAACAATAAAATTCCGTTGTTTGATGTATCCAAAAAGTATTTCATCATTGTGACCACCTGATTAGTATGCTTATTATTTACCAGAGTATATGATTGTTGAATAAATAACTACTTTAAACAACACATGTGGGGGGACCATAATATGCTACATATAGCAATCTGTGCAACATATACTTAGTCAGAATTGAAGTGCAAATATTTATTTGTCTCTTGTTTCTCATTTACATATTATTGTATAGGTGAAACAAGATAGAGCAAACACTGGCAAAATATCAAGGGAAGAAAGTATCCAGATATAATGGACTAATGGCTGTATTTCCTGCATGTGTATGTGTTTCTGTTGTGTGGTTTTTATACAGTGGCTGCTCTATGATTAGTGAGGCCTTAAGCTTACCTCTAACACAGTTGGGAGGCCCTTCTTCCTGTGCACAAAATTTAGAAAGCAATTAAATACATTTCTAATGATACAATACGGTGCACAGGTAAAGCGCTACTCCTGGAGTTCTTCTTGTATTCAATTATTTCAATGAATTTCAGAAGAGATTGGAAAACATCACATAGTGCAGATTTGCGAGATCATTAAAATAATAATAAAAACAAAGTGGGCCCACTCACATGGTCTAGAGCCCTTGACAGACTGACTCATTTTATAACACTAGTGGACCAGTAGAGGTGATCCCCCATTCTTTGATTTCAGTAATGGATGGGCTGGACCTCAATACAAATAGACAGAATATGGTGCAGAAAATCCTATAAAGTAGATCACATATAAAACAGAATAAAGTCTACTCAGGTGGTGTTGTGTCTTACTTCCAAGGCACCAGATAATAAACAGTTGGTAATTTAAGGGAGTACCGAACCTCCCATTCTGCTCAGTGATTTTGCTGCAGTAATCAGGGACAGAAGGAGGCAATAATAAATGGTTTTAAAAAGAATAACTTTTATTACAAACAAATAAAATAATACAGTCAGGTCCAGAAATATTGGGACATCGACACAATTCTAACATCTTTGGCTCTATACACCACCACAATGGAGTTGGAATGAAACAAACACAATGTGCTTTAACTGCAGACTGTCAGTTTTAATTTGAGGGTATGTACATCCAACTCAGGTGAACGGTGTAGGACTTACAGCAGTTTGCAGATGTGCCTCCCACTTGTTAAGGGACCAAAGGTAATGGGACAATTGGCTTCTCAGCTGTTCCATGGCCAGGTGTGGGATATTCCCTCATTACCCCAATTACAATGTGCAGATAAAAGGCCCAGAGTTCATTTCAAGTGTGCTATTTGCATTTGGAATCTGTTGCTGTCAACTCTCAAGATGAGATCCAAAGAGCTGTCACTATCAGTGAAGCAAACCATCATTAGGCTGAAGAAACAAAACAAACCCATCAGAGAGATAGCAAGAACATTAGGCGTGGCCAAAACAACTGTTTGGAACATTCTCAAAAAGAAGGAATGCACCGGTGAGCTCGGCAACACCAAAAGACCTGGGAGACCACGGAAAACAACTGTGGTGGATGACCGAAGAATTAGAGACATAGAAACATAGAAACATAGAAAAATGTCGGCAGATAAGAACCTTTCGGCCCATCTAGTCCGCCCAATTACATGGATACTTTACCTGGATTTATCTTTTATTTAGGAAAGCCTTATGCCTATCCCATGCCTGCTTAAATTCAATTACTGTTTTGGCCTCTACCACTTCTACTGGAAGACTGTTCCATGTATCCACCACCCTCTCAGTAAAATAATGCTTCCTGATGTTACTTTTAAACCTTTGCCCCTCTAAGACTATGTCCTCTTGTTTTGCTATTTTGTTTCCTTTTAAATATACTCCCTTCCTCTACCTTGTGGATTCCCTTTACGTATTTAACCCCTTAAGGGCCGCTGACGTACCCTGTACGTCCTGTCCTCGGGTCTCCCTTAGACCCGCGGACGTACAGGGTACGTCAGCGGCGCCTAATCCCCCTCCCGCCCGATACTCACCTCCCTCGCTGTATCCCCCGGCAATCTGGCAGGGAGGAAGCCTGCCCATGTGATTTACATGGGCAGGCGAGGCTGATGACATCGCCATGCTGCGTGGTGACGTCATCAGCAGGCGTCCCCATGCAAAGCAATGGAGGGGAGGGGGGGCTCCTTCGGAGCCCTCTATCTCCCCAACCATTGCAGCTAGGGAGATGCTTTTAATACCGCTGAAAAGGGGAGAGTCTCCCCTTTTCAGCAGTGTATAGCATTAACTGTTTTGCTGCCGGATCACGTTTCGGCACCAATTGGTGCCAATACGCGATTCGAACCTGGAGGGGGGCTGATATCTTGGATGTCAGCCAAGCCTCCAGGTCCCCCCCACCCACTGACAACCTCACCACATGTGTGAGGATGTCAGTGGGCCAGTTAACCATCCTAAGGATCCCTTTATCTCCCGATCCATGGCAGCTAGATGGCCTGATTATGGCCTTTCAAATGATACCAAACATGACCAGGTTTGGTTTAAAACAAAAAATAAAAATAAAAATAATAAAAAAAAATAATAAAATAAAAAAATGCTTTTTTTTAAAAAGTTTTTTTTGTCTGGCGGGGTTTAATTAAATAGGATCTAGACTGTCATCTAAAAATAATTAGCACAAAATGGTCAGAATGAGCGCAGCGCACATAGGTGAACTGTCTCAGCAGTGAAGGGGTTTAAAAGCAAACGCATGTAAAAATTGGGTATTTCTAGTCTCGGGACAAAATTTTGAACCTATTTAGCTGGGGTCTTTTTGGGTGGTTGTAGATATTGGGGATTAAATTACAAAAAAGTGTGTTTTTACCATTTTTTCCTCATATTTCATATTTTTTTTATAGTAAATTATTCAATATGATGGAAATAATGGTATTTCTAGAAAGTCCATTTAATGGCGGGAAAAACTGTGTATAATATGTGTGGGTTGAATAAATGAGTAAGAGGAAAATTTGACAGCGCAGAAATGTAAAAACAGCAGCGGTCACTAAAAGACGGATTTGTGTAAAACCACCCGGTCACTAAGGGGTTAAATGTTTCTATCATATCTCCTCTGTCTCATCTTTTTTCCAAGCTGTACATGTTAAGATCATTAAGTCTCTCCTGGTAACTTTTCTCCTTCAAGCCGTACACCATTTTAGTAGCCCTTCTCTGAACTCTCTCTAAAATGTCTATATCCTTCTGGAGATACGGTCTCCAGTACTGCACACAGTACTCCAAGTGAGGTCTCACCAGTGCTCTGTACAGTGGCATGAGCACTTCCCTTTTCCTACTGCTAATACCTCTCCCTACACAACCAAGCATTCTGCTAGCATTTCCTGCTGCTCTATTACATTGACTACTTACCCTTAGATCCTCTGAAATAATAATCCCTAAATCCCTTTCCTCAGATGTTGAGGTTAGGACTATATCAAATATTCTATATTCAGCCCTTGGGTTTTTACGTCCCAGGTGCATTATCTTGGTGAAGAAAACACCCTTCACAACAGTTGGCCAGATCAAGAACACTCTCCAGGAGGTAGGTGTATGCGTGTCAGAGTCAACAATCAAGAGAAGACTTCACCTGAGTAAATACAGAGGGTTCACCAC
Organism: Leptobrachium leishanense; assembly: GCA_009667805.1. Lineage (NCBI taxonomy): Eukaryota > Metazoa > Chordata > Amphibia > Anura > Megophryidae > Leptobrachium > Leptobrachium leishanense. The sequence continues at coordinate 66,399,251 of CM019070.1, read as the reverse complement.
AAGATGTAAACCATTGCTGAGCCTCAAAAACAAGAGGGCCAGATTAGAGTTTGCCAAACAACACCTAACAAAGCCTTCACAGTTCTGGAACAAGATCCTATGGACAGATGAGACCAAGATCAGCTTGTACCAGAGTGATGGGAAGAGAAGAGTATGTAGAAGGAAAGGAACTGCTCATGATCCTAAGCATACCACCTCATCAGTGAAGCATGGTGGTGGTAGTGTCATGGCGTGGGCATGTATGGCTGCCAATGGAACTGGTTCTCTTGTATTTATTGGTGATGTGACTGCTGACAAAAGCAGCAGGATGAATTCTGAAGTGTTTCGGGCAATATTATCTGCTCACATTCAGCCAAATGCTGCAGAACTCATTGGACAGCGCTTCACAGTGCAGATGGACAATGACCCAAAGCATACTGCAAAAGCAACCAAAGAGTTTTTGAAGGGACAGAAGTGGAATGCAGTGTTATGCAATGGCCAAGTCAATCACCTGACCTGAATCCCATTGAGCATGCATTTCACTTGCTGAAGACAAAACTGAAGGGAAAATGCCCCAAGAACAAGCAGGAACTGAAGACAGTTGCAGTAGAGGTCTGGCAGAGCATCACCAGGGATGAAACCCAGCGTCTGGTGATGTCTATGCATTCCAGACTTCAGGCTGTGATTGACTGCAAAGGATTTGCAACCAAGTATTAAGAAGGGAAAGTTTGATTTATGATTATTATTCTGTCCCATTACCTTTGGTCCCTTAACAAGTGGGAGGCACATCTGCAAACTGCTGTAAGTCCTACACCATTCACCTGAGTTGGATGTACATACCCTCAAATTAAAGCTGACAGTCTGCAGTTAAAGCACATTGTGTTTGTTTCATTCCAACTCCATTGTGGTGGTGTATAGAGCCAAAGATGTTAGAATTGTATCGATGCCCCAGTATTTCTGGACCTGACTGTATATGGTACCAAAACGTGTTTCACCAGCAATCTTGGCCTCCTCAGTTGTTAATGCATTCTAAAGTGCTTACTCCCTTCTCTTATATACCCTTTTAATTGCATGAATCAATAAAACATGTGTATACTTAATTTGATTCCTGGCACTACTTCTGGACTACGAACATGGCCACCTGATTATCCCCGGTTCCTGTCTAGCAGGCTGATGGTCCCTGGTCTGTCTAGGGCTCTAGACCATGTGAGTGGGCCCAGTTTGATTTTATTATTATTTTATTGATCTGGCAAATCTGTACTATGTGATGTTTTTCATTCTCTTTTGAAATTCGTTGAAGAAATTGAATAAAAGAAGAACTCCAGGAGTAGCGCTTTACCTGTGGACTTTATTGTATTGTTTTATTTTTCTGTACTTATGATATGTAAACTTTTTAGACGTGGTTAGAGAGACAGTGTGCTGTTCATTTGGTGTGGTTCGTTCCTTGTGCTTGTACCATTTCTTTTTTACATTTCTAATAATAATACTTACTCAGCTTTCTTAACAGACAAGTGTATGTGAATGTAGGAGTGTCCACATGTAACGCTAATGTAATAGTATTCCATATAAATTCCATAATTTAAGACCCCATTGGGAGCGAGTTCTTAGGCAACCACCTATTTTGCCTAATTATAGAGCGTGTGTGAGTATGTATGCGTATGTATGTGTTACATCTGTATGTGTGTTTGTTTACATTTGCATCTGTGAGTGTGAGCGTGTGTCACAACTACGGACAGTGGCAAAAATACAATTAATAGTAGTGCCTGTGGTAGCACCAATCTTATATTTGCCCCTGTTCATTAGTGATTGCATACATATTAGCAATGTATCACATTCACAAACAGATACTATAAATACAGTTTTCATGACAGTAAACATTGAGTGGTCACACCATATAGAGTATCCCTTTAACAGTTCATGCCTCTAGGCTTATGGCTAGATTGGAATAGGGTCCATAATCTGGTTCCATCAAAACATACATTAAAATTTGAATTGTCTTACTACTGTGTTCACAGGTAATACATCAAGCACTGTATGAAGATACTTTTTTACTGAGAGGTTGGTGGATACATGGAACAGTCTTCCAGTTGAAGTGGTAGAGGCCAAAACAGTAATTGAATTTAAGCAGGCATGGGATAGGCATAAGGCTATCCTAAACAAAAGATAAATCCAGGATAAGTATCCATGTAATTGGGCAGACTAGATGGGCCGAAAGGTTCTTATCTGCCGACATTTTTCTATGTTTCTATACAGGGTTAAGAGAAAAAACCATGGCTAATTTCTCAATGTTATGGTTGCACATTATTTATCTAAAATCATTTTGCTCTCAACAATGAATTAAGTTGTTTTGCGTAACATTCATTGTATCATAATAATAAAAAATAATATCAAAGCATTGAACCAGTAAGGATAAATTCAGTATTTATATATTTTCAAGTGTGCTCTGAAGAGCTGCTTTTAGCATCTAGCTCAATGTTTAATCATTGTATATCAACCCAGGAAAGATGAAAGGCTGTATTGTATATTTAGCCGACACACAGCAAAAGATCACGAAAGGATAAATTATGATATGATGACAGGCTTTGAGTATCAAAAAAAGTGTAACATGTAATAATATATCCATATGAAATCTGAAGAAGAGAACATGAAAGGCTTGTTAAGAAGGTGAATGAGTCTTCACGAGGCAAGTGTTATGACAAGAATTCAGTACATATAAGTATACAAGGTGGCAGATCTTCTAGAGTATCTCATGAAGAAAAATTACAAATCATAGCGAAATATTTAATAATTATTAAAAAATGTATTGCAAACAAAAATATTTTCCTTCCGGTGTCTAGGAATTCTGTTGCTTAGACACACGCAATTGCAGGGTTTTGTTAAAAGAAGTGGAGCTCTCCAAGGTTGTTGGCTGCCATTCTCCATTCATGTCAAGATAAATGTAATGAGTTGTAAGTTAATTTGCTTTACTGATGAATACAATGCATTGATCTACTGTAATCATTGCATGCTCTTTACCTGATGTTTTTAGATGGTTGTATCTTTAGTTGTGCAACATGGGTCGGATCCAGATACAAGTTTTGGGGGGGCACTCTACCAATTTGGCTAAGAGCTGATGTTCGGTTCTGAGTAATGGTGACAGGCAGAGCGGATGCCGGATCTCAGCCTTCGCTTATTACACTATCTCCAGAACATTTCTTGCAATATTCTGCAGTCTGCATTCTAGCCAGTGGCAACTGGTGACATTTCAAGTTGGTGGGGCACCAGACTGGATGATTCAAACATGAATAGTTTTATTGATCAATAGGAATATGTCTATATGGCACTACTACCTCCAAATATGTGGACAATCTCATTTATATATAATATACCTTATAAACATATTCCTATTAATGAGGCAAATCAAATGGCCATAAATTCAATGATTACAAGTGTAATTGAGAAATTATCCACAAAATGTATACATAAAACATTATTCTGTATAAAAATCTATAAGTGAAAAATGTGATTTTATTATTATTTGCATAAAATAAAAACTGGATGCTGATCCCACCCATTTTATTTTAAATAACTCCGAGTATACAAAACTTCAGTGTATGAAAGAAAAAAAAAATCCAAATTACTATAGCACTTTTTTCCCCCCTATTTATTTTACTTATTTATTTTATTATTTATTTTTTTATTTGTATTTAGCACATTAAGGCAAATGTTGGGTGAATTTTCTGTCATTAAGGGTTAAAGCAGACACCTAGAGCTAGATTACATACTGAACGCTATATGTAGCATTCGGATATGCCAGCAGAAGCATGTCATGTGACCACAGGAGATCTAGATGCTCCAGGGAAACCAGTGGTTCTCAATGCCAGGAATCCCACAGGTCCCGAAGTTCCAATCTCAGCTCTTAGTTTCTGGCCAGGCGGCCTAAGTCCCTGCATAAGGAGTGCTGAATCAAACCTTTGGAGAGGGAAGAGCGAGCTGTGACTACCCAGATAACATTGAATGGTCACACTGTATGGAGTGCCCCTTTAAATAGTTGTAGTTCCTAAACTGTTTCTTTTATTATTAATAGCGCTTACATTAAAAGCCAGTAGAGAAGCTCCACTAAGTATGAGAATCATCCAGGAACTTGTAGAAATGATGTTAACTGTCCTGCTATAGTATATGACATTTGTCACTTTGATCAGAATTTTTGCTTAATTGTAAAATAGTTGTTTATTAACATATTACATTTTGGCCTTAAAAAGTTAGCCTTTCGATACAGCCAATGAATCCGGCACAGGGGAGCTCCAAAAGGAAGATGCAAGTTTATTTTGTAAAATACCACAAAAGAAACACTTTGGTGACCTGACCTTTCTCTGGCTTTGTTGGCCTAAGAATGGACATGTTATATGTTTTTGTGCAGCAAGTACAACATTGTCTGATAATGATTAACTATCACTATACAACGTGAGAGATACTCATTTATTTTCAGTTGGAATACCCTTTTTAGGCAAGATATTCCTTTTCAACTCCAGTAAGTAATTTATGTTTATAAGTGCGGAACCCTCGTGCAAAACACATGGCCGTCCAGTGAGCATCTTTGGATCACAGAACAAAGATTGGAGGTCCAACAGGTTTCACATCACACACTGATTACAAATATCTATTGATACATTTCTGGATTAACCCATTGATTGGGGAAGATGTGTCCCTTTCTTCTCTGTAAGGCTTTGTTCACTCCTGAATCAGAAGTGTTAATGATATATCAGTGGCAAATTGCACTGGATCATGAGAATCCAACTTCTATTCCTGTGAACAAACCCTTCTGATTAGCATTGTCTGTTAACAAACTCATTCCAACAGGCTACAGATGCTGTGTCTGTAAGTTATTTATACTGTTCCCTCATCACCAATTAAGACTGTGTGAATTCAAATAGCGAACTGCAAAGGAAAATAATTTCCCTATCCCAAAATGCAGCTACTTGATACTATTGTAATACCTCGATTTAACAAGGTCACCTGATTGTAGATGTAAACAGGTGCCAAAGAACAAAATCAGATTGTCATGGGAGACAGTAGCCTCCTCTGCCTCTACGCTTGACATGGTGACCACTTCTGGGTCTACTCTTCAGTCAGAATTTTGTTATCTGAGTTGAGAAGCTCTGCGTCCCCTCATTGTTCCTTTAAGTTATTAATGTGCCATCTGCAGACTTGATTTCCGGGAGGCATATCCTTCACTATGCAGATGGGTCACTTACGAAAAACACTTTTATGTAGAATACATCACTGAACTATTACAAGAGAGAAGTCAATCACTTAATCAAAGCATCCTCCTTGGGATTCTTCCTTAACCATGTCTACTCCTGCGGTATATGAATGTAACGTGCTACAGACTTTTTGTGAGATGTTCGAAAGTATAACCTACCCAAGAAGCATGACTGGTCTAGTTTTTCCAGAATTTACAGGTATTCTGGTTTTGCAATGCCTTCCACATGACGCTAATTTTCATCAAGCAAAGATTTTTTTGAAAAATGTTCTTCCATCATCGTTGGATCGTGGACATCTCCCTCCTCCTTCCCCTAAATCCAAATGCATTACTCAGTGGTTGGGTCCCTCTAGTATTAGGCTGGCTGGAATGATCAATCGACATCCCTGCTAACATATTCAAGTTGTCGTTTACTGTTACATGAAACACATGGCATGGTGATGTGGAGGGTGTTCTTGTCCACAGGAGGCAGAAAACAATTGATCGCAAAGGGGTTATCGATAGCAAGAGGCTTAGTAACAACTACTCATGCCATTACTAACTCTTTACTCATAACAGGCCTTCATGAGTGGCAAAATAGTCACCTCTAATAACTGTCCCGAGAACAACATCACAAACATAAAGGTACTCACAGAGAAAACTGTGTAGAAGCACTATCGAATAAGATCAGCTGATGACAGTAGGCTGATTAGTTTCACAATTTACTTGTCCGTGTAAGGATGTCAAACATGTTTCTGAGCATTGTATCAATCATAAATGTTTTTATACAAAACTTATAACCAGTTAAAACAAAATGCGGAACTGAAATTCAAAAGACAGAAGTTAACTTTCAAAAGACAATGGACAGCCCAAGGCAAGGAAATGCACCAAGAGACTCACCAGCAGAATGAAATACTCCAAGCACCTGGAACCATTATATCGTATGAAGGGGAAACTGTAAATCCTGAGAACTGAAGACAAATTTCATTGAAGTCAAAAGAATCTTACGATCAGGTAATCCAGTGACGATTTTCTTTTTAAGGACATTTACATATTGATATACACACACACACTATAGAGTAATTCAGAGACAGCCAATCTGGCCCCTAAATGGCACTGAACAGGGAATTTCCCCATACGGTGTCATTTCGGGGCCATTCGGCTATTCAGAGAGCAGGCAGTTCGCCAAATTTTGTCAAACTGCCAGCAAGAGCGGTGTGTGTTTGAAGGCAGTGAAATTCCCCATAGAGAAGCATGGTTAACCTATTCAGAGAACACAGAACAGCAGAGAAAAGTTGCATTTTTCAGGGAAAAAAATTCTGTTTTTTTAAAAGCATTTCTTCTTTTTCTGTAACAGACCATTTATTATCATTCATAAGTCCTTATATTTTAATTCCAGACAATTTTCGTTCAGTAGTTTTTTTGTAAAGCGTTTCAATTTTGACACTTTCAAGGGTAATGTTTTTTTGTTTTTTTTCCCATCCGGCAGCTTGTCGCACTCGGTTGCATTTGGCGGCCCTCCAGTGGGTTTGCAGCGGATGTTCGATGGGTTTGCCGTGGATATTCGGCAGGTTGCGGTGGTGGGCGACAGGTTTGCGGTGGGTCTGCGGTGGTTTTGCAGCAGCGATTCCCTGCACTCCTAGGACCCTGCGGTGAATGCTGAACTCATCGCACGGTGGAGAAATTTGATTTAAGTGTTTCAATTAGACCCATTGCCATAGGGGTATAAAATCACGCACCTAGACATGCAGTCTGCATTTACCAATATTTGTGAAAAAATTGATTGTTCTGAAAAGCTCTGTGAATTCAATTGTGGTACTTTGATAGGATGCCAGATTTCCAATAAGTCAGTTGATGAAATTCCATTCTTGCTGTATATTCCACAGTCAACTATAAGAGGTACTGTATTACTCGAAAGTGGCAGCATTTAGGAACAGCAGTAACTCCATAGACCATGGAAAGTAACAGAGTTGGGTCACCGATTCCTGAGGCGCATGGTGCGTAAAAGTCACCAACTTTATGCTGATTCCAAAGCTGAAGATTTCAAAACTTCCACTGGCATTAATATCAATATAAAAACACGTGGGTCCCATTGGCAAGTTCACATTATTACTTAACCCCTTCACTAACAAGCAATTTTTGTTGAAATTGTTTTATCATAACATTTATTTGAAACACGGGATGCAAAGTTAAAAATTAAATATAGAGTAAAATATTAATTTTCCACAGAGATTGTTGTTCTGAAATAACGCAAATGTACTCATTTATAATTTTTCAAGTATTTGTTTATCCTTTACAGAAATATTGTTGAAATGAAAGGTAATAAACTCTAGTTTGCAACCTTTATCTTATGCAACGTAACACAGGGTCTGCATTATCAGCATGCAGGCAGAACTGGCCTTCGTGTCAAATACTGAAATTGTGAAAAGATAAATAATAACAAATGGACAGATCTCCTGTTTATGGGGTTTGTAGTGATCACAATGAGATTACAAGCAATGCAGCGTCCGCAAAATACCAATAGAAAATAAAAATAATATCTCTATGTCTATGTGGCATAATGCCTGTATATGGAAATGACAGTAACACCTTGTATCTGTACTGTACAGGGATTTTCAATAATTATAACTTTCTGAATCTTATGCCTGTACAGCAGTGAGTGACCCCAGAGCTCTCCCTGTATTCTAATCTCTTCCTGCTTGTTGTAATGCAGCAATAATGTGTTTGAACTTTTTTTGTTACAGTGAGATTTGGGACTGCTATTTGTAAATTGTTTATCTTTCTGCAGGATGCCTGGTGATAGATAAGACAGTGGAATAGGTAACACACTAATCTGTCTTTAAAAAATTGTGAAATTGGGTTTTTGATATGCTAATGAGTGCTTTCAATAGATTACAATGGAAAATCGAGATTACTCGACTTTGGGAATGAAGGGGTTAATTTGACCCATGTTCTAATCAGTAGTGATTATAATATTTTTCAGGTTACGGAAAAGCCAGTACTAAATAAAAATGTAATTAGAGCATTTCAACCCTCCTGTGACCTCACACTTTTACGTCAATCCCTGAACTGCACTCTTGAATGTAAACGCTGTATATCCTGGGATTATTGCACAATCCTTAACTATGACCATCCATGTAACCATAACAAGAAAAAAAGGTGTCTCTTATGCTCATTCCTATAGCTCCATGTGAAACAAAACACAATCAGAGGTTTTGGTTTACTTGAATGGCCATTAAAGTATAAACTCACCTACCCCGTCAAGGCACTTCTGGTAAGGTGAGTCCTACCTAACCTCTTGGTTTCATTAGGTAGGACTCACCTACCAGAGGTGCCTTGACGGGGCAGGTGAGCTTACACTTTTTATGGCCATTCAAATAAACCAAAGCCTCTGATTGTGTTTCGTTTCACATGGAGCTATAGGAATTAATGCAGATGACACCTTTGTTTTTTGCTATGGTTTGTACATGAACTGGGTTGGTTACTCCTGGTTGTTGAAGCCGCTCTGGAGGGAATAGGCGCAACACCGCTTTTTCTGTATGCATGCAACCATAACCTTTACCAACTTGCAAGACCGTGTCTAGGAGACCTCTTCAGACAACATGTCCTTTATGGCTCTTGAACAATCAGGTAACCAAACTGCTCCTTGACACTGACAGCTGAATTTCTTGTTTGCTGTCAACCAGCATTACCTGATGTTCAATCAGCACATCAATAGGTCTTTCAAGGTGAGTTCCTGATTGCAAAAGTCAGCTTTTCTTTTTTTTTGAGGTGTTGGTAATTTTTCATTCATAACTGACTATCAGTAAATAATGCAAGTATGGGCTGGTTTCAAGCAGCTGTCCTTATCTGACCTAGCAAATCTTTTTTTTTTTTTAATGATTTGTTTTAGCGTCTCAGAAATCAGACTTTATTATATATATATATATATATATATTCTACCATCCAAAACAACGATACAGGCCCATATAAATACCTATATAAGAACATCAATCTGTGAGTAGTAGCTGCTAAGGGCCCTATTACAAAATTCGCGCATACGTTTACGCGTGCGCAAAAACGCATTAACGCGAGGGGCAAAACCCTTTGCGCTGAACATCGTATTACAATGTCAGCGCAACAAACGCGTGTATACTTCTTTCGCGGGTGAACCTGCGCGAACGCTGCGCGAGCGTACTTTATTGCGAGCGTCCTATACTTAACATTGTGAGCACAAATGCGTTTGTGCGCTGGTACGCGGATGGTATTACAATCTATGCACAATAAATATGAGAAGTTGTGTGTGCTTTTTGTATTGATGCGGCAAATATGCGCAGATTGCCTTTGACAGGCGAAAAACTTAACGTGAGACAATTGTGGTTCTTAATTCTGATTTGCTGAATCACTTGAAAAAACAGTCCACACACTGATTTCTGCGCTCAACGTTACTGCTCGCGCGTTTTTGCGCGTCCATTTTACATGCGTTATTTTTTGACGGATGAAAAAATGCGCGAGGATTGTGATACCTGCGTTGATTTCCGCGCGTTAACGTTTGACGCTTCGCGCACAAATTCATGCGCTGCGCGAGCAACTTTTTTTTTATGCGCGAAGATGGTAATAGGGCCCTAACAGGGTTATTCAAAGAGAATCGAAAAGTCACTGCACGTTCGGTGACTTTACGTTCTCTTCAATTCGGTGCGATTTGGTGTTCCCATTTCGGCGACTCTGCGGTGTATTCAGCAAGCACCACAGGGTCGTCGTAGTGCAGGGAAAAGCCGCCTCAAATCCGCTGAACACCGCAAAACCCGGCGAACGCACAACGAAACCCACAAAAACATCTGGATTAACCCCGCCGATCACGCCGGAGAAACCCGAGCAGCTGCCGATCACAGCACAGAGTAGTCGTCGGAAAAAGCCGACACCACAGACGAATGGAGTGAGCAAAACAAAACAGTACGCTTGAATGTTTGAAAAGTGAAACGATGTCTTCAAAGAAACTACAGAGCGAAAATGGCCAAAATTTACATATAAGATCCAATGAATGATAATAAAAAGGGCTGTTACATAAAAAAGAAAAAACGATTAAAAAAAAAAGCAAAAAAAAATTCGTAAAAAAATACTGAAAAATTCCTAAAATATCCTAAAAAATCTACACATAAAGAGACTTTTTACTGCAGAATATTATAATCAACGGTTTATTAGATATTGAATTAAACGGGAATATTTTTAACATTGAAGCCTATGGGATTCGCCTGAATAAACCTGCCGAATGAAACCACCGAACAGCAGGGCAATTCGGCAACTTTTCCCTGCTTGTTTTTGTTCTCTGAATAGACGAAGCATTGCTTCTCTATGGGATTCACTGCCCTCAAACAGGCAACGAACAGGCACCGTATGTGCAGGCAATTCGCCAAAATTTGGCGAACTGCCTGCTCTCTGAATAGCCGAATGGCCAGGAAAAGGTAACCGTACGCTGAATTTCACTGTTTGGTTACCTTTCGGCCACAATTCGGATAACTTTGAATAACCCTGTATTTTTCTAGTCTCCATTAACTTTTTTTTGTTAAAATAAAATAAAATAAAGCTCAGAAACGGCACAAGGTTTGATCTTGAAATATTTGAATCTTTCTTACGGAAGAAATATAATATTTATTACGACTTTGCTCTCAGGATTTTATACGGTAGAATGTGGAGAAGTCAGATGGCGGATTTTAAACTGCATTCCTGCAGAAGTTGCTCATTTTGCAAATGAATCTGTGGGTTTAAAGGGGGAAGGATCTGAGACATGCTGTATACAGGAATTTGATATTGTTCTCTGCTGAAATAGCCTCGGGCTTTCGGGTTCAAGTCAGGACAGTCTGACTGAAATTGGAAACACGTTTGAAGGTTTAGATGTATACTCACCATACGTTTAAATACTTTCCAGTGAAGCAGCACATCAAACGATTCATTTATCAAAGATGGTAAAGACTCGATCGTATGTATAGTATATATATTTTTAATGCAGGATGACTTATGGATCTATTAATTAATAATTATTTCACTGGAGCTACGACACTGTCAACATGCTTTGTATCATTTTGTTTTAGTACCTGCAGACACTATCAAGGTTGATACAGATTTTACTACAGCGTTCATACGTGTAGATTCGTTAATCTGAATGCAAAACCGAGGAACATTACATCCGTAATAACACCAAGATCTAAAAACGGCTCAGATCCTCAAATGACTCTGTCTTTCAAGACTGTAGATTGTGATTGTACCTCATCATGCTGAAAGTTCAAGCAAGGTTAGGCTCATGGTTTATGTTCAGAGTTCAGTCAAAACTGTGATCAAAATCTGTGCTGCAAGGAGACCATCTAGCCTACTATTGTGGTTGCCAGAAATTCGGTTATTTGTTTGGTCCTATGCAATTACTTTGTTAAGTTACTGTTTGTAATCACAATCCTGGGATACAGATCTAAAATTCCCAGGATAAAGAACCCACATGTTTTGAGGAACCTCCTTTTGGGACAGAAGACTGAGTAACTGCTTACATCCACCATGTAGTTCAATCTGTGCCTGGCTTACACATGTAGCTGTGCACATTTTCTCAGAGAAATGCAGGTGATGGATTTAAGAGGGTAAAATGTCCTCACACCATGCTGATCACCTGCCAGTTGGCTCCTGACAGACCAGGGGCTCTATTATGATCTTCGCGTTAAAACGCGGGGTCAAGGGAGGAAAAACTGCGCCCGCAGTTTTCCCCCTTCCGCCTGCGTTTTAACGCCAGATCACAATGCAGGTGCAAAAAATGCGCAGCCACGAGCATCCACTCTCTGGAGTTCATAGGACTCCATTGAGTTCTACCCTGCCAGTTACGTGACCAGCCGGATCTCGCCTCGTGAGATCCGGCCGGTCGGCGTAGTGATACGCAGGGAGAGACTGGGAGGACTTTTTCCCCCAGTCTTTCCCTGCTCCTGCCAGCCGGAGGAGGCAGACAGAGCCGCGGTCCTCGCCGTAGGACAGAGGGTGAGTATCTGATATTTTTTTTTATTTTTTAAGCCTGGTGTTAACGGATTCTGCAGAAGCGGAATCCGTTAACATCAGGTTCTGGCTCTGGTTAACTTTTCGCCAGGGCCGTAGGAAGGGCGAGGCGAGTGATATTGCCCCAGCTCACCTCTCCTTGCCGGCGGATGCTTGCTTTCTGCTTGAACGGCCGCTGACAGGAAGTGCAGCCGCTCGCACTTCCTGTCAGCGGCCGTTCAAGCAGGAAGCAAGCGGCCACCGGCAATCATTTCGGGAACGCTTGCGGGAACACATTGCGGGAACGCTGCGGGAACACAGGTTACGGGAACCTGCGCTCCCGCAGCTTTCCAGCAGGTCTCGAGCCATGGCTGCGCCCCTTCACAGCTGTGAAGCGCCCAGCCCGAAATGATTGCCGGTGGCCGCTTGCTTCCTGCTTGAACGGCCACTGACAGGAAGTGCGAGCGGCTGCACTTCCTGTCAGCGGCCATTCAAGCAGGAAGCAAGCGTCCGCCGACAAGGAGAGGTGAGCTGGGGCAATATCCATGAGACCTGGGGGCAATATCCATGAGACCTGGGGGCACTATCCATGAGACCTGGGAGGCATTATCCATAAGCTGGGGCAATATCCATGAGAGCTGGGGCATATCCATAAACTGGGGGGGCATTGTTCATGAGAGCTGGGGGGCAATATCTATGAGAGCTGGGGGGCAATAACTATGAGAGCTGGGGGGCATATCCATAAGCTGGGGGCATATCCATGAGACCTGGGGGGCATATCCATGAGCTGGGGGCAATATCCATGAGAGCTGGGGGGCAATATCCATGAGAGCTGGAGGGCATATCCATAGAGCTGGGGGGCATATCCATGAGAGCTGAGGAGCAATATCCATGAGAGCTGGGGGGCATATCCATGAGCCCTGGGGCATTATCCATGAGAGCTGGGGCAATATCCATGAGAGCTGGGGGGCATATCCATGAGCTGGGGCATATCCATGTGAACTGGGGCAATATATACCCATATGAGCTGGGGTCAATAATATCCATGTGAACTGGGGAAAATAGTCTGGGGGCTCAGTGCTGTGTATATTATTCTGGGGGGGTGTATATTATGCTATATGTTCTTTTGCTATACGTGCATGTATTCTGTGTGTACTGTATTTGTACATGTACTAAGTGTGCACTATATATGTAGGGTACAAAGGGTGGTCCGATACACTGCTTCTGGTCGCGGGGAGCATCCAGGGGCTTAGCACTGTGCCACTGGTCGGGGACTCTGATTTTTAAAATTATGTGGGGGGGGCACAATTTTCTGTTTCTGCCTCGGGTGCAAAAGGAGCTAGCTACGGCTCTGCTTTTCGCTAACCAGAGCCAGGAGTTAATCGGCGCTGGGACTTTGTAATTCCAGCGCTGATTAACACTTTGCGCTCCCCATGTTAAGTATAGGGAGCGCAAAGTGCAGTAACCTCGCGCAGAGGAGTGCAAGGTACCAAACGCAAACGGGTTTTTTAACCCGTTTGCGTTTGGATTGTAATATGCGGTAAATACCGCAGCAAAACGTTAACGCTCACGCATGTGAGCGTTAACGTTTGCGTGAAGACTGTAATAGAGCCCCAAGTGTTTCGATAACCTAAAAAAATGGATCATTTATAGATGATCGCTCTACCACGTGTTTAGCTACTCCTTTCTACTTAGGAGCTCCAATCAAAAGATGGAACGTGAGGACCAATCCAGAGAGCTGAGATCCTGTCAGTTTTTAATTTATGTAAGATTGATAATTTAGTTTATCAATCTATCTTTGGAAGTTGGATTTTATTTGTATATGGAATTTATTAACATTTTCAAAACCAGGAAATACAAAATACGAAGAAAATATGACATACGAATGCATACAAATAGGCATGGAAGCTGGATTTAAACTCTGATGCGTATAACACCAGTTCCACCTCAAAATTAGACTTCATGGGCCTTATTCCATAGTTATCAGTAAAATGGTTGTGGTAAGCAGGATAAGGCTGGCATCAGATGAGCCCACTATGTGCGCCCGTACTGACATGCTTACCGGCATCTGTCGCAGCATTGTGACGCTGCAACAGGGCCGGTCACACGCTTGTGCACACTTGTGCGCGCCCATGAAATGCGTGCGCAACAAGCATCCGTTATCAAAGCCTCCCCGTCGATGCCCTAGGACGCGCGTTGACGGGACTGCAAAGCTCGATCCTCCATAGGAGAATAGCGCTTTGCAGCACTGAGCGCACTGAGTGCGCTCAGCGAGGTGGCTAGACGGGCGTCGAGTGGATGGAATGTCCACACCCACGGACATTCCTTCTGCTCCCCAAAGACGCTCGTCTGACAGTAGCCTAATGTGTGCCTGCAGATTTTCCCTTACCATATCCATTTTACCATCATATTCTAGGGTAGGTATCTTAGCACATGCTCCAGAATGCTGTGCAAAGCTTCCAAATACTAGGACTCCGTGGAGAGTTGTGTGTGCAGGCCGCAAACTTGGTCTCACAAGATTGTGCAGATTTACGGAGTGATCGCGGAGGAAGACAAGGAACTATTTGTTCCCAGTCTCACTCTGTTCCCTGTCAGAAGAATCGGTGGATCAATTTCACTGCAGTATGAGTATGGTATTTAACCACTTGGTTGCTAAGGACGCGCTCAGCGCGTCCAGCCAAGTGGTTCTCCTGTGCTATGGACGCGCTGAGCGCATCCTAGCACAGGAGGCAGTAATCAGCCGGGATTCCGGCCGATTGCTGCGCCCCCCCGGTGCGGGCTGACATCTTGGATGTCAGCCCGGCACTCCAGGACCCCGGCTGGACCAATAGATGTCATTGTACCTCTCTTCCTCCCGATCGGCCGGGGGCAGCGGTTAAAGACAGGCACCGTTTGAAAGGGCACAGTTTGCTCTTCCAAACAGTGGCTGGCTTTAACCCCCTGGGGCCCGGACCATGATTCAGCGCCGAAAGGCGCCAAATCACGAACCTCTCCCGAAGCTGGCCGACATCTTGGATGTACCCCTTATGACTGGCGTCATCATGCATAGCGCAATGACGTCAGTTCTGGAGTTAACCCCAAGCTGCCACCAATGGTGGAGATAGGGGGTTCCAATGAACCTCCTATTTCCCGATCCGTGGCAGCTAGGGGTTAATGTTAGATATTGTTGGATTGGCCAGAGCATGGCCTTTCCAATTATACCAAACATGATGTTAATGCAGCAATATTGTTCCATTTCAATTATAATGTGAACAATGCTGCTGCACTAACGATTTTTGTATGAGGTGCGTTTGTTAAAAATGGTGTAATTTTTCCCCCAAAAAATGTAACAAGTCCCCCATTTCAAATTTTTTAACAAACGCAACTCATAGAAAATATAACCGCAAATGCTCGCATTTTAAAATGTGAAAAAAAAACACTTTACACGTTGTAAATTATTGAAAATTCTAATTTTATTGCATTTTTTGTTATAATATACAGGCAGGACATGACATATACATATAATAATGATATATTATGAATCTGCCGAGTCTGCTGGAAAGAACGACTTATAATAACTCTGGGTCATATAATAAAACGTGGCTTCAAATCGCGTTTAAACATGATGAGCGAAACCGGTAAAAATTAGCTCAGCACAGAGGTGTGAAATGCCTCAGCAGCAAAAGAGTTAAAGGGGTATTTTTAGAGAGTGTTAATAATATAACACCAGTTTAATAATTTAACACCAGTTTTTAGCAGTCCTTATTTCTCAGTGAAATACCGTCTCCGGTTTGGAAGCACAGGCTACATTGGAATAGCCTGCGCCTCCACGCGGAGGTTACAATTAACGTCTCCCATAATTAGGACACGTGAATGTACAATAACCTCGTAAAGGAAACAGCTGCATCTGAGCCGCAAGCTCAGCATGCGGCAAGAATGGAATTGCGTTTCCTGTCGATAAACTAACTATCGGAAGCGTTATGTATAGCGTTTCCTTTTGATAGTTTAATGACAACTAGGGATTATAACCCCATGTTTTTTATAGGTTGGAGTATGTTTTTTCAGATGAAAGTCCCCATTCCACATTGAGCAACACTGCCTTGATTGTCATTCTCTGTAGCCGGTTTTCATTCTTAGTTATGCATATACAATTGTGAGAGAACTATTCATATATATTACAATAGAATCAAATATAAAATGTGGTGTTTTTTTTTAAGGAAAAGCACTTGCATTACAGGTGGACAACAATTCCTTTGCCTAAGGACTCAAATGTAAAAAGAAGCCAGTCTGTGCATATTTCTCATTCTATTGTTTGAATATAATATTGACATATTCACTTCCTTCCCATAACAACACAGCTCCATATGCACCAGAGAAAGAAAAACGATATTCGTCTCTGTCTTCAATTACAGTTGCCCCAGTGACTCATATTATTGGCGGTGTGCATATAAAGAAACTATCATTGGTAGCTTAACAATTATTTTCAATTTATAGATTGCAGACTCCAAGTACATTTTATAACTCATTGCATCTTATAGAAGCAAGACAAAACCAGTATAAGGTAGAAAACAGATATACGCAATATATGGCTGTACTGGTTGAAAAATATTGAGGAATGATTTCAGCTTGCATTGGGTTTTCCTTTAAAAGCTGTTGTGAGCAGGGCTGCCATCAGACATTTTGGGGCCCCTTACTAAACCATTTGTCTGCCCCCCCCCAACTCCCAATCAACCATCCCAGGCATACCACACCATCCCAGCAACCTCTGTCCCCTAACACACAAATAATTTGGCAGAAATATATGGTGGCTGTATGTGGTGCGGTGTGCATGAGCATAACACAGAGCTCCACAGCAATAAAACAGTAACAGTAACAGTAAGCAGTAACGTACGTTGTGTATGAGCATATCACAGAGCTCCACAGCAATAAAACTCACAGTAATATGCGGCGTGTACGAGCGTATCACAGAGCTCCACAGTAATATGCGGTGTGTATGAGCATATCACAGAGCTCCACAGCAATAAAACTCACAGTAATGAGTTTGAGACATTGCTTATTTCGATTTCAGTAAGGCTTTTGATACTGTTCCGCATAGAAGGCTTATCAATAAATTGCAATCTTTGAGCTTGGATTCCAATATTGTTGAATGGATTAGGCAGTGGCTGAGTGACAGGCAACAGAGGGTTGTGGTAAATGGAGTTTATTCGGCGCAAGGTCTTGTTACCAGTGGGGTACCTCAGGGGTCAGTACTTGGACCCATTCTATTTAATATTTTTATTAGTGTAATTTCAGAAGGTATTAATGGAAAAGTATGTCTTTTTGCTGATGACACAAAGATTTGCAACAGGGTTGACGTTCCTGGAGGGATCAGCCAAATGACAAATGATTTAGGTAAACTAAAAGAATGGTCAGAACTGTGGCAATTGAGTTTTAATGTGGATAAGTGCAAGATAATGCACCTGGGACGTAAAAACCCAAGGGCTGAATATAGAATATTTGATACAGTCCTAACCTCAACATCTGAGGAAAGGGATTTAGGGGTTATTATTTCAGAGGATCTAAGGGTAAGTAGTCAATGTAATAGAGCAGCAGGAAATGCTGGCAGAATGCTTGGTTGTGTAGGGAGAGGTATTAGCAGTAGGAAAAGGGAAGTGCTCATGCCACTGTACAGAGCACTGGTGAGACCTCACTTGGAGTACTGTGTGCAGTACTGGAGACCGTATCTCCAGAAGGATATAGACATCTTAGAGAGAGTTCAGAGAAGGGCTACTAAGATGGTGTACGGCTTGAAGGAGAAAAGTTACCAGGAAAGGCTTAATGATCTTAACATGTACAGCTTGGAAAAAAGACGAGACAGAGGAGATATGATAGAAACATTTAAATACGTAAAGGGAATCCACAAGGTAGAGGAAGGGAGTATATTTAAAAGGAAACAAAGTAGCAAAACAAGAGGACATAGTCTTAGATTAGAGGGGCAAAGGTTTAAAAGTAACATCAGAAAGCATTATTTTACTGAGAGGGTGGTGGATACATGGAACAGCCTTCCAGTTGAAGTGGTAGAGGCCAAAACAGTAATTGAATTTAAGCAAGCATGGGATAGGCATAAGGCTATCCTAAACAAAAGATAAATCCAGGTAAAGTATCCATGTAATTGGGCAGACTAGATGGGCCGAAAGGTTCTTATCTGCCGACATTTTTCTATGTTTCTATGTTTCTATGTTTCTAATATGCAGCGTGTATGAGCGTATCACAGAGCTCCACAGTAATATGTGGTGTGTATGAGTATAACACAGAGCTCCACAGCAGTAAAACTCACAGTATTTTGTAGAGTGTAGGAGCTCCAAAGCAAACTAACATGATAAAGTGATATGCAGACCTTACTCACACTACTAAGGTCTGCATATCACTTTATCACACATTTATGAAACATAGAGTCTGATCTTTTTCAGCATTGCAGACACCAACAAAAACAGCCAATATTGCAGTGCCAACAATCACCAGCTGTTTTCAAAACTATTATCCAAACAGCTATAAAGCTTCTACTGCTGTTATTTGATTTCTAGTTTTGAATAAAGGCAGTGTTTGTTTGTCAGCACATCAATACCGTTTTTGCAATGCTGATGCTTAATGGATAACCCCCATTGTCACACCTTAATTTTGATTTCTCTCACAGAGATCCAACATATTAAGATGTGTTGGCTGTGCTTGATGTGAATGTTTATTCTTGATTGTGATCGATATCTGTAATGAATTTGTGTGATGTGTGTGATGTCTGTTATACCCCAGAGTAACAGGTCTCAATACCCCCGCCTTCTGCCCACAGCCATGGACACAAACATTCCCCTCACCATCAGATATGGCAAATGTCCCCCTCCTTTTCCTTCCAGTAAATATCCCTAATGCTCTTCCTTCCAGTTAGGACCAAAAACACACCCCCATCTCATTTAGGTCCCTAAATGTCTCCTCCTCCTCTCAAATGTCCACCCTCTGTTCCTTCTAGTTATGGTCCATATGCTCCCTCTTCCAATTATGGCTCCAACCACACCCCTCTCAGTGCCCCTACCACTCCCCCTCAGGGCCTCAATGCCCCCTCCCAGTTAGGGCCTCAAAAGCATATTATTAAAAGCCCCTATTCCTTCTTACACCCTGCATCATAAATTGGTTGAAACACGTTAAGCACCATTGTTAGTTATTTTTCTTTGTGTATTGTATTTGAGGGTTACATGGTTCCCTTTACTTTTGGCTACTATAGGTAATAACTAGTCCAATATATTGTTATAGCAATATAAATACAGAACTTCTGTTTTATTGTACACATTCCGGGCTACATTACATTGTTCGCGGTAAAACGGGGAAGCAAAGGAGAAAAACCTGCGCCTGCAGGTTTCTCCTGTGCGCTCCCGTTTTACCGCGATATTACAATGCAGGCGCTTAAAAAGCTTCCTGCATTGTTACCAGGTGCTAAGCCCCAGGATGCACGTGGCAGCGCTAAGCGCCGCCGCGAGCATCCACTCAATGGAGTCCGTAGGAATTTCTCCTCTGCCGGTCACATGACCTTCCGGATCTCGCCTCGCGAGATCCGGCAGGTTGACATAGTGATCCGCAGGGGGAGACTGGGGGACTTTCTCTCCCAGTCTCTCCCTGCTCCCGCCGGACGGAGGAGGCGGATGGAGCTGCGGTCCTCGCCGCGGGATAGGAGGTGAGTATCTGGATTTTTCTGGGGGGTTTTTGGCTGGTGCTAACAGATTCTGCACCAGCGGAATCAGTTAGCACCAAGTCCTGGCTGTGGTTAACTTTTTGCTAACTGCAGCCAGACGTTAATCAGCGTTAGGACTTTGTAATCCTAACGCTGATTAACACTTTGTGCTTCCCATGTTAAGTATAGGGAGCGCAAAGTACAATAACCTCGTGCTGAAAAGCTCAAGGTACCAAACGGTAGGGATGTGCATGGCTGAAAAATTTGTTTCGTTTAGTTTCTTTACGTTTTTAAATCATTTCGTTTTCGGAATTTCATAACTAATTTTGTTTCGTATTTTGTTTCGGATCAATTTGAAATTTCATATATCAATTCGATAGTTGATATCAGTTCGAATTTTGGATCACTAGATAAAACCCCAATTGATCAAATTTTGCTTTTAAAAGAAAAGCTAGGGTTAAATTTTAAGCTGTGTCACAGATTTAGTATTTGAATCAAATTAAACAGTGAAACAAAATTAATTTGTTTCATAAAGTCCTTTGCTTACTATTACTTGTCCTGTAAGTTAAGATCAATTCGATAGTTCATTTCAAATTCAATAGTTGATATCAATTTGATAGTTCATTTCAAATTCAATAGTTGATATCAATTTGATAGTTCATTTCAAATTCAATAGTTGATATCATTTGATAGTTGATATCAATTTGATAGTTCATTTCAAATTCAATAGTTGATATCAATTGATAGTTGATATCAATTTGATAGTTCATTTCAAATTCAATAGTTGATATCAATTTGGTAGTTCATTTCAAATTCGATAGTTGATATCAATTTGATAGTTCATTTCAAATTCAATAGTTGATATCAATTTGATAGTTGATATCAATTTGATAGTTCATTTCAAATTCGATAGTTGATATCAATTTGGTAGTTCATTTCAAATTCGATAGTTGATATCAATTTGATAGTTCATTTCAAATTCAATAGTTGATATCAATTTGATAGTTGATATCAATTTGATAGTTCATTTCAAATTCGATAGTTGATATCAATTTGGTAGTTCATTTCAAATTCGATAGTTGATATCAATTTGATAGTTCATTTCAAATTCAATAGTTGATATCAATTTGATAGTTGATATCAATTTGATAGTTCATTTCAAATTCAATAGTTGATATCAATTTGATAGTTGATATCAATTTGATAGTTCATTTCAAATTCGATAGTTGATATCAATTTGGTAGTTCATTTTAAATTCGACAGTTGATATCAATTTGATAGATCATTTCAAATTCAATAGTTGATATCAATGTGATAGTTCATTTCAAATTCGATAGTTGATATCAATTTGATGGTTCATTTCAAATTCGATAGTTGATATCAATTTGATAGTTCATTTCAAATTCAATAGTTGATATCAGTTATTCAAATTTCTCCTTTATGATGATGACACAGTGTAAAACTAAATAAATTCATTATATAACATTTCGTTTTGAATTCGTATCGTATTGATTCATTATTCGGAAGTACTTCCGAATACGAATTATCAAATTTCGTCCCAAATTCTGATTTTTTTCCGAAACAAATGCACATCTCTACCAAACGGTAACGGGTTTCTTAACCCATTAGCGTTTGGATTGTAATATGCTGTGGCTACCAGTGCTAACGTTAATGCTCACTCAGATGAGCGGTAACGTTAGCACCAAGTATGTAATGTAGCCTTCCATGTTTCAAATGAATGTTCTAATAATATTTTATTTTCAGCAGAAAGTAATTGGTAGTGAAAAGGTTAAGCTTGGTAATCAAATAAACAGTTACATAAAATGATCTTGTTTACAGAAGCAAACGTGTAAGTTTGCTCTAATTGCAGCACATCATGCCATCAATCAACTCTCATCACGCACAGCTCATACCTGCTGCCATCATTTATGTTTGAGGTAACACAAACACTTTTTCCTCCCAGGGAATACCTGATCCTGTGTTTGATGCAGTGTAACTTATAATGAAAGTCAACGAGAAATCTGGAAATTATCGAGAACATAATTTTACATCTGGTTACACCATTCAAGAGACCTTGAAGTGTTATTTTTCTTCACACGTCACTTAAATAAGCTATTTCTGAATAAGAGCTAAATGAGCCTTGTAATTGCAGTTGAATGGCATAGTCTTGCAGTTCGCGTTGGGGAAAATGAAGTAAATTGTACAATCATTTTTTTGTTTGCTGTTTTAGATTTGCTTTTCCTATAAGGAGCAGGTGCAAAATCGCAAAAGTAAAAAGGATTATTATTTTATTTTTTCTCTTTCTGCTGGTTGCAAAAACAATTGAGTTGATTTCATAAAACATTTTATGGAACTTCGAGTGGTAACTGACGTTTGAAATATTTTTCTGCATAAGTAAACCATTGTAGCCTTATTTATATACCACGGCAAAGGAAATATGGAGTGCCAGGGAGGTCGTGCGTGAAGAAAAAGGCCGAGATACTGAGCAGATTATCTCCGAGGAAGAAGCTGTGCAGCGCATCTCCATAAACTCTTCTCCATGGTATAAACTGCATGCAGGTTTCAGCAGCATCTGGCAATATTTTCCCTGTTAAAAATCATGAAAAATATATATTTTGTTACTGTCATGTAGACACCTCTAATGATCCAAAGAATATGGCTACACTTAGAAGCTGGCGCTAAATAATTCTGCTTTTGCAAAATCATTTTGCACCCTCTAAATACCCCCCAAAGCATCTAATACTAACCTCTCATCACGTGGAAAGAACGGTGGCCTGATACACCACTTCTTGTCGCCGTGAGCAGCATGAGACTGGGAACAATTTGTTGGCGAGATTTGTGGCTTGTTGTTTTCTCCTTTCATTCATTTAGAGGGCTATTAAAAGAGCACTGAACTTGCTGCCAAATTGCACCGAATTTTACCATATTGCAATATTGTGGCAGTTCGGCTATTCCGAGAGCTGTAAATTCGCCAAATATAGAATACAGAACTTTTACTTTAAGATTTGCAGAGAAAGTCATCCTCCCTTTCTACCTATGTCTCTTTGTACCCTGTGCCTACCTATCAGTCTCACTACCCCATTATCTACCCCTTTACCTTCCTGTGCCCCATGCCTACCATTCACTGTGTCCTCCTCCCTCAATATGTACCCTGTGCTTCTCTGAATCCTATATCTGCCCATCACTTTGTCTCACTGCCCCCTACCTGTACAGCTCAGTTAATTTCTCACTTTCAGTTTTCTCTTAAAGGGATATTCCAGTCGTTTTTCAGCATTTTCCACTTTACAATTTCCTAATTTCCATTCGTTATTTATATCCCACATTAAGCAATTTATTCCAAGTCAAAGAAGAGTCTGTAGACTTCTCCCTCCTCAACTAACCGTACGCGTTTCACTTACCAACTGAGTCACGCTGGATCAGAAGTCAGTGCAGGGACGTAGCTGGTAAGGAAAGTGCATACGTTTAGGCCAGGGACCGTTCTTTTAAATGGGAATAACTTGCTGAAGCTAGGAAATAATGTAAAATAGTAGGAAAATGCTTATTTTATCATGATACATGGATACAGGTACAGTTATAAAACTACAAAGTATAATGCAGTATTGCTAATCGAGTCCTGGTAAAGGGAGTCATCTCAACTATTATGTCTGAGACTCCAAATACTGTTTTATAAACCACTCCTCAAAATCCAGTAAATGTAGACCTCTCAGACATTAATAATCACCATGATAATTTCCTTTATCATAGCTTGATTAGCAATACCGATTTAGACATGTTTTCAAAGGAACCTGGTCTCCCCAGCATTGGCTGGTATGTACAGTCCTCAGCCTGGAGCTGGGTCATGACAGGGAGCGCAGGCTGTCATGACTGAGCAGTTTGAGCAGACAGCTCTCCAGCTGCCTGTCGTTCGTTCTTCGCCCAATATCTTACCTATTTTTATCATGGCAGAGGGGAAGGGGATGCTTCAGGATCCTGAGAAGTCCGGCCTGGTGATACCGTGAACATATGAGGAATCAATGGAAATTTCAGGGGGACTTTGGAACCCTCATCTCTGAATTGTACACCACATAAGGCTAGGTGAGGTGTCATTGGAAAGGTCAGAGTCTGGTCTTTACAGTGATACCAAACATGACCATGTAATGTATACAAATAAAACAAAATTTGTGTGCACAGAGAAACTGTTTTTCTGTTTTTTTGTTTTTTTCTAGTTTGTCCCAAAACAAAAAAAATATTAAAAAGTCATTTTGACATGCTTTTTTTTCTTGGGGAGGGGGGCTCCATATTTCTGTGCCTACAGGCTCCTGAGATGCAACTCTGGACCTGAGGGCCATATCCGATTTGTCATGTCATCGTCAGTGACTGATAGCACAGATGGGCTATTGAGAGACAAGAGATGCTGAAGGTGGCTAGCCTAATAAAAGTCATATAGGTTATATTGAAAGCCACTCTCACCTGTACTATTTGCACATATTTTCATCACCCACTAGTGTTTGCGGCCATGTTTTATGACACTTGGCTAATGGATTAACTTTTGTAAACTAGCGTTATTATTTTCTTTCATTCTCCCTACAGGTCAGCAGTGAATGCGTTAAGATATTATAATATATTTGTATCCTCACACTCAGTCTGCCTCCCCCAACCAAAGTGCCTGACATAAGGAGAGCATCCGCTCATGCAAGCATAAACCAAGAAGAAGAACTTTCTGGTTATTCCCTGCGGACGTCACAAGATTTTTGTCTTCTGGTACGTGAAAAATGAAAAGAGCTGAAATAGGTCAGCCGGAAAGAGAAGTGTCCTGATATGTACTCATTGGTCCTGATACGTCTTCAGATGCCCTGATGTGTTCTGACTGTCCTGATTTGAACCAATGTATTCACCTATTAGGATCCATGTTTATTGATTAATAAGCTTTATTTTTTCTCTCTATCTTTTAATTCATTATAATTTATCGCTACGTTCCTAATGATTTATGAATATATATAACATGTGACCCCATTTGCCATAATTACATCCCGGTTGTTTGAAATATTCTTTGTATTTCCCCAATTTACATTGATAAATAACTAAAGGGAACTTGAGGCTGGCTTTCCCCATTATACCATTTTACTGAGCGTATATCCATTGAAACAGTACAGAAATCAAACCCCTTGGCTGTTAAAATGAGTGACTTTTGCAAATTGCCTGATGAAAATACTTTTTTTATTATCTTTTTGGGTGCTGAGCAGTGCCATAAATTTGTTGAAAGAAAAACACGTAGATCCCATGGTTTATATCATATTGAGACATTCTATAGGTTTTGTTTCCACCTTTACTTGAATCAGTACACTGTGTTAAAACAGATAGCGCACTATTGCAATGTTCACGCTAAAACGGGGGCTCTAAGGAGAAAAAACCTGTGCATGCAGGCTTCTTCTTAAGTCCCCGTTTTAGCGTGATATTACATTGCAGGCGCTACTCCAGCAGCCTGCACCATAACACGGTGCTAAGCTTCAGGCCGCTCGCGGTGGCGCTAAGCGCTACCGTTGACCATCCCCTCCATGGAGTCCATAGGACTCCATGGAGGCTTCCTCTGCCGGTCACATGACCTGCATGATCTCGCCTCGCGAGATCTGGCAGGTCGGCATAGTGATTATCAGAGAGAGTCTAGGGGACTTTTTCCCAGTCTCTCTCTGCTCCCGGCAGCAAGAAGAAGCGAATGGAGCCGCCGTTCTGGCCGTGGGATGAGAGGTGAGCATGTGATTTTTTTTGGGGGGGTTCAGCTGGTGCTGTTTGATTTCACAGAAGCGGAATCAGTTAACCGCAGCTAGGACCTGGTGCTAACTTTTCAGTTAAACGCAGCAGGACAGAAATTAGCGTTAGGATTTTGTAATCCTAAAGCTAATTAACTCTTTGACTTCCCATGTTAAGTATAGGGAACGCAAAGTACAGTAAGCTCCCGCTGAAAACGCAAGACCCAAATTGCTAACGGGGTTTTTTAACACGTTAGTTAGCATTTGGTTTGTAATATGGTGCGCCCGTGCTAGGGCAGCCAGAGCTAATATTAACGCTCACACCGGTGAGCGCTATTGATAGGACTATAATACGGCCCATAGAACCCTATTTCAGTTAGTAATAGTTAATGGGTTAATACAGTGCAAGCAGTTAACCCTGCGTGGCCCCATATTATCGCCTGCATGACGAGCGTACAGCTCTGTTACTAGCTCGACTCATAATATGAGGAAGCTGCTGATAGATACTGGCACTGGTGTCACACTGGTGTCGTCTCGTGGAGTCCACAGGACTCTAGTATTCAGGTCAAGAGGGAGAAGTCTGGAGACTCTTGTTATAAATAAGAACAACCTGCTAAAAGGTTGGAAATAAATAATGGATGCAAAATGTCTGTTTTGATATGCTGGATTGATTTAGTTGAAGTTAATATATGGCTAGAATGTCCCTATAAGGTAGAAAAGAAAAAAAATATTGTCTTGGCTTGCAGGGAAGTGGTATCTATTAAGATTATGGGATTCCATCTGGGAAAATACTATGGGATTATTTCTGTCATGTAAACACAATCAATCTTCTTGTTTTTACGTACTGGACTTTGTCTCGGCTGTTAAATACTGGCATCGGATATGGGACTCTGTTCCCCAATATAAGCGTGCAAAGAGATATGACAAATCCCGAGAAATCACTAGACAGACATTAATAAGATCATGGTTTAAAAATATTTCCTAACATTGGGAGATTAGGGAAAATAAGTCATATTGACGCAAAAAAATGTTTTTTCTCAGTTGCTTGGTCCCTTACCACCATATTAGCATAATTTTACTGACATCAGTAAAAAAATTTACTTTGAGGTTAGGGTTAGCATTAAGATTCGGCATAGGGTTACTATTTGTTTTACGGTTAGGGCTACTATTAGAGTTAGGGTTACCATTTCCACTTCTTTTACGGATAGGATTAAATTCGCTATTTGTGGCTGGTCTAGCGTAAGGAATAAGGTTACTAACCACAGACTATATACTTGCATCAAAAGAAGAACAAGCAGAAGCTATTTGTTTGGGTTATAAAGTTGTTGGTTATGGTCATGGGTTAGGGTTAGTATTATGGTTAGTATTTGAGCGCGAGATCACACAGCGCCACAGAGTGATCACAGAGGGTGACTGGGGACTGCTCTCGGCCAGGACAAGCTCTGGATCAGACCACCGTTGAAGAAGCTCTGAGGAGCGAAACGCGTTCTGGTAATATAATTTATGTATTAATAAATTTGTTTTTATTTTAACCACTGCTGCTTCCTGTAACGTGATTTAGAGAAGGTTTTGGAATTACCTTAATATTCCCATGCGACATCTTGGAGCCAATGCGGCTCATTAACATGTGAGTGTAACCATATATAAGTACCAACTTTACCATTACATTTAAACGATATTGCACTAGGTAGTGCGTTGGTATTTTTTTGATCCACTGCAGGGGAAAGCGATTGAAGAACCTTGTTGCGGGTATATGGGCACCTGAATATCCTTTGAAGACCCATAATCGTTATCCATCCTAGAGCCAAGGTTGGGCTCAACAGAATGATGAGTAGGACTACAACCGCTTTGCTTTCCTTTTATGGTGAATCGACATACTGCGCTATCTTGCCTCCTCTTCTTTGCAGCAATTTCTTCTTATCTGGAATAGGAGTTTCTTCTGAACGGATTAGAAGACGTTTATTGGACATGTGTAATGATTGACCGTACATCCAGTTCGCTGGCGCTCCATTGACTATCCACAATATATGTTTCCAGGTTTTTAGGAGAACCCCCACATTCAATGTGTAGCGTGTACGTTTAATCCTTCTTCCTGAAGGCGCTTCACTGTTTCTTTCTTTCGATAAGAGGTGAGTGTCTGATTTATTGGCGGTAGGGGGTGCTAAGTGATTTTGCAAAAGCAGAATCAATTAGAACCAGATTTTAGATGTCGCTAAATATTTGGTTAGTGCATCACTGAAGTAATTAGCGCTAGGACTTTGTAATACCTTACTTATCCTAACGCTAATTATTGCTTGCACACCCAAGTTAAATATAGGATGTGCAAAGTACAGTAAGCTTGTGGAAGCTAGCGCAATCACCAATGCGCTAACAGATTTTTCAGAGGTTTAGTGTTAGGAATGTAGTAAAGGGTGGCATGCGTTAAAGCCACTTATCCTTCCGTTAACGCTTACTAATCTGAATACTACAGTTAGCGTTTTCTAGGGAATAGGGCCCATTGTGTTCTCGTCAAAAGAAGGAGCAGAAGCTTTTTGGATAGGGTTATGAAGCTGTTGTTTAGGGTTAGGTTAGAGTAAGGGTTAACCCTAAACTAAAACCAGCATCAGTAAAATGGTGCTATTGTGGAGCTAAAATGCAGAAACCACATAGATTGAGTAGAAACAGCACTGTATTTATTCAAAAAGGTGCGCTAGGGTCACCTGTGTTTAATGTATAGAATGAGCATCACATACAAATCTTTTGCGTATAGAACCCTTCTTCAGTGTAATCTCCATACAGACTGAAACAAATTACAGTTAGAAGTATTTATAAAGTGCTAACAAGTTCCGTAACGTTGTACATTGGGAGAGACAGAAAAACAAATATACACACAAATTATAAACACACAAACAGTAGGAGAGAGGACCCTGCTTGAGAGTTTACAATCTAAGTGATCGCAATATATGCAAGTGTCAATCGCACAAGGTATCCCCTCCCCTAACCATAACAATGTGGAGCATCCTGTAATCTATATTCACCATCGTGGCAACTTGTGTATCGTCCAAAAGATAACCATTAGATGATTAACCATGCAGGATTCAGATGAAGAAACATAACTTAAAGTATAACAGTGGTGAATGCTTTGCATTATGTTTATTAACCCTTTCACTGCTGAGGCTTTTCACACCTCTGTGCTGAGGTCATTTTTACCGCTTTCGCTCCTCTTGTTTAACCGCGTTTTGTAGCCATATTTTGATATATGACCCAGACATATTATATATTGTTCTTTCAGGCAGACTCCACAGATTCATAATATGTCATTATTATATGTATACGTTATGTCATGTCTGTATATTATAACAAAAAATGCAATAAAATTAGAATTTTCAATAATTTATTATGTGTAAAGTGTTTTTTTTCACATTTTAACCCCTTAGTGACCGGGCGGTTTTACACGAATCCGTCCGTTCGTGACCGCTGCTGTTTTTACGTTTCTGCGCTCTTAGTGTTTACGTCAAATTTTCCTCTTACTCGTTTATGTAACCCACACATATTTTACACTGTTTTTCTCGTCACTAAATGGACTTTATAAAGATACCATTTTTTTCATCATTTCATATAATTTACTATAAAAAATATTGTGAAATATGACACAAAAATTGAAAAAACACCACTTTTTCGAACTTTGACCCCCAAAATTTCTTATGTATCAACAACCGTCAAAAAAAATTAATTCTTTAGTAGTTTCTAAATTTAGTACTGAGTTTAGCAATACCCAATGTTTACATATTCCTCGCTTTTTTCCTTATTTTATGCAACAATAAGTGCAAGTAGCACTTTGCCATTTCCAAAGAGTTTATTTTCAAAACTAGTGATAGTGACATTGTAACACTGATATCTGTCACTAATTCCTGAATAACCCTCCACATATACATATTTTTTTAAAGTACACAAATCAAGGTATTAAACTTGGGGTATTTTGACTCTTTCCATGCAAACCATTTTACCACAAATCTATGCCAAAGTTTGAGAAAAAAAAAAAAATTGGTGATTTTTTTTTTTTGAACGCAATTTAAGAATACATGTACTGTGAACTTTAAGGTTTACTGCCAAAAAGCACCCCAAAATATGTTCAGCAACATCTTCTGAGTAAATTGATACCACCCAAGTATAGGTATGTCGGGTCATTTGGGGGCTAAAAGGCCTTATTTGGGGGGTGCGCATTTCAGTTTTCCAGCTTGGAATTTTCACATTTCGTCATCATGCACCCATGTCCTATTTGGGACATTTTTGAAGCCGGCCACAGTAATTTACCCCCATCAAACCATATATTTTTAGAAAGGGCACACCCTGGGGTGCTTCAAAGAGTTGTATTTTAACACTTTCCATGCACTAGCTCTATGTCAAACTTTCAGGTAGTCACTTTTTGTGTTATTTTTTTACACACATTGTACTTTAGGCATGAATTGTCAAATCCAGTTATGGGTTACTGCCAAAAAACACCCCAAAATATGTTCAGCAACATCTTCTGAGTAAATTGATACCACCCATGTATAGGTATGTCGGGTCATTTGGGGGATAATAGGCCTTATTTGGGGGGTGCGCATTTCAGTTTTCCAACTTGGAATTTTCACATTTCGTCATCATGCACCCATGTCCTATTTGGGACATTTTTGAAGCCGGCCAAAGTAATTTACCCCCATCAAACCATATATTTTTAGAAAGGGCACACCCTGGGGTGCTTCAAAGAGTTGTATTTTAACACTTTCCATGCACTAGCTCTATGTCAAACTTTCAGGTAGTCACTTTTTGTGTTATTTTTTCACACACATTGTACTTTAGGCATGAATTGTCAAATCCAGTTATGGGTTACTGCCAAAAAACACCCCAAAATATGTTCAGCAACATCTTCTGAGTAAATTGATACCACCCATGTATAGGTATGTCGGGTCATTTGGGGGCTAATAGGCCTTATTGGGGGGTGCGCATTTCAGTTTTCCAACTTGGAATTTTCACATTTCGTCATCATGCACCCATGTCCTATTTGGGACATTTTTGAAGCCGGCCAAAGTAATTTACCCCCATCAAACCATATATTTTTAGAAAGGGCACACCCTAGGGTGCTTCAAAGAGTTGTATTTTAACACTTTCCATGCACTAGCTCTATGTCAAACTTTCAGGTAGTCCCTTTTTGTGTTATTTTTTCACACACATTGTACTTTAGGCATGAATTGTCAAATCCAGTTATGGGTTACTGCCAAAAAACACCCCAAAATATGTTCAGCAACATCTTCTGAGTAAATTGATACCACCCATGTATAGGTATGTCGGGTCATTTGGGGGCTAATAGGCCTTATTTGGGGGGTGCGCATTTCAGTTTTCCAACTTGGAATTTTCACATTTCGTCATCATGCACCCATGTCCTATTTGGGACATTTTTGAAGCCGGCCAAAGTAATTTACCCCCATCAAACCATATATTTTTAGAAAGGGCACACCCTAGGGTGCTTCAAAGAGTTGTATTTTAACACTTTCCATGCACTAGCTCTATGTCAAACTTTCAGGTAGTCACTTTTTGTGTTATTTTTTCACACACATTG
Source organism: Leptobrachium leishanense (assembly GCA_009667805.1). Lineage (NCBI taxonomy): Eukaryota > Metazoa > Chordata > Amphibia > Anura > Megophryidae > Leptobrachium > Leptobrachium leishanense. The sequence continues at coordinate 66,368,088 of CM019070.1, read as the reverse complement.
TACTTTAGGCATGAATTGTCAAATCCAGTTATGGGTTACTGCCAAAAAACACCCCAAAATATGTTCAGCAACATCTTCTGAGTAAATTGATACCACCCATGTATAGGTATGTCGGGTCATTTGGGGGCTAATAGGCCTTATTTGGGGGGTGCGCATTTCAGTTTTCCAACTTGGAATTTTCACATTTCGTCATCATGCACCCATGTCCTATTTGGGACATTTTTGAAGCCGGCCAAAGTAATTTACCCCCATCAAACCATATATTTTTAGAAAGGGCACACCCTAGGGTGCTTCAAAGAGTTGTATTTTAACACTTTCCATGCACTAGCTCTATGTCAAACTTTCAGGTAGTCCCTTTTTGTGTTATTTTTTCACACACATTGTACTTTAGGCATGAATTGTCAAATCCAGTTATGGGTTACTGCAAAAAAACACCCCAAAATATGTTCAGCAACATCTTCTGAGTAAATTGATACCACCCATATATAGATTTGTTCTGTTGTTTTTGGGGTGCTACGCCAATCTTTGACATGTGCTTGTCAATTTTCTAATTTGACATACAGTATCTTCTTTGCTTATCTTCTTTTTAGGGGCCTTTTTACATACCCCAGTTTTATGAACGTGCATATATTTGGTAAGCTAACACCCCAAAGTATTGTAAATGGAGTGTTTTTATGCTATGGATGCATCCGTTTGCTCCAAACAAATTGGATACAGTTTGGTGGTCATTTTTCATTTTCACACCCACATCAGTTTTGGACTGTGATTTAGGAGACACTGTTGTTTGTTACTGCATGAAAACTCTCCAGGTTGTTTTCTGCAAGGTCTCCTGAGTACACCCATGCCCCCCATGCATAGGTTTGCCAGGATTTTGGGAAGGTTCAAATACAATTTTTATGACTTTGTCATTGGAGTTGAAATTGAGATTATTTCTTCAACTAGGCCTATCTTTGGTTTTGGGTCTACCGCATACCCCAGTTTGAATTATTGCCAGAAAATTGTTTATATTTGTTATGTTGGCACCCTAAGGTATTGCATATGGAGTGCTTTGATGCCATGGATGCAACGGTTTTAGCCCAAAACATTTGAGAAGGTGTGTGGTGTAATTTTTCAATTTTCAGATTTTTACGCCCACAGTAGTTTTGGACTGTTATTTAGGAGACACTGTTGTTTGTTACTGCATGAAAACTCTCCAGGTTGTTTTCTGCAAGATCTCCTGAGTACACCCATGCCCCCCATGCATAGGTTTGCCAGGATTTTGGGAAGGTTCAAATAAAATTTTTATGACTTTGTCATTAGAGTTGAAATTGAGATTATTTCTTCAGCTAGGCCTATCTTTGGTTTTGGGTCTACCGCATACCCCAGTTTGAATTATTGCCAGAAAATTGTTTATATTTGTTATGTTGACACCCTAAGGTATTGCATATGGAGTGCTTTGATGACATGGATGCAACGGTTTTAGCCCAAAACATTTGAGAAGGTGTGTGGTGTAATTTTTCAATTTTCAGATTTTTACGCCCACAGTAGTTTTGGACTGTGATTTAGGAGACACTGTTGTTTGTTACTGCATGAAAACTCTCCAGGTTGTTTTCTGCAAGATCTCCTGAGTACACCCATGCCCCCCATGCATAGGTTTGCCAGGATTTTGGGAAGGTTCAAATACAATTTTTATGACTTTGTCATTGGAGTTGAAATTGAGATTATTTCTTCAGCTAGGCCTATCTTTGGTTTTGGGTCTACCGCATACCCCAGTTTGAATTATTGCCAGAAAATTGTTTATATTTGTTATGTTGACACCCCAAGGTATTGCATATGGAGTGCTTTGATGCCATGGATGCAACGGTTTTAGCCCAAAACATTTGAGAAGGTGTGTGGTGTAATTTTTCAATTTTCAGATTTTTACGCCCACAGTAGTTTTGGACTGTGATTTAGGAGACACTGTTGTTTGTTACTGCATGAAAACTCTCCAGGTTGTTTTCTGCAAGATCTCCTGAGTACACCCATGCCCCCCATGCATAGGTTTGCCAGGATTTTGGGAAGGTTCAAATACAATTTTTATGACTTTGTCATTAGAGTTGAAATTGAGATTATTTCTTCAGCTAGGCCTATCTTTGGTTTTGGGTCTACCGCATACCCCAGTTTGAATTATTGCCAGAAAATTGTTTATATTTGTTATGTTGACACCCCAAGGTATTGCATATGGAGTGCTTTGATGACATGGATGCAACGGTTTTAGCCCAAAACATTTGAGAAGGTGTGTGGTGTAATTTTTCAATTTTCAGATTTTTACGCCCACAGTAGTTTTGGACTGTGATTTAGGAGACACTGTTGTTTGTTACTGCATGAAAACTCTCCAGGTTGTTTTCTGCAAGATCTCCTGAGTACACCCATGCCCCCCATGCATAGGTGTGCAAAGATTTTGGCAAAATACAGCACCAATTGTAGAACATAAAAATGTACGAATAAAATGTAAAAGTCTGGTGCCTGTCAAACTGGGGATGCTCTCTAGGGGGGCACAGGCTGTTGTCACTGAAGTGCATGAAACGCAAAATGTTTTCATACCTTCTACGTGACATTGATTGGGGGTAAATGGGGGTAGAGCAGATGGGGCTACTGCTCCAGTAGGAGCGAATTGAGGGCTTCTTTATGATGCCCTCAGCATAGTAAGTGCCCAGAATTTCAGAAATTCTGGCACATCTAGCGGGGTCCATTGCTGCCTTGCCAAGTAGGAGTCTGGCTTCGCAGCACAATGCTGATGGGCATACAGATTTGATTGGGCCACGATGTGGCCCAACAAATCATCCCCCATAAAAACCTGCAAAAACTGTGTGGCGGTAAATCCTGCAACATCAATATTGATGCCAGGATTTGCCGTGAAAGGAGGGATATCTGGCCTCTGGCGATGAGGCACTACCCACTCCTCAGCTGGAGCTGTGCGTCTCCTGCTGGCAGGTGGTGACCCAGGATCTGCATCAGAAACATCACTAGATACATCAGCCAGCGTAGATAATGTATCTAGCGACGTCTCTGAGCAGTTAGCGGGGTCGAAATGAGGGTCTGAGTCTGACGCAGATGCCTCAGATTCTGACGCCAGGATGGCATATGCCTCCTCGGCGCTGTACACCCTCTCAGACATTATATATAATAGATTATAAAATTTTATAATTATTATATATATATAAGCGGATTGTTGGTTCTTAGAAGAACCGTTGGGTTTCACAAGAAAATACAAATAAACACCTAAATCTCTCTAAATCCCTCTAAACCTGCCTCAATTCTTCTAAATCTCCCTAAAATCTCTCTAAATCTGCCTCAATTTTTCTAATCTCACTAAATCTCACTAAAATCTCTAACCTGTCAAATCTGATCTCTCTCTCTCGCTCACCAAAACACAAGTGAGGAGAGTGAGGGAGAATCACAGAGGTCAGAGCCAATATTTACAAAATATTGACCTGACCTGACAAATTAGAAATTTTATTTTGATTTTTTAACTTCTGATTGGATGTTGCTAGCCTGCCTCTCTGAGGCAGGCTAGGAACATCCCACTCAGCCCCAAGATGACCCTGCCCTTAGAACCCTAACCCTAGCCCTAGCCCTACCCCTAACCCTACCCCTAACCCTACCCCTAACCCTACCCCTACCCCTAACCCTACCCCTAACCCTAACCCTACCCCTAACCCTAACCCTACCCCTAACCCTACCCTAACCCTAACCCTAACCCTAACCCTACCCCTAACCCTAACCCTAACCCTACCCCTAACCCTACCCCTAACCCTAACCCTACCCCTACCCCTACCCCTACCCCTAACCCTACCCCTAACCCTACCCCTAACCCTAACCCTAACCCTAACCCTACCCCTAACCCTACCCCTACCCCTAACCCTACCCCTAACCCTAACCCTAACCCTAACCCTAACCCTACCCCTAACCCTACCCCTAACCCTACCCCTAACCCTAACCCTACCCCTAACCCTAACCCTAACCCTAACCCTAACCCTACCCCTAACCGTCAGTTTATTTTATTTATTTTTATTTTTATTTTACTTTTTATTTTACTTTTTTTTACACTTTTTTTTACTCTGCTGGGTGCCTTGATCCCTCGAGGCACCCAGCAGAGCACCTGATCACTGATGTGATCGTTTTTGTACTGAGTGCCACGATACCTCGTGGCACTCAGTACTTCCTGCCGCTACCGGAAGTGATCGCTCGGGGGGAGCGATCACGGACGGACCGGCGGCAGGTAAGCATATTGCAAGGATGCCTCGATGTCGAGGCATCCTTGTAATATACTCAGAGCAGCTGGAAGCGATACCGATCGCTTCCAGCGCTCTCTAGAAGTGCCGGGCACCTCTCCGGTGAAACCGGATGTTGATCGCTCCCGGGGAGCGATCACATGGTGCCCCGGCACTTCTAACCGCCATTGCACGGCTGCCTGGACTCCCAGGCAGCCTGCAATGGCGTTTGAGCTGCTGGAAGCGATCCGATCGCTTCCAGCGCTCAAAAAACGGCAGGACGTACCATGTACGTCAGCGGGTCTAAGAGAGACCCGCTGCAATGACGTACATGGTACGTCCTCGGTCCTTAAGGGGTTAACATGCGATCGTTTGCGGTTATATTTTCTATGGGGTGCGCTTGTTAAAAAAATTAGAAATGGGGACCCGTTAAATTTTTTTTTGGGGAAAATGTCGCTATTTTTAACAAACGCACCGCATACAAAAATCGTTAGTGCAGCATTATTGTTCACATTATAATTGAAATGGGAACAATATTGCTGCATTAACAAAACAAAAACAAAAAAAAACTTGTTTAGAATTTTTTTTAAATATATATATTTTTTTATTTTTAATTTTTTATTTTTTTTTAAAACTTTTTTCATTATCATGTTTGATATTGTTGGAAAGGCCATGCTCAGGCTGATCCAACGACAACAAACATTAACCCCTAGCTGCCACGGATCGGGAGATAGGGGGTTCATTGGAACCCCCTATCTCCACCATTGGTGGCAGCTAGGGGTTAACTCCAGGACTGGCGTCATCGTGCTATGCACGATGACGCCAGTCCTCAGGGGGAGTTCCTGGAGGCTTGGCCGACATCCAAGATCCGGGAAAGGATCACGAACCGGCGCTTTTCAGCGCCGATTCGTGATCCAGCTCCCCAGGGGTCAATGACAGCCACTGTTTGGAAGGGCAGGCTGTGCTCTTCCAAACGGTGCCTGGATTAACCTCCTGCTCCCCGGCGATCGAAGGACCTCCCCCTCCCTTTCAGGCACCTCCTCCGCTCATGCGGGGGGGCGCCTGAATTAGATGTCATCGCGCCGCCGCAATGACATCTAATTGCTCCGCCGGGGTCCCAAGTGCTGGGCTGACATCCATGATGTCAGCCCGCAATGGGGGGGGCGCAGCAATCCGCTGGAATCTGGCGGATTGCTGCCTCCTGTGCATGGACGCGCTCAGCGCGTCCATAGCACAGGAGAACCACTTGGCTGGACGCGCTGAGCGCGTCCATAGCAGCCAAGTGGTTAATGATGAGTTTATAACATTTGTGCCCTTTTAGCTATCTTTATGGAGACTCTGCCATTGGTTACTATTACAGGATGTCTTCCGGCAGACATCTTTATTTTACTGGAAGTCCTCCTGCAGCCGTCCCGACTGTTTCACTGTTTACCTAAACAGGATGTCTTCCGGTGTTCAAATTTATATCACTGGAAGTCCTCTGGTGGCCATCTTTACAACATCCTTACACAGCTGAATGGAACTTGTCCTTGGGACCTAATTAAACTGGCATACACACCCCTTCTGGTGTCACCGGTTACCAAAAACAGGACGTACTCTGGTGGCCATCTTTTGGACTATACACATGCTGCTATGATGGCGAATATAGATTATAGAAATCTCCATATTATTATGGTGAGGGGAGGGGTTACTCTAGGCTTTGTGGGATTGACACTTGCATATATTGTGATCACTTGTTTCAGTCTGTGTGGGTATTACAATGAACAAGGGTTCTATAGCAGAAACATTTGTATTTGATGCTCATCCTATGACTTATACACAAGTGACACTAGTGCACCTTTTGGAAGAAACACAACGCTGTCTCTACTCTTTCTATAGGGTTTCTGCATGTTTCCTATGCCTTAGGACCCAGGGTGTTGGTGGTAGGACGTTGCAGCATGTTTGGGAAAATCATTATCATCTAGTGAGAATTTATTAGCTCCTCCTTCTACAACTATTCTGTATGTTATTATGGAGCAAAGTTTGACCCAAAAAAAAGGCACAATCTCAAATCATATACAACTTCTTTTCATAACGTCCTCATGTTAAGAATTAAGAATAGCAAAATGTAGCGTGCTCAACTCCCACTAATCTCAGGAGGGACAATGCAACACTAGCAGTCAGACCTTCCCTCGATTAATAGGAGTTAAGTACACAACATCTTGCTTTTGATGTATGACTCTCTGTAGCAGTCAGCTCCAGTCGCTATTTTAATGTCAAGTGTGGAAAGGGCTCTATGCTTGGTATACACTTTTACATTTTGTAGATGTTTAACCCATTCCTGCTGCAAGGCATACTATGCCTTCTCTGCGTCGGGTGGGCTTTGAAGATGCGGGACGTACTAATGTGCCCTGTTGACTTCAATGGGCCGCCACAGCCCCGCCCAGCAGTCGGCACGTGCCATTGGCTGCTGCGGGTCAGCCTGAACTCAGGCCACCCCCCCTGCAGTCAATGAAGCGTGTCGGGCGTCACCGGCTAGGCTAGCCAAAGGAGGTGCCCTCTGAAGAGGCTGGCAAGCGGGGCGTACTAGTAGGCCCTGCTGGTATTAACCCCCTCCTGCCATGCACCCCCCGACCGGCGTTAAGGGGTGAATTAGCATGTTGGTAAATGTAGATACAGAGCACCACTTATTTATTGGAAACATCCCTTTTTGAAATATAGACAAATGCTTTTTTTCTTCAAACACAACATTAAATTGTCTTTATAACAGAGCAGAATACTTAAGCACAACTTGAAAACGAGAGAAATCTCAAGCTATCCATCCTGGTAAAATACTTTATAGATAAATAAATATATCAATTCACTTGTATTGCAAATATTTGTGAGGTGGACTCAAACTGTTATGTAGTGCTGTATGTATTGGAGTTTCAGGATTTCCCACTATATAAAAACTGATGTAAATACAATTGTTATATTTTTTAATTAGACGATTAGGGTATACTGTACATCTTTGTTGTTCTTTTATGTAACCTACTCAGTCATAGCTCTTACAAGAAAAAAGTTTATAAGCGAGGCTTTGGACATCCTTTGCGAAGGAAGCATTAAGGCTAGGGTCAGAGTGGGGCAGTCGGAACGCGCGTGCAGGCGCACTAAATCACGGCGGCAGTAGCAGCACATAACGGCCAATGACGGCCAATATACGCAGTACGTGCGTACGAAAGTGCGCCGACACCACGCAACCAGCAAATGAACGCATTTTTATCAGAACGTTAAACCGCTGCTACTGACGTACAAAGTGCGCTGCGGCCGCATAGCAGCGTGTGTGCGTGATTAGGAGATGTCAGACGCTGCTAGTGTGCGGCCAACATAACGTTCAAACAGCCGGATTTCCCTAGACTTCTTTTTACCCCACCGTCATGAAATACGTCCAGAATTGCGCATCGTCTGACCACTTAAGCGTATTCCGTGAAAAAATGCGTGCGCACGCATCGACGTACATTTTGACGGTGGCTGCAGAAAATGCGCTCATCTGTCCCTAGCCTTAGGCGGAACTGCTTAGAAGACGAATGCAAGCTCGTTCAGGAACAGCATGGGTTAACAATTGCAACCTTCCATAAGTTCAAAAACAGGTTTCTTTATTTATTATTAATATTGCACACAGTTAATTTATGGAGGAAAATATTCATTTCCCTGTGTGCATGAAATATTTATAATGACAACATAATGCCATTAAATCCTACAACACCCTTTTAAAATGATTTTCTTCCCAGGTTCTTGAAAGCATTTACTCCAAAGGGAATGAAGCTGTGTGAGGTTCAGATTTTTTGTTGTTTCTTAGGTTGAATTATTTGCAAAACATCATGTTTTTTTATATATTTTGGTTTCGAATATATACTTCGTCTTTATGATTTTCCTTATACGTTGGGTTAATGGATCCAAGGGTATTGGGGGTTCAGAGGCCATGAGCTATGGAGACATGACGGAGGAATGTCAAGTTCCGAAGGGGTGACGGAAAGAGAGTAAGGCTCTGAAATAGATGGCAGTAATATTACCTGAGAGCAGACATGTGCAGCTGTTTTCAGGAGAGTTCAGATTCTTCTGAATTTTGGGCAATATATGTCAGGAATATATGGATTGGCCCAATACATGGACCAGCAGTGGATAGAGAAAGAGATTCCGGATCTAACGGGTTCTTTTAATGGCTGTGTAAAAGACAAAAGCATAGTATAGTCAGAAAAGTATACATGACTGAGATAACAGATACAAACAAAGTTGTGAAAAGCAAGTCAGAGGTCAAGGATTGGACAACAAGACAAGCCAAGGTCAGTACACAAAACAGAGTAAAAAGATATAAAAGGACTGTACTGTAGGGTAAGAAAGACCACACCAGGGCAAGGTGCCGGAGATTTTGTTGGTCTATAGAGACCCCGACCAGAGCTGTCAAACTATAGCCACCCAGATGTTTCTGAGCTACAATTCCCATGATTCTCTGGCTATTCTTGCATTCAAACATTCCTGGGAATTGTAGGCAATCAACAAGCTCGACACTGCTACCCTAGAGGGTGATGTCATCCAACCAATATAGCCAAAGCTTATATGGACATTTTGTATGTGATTTTTATTTGTGAGTGTTTTTCCTATTGCTATTTGTGTTACTATAGTGGTCCAGTAAATACTACACTATATATTTCACCATATATATATGAGGGTCTGTTCACCTCCATGTTGACATAGTATTGCACCACTTTCTATTTGTGGTTTTGAGTCCTTTTTGAGCTTTAGAGGTGCCCTGTATACTGTTGGCTGCATGAAGATGTAAAGCAGGTACACATTATATGTTGTTCTATTACTGGTCCAAGAATCAAAGGTAGGCCACTGCATTGAATAAATAAACTAAAGAAAGTAATTACTTGGGAGTAATTTTTCATTGTACAATTCTCTCTCAGTTTGAGTCAGTGTACCTGTGAGTACTGTTTATGGGTGTATGGCATTAATTTGAAATCTGAGTCACAGTTAATTCCCTGAAGAGAAAATTAGTCGGTTGTGGCTCATGCAAAAGCAAATTAAACGCAGAAGAAACCTATGCATCTCCATCAGGTTTGCAAAAAAAATGCACATCCACTGAAAACTGTCCATATCTCCAATTCCAAAGTGCCAAGCCTCAGCTGTTCGGCCGGCTCCTACACAAGGCAAATCTACGCTTTGGCAGACCTCAGGACTGATCTGAGTAAATATCTGGGAAATCTGAGGAATGCAGATGAAAGCCTCTATTTCGTCTACTGATGGTTCCATGAGCACAGCAATCCCATATCTGCAATCAAGAATAAGAAAACCAGGGCAAACTGGATGGGCGTTTAACTGACACACATCTTGAAGAAGATATTCATGTTGTACATGTACCGTTTCGATATGTAAGTTACCAAAATCACAAATGGAAATGTCTGTAAGAAAGAGTGAATTTACGATAAATCTAACAATTATTAATGGTTTTCCAGGTGACGCTGTGCATGCAGCCAACCGACCTCTAGTGGCAAATGGCAAGCTGTAATGGATGTTCCTTCAATGTTTAGCTCACACGTTAGGAACAGCTGATGCATTTAAACTCTGGAGTGTCTTCTCATACTATGAACAACGTTGCTTGTGACCATAACGACCCTTAGAGAACCTAAATCAATGACTCCAAGGTCCTCTTTTATATTGTACTTGACGTGAATCAGTTTTAATGTTATCAACAGGCAAGATGATGGTGTGGTGGAGGAATAGGACTGGTTAGGGCTTAATGCCACTAGTAGACTCAGCTAGTTCATGGCTCACATATAAAAAAGACTTCTGTATAGGACAATCTGATGGAGGTTGGAGGTCATATGTAGCAGTGCAGGTGGAGGTTGTATGTAGCAGTAAATAAGTAAAAATTGTATGAGGAGGTTATGACAGTACTGTAGAATAGCTTGTGTGCTATACATAATTAATAATAGATACTTATGTGTGATACACAGCAATAAGAGGTGTCAAGGCCAGGCTGCAGAACATCTATGTCAAAAGGAACATAAGTGCAAAGTGGTAAATAGCAGGCAGATAGTGAATAAGCACCTGAATCTGCGTTAGATATGACTAAATAGTATGGGATAGCAGGGCTGTAAACTATAGTCTGCTACTTCAAATTGCTTGACCAGAGGGTGTTTCAAAAACATAGTACTTAGAGCAGCATAAGGCAACATAAAAGTAAAAGGGTCACTCTAGCCACCATGAATCTAAATGTATTTAAAGGGTCATGGGGAGCTGAGCATGTGTCCCTGCATCTGGTCGATTCAGTCTTTCAAACTGGAGGACCTTCGTCTTCCTGGAAGGTTAACAATCAGCCTGTGTTGGACAGCCTTATCCAGGGCTGGCTCAAGCCACTGTGCTGCCTGGAGCGATGAATGAAATGCTGCCACCCCCCCAAAAAAACACGTGACATGTATGATCATATCAAAAAGCTCCACAACAATAAAACTCATAGTAATGTGTGGCATGTGTATGAGTGTATCACAGAACGCCACAGAAATAAAACTCACAGTAACGGGCAGTGTGTATGAGTGTATCACAGAGCTCCACAGTAGGGATGAGCCGAACACCCCCCGAGTTCGGTTCGGGCCCGAACCCGAACTTCCCATATGTTCGGGCCCGAACCCGAACCCGAACTCGAACTCCATGCAAGTCAATGGGGCTGAAAATTCGTTTTTTAGAGTGCCCTCCAAGAGGGCATATATGCTACATATTTGCCATAAAAGGTGTATGGGGGTCCGGGTAGTGCCCTGGGGGACAGGAAACAAGGACAAAAGGTAAAAAAAAATCATTTTTAATGGGACAGTGAGTTTTCCATGAAATAAGGGTTAAAAATTAAAACCAAAAATTCCTTCAAATATCTTGCCTAGAAGGTCCCCATAACCTGCCCGTGAAGTGGGGGATTTCTAGGATGTATAGAAACACTTAAAAACAAAAAAATGGCGTTTCAAATGACGGTAAATGCTTTTCCTTTAAACTATCCATAAACAACTGCTTGGGGCGGCAGTCTGTATGAAAAGAGGAGACATTTTCGTACATGCAGAAAAAGTTTACTGATTTTTTTGGCTAAATTATTGTGAAACTTATGCAGGCTTTGGATGAAAGTAACAATAGGTGCTTCAAAATTGGTCCTTTAGCATCCCCAACAGTGCCGTCACACCGTAACCCCTCTGAGGATATGAATCTAATACAGGCGTCAGTGGCAGTGCACCCAAATATTGTGCTTTTGGTGCCAGGCCTGCAAGTACTATCATACAGTAACCCCTCTGTGGTATTGTGGAAGAATGCAGGGGTGAACCTTGCGGTCCTATATTAAAAAGTTATGATTCTGGTCAAGGCGTCAGTGCACCCAGATATTGTGCCTTTGGTGCCAGGCCAGCAAGTATCATTATACAGTAACCCCTCTGTGGTATTGTGGAAGAATGCAGGGGTGGACCATGTGGTCCTATATTGAAAAGATATGATTCTGGTCAAGGCGTCAGTGCACCCAGATATTGTGCCTTTGGCGCCAGGCCAGCAAGTTTCATCATACAGTAACCCCTCTGTGGTATTGTGGAAGAATGCAGGGGTGGACCATGTGGTCCTATATTGAAAAGATATGATTCTGGTCAAGGCGTCAGTGCACCCAGATATTGTGCCTTTGGTGCCAGGCCAGCAAGTATCATCATACAGTAACCCCTCTGTGGTATTGTGGAAGAATGCAGGGGTGGACCATGTGGTCCTATATTGAAAAGATATGATTCTGGTCAAGGCGTCAGTGCACCCAGATATTGTGCCTTTGGTGCCAGACCAGCAAGTGTCATCATACAGTAACCCCTCTGTGGTATTGTGGAAGAATGCAGGGGTGGACCATGTGGTCCTATATCGAAAAGATATGATTCTGGTGAAGGCGTCAGTGCACCCGGATATTGTGCCTTTGGTGCCAGGCCAGCAAGTATCATCATACAGTAACCCCTCTGTAGTATTGTGGAAGAATGCAGGGGTGGACCATGTGGTCCTATATTGAAAAGATATGATTCTGGTCAAGGCGTCAGTGCACCCAGATATTGTGCCTTTGGTGCCAGGCCAGCAAGTATCATCATACAGTAACCCCTCTGTGGTATTGTGGAAGAATGCAGGGGTGGACCATGTGGTCCTATATTGAAAAGTTAGGATTCTGGTCAAGGCGTCAGTGCACACAGATATTGTGCTTTTGGTGCCAGGCCTGCAAGTACCATCATAATACAGTAACCCCTCTGTGGTATTGTGGAAGAGTGCAGGGTTGGACCCTGCGGTTCAAAAAATTAAAATGATATAAATCTGGCACAGGCGTCAGTGCAGCCAAATATTGTGCCTTTCATGGCAGCAAGTGCCTTCACACCATAACCCTTTTGTGGTATTGTGGAAGAGTTCAGTGCTGGAGGTTTTGTGAATGCAGAAGAGGACATCCCCGATGTATTCCATTACTTCAGCATCAGGGGATTGATAGCTGCTGATCCAGGACTGATTCATTTTTATAAATGTCAGCCAGTCTGCAGAGTCGGTGGACAGACGCACTCTTTTGCCTGTGACAAAACCTCCAGCGGCACTGAACGTCCTTTCAGAAAGCACGCTAGATGAAGGGTAACCTAGTAGCTGCATAGCATATTGGCTAAGTTCTGGCCAGTGATCCAATCTCAACACCCAGTAAGCCAGTGGATCATCTGCTGGAAAGGTATCCAGGTCTGCCCTTACCCCTAGGTAGTCCTGCACCATATGGTGAAGACGCTGGCAATGGGTGCCTACATTTGACGTCCCTGGGTGTCGAGGACTAAAAAAATTAAAAATGCGTCAGTCAAGCGGCCCTGGCCTTCACCACTGTTCCTCTGATCATCCGCAGCCTCAGAAGCACGTGTGTCAGCACTTGGTAAAATACCAGTGCCTGGAAAGGTGTTACACAAGTGTCTCTTTAGAGCGTCCTCAAGTTTTTTCATCCTGTGCTCCCTCTGTGCGGGCAGGATGAGCTCTGCAACATTACCCTTGTATCATGGATCAAGAAGGGTTGCCAACCAGTAATGATCCCTCTCCTTGATAGCACGAATCCTGGGGTCCTTTAGCAGGCTTTGCATCATTAGGGAGCCCATGCAGCGTAGGTTGGAGGTGGCATTAGCTTCCGAGTCTTCCTGGTCAATGAGGATGACCGTATCGTGCACTTCCTCCTCCCAGCCACGCACTAGCCCTTGTGTTTCTGGACACACGAAACCCTCCCTTGAGGAATCCCCACCTTCAATGCCACCACTACTTAAATATTCTGTCTCCTCCTCCTCATCCTCCTCCTGTCTGATCTGAGTAGGACCCGCTGGAATGCTGTCTGCGGAAAGACTGGGGCCTTGAGAGCTAGGGAAGGCCTCCTCTTCCTCCCGCTGCTCTGCCTCTAGAGCCACATCTATAATTCCCCGCAGAGTGTGCTCCAGCAGGAACACTAAAGGTATTGTGTCACTGATGCATGCACTGTCCCTGCTCACCATCCTCGTTGCCTCCTCAAATGGTGACAGTACAGTGCATGCATCCTTGATCATCAGCCACTGTGGGGGGGAAAAACAAGTTGACCTGAACCTGTCCTTGTGCCATACTCACACAGTTACTCGTTGATGGCCCTCTGCTGCTTGTGCAGATGCTGCAGCATTGCTAATGTCGAGTTCCACCTGGTGGGCATGTCACAGATCAGACGGTTTGTGGGAAGGTGGAATTCTCTTTGAATTTCTGCCAGGCGAACGCTTGCTGGGAATGACCGTCTGAAGTGGCTGCAGACTTTTCTGGCCTGGATGAGAAAATCTGGGAGCCCTGGGTACTTGGTTAGGAAATGCTGTACCACTAGATTTAGGACGTGTGCTAGGCATGGTACATGCGTCAATTTACCCTTGCATAGTGTGGAGAGAAGGTTGCTGCCATTATCACAGACGATCATTCCCAGCTGAAGCTGGCGTGGCGTTAACCATCTCTGCACCTGCCCCTGCAGAGCTGACAGAATTTCTGGCCCAGTGTGGCTCCTAAACAAACCAGCTCAAGCACAGTATGGCATCTTTTTGCTTGAGCCTTTGCGTAGACCCTGTCAGGCGTCGGTTTAACTGCCACTTCGCCACAGACACAGAAGGAGGAGGAGGAGGAAGAGGGAGAGGTGGTGGTGGTGGAGCAGACAGACCTCATACAAGCAGCATTCTGGAGGCGTGGTGGATGAACAAGCTCCAGCACAGAGCCCCGTCTTGGATCCCTCCCAGCTGCAATCAGAGTAACCCAGTGTGCCGTGAAGGAAATGTAACGACCCTGTCCATGCTTGCTGGACCACGTGTCTAAAGTCACATGCACCTTGTTGCTGACTGCCTTTCCCAATGACTGGATAACATTGTATAGTGCTGGAATGGCCTTGCGTGAAAAGTAATGGCGTTTTGGAACCTGCCACTGTGGTACAGCACATTCAGCAAATTCACGGAAGGGAGCAGAGTCCACCAGCTGGAAAGGCAGCAGCTGCAATGTGAGTAATTTTGCTAAGCTGGCATTTAGACGCTGTGCTTGGGGATTGTTGGGACTATATTCTTTCTTTCGCTGCAGCAGCTGCGGCAATGTAATCTGACTGCGTAAATCTTCAGCTGCTGGGATGATGTCACATTGTGAGGAAGGAGCTGGTACATCCATTACTGTAGCATCATCCCTGTCGGTGGAGGTTGTAGGCAATGACATGGCAGGCACATACAGTGGGGGTAGAGACAGATGAGGAGGAGGAGGACCTACGCAAAGTTTTGCGCCAACGGGATGTGTGGCAGTTGTTCATATGTCACCTCAAGCACGTGGTACCCAAGTGTCCGGTATCTTTCCCACGCTTAAGCCTCATCTGACATAGATTACAAATAGCAACGCTGCGCTCTACTGCACATTTCTTAAAGAACTCCCAGACAACAGAGTTCCTGCATGTGTTCATTGAGACAACAGCGCTCTGCACTGGAGCAGCTCTGACATGTGATGCCTTGGACTGGCTAGTGCTACGGTTGGTCACAGAGGATGTTGTGCCTCGTGTTTGCTGTGCCTCCTCCTCCCCCTCTTCCTCACTTAATTCCTCTGTTCGATCAGGCACCCAGGTGGAGTCAGTGACCTCATCATCATTGTCATCATCACCCCCTATCTCCTCGTCACTGGAGCCAACTTGGCAGTATGCTGCAGCTGCTGGGGCAACATGAGTGCCAGTTATTTGTGTGTCATCACTGGCACTCCCTTCCTCTAGGTTCATTATACTCCCTTGCTCAACCTCAGAGATTGAATCAGAGCACTGTACTTGCTGTGCATCCTCAAGCAGCATGTCACTCTCATTGTAGTCAAACAATTCAGCTGACTCCTCCGTGTGTGATAGTGAGGCTACGGCAGAAGTAGCTGTGGACATGGAGGCTGCATTAGATGCTTTGGTAGCTGAGGTGGACTGTAAAGCACTAGAAGCCTGGCTGGCAGAGGACTCAGAGGATGAGGATGGCCTGGTTAGCCAATCCACCAAGTCCTCTGTATGTTGCTGCTGCTTAAGACGGCCAGCACCAGTTAGAAAGGACAAGCGTGCCCCTGCAGAGGATGCACCACGTCCACCACGACCAGAGGCACAGCCTCCCGACACAGGGGCTGCTTGCCCTTTTATCTGTGTCTGGGAGTGTCTGCCTGTACTTTTTGTTCTTTCAGACATGGTGAGTGATATATAGATTAATATATACAGAACTCTGATTCAACTCTGGTATAAAGATTTAAAGAACTCTGGTATAACTCAGTGAGGCACCCTGATAGCTGGCAGCCAGTGACAAGACACAGATTACAAGTCTCAGACACCTCCTATAAATCAGTGAGACCCCTTGATGGGTGGCAGTGAAACCTCCTATAAATCAGTGAGACCCCTTGATGGGTGGCAGCCAGTGAGAACACACGGATTATAACAATTCCCAAATGTTTTGTAGAAATTAGTGAGCCCCAAAATACTGCGTGGTACTGGCTGTGTGACAAGAGACAGATCACTTCAATTTACAAATGTTTCGTAGAAATTAGTGACACCCAAAATACTGCGTGGTACTGGCTGTGTGACAAGAGACAGATCAGCTCAATTCACAAATGTTTTGTAGAAATTAGTGACACCCAAAATACTGCGTGGTACTGGCTGTGTGACAAGACACAGATCACCTCAATTCCCAAATGTTTTGTAGAAATTAGTGAGCCCCAAAATACTGCGTGGTACTGGCTGTGTGACAAGAGACAGATCACCTCAATTCACAAATGTTTTGTAGAAATTAGTGACACCCAAAATACTGCGTGGTACTGGCTGTGTGACGAGAAGACACAGATCACCTCAATTCACAAATGTTTTAAAGAAATTTTTAACCCTCAAAATACTTGCTGGCTGTGTGACAAGACCCGAAGATCACCTCAATTCACAAATGTTTTAAAGAAATTTTTAACCCCCCCAAAAAGACTTGCTGGCACAGTGAGAAGACACCGAAGATCACCTCAATTTGCAAATATTTTAATGAAATTTTTAACCCCCAAAAAGACTTGCTGGCACAATGACAAGACACCGAAGATCACCTCGATTCACAAATGTTTTAAAGAAATTTTTAACCCCCAAAATACTTGCTGGCTGTGTGACAAGACACAGAAGATCTCCTCAATTCACAAATGTTTTAAAGAAATTTGTAACCCCCAAAAAAACTTGCTGGCACAGTGACAAGACACAGAAGATCACCTCAATTCACAAATGGTTTAAAGAAATTTGTAAACCCCAAAAAAACTTGCTGGCACAGTGACAAGACACACATCACCTAAATTCCCTGATATTTGGTAGAAATGAGACCCCCCCCAGTAGCGTGGCAGACCGGCAGTAACAACACACAACTATCTCCTCTGAAATCTCCTCTCAAAATGCGTGCTGTAGCTATGCGTGGAAACGTTATATAGTGTGCTGCGGGACTTAGCTCTGTGAGCCCATGATTGGGCAAAATTTGCCCAATCAGGACTCTGAGCTGTGATTGGCATACTGTTGAACCTGTCTTAGACCAGACCTGTGGTCAGGTGCAAGGCTGTAGCCAATTACGAGCTTCAGGCCAGTGGGAAAATGCATTGTGGTCCATTGTGATGCATTGTGGTCGAACATGCGGCGAACACCCGGAAATGTTCGGAGTTCGCGACCTAATCGAACAGGCTAAGTTCGGATCGAACTCCGAACCATCCGAACCGAACAGCTCATCCCTACTCCACAGTAATGAAACTCACACACTGCCTGATACTGTGAGTTTTACTACTGTGGAGTTCTGTGATACGCTCATACACACTGTCTGTTATTACTGTGAGTTTCATTGCTGTGGAGCTCTGTGATACGCTCATACACGCCGCCTGTTACTGTGAGTTTCACTGCTGTGGAGCTCTGTGATACACTCACACACCGCCTATTACTATATCACAGACTGCCACAGCAATAAAACTCACAGTAATGTACGGTGTGTATGAGCGTAACACAGAGCTCCACATACCCGAGCCCACCGTCACACACATCCACATACACCCACACACATCCATACAAAGTCCACATCCACGCACACAGTCACATCCACACACACACACACATCCACCCACACACACATTCACACAGTCAGTCACCCACAGACACATTCACACACACACATCTACCCACAGTCACACACATAAACTTAAACTTACCCACACATCCCTGGTCGAGGCCTAGCTGGTAAGCTTGTTAGAGGCCTGGTCTCTGACTATGGGCCTGGGCTTCAGGCTTGGTCTCCAGTCTTCGTGCCTGGTCTCCAGGCCTGGGCTCCATGCTGCGGGCCTGGGCTCCAGGCTTCGGGTCTGGTCTCCAGACTTAAGGCCTGGTCTCCGGGCCTGGGCTCCAGGCTTTAGGTCTGGTCTCCATGCTTCAGGCCTGGGCTCCAGGCTTCGGGCCTGGGCTCCGGGCCTGGGATTCAGGCCTGGGCTCCAGGCTTCAGGCCTGGGCTCCGGGCCTGAGCTCCAGGCTTTGGGCCTGGGCTCCGGGCCTGTGCTCCAGGCCTGGTCTCCGGGCCTGGTTTCAGGCCTGGGCTCCAGGCTTTGGGCCTGGCCTCCGGGCCTGGGCTCCAGGACTGGTCCCTGGGCCTGGTGTCCAGGCTTGGGGCCTGGTCTCCGGGCCTGGGCTCCAGGCTTGGGGCCTGGTCTCTGAGCCTGGGCTCCAGGCTTGGGGCCTGGTCTCTGAGCCTGGGCTCCAGGCTTCGGGCCTGGTCTCTGGGCGTGGACTCCAGGCTTCGGGCCTTGTCTCCAGGCCTGGGCTCCAGGCTTCGGGCCTGGTCTCTGGGCCTGGGCTCCAGGCTTTGGGCCTGGTCTCCATGCCTGGGCTCCAGGCTTCGGGCCTGGTCTCTGGACCTGGGCTCCAGGCCTGGTCTCCGGGCTTGGGCTTCAGGCCTGGTCTCTGAGCCTGGGCTCCAGGCTCCGGGCCTGGTATCCGAGCTTCATGCCTGGTCTTTGAGCTTCAGGGCTGGTCTCCAGGCTCCGGGCCCGGTCTCCAGGCTTTGTGCCCGGTCTCTGGGCTCAGTAGCCTGGTCTCCGGGCCTGGCCTTCAGGCCCTGCGGGGATTTTGTGCTGGTGAAGGGGGCAGGAGTCAGCCGCTGAGGTGAAGGGTCTGGTCTCCAGACTTCAGGCCTGGTCTCCAGGCCTGGGCTCCAGGCCTGGGTTTCGGGCCTGGGCTCCAGGCTTCGGACAGCAGCAGTGGTGGTCTAAAAATATTTATTAAAACAATATAAAAGAACGCGTTTCACCTTTATGTAATATCCCAGTGGCTTCCTCAGCTGGCTGCTGAAGCCAAATGACTGAATTTCATTAAGGGACTGGGATATTACCTAAAGGTGAATCACGTTCTGGCTATGATTTTTTTGTTTTATTCTTTTATATTGTTTTAATAAATATTTTTAGACCACCACTGCTGCTGTCCTAAAGTTTTTTTTGGAGCTTGTACCTGCCAAACAACTCCTGGGCTCATTACCTGCGGACCTGGGTTAGGTCCTACACCATGTGAGTACATTTCATCTACTCTTCATCCGGTTTCCACTATAGTTTGCACTATGGTTCCCACCTTTAATTTTTAAGGTTTTCAAGAGGGCCAAGATAGGATGGGCATTTGGGTGGCTGGATAATAACCCATAAGCCTAACACTCTGAGCCAAGTGGGCTCAATTCTATGTGAGTGCAAGAGAGTGTGAATATATTTGTACCTTTACCTTATGGGTCACTCTATGATGTATTCTCTCCATTTGTTTTGAGGACATTGCGAGAAGAAGCCTGTCTAGAATCAATTCACCTGTATTTATCACCTATGACCTCTCTGGGAACATTCTGATCGCTGCATCATTTTTTTTTTCTTCATATCTTTCTGGTGGTCAAGTGACAAGGACCACGCTAGGTGTTTTAGCGACCTTTCTCTGTGTTTTTTACATATCAGCGCTACCCTTATTTTTGTGATTTCATATATCACTTCCAGTCAATGATGCAGTAAAAGTATTTCTATTGCAACAAAGTATATGTATATATTTTATTTCAAGCAGATAACAAGTATTTTGATTATATATTTGCACTTAATCATAGATCAGAGCATGCACATATCATTCTAATACACATTTCACACAATTATCAGATTTCCATCAGGAAAATATATATTTGCCGCATGTCAATTCTTATCCAGATCCTGTTATCTATTCCATCAGGGATTCTTATAGATAGAAGACAATATAGCTTGTTATCCTCGACCAATTCGCAAATTATTTATACAAGGCACCAATTATGGGATCCCCATTTTGGCTGGTACTGAGATCTTTGCTGGGAGAACTTTGGCTCCACTACGTGACATCATTGGATTCTTTCTGGGCCTGTACCATGATCAAATATACTCGATCTGTAAAAGCTCTGGGGGTGCCCTATATCGAGTAAACTTAATCTGGTCTTATTCTGGAGCAATGGAAAGGAATTTAATTTAGTTCAAATGCAATTCATTTGTAAATGTACTCCATGTGGCCCCAAAGTTTCAAGACATTGGATATGACAGCAGATATGATGAAATATTTGTTGTGGTCATTGACATGTTACAAGCGGCGTGCATGTGTGTCAAGTGCCCACTACCGCCCATCCTGATATGCCACTTGGAGTCGTTGCTGCACCTTGGTCCATTACTGCTGCTGAATAGGTTTGAAAGTTTTAGGATTTTTTTAGAAAGGATATTACCAGGAAGGATACATTGAGATTTCTCTCGTTTTCAAGTACCGTATTTTTCGCTCCATAGGACGCACCTGACCATAAGACGCACCTAGTTTTTAGAGGAGGAAAACAGGAAAATAAATATTCTGAAATCAAATAGTGTAATAATGGATATACTGCCCCAGCTCATGGATATGCCCCCCCCCCGCTTATGGATATGCCCCAGCACATGGATATGCCCCAGCTCGCTCATGGATGTGCCCCAGCTCGCTCATGGATGTGCCCCAGCTCGCTCATGGATGTGCCCCAGCAACTCATGGATGTGCCCCAGCAGCTCATGGATGTGCCTCCGCTCACCTGTCGCCGCCGCGTTAGGCTCCCTCTGAGCGTGCGTCCGGCGGCAGGAAGCTTGGGCACTCGCCTTGGGGAGCCACGTGACCGCGATCTCGCAAGATCGCGGTCACGTGGCTCCCCCAGGCGAGTGCCCAAGCTTCCTGCCGCCGGACGCACGCTCAGAGGGAGCCTAACGTGGCGGCGACAGGTGAGCTGAGGCATATCATGGGGCATTCGCTCCATAAGACGCACCCACTTTTCCCCCCACTTTTTGGGGGGAGAAAAGTGCGTCTTATGGAGCGAAAAATACGGTATGTCCTGGGTGGCAAGTATGTACTGATGGTGTCTTGCCCAAGGACACTTACTGGAGAGGTGCTCTTGCTGGGATCGAACCTGTGTCTCCACAGTCTCTTTCCACGGTTGCAGTGATGTTTCCTCTACTACACCCAGCCGGCACTACGGTTAGGGGGAGACATAAACTTTAAATACTTTCTTTTCCAGAGAGAACCATGATGGCTTTATGTAATATAGGCCTTGACTTCATTCCTTTGGAAACGTATTTTCAAATGATTACAGTAGAAAAATTACAAATGCTACAACAATTTCCATAGATTTTAATGGAGACACGTGTAGATAAATAAATTAGAAATGCCTTTCCAAAGGAATTAAATTGAGGCCATGATGTCAGAAATGACTTCTAATAGATGGGATTGACTGATACAAATTCTAGTAACAAAACATTCAAATATTATGAAGGTAGGAAAATCTCAAGTGTGTCTGTTAAGTTAAATCTATGAACGCGTTCTTTCTATATGTAAAACCGTTATCAAATAAAGTTTAAGGAAAAAAATATGAAAAATATTACTTTTGCTTTATATTGTTCTATTGTGCCATACTGCCAAATGAGAAGACAAAAGTAAATGAAAATATACAATATGCAAAGACTAATACAACATTCAAACAGGAAGTCTATCAGGGTTATTCAAAGAGCTCTGAATTGGGGCCGAAAGGTAACCGATTGCTGAAATACCTTTCCTGGCCATTCGGCTATCCAGAGAGAAGGCAATTGGCCAAATCCTGGCGAATTGCCTGCACATACGGTGCCTGTTCGATGCCTGTTCGAGGGCAGTGAAATCCCCATAGATAAGCAATGCTTCGTCTATTTAGAGAACAAAAACCAGTAGTGAAAAGTTGCCAAAATGCCCCGCCATTCGGTGGCTTCATGCGGCAGATTTATTCAGGCGAATCCCATAGGCTTCAATGTTAAAAATATTCCCGTTTTAATCCAACATCTAATAAACCATTGATTATAATATTCTGAAGTAAAAATCTCTTTATTTATAGATTTTTTTAGGATATTTTAAGGATTTTTAGGGATTTTTTTTGCCATCATTTTTTTGCCGATTTTTTTAAAAAAAAATTTAAAATCGTTTTTAATTTTTCTGTAACAGCCCTTTTTATTATCAGTCATTGGATTTCATATGAAAATTTCAGACATTTTCGCTCAGTAGTTTCTTTGCAAACAACGTTTAACTTTTCAAACATTCAAGCAAATTGTTTTGTTTTTTCTCACTTCATTTGTCTGCGGTGTCGGGTTTTTCCGGTGGCTGCTCTGCGCTGTGATCGGCTCCTGCTCGGGTTTCTCCGGCGTCTTCGGCGGGTTAATCCAGATGTTTTTGCGGGTTTCAGTGTGCGTTTGCCCTCGTTTTGCGGTGAGTTCTCGGCTGGTTTACGACGACTTTTCCCTGTATTGCGGCGGCCCTGTGGTGCTTGCTGAATACACCGCAGGGTCGCCGAAATGGAATCGCCAAATTGTACCGAATTGAAGAGAACGAAAAGTCACCGAACGTGCGATGGCTTTTCGATTCTCTTTGAATAACCCTGAAGGTCTTTGAATATGACATGTTTGTTGGGGAACATTTTTGATGGACAATATCAAGTAATATTTAGAAAAGCATTTGAACAATGTAATTAATAGAAATGGGCATTGCTACAAGAAATCCATAAAATATCCGACTTTTGTACTTTGAAATGAGCAAATGTTTACATCAGAGAATTACAGTGGATGTAATCTAATTATATTGCTAAAATATTTGATATGACTCAACACAGATGTTTACAGAATAAGTCGAAAGTATTATTAAGAATGTTCTTTCTATACAACATTTTCAAGTTGTGGAAAAGTGGAAATATAACCTCAGTAAACTCGGTTACCATAGTGGTAAGCCTAGTGTTCTGCCCGGAGCCTTTCATTCGTTAGTTGAACATTTCATTGTAAAAATAATAGGATCTATTTAAAGATGGCAAAACATGTACAAGGTAATGCAATATGAAAAGGATGTTACTCTTCCAGCATTTGACTTCAAAAATTTAAAGAACTGAGAAAACTTCAGTTACGAGGCAATGTAGCTGCTATATATTGTAATGGTGTTATTTCTGAAATGCGACATTTTAGTAAATCCAGCCCAACAGGGTTGGAGAGAGGTTTCCCAAATAATTTTTTAAATTATCTTTACTAAAGGGGTTATTCAGAGAGGTCCGAAATGTCACCGAAATGGAACCGGACACTGAAATTCAGCGTATAGTGACATTTCAGGGCCATTCGGCTATTCAGAGAGCAGGCAGTTCACCAAATTTTGGTGAATTGCCTGCACGTACAGTGCCTGTTCGAAGGCAGTGAAATCCCCATAGAGAAGCAATGGTTAATCTATTCAGAGAACACCGAACAGCAGTGAAACGTTGCTGGAGTGCTGTTCGATGTTTTCATCCGGCAGGTTTATTCAGGTGAATCCCATAGGCTTCAATGTTAAAAATATTCCCGTTTTAATCCAATATCTAATAAACCGTTTTTTATTATATTCTGCAGTAAAAAATCTCTTTTTTGAAAGAGTTTTTAGGATCTTTTAGACGTTTTTCAGGATTTTTTCGGCAAATTTGTTCTTTCATTTTTCTTTAACAGACCTTTTTATTATCATTCATAGGATCTTATATGTAAATTCCAGACATTTTCTTTCAGTAGTCTTTTGAAAACAGTCAGGGTTATTCAAAGTGATCCGAATTGTGGCCAAAAGGTAACCGAACAGTGAAATTCAGTGTACGGTTACATTTGAGGCCATTCGGCTATCCAGAGAGCAGGCAGTTCGCTAAATCCTGGCGAATTGCCTGCACATACGTGTCTGTTCGTTGCCTGTTCGAGGGCAGTGAAATCCCCATAGAGAAGCAATGCTTCGTCTATTCAGAGAACTAAAACCAGCAGTGAAAAGTTGCCGAATTGCCCTGCTGTTAGGTGGTTTCATTCGACAGGTTTATTCAGGCGAATCCCATAGGTTTCAATGTTAAAAATATTCCTGTTTTAATTCAATATCTAATAAACCACTGATTATAATACTCTGCAGTAAAAAGACTCTTTATTTATAGATTTTTAGAATCTTTTAGGCATTTTTCAGGATTTTTTTATGAAAAAAAGTCAGTTTTTTAAAAAATATTTTTTTCTTTTTTCTGTAATAGCCCTTTTTATTATCACTCATTGGATCTTATATGTAAATTTCAGACATTTTCGTTCTGTAGTTTCTTTGCAAATAGCGTTTCACTTTTCAAACATTCAAGCTACTGTTTTTCTTTTTTCACTCCATTCGTCTGCGGTGTCGGCTTTTTCTGGCGCTGTGATCGGCGGCTGCTCGGGTTTCTCCGGTGTGTTCGGCAGGGTTAATCCAGATGTTTTTGTGGGTTTCGGTGTATGTTCGCCAGGTTTTGCGGTGAGTGTTCGGCGGTTTTGCGGCGGGTTTTCCCTGCACTACAATGGCCCTGTGATGCTTGCTGAATACACCGCAGGGTCGCCGAAATGGGATCGCCAAATTGCACCGAATTGAACAGAGCGAAAAGTCACCAAACGTGCAGTGACTTTATCGATTCTCTTTGAATAACCCTGAGTGTTTCAATTTCTGAAACTTTCAAGCGTACTGGTTTTTTTTACCAAGTTCGTCAGCTTGTTGGCTTTTTCCGGCGTGATTGGCGACTCGTTGGCTTTTTCCAGCGTGGTCGACATGGTTTTTCTGGTGGTTCGGCGGGATTGTGGCGGGTTTGCGGCAGGTTTTCCTTGCACTCCGGGGACCCTGTGGTGAATGCTGAATACACCGCTGGGTGTGGAATTTTGATTCCCCAAAGTGCAGGGAACTGTAGGGAAAGAGAGAGCACTCTCTGAATAACCCCTTAAATATTATACACCTTTATATACTGCATGGGGCTAGGGGTAGTAAAGTAACACTCACAAATTAGAAGCAATAGGAATGAGATGGCTCATTCTCTTTGTTATTATAAGATATCCATGCCTTAATTGAATTTGTCTGATAGGTTAAAAATAAATGTGATAAGGGGGTCCACTTTAACTATAGTTTACTGAATTATTGTTTTGAACAGTACAGAGCAGATACATTCATGTGAACTACAGTGGCAAGAAAAAGTATGTGAACCCTTTGGGATTACGTGGAGTTTTGCATGAATTGGTCATAAAATGTGCTCTGATCTCCATCTAAGTCACAACAATTTGAAAAACACACAGGGTTATTCAAAGAGATTCGAAAAGTCACCGCACGTTCGGTGACTTTTCGTTCTCTTCAATTCGGTTCCTTTTGCCGATTCCATTTCGGTGACCCTGCGGTGTATTCAGCAAGCACCACAGGGTCCCCGAATTGCAGGGAAAGGCCGACGAAAACTAACCGCAAAACCCACCGAATGCACGCAGAAAAGCCACAAAAACATCTGGATTAACCTGCCGAAAACCAAGCCGAGCAGGAGCCGAGCACAGCCGAAGCAGCCGAAGCAGCTGAGACCGCAGACGAGGGAGGTGAATAAATTAGCAAAATAGTTTGTGTGAATCTGTGAAAATGAAACGCTGTTTGCAAAGAAACTACTGAGCGAAAATGTCTGAAATTTGCATATGAGGTCCAGGGAATGATAATAAAGAGGGCTGTTACAGAAAAAAGAAGTAAACTTTAAAAAAAAATAAAAAAAAAATCAGAAAAATGCTTAAAATATCATAAAAAATCTATAAATAAAGAGACTCTTTACTGCAGAATTTTATAATGAACGGTTTATTAGATATTGAATTGAAACCGGAATATTTTTAACATCGAAGTCTATGGGATTCTCCTGAATAAACTTGCCGAATTAAACCACCGAAACCTTTCACTGTTGGTTTGTGTTCTCTGAATAGCCGAAGCAGTGCTTCTCTATGGGGTTTTCACTGCCCTCGAACAGGCACCGTATGTTCAGGCAATTCGCCAGGATTTGGCGAATTGCCTGCTCTCTGGATAGCCGAATGGCCAAGAAAGGTAACCGAACGCTGATTTTCAGCGTTCGGTTACCTTTCTCAAGAAATTCGGAGCTCTTTGAATTACCCTGATAGTGTTGTGTGTTTTTTCCAAACAACTCAATTTTGGTTTCATCTGTCCACAGAATATTTTGCCAGTAGTGCTGTGGAACATCCAGGTGCTCTTTTGCAAACTTCAAACGTGCTGCAATATTCTTTTTGGACAGCAATGGCTTCCTCCGTGGTGTCCTCCCATGTACTCCATTCTTGTTTAATGTTTTCCTTATTGTAGATGTGTCAACAAAAATGTTAGCATGTGCCAGAGATTTCTGTAAGTCTTTAGCTAACACTCTAGGATTCTTCTTTACCTCATTAAGCATTCTGCGCTGTGCTCTTGCAATCATCTTTACAGGACGACCACACCTAGGGAGTGTAGCAACAGTGCTGAACTTTCTCCATTTGTAGACAGTCTGTCTTACTGTGGACACATGAACATCAAGGCTTTTGGAGATACTTTTGTAACCCTTTCCAGCTTCATCCAAATCAACAATTCTTGATCGTAGGTCTTCTGAGAGTTCTTTTCTGCGAGGCATGTTTCACATCAGGCAGTGCTTCTTTAAATCAGTAAACCCAAAACTGGTGTGTGTTTTTAAAGGGCAGGACAGCTTTCAGCAACACATCCAATAATATCACACTGATTGGACTCAAGGTTGGCTCACTCCTGGCTCCAATTAGCTCTTGGAGAAGACATTAGGCTAGGAGTTCACATACTTTTCCCACCCTGCACTGTGAATGTTTACATGTTATGTCCAATAAACACATGAAAACATATAATGTTTGTGTTGTATTATTTTAAGCAGACTGTGTTTTTCAAATTGTTGTGACTTAGATGAAGCTCAGAGCACATTTTATGACCAATTCATGTAAAACTCCATGTAATCCCAAAGGGTTCACATACTTTTTCTTGCCACTGTATATACAGGTATTATCCTTGATATGGTCTTTAATTTCATGAGTTAGTATTATTTACATAATTATGACAAAAGGCAACCCTCTGTTCTGGAAGCTTTGCAGAAGTTTATATCATAGAACATTGCTGGCAATGCATATTGTTTGTGATAGTCCATCATAAAAGCTGACTTTCTGTTCCCTAATCCCTAGCAGAGGAGTGACCTGGTACCCAGCTGTGAATGAAACTGCCTGAGAATCTCTCTAGGACACAGATATGTGTTTTTTTTTTAAGAGAGTATCTTTTGTGCAAAGACCATAGTATTTTATGCCCAATTCAAGAACTTACATTTATTCCCTCTAACCAAAATCATAGTACTTTGAAATGAAAGACCCTAATGATTCCACATTAACTCGACACGCACATTCTTTTTTTCCTTAATGCAAATACTGTCAGAACTTTGGACAAAATACCTTATTATTAACATCTCAAGGATGATAGTTTTTTTTGTCTTCAAAAGAAATAATGTTTTTTTTTGTAACCCAGAAAAGCCTTGAGATGTTCTTAGTGAAGAGAGCAAGAAGGTGGAAATCTCTCATTATGGCTTGTTATTAATGTAACGAGGCAGGAACAAAGATACAAATTATCTGGGGACATTTACAGAAGAAGTTCATTAAAGTGTAAGGAAGACTCAGTTTTAATGCTATGAAAAGGAATTAGTCGATTTTATTGCTTTGCATGCATTACGGAGAAAATACACAGTAATGAATGAAATATCATGCAATCTAAAAGAGGAAGTTGGTAGAAAAATGTGTCTTTTGTTATTTAAGAGAGGGCTCTTTGTTTTTAAAGAGTTGACCGTAGAGACCGTGGAGACACAGGTTCAAATCCTGGCAAGAGCACCTCTCCAGTAAGTGTCCTTGGACAAGACACCTAACGGTACATACTCGCCACCCAGGACATACTTGAAAAAGAGAGAATTCTCAATGTATCCTTCCTGCTAAAATACTTTCTAAAAAAATAAAAATTTTGATGGAATAGAAAGTCTTGCAATGTATTTATTTATACATTTGCAGCTGACCAACAACAGCCAGAATAGGAGGGGTAATTTGCAAACCTTCAACCGCCTCTCCCTCTTCCTGTCCTCCAATTCCCTACTTGACCCCCTTCAATCTGGCTTCCGTCCCCTACACTCAACTGAAACTGTCCTCACCAAAGTCACCAACGACCTCCTAACTGCTAAAAAACACGGCCACTATTCTATTCTCATCCTGCTTGACCTCTCGGCTGCTTTTGACACTGTTGACCACCCCCTCCTTCTACAGACCCTCAACTCTCTGGGTCTCGGTGACACTGCACTTGCTTGGGTTGACTCCTATTTATCCAACAGGTCCTTCTGTGTGTCCTTTGCTGGTAACTCCTCCTCTTCATTGCCTCTATCTGTTGGTGTACCTCAAGGCTCTGTCCTTGGTCCTCTGCTCTTTTCCATCTACACCTCCTCCCTGGGCAAAATCATCAACAGCTTTGGCTTTAATTACCACCTCTACGCTGATGACACTCAGATCTACCTCTCTACCCCTGATCTCTCTCCCCCTGTCCTTTCAAAAGTCAGTGACTGTTTATCTGGCATCTCCTCCTGGATGGCCTCCCACCACCTAAAGATCAACATGTCAAAGACTGAGCTCCTACTTATTCCTCCCTCCAATGCCTCCCCACCTCCTGACTTCTCTATCACGGTGGAGGTATCACCATCTCCCCATCAAACCAAGTTCGCTGTCTTGGAGTTACACTTGACTCTGCTCTTTCCTTCATCCCCCACAACCAGTCTCTTTCCTCCTCCTGCCGATACCAACTGCGTAATATTTCCAGAATTCGGCCATTTCTTACCTCTGTCACCACAAAACAACTCATACACGCCCTGGTAATCTCCCGACTCGACTATTGCAATAATCTCTTATCTGGCCTCCCTCTGTCCCGCCTCTCCCCCCTACAATCCATCCTGAACGCCTCCGCCAGGCTAATTCACCTCACCCGCCGCTCTGTCTCTGCCGCTCCCCTCTGCGAGTCCCTTCACTGGCTCCCCATCCACTGCAGAATTAAGTTCAAAATCCTTATCCTTACCTACAAAACCCTCACTAACTCAGCGCCCCACTACCTGTCCTCACTAATCACCAGATACACCCCAGCCCGCTCCCTAAGGTCAAACAGTGACCTGCGCCTAGCTTCTCCCCGCCTCACCTCTTCCCATGATAGACTGCAGGATTTCTCACGCGCAGCCCCCACTCTCTGGAACGCTCTCCCTCGTACTGTCAGACTTTCCCCTAACTTCTCTTCCTTCAAACGCTCTTTTAAAACATTCCTATTTAGGGAAGCCTACCACCCAACTCACAACCATCAATCACTCTCACCTTACAGTCCTCTCCTCCTGTTTCCAACCCCAACCCTCCTAGATTGTGAGTTCCTACGGGAATAGGGCCCTCATCTCCTCCTGTACTGTTTGTCAAATGTTGTTCAATGTATTGTAACCCTGTCTATACTGTGCTTATTGTACAGCGCTGCGGAATATGCTGGCGCTTTATAAATAAAGAATAATAATAATAATAATAAAAAACCAATGGGGGGTTCGTGGCAAACTTGCATCTCTGAAGTCCGAATCCTCCCAATCAACAGCATTCTGAATGGAATAAATATTATGTGATCATATAGAAACCTCAAAACCCTTTAAATTAAACCCACCATACCTACAGTGCACAGATAATAAGTGCAAAGGAGAAGTAAGTGTCAATTACAACCTGCTCAGGTATTAAAGAGCACCTGTCACTACTTTTGCCCATTCGATTGGGCTCCTCTCCTTTTATATAGGTCAGCATTTTTTTCGGTAACATATAAAATGTAAAAAAATGGTGGTATTTTCATTACAAATTTCACCCCTCTCCAAGTAGCCGGCGGCGGCATCACATGTTGCCAGGGGGTGGAAGGGCAATGAACAGAGAGACGTCCTACAGGATAGACCCCTGCACAGTCAGTGGGGGACGGGGAAATTTTAAATGGAAATCTCTGTTTTTTACATTATATACAGTAGAACAGTGAAAAAATGCTGATCTACATAAAGGGAGAGGTTCCATTTGAAATTGGCAAAAAATGTCATATCACAGTGTCACTTTAATGTTGTTTTCAAAGGTATAACTCAGCCTTAGTCAATATATAGTGTAGAGGTCGGCAGGGTTGGGTCCTGGATGGACAATATGTTTCACCCCTATTTGGGTTGTGGTCCCTTTAAGTGCAACCACAGGGTTAATCTTCCTGTCCAGGAAGAGGTTTAAAGCCAGCAACTCCCAGATAGGATTGTGGGAGTTTAGGAAAAAGGAAAGTAATCAGTGGAAGCTGTGTGTGTGTGTGTGTGTTCCAAAAGCAGGAGACTTGCTGTGCCTTGCTGGAGAGGCTTCTACATACTGGGGAAAGGATTCCCCAGGTTTGGGACTGTTTAAGCGTTGGTGAGCCACCATTATTTTTCTGTTTATTTGTGCTGAAGATCAGGACTTTGCTTTAATTTCGCTGAACCCAAGCGTGTACTTATTATGTTGCCTTTTTGACTGCCCTGAAAGGGTGAATAAAGCTGTTTTGTTTGTGAAAGACATTGTGCACGTGCTCTGTGGGCCCCAAACGTCACAATAGATACCCAACTGTTTGCAGGTAGGAATGATGACTCAGAAACCATGACATATGAGAACCTCGTAAAATGCTATGTGGACCCCTGATACAGGCAGATTAAATCCTAGGTTTATTACATTTAAGCATCTGATTGCTCTGAAATTATAGTGTATATGAATCCATTGATATTACACAAGAGGGGTAATTAATGTCTCACTTCAGTTAAGTGATACCTAGAGAAACTGCTATATCTTTCTATTTTAGGATGACTGTGCGTGGGCAAATTGACTGACATCCAAAATAAAAGGGTGTTATTCCAAACCGTCATACTTTTTAGTCATTGCAATGATAAATAAAAATGGCAGCATTCCCTCAAAAGGAAATCCAAACAGAGGTAGGAGAAGTTTCAATGAATTTACATCTGACATCTTTTGAATTCCCCTCTCAGGATCGCCAAAGTTTATCAACGTTGCAACATCGGTAAGCTGTTGTGGTTAGATTTCGGTCCGTTGTAGACAGAAGAAGAGTTTTTGTCCCATTCTGGAAGGAAGAAGGTTGTACCAAGTTTTTAATCCCTTTTATTCAGTAATGTAATGTAGTATTTTGAATATTGTGTCACTGTTTTCATTTAATTGCACATTGTATCACTGGTTTCCCTGGTTTGTGTTCTTCAGCATTCCCTCCAGATGCAATCCGATAGTCTATTTGTATTAGTCATCAATTACATATGTTATCATTTGAGTTCTTCCAGTATGAATGTCATTATATTATTTTGAACTCCTTTGTAACAAATTGCATCAACTTAGCAGTGTTAACTCATTCAACATGTGCATTATTAGGTGACTTTATCTGACTCGCCTTTCATCCACTATTGGTATTTAGAATCAGGGTCATCACTCATTGCATGTGCTGCTAAAGTATGAATGTGTAATATTTTATTCAGCTGTAATGTTTTTGATTTTTGCTTTTGTTTTGACTTTTTATATTTTCATCTTTTATATTAAAGAGGATGGCGAGGCATTCCTTACTGTCCAATCAAAGCTAAATAGTCAAGTCTAGATTTTCATTGTAGATGCTGCCATCTTGTGGTCATTTGCTAGTTTCACCATAATTTTGTAACATGCAAATGTTGAGTAGGAAAGAATACACTGGTAATAGGAAGCTGCAAATGCTAAAATTCAGTGATAATAGATAATGGCAGCAGGGTATCCTCTAGAACAAACACAAAGGGCTCTATTACATTCAGCGAGCAAACGTTAACGCGTACACAAAACCGCAATAAAGCGAGGGGCAAAACCCTTTGCGCAGACCGTCGTATTACAATGTCAGCGAAAAAAATGCGTGCATACGTCTAACGGGGGTGAACCTGCTCGAACGCTGCGCGAGCTTACTGTACTGCGCACGTCCTATACTTAACATTGTGAGCGCAAATACATTTGTGCGCTGGTACGCGGATGGTATTACAATGCACAGTTTTTAACGCACAGCGTTTGCGCGCATAATTTTAACATCTTTGAAAAGCTGGTGTTAATGGCAAATCTGAACGTCCTGGCCGAAACCAAATACACCAGCCGAAAAAAAAAAAATACCTGCAAAGTATAGTTACACATTCTACGCATACCCAAACAATAAAATTGAGAAGTTGTGCGTGCTTTTATTATTGCTGCAGCATGTATACTCAGATTGATTTTGACAGGCGCAAAAACTTAACGGGAGACAATTGTGGTTCTTAATTCTGATTGGCTGAATCGCGTGAAAAACAGTCCGCACACTGATTTCTGCGTGCAGCGTTAATGCGCACGCGTTTTTGCGCACATTATTTTTTGACGGATGAAAAAATACGTGAGGATTGTAATACCAGCGTTAATTTACGCGCATTAACGTTTAACGCTAATCGCACACAAATTAACACGCTGCGCGAGTGTTTTTGCGCAAAGAATGTAATAGAGCCCATAGTTGGAGGAATGTCAATGAAAAGCTCACTGGGGTAAAGGAAGGACAAGGACATGGAGGACATGTGGGTCAGGGAGCAGCTTATTTGAGAAAAGAGAAAAGGAAAATCTCTTTAGGTAAGGTGGGACAATGTTAGGTTGTACGAGGGCCTGAGCCCAGTGTGCAGCAACACAGAGACAAAGGCGGGTATAATTGGGAACAATGTGAATTATTTGTAATAGGATTCATGCAATAAGCAAAGAAAAGTGCCAGATACTGCAGATAGCTGGACTTGGGTAGAGGAAAGCTGAGGCTGAACTGGGGTATGGGGAGGCAGAGGCTCGATTACTAAGGATACAAATCACAGGATAGACACAAAGGGCAAGACCGGAACAGAACTGACACAGAAAGACACAAGAAGACTCACAGAATACAGGGCTGGCGTACAGGCAAGGATGGGCAAGGACAAATACAGAGGGATATATAATGGCTGAAGACAAGGGGAGCTATAGTAATCAGGAGGGTACAATGGATATGTAAAAAGATGAGTTTAATGTGAGTAAGTACTGTCCACTGTGAGTTGTAAGCTAGAGGCTTGGTGAACAACAGTAGAGACTGGAGATACCAGGGTTGCAAAAGGAGCTTGGAGATACCGGTATTGCAGTAGGAGCTTGGAGATACTGGTGTTGCACTAAGAGCTGGGAGATACTGGGGTTGCAGTAGGAGCTGGAGATGCCGGGGTTGCAGTAGGAGTTGGAGTTGCCGGGGTTGCAGTAGGAGCTGGAGATGCCGGGGTTGCAGTAGGAGTTGGAGATGCCAGGGTTGCAGTAGGAGCTGGAGATGCTGGGGTTGCAGTAGGAGTTGGAGTTGCCGGGGTTGCAGTAGGAGCTGGAGATGCCAGGGTTGCAGTAGGAGCTGGAGATGCCGGGTTTGCTGTAGAAGCTGGAGATACCGGGGTTGCTGTAGAGGCCTGGAAGCCCGGTGTTGCTGTAGAGACCTGGAAGCCTGGTGTTGATATAACAGCTTGAAAACCTGGGATTCAAAGGAGACTGGAGATACAGGGTGTACTTCCTTTGGTGGATAACCACACAATGCAGAAGCATGAAGCATTGTGTGTAGCTTCCTTTTGTACACAGGTAATATGCTTAGAATAAGGTACACCTGGTTCTTCAGTGAGCAGCAGAACACCCAGGCCCCTATTACATTCTTCGCGCAATTTCGTTTGCGCAGCGCAAATTTTTTTGCGCGCATCGTCCAGCGTTATTGTGCAAAAATTAACGTGGTATACCGATCCGAATGCATTTTCTCATCCGTCCAAAAATAACGTTTGTAAAAACGACATACAAAACGAAGTGTAATATGCACGCAGTAACGTTGCGCACGTAAATCAGTGTACGGACTGTTTTTTTCACAGGATTCAGCCAATCAGAATTAAGAACCTTAATTGACATCAATTTACCTTAGTTGACTCAAGTTTTTGCGCCTGTCAAAGTAAATCTGAGTATACATGCTGCAGCAATAAAAAAAATATGCACAAATTCACAATTTTATTGTTTGGGTATGTGTAGAATGTGTAACTATACTGTGCTGTATTTTTTTTTCCTGCTGGTGTTTTTCATTTCGGCCAGTACGTTCCGATTTGCAGTTACCACCAGCTTTTCAAAGACGTTAAAATCATGCGCGTAAACGTCGTTCGTAAAATAATGCGCATCGATTGAAATACCATCCGCGTACCAGTGCACGAACGAATTTACGCTCACAATGTTAAGTATAGGACGCGCACAGTTCATCACGCTCGCGCAGGTCCATCCGCGTTAAACGATAACGCGCATCGTTTGCGCGAACGTAGTAATACGACGTTAAGCGCAAAGGGTTTTGCACCTCGCGCAAATGCGCATTTGCGCACGCACAACGCACTGCACGAAGAATGTAATAGGGGCCCCAGTTAGGAAACCATGAGAATGGAATGGAGACACAGGTAAAAAGGAAAACCAGGCTAAAAAGTCCACATATGGTATTCAATTACATGTAGTATTGAGTTAAGAACAGGTCTTCCTCTGGCGTCTCTGTGCCCTTGCTCTGGATTCCTTACAGACAAGGACAAGACTACTTGAGAAAGGGGGGCCAGGACAAGTAAACAGAGGAAAGAGGGGACAAGAAGAAGTTCACTAAAGAAAGAACATAAAGACAAGCTCACAGGAGATATGGTAGACAAGACAAATTGATTGGGGGAAGGGGAGACGAGGATAAGCACAACAGGAAAAGCGGGCAAGGACAGGAACAATGGATAAAAAGGAAACAAAGACAAGCTCTTCGAGGGAAAGTGGGGAGGAAAAACAAACTGTAGAAAGGTTGTAGATGGACGAGCTCACGGTGAAAAAGAGTGACAAGGACAAGTGCACATGCTCTTGGTAACGTATTTCCTCTTCTGTTTTTGCAGGAGAAACTGCGTCCCCATTGGTTAATCATATGTTTCCTTGTTATGTCATATTTAATAAATGATTTCTTAATTTTTTTTTCCTAAAACCCGGCCTATATAAACATAATATAAAATTTATATTAAATTGAGTGTGTGATGGGGTATGTACTGTACGTGATGACAATCGCTAATTGAGAGGACAAATCTTGGCAAGTTCCCATACTAAGGACGTTAACCCTGTTTTAACCATTTATTAGCCCATTCTTTACCATGGTCAGTTGGTCACTAGGTTTTTGCAATGATTAAGTGCAGACATACACTATATTGCCAAAAGTATTCGCTCACCTGCCTTGACTCGCATATGGATGGGTGAGCGAATACTTTTGGCAATATAGTGTATATGACTTGTAAATGGTAAATTATGTTAAAATCTTAGCTGTATATTACCCAAATCAAGATAAATTGATAAATATGTTTCCATATAATTTGCTTTAGATACACAAGTTATCTTCAAAGAAGCTAAACAAAGAATAAATAAAAAATGTATTTTCTCCAAGGTAAATAAGAGTTTATGGGCCCTACTACAATCTTCGCGCAAACGTTTGCGCTGGCGCAAAAAAAACATTAACACGAGGGGTAAAACCCTTTGTGCTGAACGTTGTATTACAATGTCAGCGCAACAAATGCACGTAATCGTCTACTGCGAGTGAACCTGTGCGAACGCTGCGCGAGAGTACTTTACAGCGCACGTCCTATACTTAACATTGTGAGCGCAAATTCGTTTGTGCGCTGGTACACGGATGGTATTACAAAAATCTATGCACAGTTTTTAATGCACGTCCTTTGCGCGCATAATTTTAGCAACTCCTAAAAGCTGGTGTTAATGGCAAATCTGAACGACCTGGCTGAACCCAAATCCACCAGCCCAAAAAAAAAAATGCAGCAAAGTATAGTTACACATTCTACTCATACCAAATTTATTATTGCTGCAGCCTATATACTCAGATTGACTTTGACAGGCGCAAAAACTTAATGTGAGATAATTGTGGTTCTTAATTCTGATTTTTTTTTGTGAAAGGATTTTACCAGGAAGGATACATTGAGATTTCTCTCGTTTTCAAGTATGTCCTGGGTGGTGAGTATGTACCGTTGGGTGTCTTGCCAAGGACACTTACTGGAGAGGTTGCTCGCTGGGATCGAGCCCATAACTCCACAGGCTCTCTCCATGCAGAGCGGTGACATTACCTCTACTCCACCCAGCCGGTACAATGATTGGCTGAATCGCGTGAAAAAAACAGTCCGCACACTGATTTCTGCACGCAACGTTACTGCGCACGCATTTTTGCGCGTCCGTTAAACGCGTGTTATTGCTCGACGGAAGAAAAAATGCATGAGGATTGTAATTCCAGTGTTGATTTCCACGTGTTAACGTTTAACGCTTGGCGCACAAATTCACGTGCGTTTTTGCGTGAGGAATGTAATAGGGCCCGTAGTAATGTTTGATCTTTTATAACAGGTTGCCAAATTAGTATTTTTTATAAAAGCGAGCAACTCTGCTGACCTCACTGATCGGTTTGCTATTGCGGTAATAAGTCTGAACGTCTCAGATAAGCCATTTCACCTGATTGAATCCTGACTGTTGCTGAATAGAAAAAAAAATCACTTTGATCCAGGATTTCGTAAACGTTTGACTGCAAATTAGCATAGTGTGATTTAGCGGGGGTATGATAATTTGCCATACTGTCACAACATTAGCTTGGTTTAGGAGCAAAGGATTTGCAAAATGACCTAAATTTGCATTCTTATTAAGAGGACAAAAAACTGCAATTTGCGCTTTAATTATAAGTGGCTGGTAGTTATAGCACAGAATACAAAAGGAAACAGTATTAAAGCAGTCAGGAAATAAATGATAGATGGGAGCACTGTTTTTTACGTTGTGAGTTCAAAAATCAATGTAGGTCGCTCGCCCTCTTGTGGTGCTTCAGAAAAATGTCATCCATAACTTGTATATTAGACATTACAGATACATATTGACATTTTAAAGACTGGAAAAGAGTTTGGTAATCCAAATAAATTAATCAGTCTAAAATATTATACTGTTGCCCATTCATGTATAGCAATATGCATTGCCTGGCCAAAAAAGTCACACACTCTAATATTTCACTGGACCACTGTTTGCTGCGATTACGGCACACATTCGTTGTGGCATTGTTTCAATAAGCTTATGCAATATCAAAATATCTATTTCCATCCAGAGTTGCATTAATTTCTCATCAAGATCTTGTATTGATGATGAGAGAATTAGAGAGCTGTGAAAAGTCTTCTACAGCACATCCCAAAGATTCTCAATGGGGTTTGGGTCTGGACTCTGTGCTGGCCAAGCCATGTGTGAAAACAACGTCTCCAGCAGCGGACTGACAACTAATGGGGCCCCCAAGCAATAGAAGATCAAGGGGAACATGTGCCATGCCCACAGTAGGCCACAACCATACAACACACATCCCACATGCACATTGCTGTGTTAAAGAATTTATTTCTTCACACAATTTTCAAACTAATAATTTTAATGAGAAATGAAAATCCACTTGGCCCATCAGCGAATTTGGAAATCCATAGTGCCCCCTCCAGATTTACAGACTAATACTGCTCTGCTAATAAAACTCACAGTAATGTGCAGTTTGTATGAACATACACTATATTGCCAAAAGTATTCGCTCACCTGCCTTGACTCGCATATGGATGGGTGAGCGAATACATTTGGCAATATAGTGTATCACAGAGCTCCACAGCAATAAAACTCACAGGAATGTGCAGAAGATATGAGCGTATCATATAGCTCCACAGCAATAAAACTCTCATGGTAATGGGCAGTGCTTATAAGCATACACAGAATCAAGAGCAGTCATTTCTCACAGAAATAGGCAGTGCAAATGAGTGTACACAGAATCTACAGTAATAAACTCTCACAGTAATGGCTGGTGTGTATGAGCGTAAACAGAATCCACAGTAAAATAAAACTCACAGTAATGGCAGGTGTGTATGAGCAGGCACAGAATCCACAGTAATATAAAACTCACAGTAATGGCAGGTGTGTATGAGCAGACACAGGATCCGCAGAAATATAGCTCTCACAGTAATGGATGGTGTGTATGAGCATACACATAATCCACAGCAATATAAAACTCACAGTAATAGCTGGTGTGTATGAGCAGGCACAAGATCAACAGCAATAAAACTCACAGTAATGGCTGGTGTGCATGAGCAGGCACAGAATTCACAGCAATATAGCTCTCACAGTAATAGCTGGTGTGTATGAGTAGGCACAAGATCCACAGCAATATAACTCTTACAGTAATGGCTGGTGTGTATGAGCAGGCACAGAATCCACAGCAAAACACCCCACAGTAAGGACTGGTGTGTATGACCAGGCACCAGATCCACAGCAATATAGCCACTTACAGTAATAGCTGATGTGTATGAGCAGGCACAAGATCCACAGCAATATAACTCACAGTAATGGCTGGTGTGTATGAGCAGGCACAAGATCCACAGCAATATAACTCATTGTAAAGGCTGGTGTGTAAGGTATGAGCAGGCACAAAATCCAATGCATTTTTTGTTTTTTAACATTTACCATCCACTATGAAGACATTTGGGTCCCGTCCTGGGCAGTCTAAGTGTCACTCTCTAGTCTCTAGTCTCCAAAGGCGAGGTGTGGAATACTCAAAATTTGATGAACACAGCTGTGAAACACACATCAGTCAGGATCAGTTATGGTTATTGAATGCACTTGTATGGATCCTATAAAAGTGTCAGTTTGTGAGACTTATGACACTGGACCATGGGCCATGTGGTCTTGCGAGATTGTGCATGGCCGCGGAGTAATAGCGGAGGGAGACTGGGAACTATTTGTCCCTAGTCTTACTCTCCTCCGGGCGGCCAGAAGCTTTTTCGCCGCAGTATGTGGGGTGAGTGTCTGATTTTGGGGGGCTTTTCCAAGCTGCTGCTAACTGAATTAGTTAGCACCAACTTAGAGCTGTGATTAACTTTTTAGTTAGCGCAGCGGTGAGTAATTAGCGTTAGGACTTTGCAGTCCTAACGCTAATTACTCTTTGTGCTTCCTATGTTAAGTATAGAGAGCGTAAAGTATGGTAAGCTCCGCTAGAAAACGCTATTACTGATGCGCTAACGGATTTCTTAACCCATTAGTGATCGAGAACCGATCTCGGTGTAATGCTATCACCTCAACTAGCGTTAAGAAGGTGATGGGGCCCTCAGCATTTTGTATTTGTGTATCACAATACACAATTGTATCACACAATGTTTATCTATCCATGTATCTAGGTTGCTCCCATTGGTGGTTTTTCACATTATTTACTGCTTTGATGTTTGAGCATATGAAGGAGGAAACGCTCCGGGAGCCCTACAATATACGTATTGTTTTATTGGTGTTTAGACCCCACACACTGTTATATTTCTGCTTTCTTAATATTGTTGGCATAGAGTTGACCACCCATAGTTTGAAGATGGGGAGTTGGATTTATCACCACTGTTACATCAAATCTTTGTAGTGGAAACTCTTTTCCTGATACAAAAGTCTGTGCGCAAAGAATGCAAATGTAAAACTGAAATTGTTTCATGTTTTTTAATGGCTTGTCTGACCCATCTGCCACATGCCACATTCTCACCATGCCCCAATGCCTGAATGCCTCCATTATGCTCTCTTACCCTAATGCATTGCCTACATGCCACAATGCCTCCAGTATGCCGATAAGCCACAATGCCTCTATTATGCCGACATGCCACATTGGTGTCACGGATCCCCCTGATTACTATAGTGTTGGTCCCTATACGCAGGTCTCTCTCTAACCTTCCGATCCTTAGAGTGGTCGGCACGTCTAGACAGACTACTAGGATGGCAGTACAGAGCACACACAAAAAGAGACGTCACGAATCCCTCTACTCTCTGACTAGTAGTCCCTTGAGACAGGACACTCTCTACCCTTCCGATCCTTAGAGTGGTCGGCACGTCTAGACAGATTGCTAGGATGGCAGTACAGAGCACATACAAAATACAAGGGGTGGTCTGATGTGCTTAGGGTGCCACACAGACTGACCTCCGTACCAGAATAGAGGAGTGATACAAATGCCAGGGGTCGAGACACAGAATGGTCGCTTGCGAATGCCAGGGGTCAATACACGGAATGGTTCGTTCGCCAAAGCCAGGGGTCAATACACAGAATAGTCGTTTTGCCAATGCCAGGGGTCGATACACAGAATAGTCGTTTTGCCAATGCCAGGGGTCGATACACAGAATAGTCGTTTTGCCAATGCCAGGGGTCGATACACAGAATAATTCTTAGCCAGAAACGCACAAGAGCTCTGCGGGAAGTAACTACCACGTCAGGGCACTGGCATAGTGGAGAAGCTGGGTTTTAAACCCGGCGGGTCCGCGTCATCACGCGAGGCCCCCGCCTCCCGGCGTCCCACGTGTGCGGAAGCGACCGGCGCTATTTACTCGGCGCCTGGCCAGCGAGCAGCGAGGACGCTGCTGCCAGGCGCCGCCGGAACGGGGGTACGTGACAGAACCCCCCCTCAACGGGCGGCCACTGGACGACCCCCAGGGGCATGGGGATGAGCCAAATAGAAGGCCTTCACTAACCGAGGGGCATGGACCTCGGCAGCCGGCAGCCAGGAGCGATCCTCAGGACCGTAGCCCACCCAGTCAACCAAGTAGTACAGGCCCCCCTAGACCTCCTGGCGTCCAGAATGGCCTGCACCTCAAACTCCTCTTCGCCCTCCACAGAGACAGGAGGCGGAGGAGCACGGACCCTGGAGTAACGATTACACAACAGTGGCTTCAACAGACTCACGTGGAAAACGTTGTGTATCCTGATATGGGAGGGCAGTGCCAAGGCATAGGAAACCGGGCTGAGTCGCCGCAGTACCTTGTAAGGGCCTATGTATCTGGGGGCTAGTTTCATCGATGGTACTAAGAGCTTAACGTTCCGCGAAGAAAGCCAAACCCTGTCCCCGACTTGATACACAGGTGCTGGTCCCCTACGTCTATCGGCCTTCGTTTTCTGGACAATACTGCTCCTCTCCAGTGCCTGTTTAACCCCCCCCAGGTCTCAGTCAATGACGCCAAGTGCTCATCCAGAGCAGGAATCGCGGTATCAGGAAATGCAGTGGGAAGCACGGGAGGATCAAATCCGTAAACCGTGAAGAAAGGGGAATGACCACTGGCTTCACTCACGGCACTGTTTAGGGCATACTCGGCCCAAGGTAGCAGGTCTGACCAATTATCCTGTCGTTCAGATATGAAACACCTGAGATACTTCTCAACATTTTGATTGGCCCTTTCTGCTGCTCCGTTCGTTTGGGGGTGATAGGCCGAGGAGAAGGACAGGTCTATTCCCACATTCTTGCAGAACCCCCTCCAGAATCTGGAGACAAACTGGGTCCCCCTATCAGAAACAATCCCAAGAGGGATACCGTGTATGCGGACCACATTGGCGATGAAAATGGGCACCAGCTCGGCTGCTGACGGTAGTTTCCTAAGAGGAACATAGTGACCCATTTTGGAAAAGCGATCTATAATCGTGAGTATAACAGTATTCCCTCTGGACTCGGGTAACTCTACTATAAAATCCATGGCTATCTGCGACCATGGTCGTTCGGGGATAGGCAGGGGCTGGAGTAAACCAATGGGCGCTGTCTTAGGACTCTTATTTCTTGTGCATACCTCGCACACGGCTACGTAATCTTTAATATCCCGGCGCATCGTGGGCCACCACAGCAGTTTTCGGA